>CM075194.1:20090991-21290991 GCA_037577475.1 Chaunax sp. Z400
TGGTCTGGGCAGGTGAAGAAATTGAGTGCTGCAGGCACCAACCTGAATTCAGTGGTTTCGTGAAACACAAACTACGGCAACAACAAGCGTGTCCAAACCGTCTGCAGCCCTGCGTCCTCAAACACTTCACTGTGTCTGCAGCAGGTTCCCCAAACGACGCGCAAATGCAGTCAAAGTGAAGAAGTTTTTGTTTTTTTCATTTGCTTGTGTTTTTTCTATATGTGTGTGTGTGTGTTTATTTGTTTTTACATTACAGTATATTGAGCTCTCTCGGCCACCGAAATTAACACCCAGCATGCAACACTTGTTGTGTTCTTGACAGACAGAACAGTGAAACCCTTGCAATGGCTCAGGTCAGACTGACACTCTCAACACCATCTGCATTTGCATTCTGGATAACTGGTGTAGATTTTATTTTGTATGCAGGCAGTGGGTCACTATAAAATGTAATTACTAAGACAGAGTAAGGTGAGTGTCTAACACAAATACACTTTCTTTATGACTTCTGCTGTGTGTGTGTGTGAGTGTGTGTGTGTGAGTGTGTGTGAGTGTGTGTGAGTGTGTGTGTGTGTGTGTGTGTGTGTGTATATACATGTCATACAAGTGACAGCTCAGATCTATAGACATTCCCCTGCAGCAAAATCACCAGCAGGATCTATCACCTAAAACTGACAAGGGATCAATACGCCTGCTTCATGACCCATTTATACTCACCCACACCCACACACCCACACACATACACACACATACACACATACACACAAACACACAGCAAAAGTCAGTAAGGCCTAAATCCATGGCCCACTAACACTGCGGGCTCACATTTCTAATCCGAGATCAATAAAACAGAGGCAGCTAACAACAGATGTGACTTTAACTGAGCCACTAGGTTCTGAGTTTCAGTGTAAAACTGAGGGCATTTAAATCACGTGTTTATGAATTGAAGGTAACTCGTCAAAGAACGTTACAGAACAAATTAATCATTATTCACCTGGACCAATGACAAACACGTTCATTGCTAAATCAGCAACAGGTCACGTCTGGATGAAAGTTGCAGGAGTAGTGAAAATGTGTCTGTGCCTCACAGTTTGGGAGTCATGAGGAAAAACATAAGCTGATTTTATGAATGGCTGGCAGTTTGTTTGTATTCTCTGCAGAGCCACAAGAAAAAAAATGTTATTATCAGTATTTCTTGGCACATGGCCTCAGGTTCCATCTAATCTAACTGATATTTTTGCTGGGTGGATTTTCCTGACTAGCAGACAAAAAGGAGCAAAAATAAATTGTCCTTGGCAGAGATAGAAAGTTTTCAAAGAGGGACTAACAGAAACAGAGAGACTCATTCCTTCCTCCATAGTAACTCCTCTTCTTTCTCTTCTTCTGCTTTTTCTATTGACACAGGGAACATTAGCACTCTGTGTTTAAGCCCTCGGTTGTTCCCCTCTACATAAAAAAGACACAAAGCCACACACACAACCTGAGGTTAGGGAAAAAAATCAACAGGTAACCCTCCTCTCTAATAACCTCACCCCTCCAACACACACACACACACATATATATATATATATGCATTCACTAATGCATGCACTGAATATTACAATCCACCCGGCTATAGGGTGTGTGTGTGTGTTTACAAAGTAGGCCAGAGGATATGGAGTTCAAAACATCCCGTGAAGGCTCAAGGCTTTGTTCTGCAGTTCCCACGGTAACCAAGGAGTGGTAAAGTGAGAGGGGCAAGTGGCGAGAAAGAGAGAGAAAGATCTGCTAGAGTTACAACACAACAAAAAAAAAAAAATGTCTTTCACGAGTTTCAAAACTTATTGTGCAAGAGGGGTCACCCTCAGACATTGTCCGAGTATTACAGACACATAGAATGAGTGAAGAAAAACGAACCACAATGACGCCCAGCAGAGCGCGTCCTCCGCTTAGGCCAAACAATCCTACACATGTCATGAGCCCCTTTTTACACAGCCTCATGTTTCTGTATAAACGTTACAAGGACATGATGGGGGATTACTGTTGGTCCGCCTCTGAGCCGGCAGGTAGCAACAATGCTGAATCGACATCGGTCAGGATGGGGGTGTGACGTTTTGACAGCTTATTATGTGTGCGATTCACATCCAGAAGATTTAAAAAGCAGCTAGTAGCAGCTGGCTGCTAACTCAAAGAAAAGGAAGATCTAACCAAAAATGTCTTCGTACTGGAGAGACGGCACATGGTCCGGGGACCCCTTAACCTTTGAGCAGAGATGATCCACCATGGAATAGGGAAGGCTGATCATTGTTTTTGCCATGTTATTTTGCTATTTAAAAAGTGCTGCTGGATAGCCATGTAAAATATGGTAAGCATCATCCCTCTTTTGCTTGTGCAACATCAACATGTTGATTTGTTTAGTGTAAACAAATAAATGCGGTGTAGAGAAGGTTGTCTGGAATCCGTGTGTGAAAAAAAGTCTTTAGATAATCAGATCTGGATCTGCACCAAAATCATAAAATCATATGCATATCTTTCATGGTAGGTGACCAATGAAAACTCCATTATCTCAGCTACGTATTTCTGGTTGTTGCATGTTTCTAGTCCTATTTGTCACCGTGCACTTGCAAAATAAAGATCACCCCCTACTAAATACTTTGATCCAGGAGATGCAGATTATTATCTGGATCTGCACATAGATTTAAGTACATCGCAATGCATGGATAACGTTTTGAAGATTTTGAGAAATGCTTTTGCAATGTTAAGAAACTTAAGAAAAAACTCCTGGATCCCCTCCTCTGCATCGCCTCTGATCTGCACCTAAATATACATGTTACACCCAAAGTTTACATACAAAGTTCCATGGAAATCAGCTCAGAGGTTTGCTAAATCCTGCTAACAGACCTTGGTAAAGGTAAAAACATCCTCCTTGCACTTCTCTTGTGTGACGTGACAAAAAAAAAGAAAAAGACACCCGCTCAGTGCAGACATAAGACTGTGCATTATTTTTTTTATCTCTACACCAACTATAGAGCTACTGGTGTCACAGCTGGAGACGATCCTCAAAATGTCTTACCCTCATGCAGGCTTCATTTTGAGGTGGTAGAACCGGTTGCTTGTGTTGCTTGCTATTGGCCGTATGTAAATATGTGTAATATGTTTGACTAATGGCTGAATCAGTCCTTTTTTTTTCTGACTGTCTCAATTTCTATTCCCTAATATCCCTGGTGTGAACTGAAACTGAGTAAAATGAGTCGATTAATCGATCAGTCAATCGATTAATCGATAAAACCATGCTGAAACCTACAGCTGGATTAAATATAATCAGTGTTGTTGACAAACTGTTACTGAGCTCAGAGGTAGTCGCGATAATGTGATTTCCTGGATTAAAGGATAATCTCTTTCCTGTGTTGGTCCCACTCATATTTGTTAAAGTGTACTTCGGTAGCAGATCACATGACATGGCTCTGCTATGTCTGAGTGTAATTAAAAAACACATTACAATGACAAGCTTTTGGTGTTTTTCTTCAATATGGTAGATCTAATAGACTGTCACACAGCAGAAATAACAGCAACACACCAGCCTGGGCTCTCTGATTCGCTCCCTGTCTCGCAACAGCGCCGCAACGAAGTCCCTTCTCTACGATGCCAGTCGAGGTGAAGAGAGTGTCTAGATTGGGACCCTCAGAAGTGCATCACTTTTTGCAGATGACGTGGATCTGTGGCTTCATCGGTTCGCGACCTTCAGCATGCACCGTAGCAGTTTAGAGCCATGTGTGAAGCAACTGGCACGAGAGTCAGCACCTCCAAATCTGAGGCCATAGTTCTCTTCCAGAGATGAGTGGACTGCTCCCTTAGGGGTTGGGGGTGAGATGCTGCATCGGTCAAGAAAGAGAAGAGATGAAGAGAGGGCAGAGCTGGAAGGCAAAGCTCTCGTTCCCACGTTCCTCACCTGCGGTCATGAGGTCTGGGTATTGACCAAGAGAATGAGATCATGGATACAAGTGGCTGAAATGAGCTCCATCCATCAGGTTGCTGGGCTCAGCCTTAAAAGATATGATGGGTGAGGAACTTGGACATCCGGAGGGAGCTCTGAGTAGAGCCGCTGCTCCTTCATGGTGGTTCGGGTAGATGGTTAGGACGCCTCCTGGTCGCCTCCAGTTGGGGGCTTTCCAGGCACGTCCAACTGGGAGGAAACCCCTGGGGTAGACCCAGAACTCGTTGGAGGCATTACGTATCTCATCTGGCATGGAAACACCAGGAACGTGTTACTGGGGAGAAGAACGTCTGGAATACCCTGATTAGTCTGTTGTCACCACAACCCGATCCCCGATAAGAGGAAGAAAATGGATGGATGGATGGTGACTCATTTAAAAATAACAAAATCAGTCATTGAAATCAGTCCTATGAATACATTTCTTATTTCCTCCTTAATCATACAATATTAAAAAGTCAGGGTGTATGAGCGGCATTTAAAAAGTGAAGCTGCAACTATGGATTAATCTATTCAGTTCTTAGTTATTACTGTGGTCATTGGCCTGTAAAGAGTTAAATAATAATGACTGTTTGTCAAAAATTAACAATCTTAAAATCGATCATCTTTGTTGACACCAACAGTGAACCAGTTCAACAGAAAAGCCAGAGTTAAGTGTGAGTGAGTGTGAAAAGAGTAAAGAGCTCAGAGCTGGTGATATCAGGTTACTACTGTGGCTTAATAGAGAGGGAACAGAGGGGAGGCAACACACACACACACACACACACACACACACACACACACACACACACACACACACACACACACACACACACACACACACACACACACACACACACACACACACACACACACACACACACACACACACACACAGAAACGGTTAGTGCTTTGTCACTGGGGAAACTGGGAGGCTTCACTGGTCCCGGCTGTATGCCTGCTGGGACGCCATCTAATTAGCAGAAAGCCAACACCTAGCCCCAGGTGATCAGCTGGACGTGTATCTGTGTGTTTATGCTCTCGCAGCTGATCCTAAAATGAGCCCCATTCTATTGGCTCACAGCTGATTGACTTGTGATTGAACGACGAGGTGTGTGCATGTTTGAGAGTCAAGGCCAGGGTGTTTGACTGTGGTTAGAGATTAACCGTCATGGACAGATTAACCCCATACTGCCCAGAATGACCCACTTCATAGAGTTCACACACACACACACACACACACAGAGCAGATGTTCTTTATTGTGTCTGGTTTGCTTGAAACACACGTGATTAATATGACACAATTCTACATCACCTGAGGCAGTTTCTGTTTCTGGTAGCCTTGTTTTAGTGCGACTCTCGTGACGAATATTGTGTTTAAATTCGTATAAAGTTTGAAACATAAGACGGTTCCCAAAGTCAGGAATGAGCCTCCATGATCATATTTACATCACACTTAGTAAGACTTTACACTACTCACATGCTTTGACGTTCATCAAGGTTGTTTTAATGAATTCATCCACAGTGTAGCGGTGATGTTGTTATTTAAGTGGAGAGCTAATGCCAAACAGCCGGTCACATGACACACGGCACAGTTCTGTTCACGGCTATGCACTGTAGCTGTGGTTTTAGTGAATGGACGGATGGTGATCAACAGTATGCTCACTGTTAATCTGATAACCACCTGTACCAAAATGATACCCAGAGAAAACACAGACACCACCAAGCCCAAAAACAGCCTGATGATAAGACAACGAGCAGGAGATTCAGTTTGTGAAACATTGACTGAATAATTAGGACTTCTGCCCAGGAAGGAGCTGGGCTACAGCTACACAAAGCTGCCCCGCCCCGACAGGTGCTACAGTTTAGTAAGGGAGATCAAGGTTGTATGCTGTATGTAAATAACCTCCTTGGCAGAGACCGTGTGGCATTAGAGCTTTAGAGGAAGTGTGTGTGTGTGTGTGTGTGTGTGTGTGTGTGTGTGTGTGTGTGTGTGTGTGTGTGTGTGTGTGTGTGTGTGTGTGTGTGTGTGTGTGTGTGTGTGTGATTGCAGCTCAGCCAAATCTACTACATCTGACCTCCTTATCTCTGAATAATACAAAAGACATGGACGCGTCGTCACACAGAGGCTTTATGTCTCCGACCAATGACTGTGATTGGCTTTGAGAGAATCACACACGTTCATCACCACTTTGTTTCTTTTTTGGAACACAATCTTGTCTTTGCATGACGTCACACACCGTACGGTCTGTAAAACGTGTTTACTCACTAGGCCTAGAATGTTTATTGGGAGAAAAAAAAAGAAGACTATTTATACTACATATTTACTTTTATTCTACTCTGCATGAATCATTTCATGTCAAGCAAGGAAGTAAAAGCGAAGTTCAAGACCGATCCATACTGCTGGATCAACAACGTAGCCGATGATGACAAACACGCACAGGCTGCTGAAGGCTAGGGATGTATACTGTATGAATGAGCTGTTGTTGAGCGTCTTCCTTCGGGGTCTGTTCATGTTCATAACATGGAACTGAAATAAACATGTCAGAAGATATCGACGATGGTGGCGGACAAAAGACAAACTATACACACACACACTTCCACCCTCAGGACACGTACATCAGCTGACGATGCAACAGCAGCTGCATCTCCAGACAGACAGACAGACAGACAGACAGAGAGACAGACAGATATAGGTCAGTAATATTGGTTAAATAAATCTATAAATGCCAAAGTATCAAACAACTGATTCTACTTAGTGCAGAGTTTTGCATGTGTGAAGAAGGGGACAAAGTGTACTGCTGATGCAGTTTGACACACAAATGTTACCATGGTCTGCAAGCATTGCAAGCACACTATTAGCACTGTGTGTGTGTGTGTGTGTGTGTGTGTGTGTGTGTGTGTGTGTGTGTGTGTGTGTGTGTGTGTGTGTGTGTGTACCTGGTAATACGTCCTGATGTGTCTGGTCAGAACAGTGAGGTTGTGAAGGCGTAGGGACACATCATTGTTCACATTCTTGTTCAACCTCTGATTGGTTGGGCTGGGGTCACTATGGAGACAAGTACACAAACACACAGATTGACATTATTTGTGGCTATATAAGACAAAGATCATTACGCACACAGACACACACAAACATCCCAAGCACAGGGTAACTATTGTGCGGTGGGAGGATTTATGCTCACATGTGCCAGACTGATTTGCATGTGAAGAGAGGGTGTGTAACGCTGTCTGGCGGACCTGCTATGACATCATGATGTCAGTTTGATGTCAGAGTTAATTCACTTCAAACGGAAACTATTCTAAATATAAAGAGGCCAGAAAACAGACTTTCATTTCGCTAGACGAGCAAAGAACCAATAGATAAATGGAATATCTATTTATGTGTTCATTTGTGTATAATCACCTGAGACTAACAATTGTTGTGTTGTCATTACTTCAGAATTGGGAGGTTTTTTTCTTCCTACAGAGAGCGTTCCTCTTCCACAGAGTATGCCATGTTGCAGCGCCATGTTTCTACAGTAGCCCGGAAGGAACAGAACAAACCATGGCTCCAGAGAGGGTCATTATTAACACATCTAGTGGCCACCGTAGTGGAAGAAGTGCAGAAGAGTTTGTCTGCTGCAGTGCTTACACACCAAGTCTTTTTAATGCTTGCACTTTAAGATACAGTAGATTTTCAAAGGTGGATATAATAACGAAAAGAAAGAAAAAAAGCTAAATGAATGCAATGCAAAAAAAAAGAGACATTTTGTGAAATTAACCGTTTTTGACTTTTGTTGGCGATTGGTAAACTGTTGAAATGAATAATTAATGTGGATCATTCGAACTCAAAGTGCTTCATAAGAAACTGATCAGACTGTAAAAACATCTAAGTGGGAGTGATTTCTATTTTTGAGCCATTATTTAGCCATCAGCCACTGTCAGAGCTGAGTTCTGCTGATACGACAGTTTGTAAAACATCCTGTTGGCGCTGATTAATTGTTCTAATTCTACTTCAGACCCTTTCATGTTTCAGGTTTTAACACTTATTAACTCGAGCAAATTTATATTAGGAAATGTATTATTTATAGTCAACAAGTCAATAAACACATCGATTAAAGGTGGCACATTAAATTACAACATTACTAATTTGAGCCCAAGCTCAGAATCTGTTTTTTGAAAGGTCAGAGAATAATCAGGTTAAAGACTGACACCGATTTCACAGCTGACTGCTTCTCTGACTGACTGATTTACCAACTGCCTCTGAGTGGCTTTCCTTTAATATTCCATCCATCCTGGCCTCCTCCTCTGTAACCCACTTTCCCAAAACCCCTACCAAGTCTTAATCACCCCCCCACATTTAGCCCAGCCTACATTCAGTGTGTGCAGAACAATAGAGTGATTACCATTGTCTCTGTAGACAATAAGTGACATAGGGACATGTGGCCTGATAGGCGACAGAGGACCTTCTGGATGGGAGAGGATTCCGATTCCACACAAGCAGGTATGATTCACTACAATCACCGACAGCAAAAAGAGTTGTGTCTGTCCTCCAGAAGGAATCACAGCATTTTTAATCAACAAATCCCATGAAAAGAACGAAAACAATAATTAATGCATGATGTTGACAAGTACTGTGTGTGTACGCCTGTCACATGGTAATCCTAAGAGCTTCACTGTTGTCCAACTACTAATAAAAACACATCAATGCGAGGCCGGCAG
Organism: Chaunax sp. Z400; assembly: GCA_037577475.1. NCBI lineage: Eukaryota > Metazoa > Chordata > Actinopteri > Lophiiformes > Chaunacidae > Chaunax > Chaunax sp. Z400. The sequence continues at coordinate 20,099,642 of CM075194.1, forward strand.
CAGAGGTATTACCAGTGCCGGATCGAAATCTGTATGAAAGGAGTGGGCTGGTGAGGCAGTAGGAGAGGACAGAGGTGTGACGTTTTGATGACAAAGAGGAGATTTAAAAAGCTGCTAGCAGCAGTTAGCAGCTAACTATACTGCTGTGCTACCATATACAGTATACTTGCTTTCGACCACTGAAAACAGCCCTCAACAAGTGCATTGTTTATTCCTCTGAGAGTAACATTTGCTAAAACCTACATGTCCAGCTTTATTAGTTTAGTTTCGTTTAGTAAGTTTATTTACATCAGGGACCATGTACAAATACATTTGTCTCAAAGAAGAGATAAGATGCTTTGCACCAGATTTAGCAACCAGCTAATTTCCACCTGCAGTCCCTGAAAAGGTGCGCGAGAACAATTAGAATACTATTAAAAGACTGGCCCTTTTCAAACCAGACTAACGGTTGGATTTTGCTCAGTCAGGAAATGCTCGAATGACGTGTTGTCAATGAAAAATGTTCTATAGTGGCTCAAAACGGTCACAGTGGAAGGCTGAGTGAAATGCCAGATAAGTCACAGAGTAGGGAGACATGATATTGCTTAAATATGGAGATGGTTTCACCTGAGAGACATTAATGGTGTTGCACATGACTGTTCACATGAAAACTAATTTTTTTTTAAAAATATCTGTGCCAAGACTGAAAAAAGACTTGGACTTAAGAATAAATTTGTAAAATGCTAACAATTATAATGGTAATACAATGATGCTCAGCAGGTTTAATGTTTAGTACGTTCACCGTTAGCTAAGATGTGAGTTATTAGCACACAGAACAGCTGGGAATGTTTTTGGTCAGTGTCACAGACAGGGTTGGATAATACTTAATAGTTGTTAACGTAGCTCTTTTCAAGGGATTTGTTGACAGGAAGAAAATTATAGAATAACGACATCATTATCATTTTGAATCTGGAAGCTGGCATAAAAACATATGAATAAAACCTGGATGCAGGTTTTCTTGTACTCTAAGGATACAACATAGTCATATCAGTCTTTAAACAGCCTTGGCAGAGTAGATTCTGCAGTCTAAGATCAACATCCTGCACTCATGTCACTTATTGTTGCGTCACCTTTACGTTAGTGACTGATTCTCTCCATGCAGTAGCAGCTTTTTGATCTCTCTTATCTAAAGATCCAGTTGCTAAATATGCAGAAGCTGGACCTGACGAGGGCGGATCCATTACAGTTTAACCTGCAGGCTCCTGTGTATTGTTTTGAGTCACAGCAGACACTGACAGCAGATCAGTTCACTTGATTCACCGACACATCTGGCTGCGACGTTTACAACCTGAAAGTAGAGAGTCAGGATGTGGTCGCACCAACGCGCATACAAACACACCCCGGAAACACTGGATGAACTCACTCGCCGCTCACACAGCCAGTCCAGACACACAAAAATACACTCTGAGAGAACTTTTTTTCACTGACTCAAACACATAAAACATGAACCCCTCCCTCTGTGGGTTGTCACTTACATGTGTGTCATGATCTTGTGCAGGAAGACGCCGTCCACCAGCTCCATGAACATATTGACCCGCTCCTCTGAGCCCACGTTATCGCATGAACCCAAAGGACCCAACGTTCGCACCTAGAGACAGAAAGAGAGCTCAGCTACATCACACCTGGGAATAACCACTGAACACTCCATTTGTTGTTGACATCCTTCAGAGGTTTCAATAGAATTTACTCATTAATGTTTTAAAAAAGTTGGTATCCTTCAAAGTTACAACAAGAAAACGACTCCTCGCCCTTCGCCGGACAGCGTTTCCGGCTGCAGCAGAGGGACAGCGACACACGGGAAATTTGGTACTAAAAAGAATCCTTGAAGATAGCTTCTTAATTTGATTTACTCAGACTGCTGAACCTGAACTCTGCACTTTTAGAGAGAACAAGGACTATGGATTTTGTCCCTTGTCACTTTCATTGAAGCAGTGTTTGGAAAGTGGCCAGTGTGCACGTGCGTACGGGCATGTGAACGTTCCTCCAAGGGCTACACATTAAAACACCATACACAGCACAAACAAAGATTGTTGTAACCTTTAATTATGCACAGGGGTTTTGCTGAGAGTACTGCTCTCATCTTGAGGAACGGCATGCTTACACCGGCAGTTACACAGCTGGAAGCTGCCCAGCACAACCAGTCTGATCTGCTGGCCACTGAGCGACTCCACTGGAGCAGTCGGGGATTAGGGGCCTTGCTAAAGCCAAGCACTACTCTTTCATATTCTCAACCCACACGTATCATAAAATCTGCTCCAGAGATCATACCACCAACTTTTTGGTCACAAATGCCATATGTCTATCCTGGAGGGGGGGAAGGAGAAACGGGAAATAAGTAACTAGACAGTTGGAAGCCTTTCCACTGTGTGGTGGTGTTAGTTGAGTTTGCCTGTGTCCAATACAGAAGGGGAAAATTGTTGCTTGACCGCTCAGGTTGCCAGGATGTGAGGTCACAGGGAAACAGGAAGTGCCACAGCATTAATAAGAGAGTAGCTGTCATATCATGGGCTGGGAGCCCACGTTGGGCAGCAGCATGGTTAAAATAAGTCACAAGCAGTGCTGAAGATTTTAGAAGAAAGTCTACTAGGGAATATATTGATATTTTAATTTAGTGAAGCACCTTTAGAAAAGGTTCAATCTTGCATTGTTAAATCTGCAAGTGCATGAAGCATGCATGAAAATAAGGTAGCAGTGGGTTAAAGGATGCTATTTGTATTTGGTTTGACTTAGTTTTTACCAACAATTCTCTTAGTCTCTGTTTAAAGCTTTGCCAGATTGGTGAAATCAGATGGAGAGCTGTATAATCACAGATGAAGATATCGCTTACTTTTTCTTTCTTTTTTAAACACACTTGCCTCAACATAACAGCCAAAATCACCCAAACAGTGAGAATGTTTTGGAGGAAATCCGTGTGCGTGTCAACATTTGAATGGCAAAAGATGATAAAGGAAACAGCAGCAACCCAGAAACTACAGCTGGAACCACTGAAGCATAAGAAATAGAACCAACTTTTTTCTGTTTCATATTTAGTTTGAGCTCAACTGTAAAATTTGGGAAGTCCCAGAGACACCCACTTATCTCTAAGCAGATATTATGTAAATGGGGGAATGGTGAGGTGACGTTAGAGGTCGAAGGTGTTCGTTTTTATTCTTATAAACAAATGGGAAGCAGAAAATAAAACAACCAGAGGTGATCATCATCCTCCTCACACCGCTGTGTGACTGCATGCTGCTCCGAGTCACTCACCCACAACACCAGCGGTGACTCCATGAAAGTAGCCAGTAACTCGGACAGAGTCACATCCATGTTTGCTCCGATGGCTTATCAATCACCAACAAATCATCAATCCACCGGTCAATCAGTCGATATCCACAGCAGGCTCGCGCTGGGTCTCCTCATAGGACAGAACAAAGCCCCGCGAGGCATCGATCCCCCCCCTGCACGAGCTCTCTCTCTCACACCACTATTGTTTCGCGCTGTCCCGTCTCCCTAAACACCGGGTTAAAACTAAAAGGCAGTTTAAATATGACGAAAAAATGTTCGAAATACTTCCGCAAACAGTCATGTGCCAACCGGAGTCAGTTCGGTTAGTTCAGGGCGTAAATATTCAGTATATTTACTGGCTGAAGACAAAACACTTGATCCAAACTTCGCAGGACAGTTGTTCGCGTTACCAGGGATACTCGGACCGTAAAGCGGCAGAACCGCCGTGAAATAAGTAAAAGAATAGTAAACTCAGTAGAAAACAGAACTGCACGTTAGATGAAAATAGGGAGCGTTAAATAGTTGTTTCCGTTGTTTGCTATTCATCTCCACCACGTCTCAATAGTACTCCACTGTCCTCTCCATCAACCTGACCGAGAGACCGGAGGGAGGACGGACTAACAGGAGTACCGACCAATCCGCTACCGTGAGTAACACAGTTCCCGCCTTTTGAGATAGATAGATAGATAATCAGCCAATTGCAGTACAGTATTTTGGTATAATGTCTGAGATAATGACGTCAGTGCTAGACAAACTAAACCAGCCAAAGAGTTTAGATGGAACAAGATGCCGGCAGGAGGGAGTTTTAAACAAGAAAACTAACTTTGTTCGTACTGAAATTGAGTTAAGGGAATGTTGCAGTTGTTAAGTAACTAAGTAATGTAATAATAAACGAAGTCGTTGGGTTGCGTTTTTCATTTTTTGGATAGCTGGTGTAGAACAAGTTTCTTAAATCAGATTATGAAAAGATAACAATCACAACCCAAGCACACACAGTGTTTGGACATGAAAATGCACATTAGCTGCATATGCTGCCATACTCTCTATTCTTAATTCTTTATTCTTTATTCTTTATCCTTTATTTGGATCCCTATTAGTTTCCACAAAGTGGTTGCTAGACTTCCTGGGGTCTGATTAAAAATGATTCATTATTATTAATAGAATGTTAATTATTATTTTATCATTATATTATTATTAATCAATGATACAGTCCTAGTTAGTTCTTTTTGTGTTACCTGTAGTTATTTTACATTGTAAAGCAAACTATTTTACCAATACCTGCAACTAACATTTAATGAAAACACAGCTACAGCTAGGTCAATAGATTTGTGGGTGGTTCATAACTAAGACACTCCTTTATTTGTCACATATAATCATACTCATTACAACATAGTAATTACACAGTACCCAGCTTTGGCTCAGTGCCTCGTTCAAGGGCAGGAGAATTAATTAACCTAATAAAACCCTCACAGGAAGATCAAACTCCAAACAGAAAGGCGTTGTCTCAGCTGGTAGTTAAACACAGGGCCTTATTCTTGTGAGGCTAAAGCTAACCATTGAGACACCATGCTGACATCAGCCTAACATCATAAATAAATGTATTGTCACAAACAGGTTACGCTCAAATATTAAATATTGACTTATTGTTAGAAATGTAAAGCGCTGTTACATTTGTCATCTTGTCATCTTTTTTAAAACTATTATCATTATTGTAAAGCCTGTTTCAGCCCTAAACATAAATGATTTAAACTATGAGACAGCATCCAGTGATACTGCAGCCATTCCAACATTACACTCACACTGATATCACCAAGGCCTCTGATATTATCAGATGATGTAATAAATGATGCAATCCCACCTGATTAGAATGAGTAAGTGACGCTATGACACCTAACAGCAATTTCCTTTGAATAAAATGATTCTGTTTCTGATTTTGTGTCAAATGTGACTCTGAATAACTGTGGAAAAAAGTCAAGACCAAGTGATTTACCCACAAGTCTTTGCGTTACCTCCGTCTGGGAGGTCATGTTTTCACTCATGTCTGTTTGTTGGTACTGTAGGTTGGATTGGCAGCAGGATTACACAAAAACTACTGGATGGATTTCCACCAAACGTTTTACACAGTTTAAAAAAAAGATTTTTTAAATTATTTTTTGTACACTTTTTGGATTACCAATTTCTCTCACATTCCAAGAAGAAACCAATGGAATCAAACGTCATGGTTGATATTTGTCTACTTCATCCCATAATGAATTAAAGGGAAAAAAATAAGATGTATAATAAACTTTAGTCTAGAGATTTAGGCAGGAAAAACAGGAACAACAAAAAAAAAAGACAACGTGTCTAACAACATGGAGCACCTCCAGTAAATTCATATGGTCCATAACTACAGACTGGTAATTCACTGGACGCTTACAGTGACCCACAAAGTATTAAGTATTTAATTATCATATAAAGAAAAAACACACAGAGGGACAGACCGAGGTCTGATAAAATGATTCATGACTTTAAGAGAGACAAAAAATTATTGTAACCCTCAAATGGATCCTACAGCCCACATACTTCCATTCATCTCAGGAAAAGCAGGGAGAGGAACACTTTTAACAGTGTGTTGTGTGCAGCAGTGTTGGGGAGTCTGGTAAGACAAAATCTGTCTGGCACTGTAAGGCATCCAGATCTTCATACTGCATGCCGAGGTTGCTGGGTTTTTTTTTTATGATGAAGTCAAGTCAGGTCAATTTTATTTGTATGCACCAAATCAAAACAAAAGTTATCTCGATGGATTTTCCAAAAAGAGCAGGTCTAGACCTACTCTTTATTCTACAGAAACAATTCCCACAGGAGCAAGTTGTGATGGCTCCCATCCTCCTTTAGAGACTCTAGGGACCACAAGTAACCCTGCACCCCGGGAGTGTAATGCTCTAATGGGTAATAGGGTACTACCAGCTCTTTAAGATATGTTGGTGTCTGACCATTAAAGGTTTTTTACGTGAGGAGAAGGATTTTAAATTCTAATCTGGATCTTACAGGGAGCCAGTGCAGAGAGGCTAATGAGAGAGAGATGGGCGTGTGATGGCTTAGAGGAATACAGAACTACCCCTTTAAACCAACACATACGTAGGTTGGGGGCTATCCTCTTGCTGTCTTGAGAGTCTTTGGCTGCTGTTCAAACAGGTTGAAAAGGAAACCAGAGATCAGTTCAGATCAAAGGGCGACAGTGTGACACGAGGAGCAGGCAGAATAATGATGAAGTTGTATTTTTCTATGTGACATCTGTACATTTTATGAATACTTTTAATGAAGTAATAAAGTGAAACATCCTGTGAACTTGTTCCTGTGGCCCAGTCTGACCTTTACAGAGGAATTTAATGTGAAAGTGAAGTGAGAAGGTTACATACGTAGGAGTGTGGATCACACCTACAAGTAGCTCTGCTCAGGTCCACAGTGTGTTTTGGATTTTGTCTTATCAGACAGGAAACAGCAGGTTTTCCAGCTTCATGTCCAGAACCAGATCAGACATAAAGGTCTTCCTTTTTGCCAAAATAGAACACATGGCATCAATAAATTAGGAAACACCGCCTCCCTGTGGCCTCTATATGTCACTACATGTCTTAATGGAGAGACATAAGATCATCTATATGTCTGTGCACAAACAAAGTCAAGGTTGCAATTTAAAATCATTGACAAGCTTTAAATTATAATAGAAATAATGCGAGAAAGTTTCTGAGAGCTTATAGTGCCATGGTCTTTGACTGTCTCTTTCTGAAATGTTTGGTTTACGTTTAGATCTTAACCCTGGTTTAGATCCTGCATTGAACCTCAATGTTGCTAATGTTAATATTGTTCTAACCTTTAAACAGGCAACATGCACCGGGAGGTACAAGAGATACGACTCTTAAGCATCCTGTTTGGGACATGATTTAAGGTTTTCACCCAATCAAATGATCATTTACAAAAAGCCTGGCCGGTATGAGGATCTAAATCCCACGATTTGGTTCAGGTTATCTGTCATTGTTTAGTAAGCCTGATCAGAAATCATGACATGCTGACCAGGTGGTAAATAATTATTTATTAATCATAGTGATTTTCAATCAAACAGTATTTTCAATCCAGACTATTATGTTGATGAAGAAAAATACTCTGTGTTACTTTGAAAAGTATGTAAATTATTTTCTTTACAACTAAAAATCCACTCCTGTCTGTTCTTTTGTTTGGTGCTCAAAGGTGTCTGTTACTTCAGTGGGTCTCTGACAAACCTGACAAGCTCTTGTGGCGGTTTGATGAAGGACTAACAGAGCTCCTCCTCCAGGAGGCCATGACCTGCTGGTTCAAGGACAAACCTGCAATGATCTAGAAAATCTGGGAGCCCCTCTTGAATTCCATTGAATCTGCGAGTAAACAAACCTGCATGGTTTTATCTGGACAGATAATCAAGAGAGGCTCATCAATGCTACACTGCCTGCTTAATTACCTATTCATTTGTCAAAGTGTTTTTTTATTTAAATTTATTAGCATTTTATGATAATTATTTCTATTTGTTTTGTCAATTCTATTTCATTTCCTCTTTTCAGCCTCAATTTGGCTGTTGTGTGGGAGTTCTTGTTCATTGTGTTCATTGTAGAACTACATGCTTCTATGTTTGTTTGTTCATTAAAACTACAACCAATAAGGATATTTATTTTAAAAAAATAGCCCCAACTAAATGGTAATAATTCTACAGAAATGACCTCCTGTAATAACAAGTACGTCTGTATCATTTAATAACTTTCATTATATTTTACATCACTGCTACATAGTTTTGTTAGGTGGGGACACAGGAACAATACGACAATACTACACATGAGCTTTTGTTATTTGTTGTAAGAATGTTTGGCTAATTATTTTAAGTGATAGGTGCAATAATAGATTTGTTGTGTGTTCATTGTTTCCACACAGACATATTAGTGTGAGACGTGTGAAGAGAAACGGACAAGTGTTTATTATGCCATGTATAAAGCAGTGATGGATGTAATAGTGTAAGCAAGGGAATATATTTTAATCATAATGGCATAAAGAAAAATCAATTTCAAGTTTATTATCATTTAAATATAATCGCCTATAGGCTTCCATAAGAAATACTGTAGAGAATGAGCTGAATCAGCTTCATTCACAGATGCTGCTCCTCACATGTGGACAATATGCCAACTTTAAGTTTTTCTTAACACCCATCTTTCATTTATTTGAGTTCTTTTAAGATCTTCTTGTTGTCTGTCTTGAGGTTTCAGTTCCGCTTTGGACAAAACTTTGAACAAAGTCATTTTCTGTCAATCATCTATTTATTTATTCATTGTGAACATTATTCATACAAAATGCAGATTTTCTCAGGAACAAGTGATGTCGGACAAACAAGAAGTGGTATCAATAAACTTTACATTCAATACAGTTCATTTCACTTTGCCCCACCCCTCCTCATCCTCCTGGACCAATGGCAGGGAGGCAAAACCTGCGATCCTATTGGTGCTTTCTGGACTTAATAAATCTATTCTTATTATTACAAATATATAAATGCTCTAGCCAGTGATAACAGTGATACGGTTTCAGATCTATTTCGAGTCACAATAATACTTCACTGTCGTCAAAGACAGGTACGCACACACACATACATCCGTTCACACTAAATATATAATCAATTCAGCATCGGGTGCTGATCAGGAACATGCTAAAAACTACAACTTTAAGGTTTCCATGATCCCTCTGGCTCAGAGGTTACCTCTACTCACATGTGATCAGACTGGGACAGAAAGAGTCAGCTGACCAGTAAGTCAGCCAGGAGATATCAAGTGCTGTGTCCATTATTGTAGTGTTTATTTCATTTAAGTTCACTTTAACAGGACAGCCAGTTAGAAACCAGCCATTCAACAACCAGTCAGTCAGTGTTCATAAGGCTGCAGCGTCAGACCGAAAATCACCAGACTGCCAAGTTCAGAGGAAAGTCAGCATCTAATGCACTGTTGTGGTGAGTATAGTAGGTGTGAGGTGTGTGTTAGTGAGGGTTCCTCATAGCATCAGATGTGGTGGCTCAGTGAGGATTTTAATTTGTACCTGATGTCTGTTTTCTCTCCTCAGCAGCATGTTCGGTGCTCCGAGCCAGAGTCAAAAATTAAGAAGCTCTTAATACAAAATCACATGTTAACATTGATTCTTGGCACTGCAAAAAAGTTCTAAGAGTAGTAAAATAACTGACTGTCATAATTTAAATATTTTTAATCATAATGGTTGAAATGATCACAGGATAAGGTCAAAGGGTGCACCACGAATGAGGGCCCACATCTCTGAGAGAGAACGACTCTAAAGTAAAACGAACAAAAAATAAAAGGATCAGAATTTGGTCTTGTTAAGGATTGCGACGATAAGAAGGAGATCAGTATCAATATAAATGTCACTGCTGAATCAGATAAGGACACAGTTAAGCACTATCCGAGGTCTGTTTGAGGGGTCCCTCTTTTTCAGGACAGTCTATGGACAAAACTGTAAGCTGTATGTATTTATCATTACCAGTGCCACCAGGTCAATGCATTCTAGGAGATGCTGATTGTGTGCTGAGTATCTACACTCTGCAGTATAACAGAGGATTAGGGCAAAAACTCTACAAGTTCAAGATTTTTTTTTTAAAAATCAAAAAAATCTTATGGTGCATTCAAACACAAAGCAAATTAAATTTTTCGCTCTTCGGTTAATTGAAAAACAACGCAAATCAAGCAAATAATGCAAACTTGTATGCGCTGAAAATATTCTGTGGAAAATTTCGTGCATTTTTACAGGGTTTCTACAGAACGTTCTCTGGTGAGGACCAGGCGAGGCGGAGGGACAGAGCTGCTGCTCGGCTGATGAGAGACGGCGAGCTTCAGAGGAGAAAGTCGGGGAAATAAACACCTGCACCCCATCGGATACTGCTCTCATCTGGAGACGTTTAGCAGTGAGATGACAGATCAGAGTCAAACTTTTGTGATAAAAAAGTGGGTTTATCTTCACTCTCACTTATCATCCTGTCTGCAGCAGCAAGTGTTGGGTGTTAATCTACTGATGACTAGAGGGGAATGCGCTTTACTTCATGAATGTACAGAGGCGTCTCTGTTGAGTGCTGAATACAGTCAGAGGCTGAACTAGTTTTAAACTGATAGAAACAAAGACCCTCCCTGGCCGCTGCTCGCTAGCTCACAGATAATGTGCAGCAATGTTTTCTGAGTGATTGGGGTGAATAAACCAAAAAGTGATTTGTGCAGGAGACGATGCTGTGATCAAACACAGGCAAGTAACGCAAGGCAAAAATTCACTGTGCTTCCTGTGTGAACACACCATTGAGATAATTAAGTTTGAATTATAGGAGAGTTGTAATTTCATGAAAAACTAAATATCAAATAGAAACAAAGTTTTAATTTAAGAGGAAAAGTCCAATGAGATACAGTTGTAAATTTATCATTTTGATATTGAAGTCATGGTACTGTGAGAAAGATCATTTGAGAATAATATACATGTTGTGATTACAGCTATAGAATTAAGTTCTAGTTTCAAGAGAAATGACATAATAGGAGGAAAAAGTCAAAATCATTAGAAGTTATTTTATGATAAAAGTTGCATTTTGACATTACAAGAGAAAGATCACTTTATCAATCAAATTAATTTAAATGTCATATGTTATAATACCTAATAGATGATGTCACCATTTTACGTAAAAAATTAATATTTCAAGAAGCTGTGAAATTGAAAGAATTAAGTTCGCCATAGTGAACATTTGAGGGTTTTTACGTGTCGAATGTGGGGACATTCGTCACCTGTGTGCACTTTAATGTCACAAGCTGTAGGATACTGAAACCAGTTACATGATGCATACGCCACACAGCTGGGTGTGTTTGAGGCCGTCGCACACAGAACACATGCTGAGAAGAATGTGATGCCAGAAACGACTATCATAGTAGCATGCTGTATCTACGTTCAATCAGACAATAGTCTGTCACGTCCAAATATCCAAACCCATGTAAAAATTACAACTGTACAGTCTGAATATATGGACTGAGCGTATGTCATCTTATTAATGAACATTTATCTTAAAAAAATCCTCTACTTCTTGTGATATAATGATTTTTCGGAGTGAAATCACAACTTCATACTAAATCTTTAAGAATTTGTCAAGTTAAATTGTAACTTTAGTTTGTGATATTATGACTTGTGTGTTTGTAAAATTAAACTGTATTCTTAAAATAGTAAAACATTTTCTTTTAAAATAAAAAAAATCTCATATTATGACTTTTCCTCATAAATGTATGCCATCTCATAATATCATGGGTATTTTCATAAATCGATGATGTTATCTCATAATATCATGACCTTATATGGTAAACCTACATCTTAATTGTAATATTGGATGCTTTTATCTCATAATATTGGTTTTGGCCTCAATACTCTGTTGTAACTCTCACAAAGCATCTCATGTTCCAGTTTGTTAAATGTGTTGAAATGTGTTCTCCATTATATATTCTATGACTGGTGTGTGTGTGTGAATGTGTGTGTGTGTCCTCAGCGCAGCCAGGAGCAGGGCACCCACTGGGGCTCAGTGTCCAGTTTGTTGATGAGTCGAAGCAGCTCGCTGAAGGCTTTATCCTGGTCTGTGTTTACGATGACGGCGTCAAACAGGTGACCGCAGGTCTGCTCCATCTCGCGGGCTTTCTCGATGATATCACGCAGTTCCTCGGGCTGAAACAGCACACACACACACACACACACATATACATATATAAGTGAGGTAGCATTTTGGAGATGCAAACAGCAGTGTAGACAGTTAAACAGGAACCTTGGGGTTCTTGCTTTCTTTAGCCAACAGTGCTCGGAGTCTTTCCTGAGAGGGCGGAGCTATGAAGATGATGTAAGGCTTCAAGTCTGAACTTCTCAGCACCTTCAGAGCCTGCAAACACACACAGACATGTGTAGATGAGGATTCATCTTTTAACTTATGTACTATAGAGGAAGGAAACTCTCTCTTCTCACTACGCTGCCCTGCTGCCAATGTGTGTGAACGAACCTGCGTGTGCAGACAGAGCACACAGATTTTTCCAGTGTTGATGACTTGTCTCACAGAGTCTGTGCTTGTCCCGTAAAGGTTCTTCTCAAACTCACCAGACTCGATTAGCTTTCCTGGAAAAACAAGATGAAAAAAAACAAACAGATCTTTACAGCACTGGATGTGCCAGTAATTAGTTTTATTGCTGTAACACTTTATTTTCTCACTCCACTCTGAAAATGACACTTTAGCCGTTGAGCCCCGGCTGGTTTTGCTGTTTCCACACACTCTTGACCCAGTTCAGACAAAACACTCATGATGAGACAAAACCATTTTAGAATGTTGCACGTAAAAGTAGCAACAGTGTGAACTGGCTTGTCTAAGCTCAACTCAGACCGGCTAATGCGACACAGCTTGTCAAGCCACCAATTACAAGACTTTAATTTATTGCTGAAATGACAACTTCACTGCTAACCCTTTCCTCTGCTCTGCTAAATCACAATGAACATTCATTTTTTAAGATGCTACAAATTATATTCATCTATTTAAAAAAGCAGGAAAAACCAAATCAGATGTGCAGAAAGTTGTTGCTTTGGAAACGATACATCATCTTGTCGAGTCACAGAGATGTAAACTGGTTTTTAGAATGTCCCAGATTGGCACACTGTAAGTATTTGCAAGTCTGAACTTGCCTCGTCGTTGAGTTGAAACTTTAGTAAGGCATGTTGTTATTGATAATGTTGTTGTTTTAGGCTTAATGGTTGCATACAGCAAAAATGACCAAGACCACAGTAATGCAGTATCGCACTTCTTGTCACAGCCCTACTTGGCGCTGTTAAAAATATTAATAGCAACATTTCGATTTCCATTGCACTCGGAAAGGCCATGCTTAAATCTTTGCATTTTCTGTTATTAATCCTGAAGACGTCATGTAAATCTGATTATTAGGAAGTAAAGTATGATCAAAGTGTCGGCCGTCTCACACACAGCTCTGTATACTAACTCATACACGGGTGCTCATGTTTCCTACCACAGGCAACAACTGTCATAACAAGTAAGAAATCCATTAATTTATTTATTCATTCAATCAATCATTCATTTACTAACATGAAATCTTACCTGCTGCCAGTTCTGCCTCAAAGGTCTGACGAGATACAAAGTGGTAATCTCGACCGCTCAGCTCACCATCTCGGCGGCTCCGTGTGGTGTCTACACACACACACATACACACACACACACACACACACACACACACACGCACACGCACACGCACACGCACACACACACACACACACACAGAGGTTACTACACAGAAACACACAGATGCATGTGCTACATCATAGAGTGTGTGTGTGTGTATAAGTCTTACGAGGTACCGCTCCAGCAAACCGTTCTGATTGGTTGTTAAGTAGTCTCTGCCTAAGCTCTGTCTGCCCGCAGCTGGTTGGTCCGATCAGTGCTATTGGCCGCTTTCTATTGGCCGGCTGGTGGTAGAGAGCCATCTCCTCATAGGTGAGAATCTCCTCATCAACATCTGGGCCAAAGGAAAGAAGGAACCAAATAAAAAAGCGTTGTATAATGAGGTCCAGAGGAAAAACTGCAGGACAGTTTAGAGCCGTAAAATGAGGATGGCAGAGAAGAAAGGCTGGAAACAGAACAAGCTCAACAGCACAAAGAGAGGAAATAATGACGAAGGTTCAAACGATGCGTCTGTCAATGTCCACATACTTCCATTCGTTGTTTTATGTTGGCATTGATATATCCACAAGATGGCAGTGATGAGTCCAAAGTTTCGACAATAACAAATATGCCGTCGGTCGGAGGAGGTTATGATAATGTACCTAGTAAATACGAAGCAGCAAAAGCAGAGGCAGCGATGTGCTCTGTGGTGGTCTGTGAGGCCAATAAACACATGATTCACTTCACTTTTTTTCTTCTTCGTTGTTCCTGTGCACATTTGTCGTGCCTTGCTTGAATTGTAACTACCGCAACGATTTCTAGTGGTACTGTTCTGTTTCGTTCATATCCAGAAGCTCTCAAAAACATGCCCAGATACAGTACCAGTCAATAGTTTGGACACAGTTTCCCATCCACTTGAATGGGAAACTTTTTGACTGGTAGTGTACGTACAAAACAAAAGCAGCATAAGAACAGAAAGTTTAGTCCGGATCCGTCTTTAACGTTGAGCATGAATGGGCCTTTAGGGTTCTGGTGTCCTTCTAGTTGTAATTATGCTTTAGTAACACTTGTCAAATGTTATGCCAGTTAATCCCATTACACTGAATCAAAAGACTGCATGTAAGAACAACTGACATGCATATGAAAGCTGTTCAATTACATTTGATGACATTTTGGTGAGAGTAACTGAAGGTCAGGCAGACCGGTCGTACCATCATTCCTGTGAGCGTTGTACAGCAGCTTCTTTCTCTTCCTCTTGTTCTTCTTTGCACACCACAGCTTCCCTGTAAACAAGCAGATAACGTCAAACACTGTTGGACAATCACAAATTTGATCTTGTACTCGGACTTTACGTCTGTATGGTGGTGGAAAAACGAGAGGGCAAGTTAGCTAATTGGAAAATTGGACACCAACAAACTCCCTCAGTTTAATAAGATGTTTCCTATAACATCATTGAACAAATCACACTATAAACTACATACTGTACATTGTTTACAATGTTTATAATGTAAGTTTTAATCAAACTACAACCGTAACAATTTATTTACAGTCATCAGGTTATAGGACTAAAGAAGAACTGACCAGACTTCTCAGGCTCTTTGTCTTCTTCTATGGTCTGTTTCATGGCTTCTCTCTGCTGCTGGAAACTCTTTCCTGTAAATAAAAAAGATAAAATCAGAGAATACAAAGAAGGTGCAGTACAGAGTGGAACACTCAGAAGTTTACACAGTGGAGTGTACAGCCAACCATGTGGTGTATTTGCACACTAGAGAGAACAAAAAAACACTCCAGACAAGAGATCTCGGTCATGTACAAACAGTAGTACCTGGTACGAGTCCAGCAAGTGGCTGGTTATCCTCATCTCCGTCCCTGTAAGCCTGCCACCAGTTGGGGTCTGACTGGCTGATAATGTGGAGAATATCTCCCTTCTGGAAGGACAAGCCCAACTCTCTGCACGGCACATACGGGTCATCTGATGGGTCATAGTCGAAATGTGCCTTCACGTGGATCTGGAGGATCGACGGAGAGACTCATGTGACCGAGTTTTCATTTCCAACAGGGAATAAATCAAGACATTTTCAATATTCAGTTGTGCCAATCTGTTTTTACTCACCACATTCTCTTTGACTGGAGGAGGTTTGTTCTGAGTGCTGGGAATAAGCACAAAGGTCAGGAGGCCATGCATGTCCGCCTGACACACACACATACAAAGAGAGAGAAAGACGGTTCTTATTTCTCAGCCTCCTTTCATCATATGGACTGCATGTGATTATTCAAATAGAATAATGCATTTAATCTCATCATCCTTTTACTCAGGGTAATGAAATGATCAGTAAATACTGCCATCAATAAAAAGGAATCTATTGTAGAAAATGTTAGATAGAGGTAGATGTAGATGGAAAGGCTGTTTTTCTATGTATATTAATCAAAGAGCTGCGTTCACTAGGTCACATGGACCTACTTACGAGAATATCAAACACTTGATTGACATCTTTCCCTCTGATCTCTATGCCATTTATTTCCAGTATTTCATCTCCTTCAGTTAAAAGTCCGCTCCGTTCAGCTGCTCCACCTCGAACAATACGACTGATCACAACACTCTCCATTTCATTACGGACAGTCGCCCCCTGCAGAGAGACAGATAGACATGACCGATTATTTACAGTCTATTGGCTACAGGGAAGAAAAAGCTGATTTTAAAGATAATAGAGATTCTAATAAGTGAATTAAAATTAAATGGACTCTGGGAGACATTTATTCAGTTGCTTTACACTTAACACATTTGTTAAAATAGAATATATTAGTAAAATAGTCTCCGTTTCATATTACACTTTCATGGCTTCTGTCATTTCATTCCATTGGTGTTTTAGTGAATGGATGGATGACATTATAGTGTAATGGACTGCTGCATTTGAACAAAGACAACACATTGCAAGCTGTGCCACTGGTATGAGGTGGAAAACTCCTCCCGTTTCCTAAGTGGGCTTGGTCAGCTCTACTCCTGATCCTGACAGGGAGACACATTAAAACTAACACATGACTGAGATATAGTCAAAAATGTCATGTTTGCACCTTAGTTTGCTGCTCATGTTTAATCCCTGGCTCAATAAGCTCACTGCAGATATCCACATTGTGTTTCTGAGGCAGAGACAGGCCTCAAATAAAGTTCATTTTCTCATAATTTGTCAGTCAGAAAAAAAGCCATTTTAGTGTTGACAGTTTGGAAGATAAGCAGCTTGTGAAACATGGGTCCAGTATTTCCTTTCAGAGTTGCAAAACCCATGTTATTAAGGAAATGACTCTTTGATATGCCATTTCATTACTGGACCATCTCTGGCTACAACATGTCCAACAGGTCCGGGTGCCTTTTTTCTGTACCAGCTCTTCTACAATCTGCACCTGTTCCCCAGTTCCATTTAGGGCCCTGTTGCTCCAGCATTTATAACGACGACACCTCAGACCAAAGTAAAGTCTCTCATTGGATTTACTTCATTGGTGAGTTCAATTCACAAAGTGTGTTTGCATAGCTAACAAAACAATTGCTGTTGACTTTTTGCTGAATTACACGGGGCTCAAATTCTTTTGACCATTATAGTCACAGAATTAGGTTGGAATATGAACGGACCCATGGAGGGTTCGTTTATCCATTATGCCCGTTATCTACACCCACTTCCTGAGTGCAGGGTCACAAAGGCCTGGAGCTGATTCCAGATTCCAGAAAGAGGCACATCATGCCATTACAACTCACTCCAATTCACCAATGACTGTGGGAGGAAACTGAAGCACCTGGAGGAAACCCGAGCAGGCAGTGGGAAAACATGCCAACGCCACACAGAAAGACCCTGATCATCTCTCAATGATGAGTTATACTGAAAAAAGATTGCGCATGTGAACAGTTGTCTCAGTGTTTTCTTACCAGCGGTATGTCTTGGGCCTTTTCTATGCGAACTATTTTGACAGTCTCCCCTCCCCACTGGGTCAATGTTTCTCCTTGGGTGGGCAGTGGCTCAGGCTGCATTTCCCTCTCTGCTATGCCGTCATGTGCCAGAAGCAAAGACTGCAACACACAAACAGGGACAGTCGCTACAGGATTGTGTTGCTCGTTTGCTTTGTGTTTGTACGTGTTGTTTTCTCTACCTGGATGTGTGTGTCTGACAGCAGGCTGTCGAGTTCAAGTCCCTCTTTGTTCTGACTTTGCTGGATGAGACTTCTGACCTGAAAACATGGCAACATTAAACATAATTGGTATAAACAGAAGAAATATTACTATGGCTATGACAATAATACCACTTTAGCAACTGTAGACATTTCTGAACATCCCATGTTTCATTTTTCAGTGACTGATTTTCATTTTTGGACAGAGGTTTTGAAATGACAACATTGAAATATCACATTGGAATAACTTTGATGTGAAGCGATCATTCCTTTAACTATGACAAAGGAACATGTTTCTGGGAGTACGCGATGAACCACAGCGTTGCTTGTTTAAAGGCAAATGCAGGGCAGGGGGCGGGGACGCAGACACAGCAGAAATAATGTGCTGCTCTTTAATGAGATTCCACTGAAATGAGCCATGAATAGCTCCCACAGCTAGCCAAGTCAACAAGGTGGCAGAAAAATAATCGCAGCGATGATCGCACTAGCATCCTGGATGTTAGGCCTGGTGTCACCAGGTAGTCCCCAAACATAACATTTAACTTTATAGAGTTAGTCTCCAGTTTGATTTAAAGATTTTTCTAGATTAGTATGCAGAATTGATGAATTAATGTTTGAGCTAAAATTGCCATTGGTAAGCTTTTGTTTTAGCAAACAGGAATTCCTGTGTGTGTGTGTGTGTGTGTGTGTGTGTGTGTGTGTGTGTGTGTGTGTGTGTGTGTGTGTGTGTGTGTGTGTACATACGCATACTGTAAGCACTAGTGTTTCAGCTCTAATTGATGCAGAACAGAGCTGCTCTGTCTCAGACCTCGTTAGCAGACGCTCGCTGACCTGGACTGTCACTGTGTGTGTGTGTAAATGTGTGACTGTCTGCAGATGAATATGATGAAAGTTCAGCTGAAATAAAACTAATTTAGATGATCATGTGTTACCTCCATAGCCAGCTGAAGTGCCTCTTGAGTGTGTGGGTATGGAGGGGAGGGTCTGTGCATGCTGCTGGCCACTGCATTATGGATCTTAAGCGCTGACTGGAAGTCAGACTAAAAGGGGAAAAAGACACCAGCATTCAGTCACAGATTAAGTACATGGATGTCCTCCTTTCACATCAACACACCTGTAATTAAATGTTTAAACATGAAATTAAGTGTGCACTATAGTGCTTTTGTTCAACTTAAAGCTTTTCCATTAGCTTCCATTTGTTTTTACACCACCAGTGTCCACTAGGTCTCTCTCAGAAAAGTTCTTTTAGATAATTTACAGTTCTGTTTGTGAAAAAAAAGAAAAAGAAAACCCAGCAGAACAACAGTGTAGTCAGGATGAGCACTGATGACTAACCAACCATGACTGAACACGAAAATGACTCACAGCTTAACAAACTGAAAATTCAACAGATACAACAGAGTGAGTTTACAGAGAATCATGGTTTAACGTCACAGACTTGACATAGCTTTGATTTTGCAATAAGAGGCACAGCTGAATGTTGACTGATATTTCACTACATCTTGATACAAGACATTTTTCAGATGATTTTTTTACAATGATCTCCATTAGGTTGACCTCCAAAGAAAAATTCCCTTTCTTAAATAATGGAATTCATCTTTAAGGGACTGGATCCAGGGTTTATGGTGGGTGGGTTATCTGGGGTGGTTTTTTAATTTAATTTAAGTTATTATTTTTATTTATTTATTTAATTTGTATTTATTTAAGTTTATTTTTTTAAAATGTGATTTTATTTTATTTTTATTTTTTATTTCTATTAATTGCATTATTTGTTATACTGTTTGTCCGTTTGTATTCAATAAATAAATAAAAAGTTGATCACAAAAAAATCACAATCACAATCTCCATTAGGGATGTGCTATATTAAAAAAAACAGAGATTGCAATATACAAAATATAGTAATTTTCAACATTGACTTTAATAGCTCTAAAACATTTTTGAAGCAGGTTCAACACTTAAATGAAGAGGGCTAACAGTCAGAGTCACATCTGACTAATTGTAATTATAAAACAAAATAATAAAGTAAGTAGCATCAAGCAGAAGAAAATGTTGTAGTATTACATGTTTGACTTAATTTGCCTTCTTTGACATTACACACACTGCAATGTCACGACTGCACGTGCAGATTTCAATGTTATTGCCAAAATGATCAATTGTGCAGCCAAAATAATATAAATATTTCTTTAATTTTTGTGAACAGCAACATCTAAAGCCTCACACTGGTAAGAAGTGGTGCTTCGAGGAAGGATTATGAAAATCAAGCTCAAAATCAAACATATCATAACAATTGTTTCATCCTTAAGATTATGCCTTCATGGTTAGAAAGTCATCCAAAGTAATGTAAAGGGGTTGTGTGCATGACCAAATGATCATTCACAAAGTTGTCTGACTAAACAAACCTAAATACAGCTGTACTGTGTGATCAGCTAAAAGGTAAGGCTGATTATCTGAGACTTGATCATCAAAATAATGCTCAATGAATGTTTTTGGTAACAGAATAAACAGTTAGTTGTATTATTATGTAATATTTAAAATAAGTGACTATAACTATGGCTCTCAACCATCCTGCTGCACAAACATGGCTTTTAGTTTAAGCCAGCTTAGTGTGGATATGAAATAAACTTGAGACAGCAGTTTCAAAAAAGCCTGTTTTGCCTGAGGCTGGAAGCCAAAAGGACAACACTGCTATAAAAATCTTGTTTGAGCAGCGTTTCCCAAAAAACCTGATTCTCTAAAATCAGACACTAGTGTCTGAGCAAAGAGTTTGATTATTAATACTTTGTGTTTGATTTTCATTGCGTTTAATCACCTTTACTCAACACTGCAAACTCCACCCTACATGCTCGGGAGAGGTAGGAACCAAAAATGAAACTAGGTGTTTTCACTTGAAATCAGATCATGTTTCTGCTTATCTGGAATATTTGAGGCTTTTTTACCCTGACAGAGGGAATGTTCTGAGAGAAACAATGATTTATTTACTGGCTTTTGGGCATAAAAAAAATCCTTAAGAATATTTAATACTCAAACAAAATAGTGCTCATCAGTAGCTTCAATATTTGAATTGTGTATCACTAGCCTCCAGACCTCTCTCCCCATACTGAAGCCTTTGCTCCAAATCTTTGTGAAGCCCCTTTTGTCATAGACTCTCCAGCTCAGACTGCTTCATTTTTGTAAATCCCCTTTACCTCAAAGGGCAGGATATTTTGAAAAATACCAGACACACATATTGACTCAAAGCTTTTGCAATCTAATTCCCTTTATATTACCTTGTTTAGTAGTGCAAGAACCAGCTCTATGTCATTCTGACTCTGCTGGTCAGACAGGCAGCCCCGGACTTGCTTCAGTGACAGCAGCAACTGTTCCAACTCTACAACAAAAACAATCAGATTCTACAATCAGATAATGACAGACGACACCGTGTTTGACCTGCATCAGAACATCGTGTGAGCGAGACTGCATCTCATTTCCTCGTCAACTCACTATTCTACGCCGTGTGTTCATGTTTGTGTGATAGTGTGTGTCAACGTGACCAACCAACAAAGTTTTAATTAAGTCACCCACAAGAGCCTCTCATGTCCTTCTCTCCCTCCCTGAGGAATTCCCTCCCTGATGGCAGTCAAGTCTTCCTTACATTCCTTCTCCTCCACAGTCAGCATTCTCTCCCTCTCTTCACTTCCACCCTCCATTTCTTTGTTATTCTTATTCATCCTTTTTTCCTTTAAAGTTTGAACATCCATCTCATCTCTACCTCTTTATTTTTTCTTTCTTTCTCTCTTTCTTTCTTTGTGTGTGTGTGTGTGTGTTTTTTACCCAGCAGTGTGTGTGTGTGCTGGCTGCTGGGTGCTAGCTGCTGCGGTGCGTTTGAGTCTTGGAGGAATGTGGGGTTGTCGATGCCAATGTGGGGATGCTGGGAGAGCTTCCTGAGTCTAAGCGAGGCATTCAGGTCCAGCTGCCGACCCTCCTCCTCCCGACGACGACGAAGATCCTCCTGACACACAAGCAGACACATGGATGCATCATTCTATGTGATACGGAGGTTTTAATGGTGTTAATGTCTGACACCATACAGTCTCTCTATGAAGACGGACTTGTTCTATTATATCTTATTTGGAAATATGCCAACCTTGGATCTGTTTGATGATATCAGTGGAAAATTAAGTATCCAGATCTTTTCCTTAATCCAAGGGCCAAAGAAGGTCTGGGGAAGACCGCTTCTCTGTATCATATGTTATGTTTGAAAAAAGAAGGAACATCTTGTGTTTTTACTGTTCATAAAGGACCAATAGAGTGAAAGGTCTTTTTTTACAAACATATAATCTCGGCTATGTCCACCTGTCTGGTTAAAAGAAAATCTATGAGTCAGTTTCAATTCAATTACAAAAAGAGGTCACTTTTTGCTCATGTTTGGTTCAATCATTTGTTATTTAAAACTATGTGAACAAAAACACTGGCCTGGATTTTAGTTTATTAATTTACATACAATATCTCCTATGCAATATTGGTCAGGAAAATCACAAATACATGTTCTTCTAAATCAAATGTTTCACCCCTACTAGACAATATTTTTGTTTTTTTAAAGATGTTCACATTATAAGACTGGGTAAGCATGGAATGGAATGATATCTTCTTGCTTCTTCTTACAACTTGCGTGACCTACAGAGATTATTAGGAAGAAGATTTCAGTGTTCCATCTGAGAGCACCGGCAATGTTTAATTATGTAAAAGTTTCTTTGTCAGTGCATATTTTACATGTGTACAGAGGCTGACATCCACTCACAGGTGAGATTCATTTAGTTTTACTGGTGCTCAAAAGAAATGGACACTTAGAAGGCTGGGGGGGAGGTCTAACAAAGATGTTATTGTTGTTTCACATCATGTGAAATGTAGCATCTAGTGATTAGGGGCAAGGGGCTACTAAAAGTCAGAAGATTTCAGACTCTGCCAACGATTTTCACTAATCTTTTCTTAAAGCTGTGTTGCCTGAGTCCCCAAACTCTACGGAGGTGTAATGATGAATAAGCACTCGTTCAAATGAAACATCATTTCTCTCTTTGCGTGTTTACAGCTGTTGGAAAAATGTCCTCTGTATCCTTATTGGTCAGCTTCAAAGAATGGTGGTGATGGTGGGACAACTTTTATCAGCCATGGCAGCACTGAAATATGCAAGTATTTCATTCGCATACTTACAACCTACTGCTGGTCTATGATATTCATTCAAAGCCCTGCATATTCCACAGCAAAGCTTCCTGAGATGTGAGAAGTGAGAGAAAGGTGCTGTGTGTGTGGTTGAGTGAGTGGGGAAGTGTGTGTGTCAGAAAAGTAATGGTGAATGTGATGCAGAGGAAAAGGGAAGCAGTGAATTGTCATTCTGGCAGTAAATGGGTTAATTTTGAATATATTTAATATCTGATTAACTGATAATAATAATAATATGTAAAAAATGTTTCTTAATGAACTCTTTGACGTTCTTTCACTTTGTTCCTATAATTCTATGTATGCTCCAAATTGTTTTCATTTAAAAACACATGTACTCCATGGAAACAAACGTAGTGTGTTTGTTTGTAATGGAAAAGTGTGTGTGTGTGTGTGTGTGTACATACCTGGTGCTGTCGTATCTTCTCCAGCTGTGCAGATCGTCGGACCGGGAGTGTTCGGCTCCCCAGCTCTCCTGGACAGTCGACAGCCATTTCCCTGTGCTGCTGTCCTCCCCTCAGCTCTTCATCTCCTCCTCCTCCTCCCTCCCCAGCAACATGGCCGTTCAGATGGGATGTTGTCATCCCTCACACACACCAAGTCAAATGAGGGTGTGCTTGTGTGGATTCCAGGGATGATTAGGGTATGTAATCTCAATATATCAGGCAAGTCTATGAGGGCAGTTCAGCGAACAGGGCAGCCATGACACCTTCACCTGTGAGGAAAGCAGGAAAACAATGTTATTAATCTCGTCTGAGAAGACAGCTGCATCATAAGATGAGGTGTCCTTGAGCCCATTTAGCAATGATGTTCACTGAACTACAGTACAGTAACAGTGACCTCAGTTATTTAACTGTGACCAGCAGTATGGTACGACTGGTCAAACACAGGATGACTGAGTGTTCGGTGAACCACAACAACAGAGGTTTGTGTAAAAAAAAGCACCTTTAACTTGTCACACTCACCACACAAACAACCCAGGGCCTGCAGATGGAAATTAGCTAGGAGCTAAATCTGATCTGTTCTTTGACACTAATATATTTGTACATGTTCCCTGATATAAATAAACTTAATAATTATAAACTAAAAGACTCACTGGTGGGCTGACTGGTCTATGCTCTGGCTATCTGGTGCATCGAGTTACTAACTGGTTACTTTTACTGAAAGGAAAGCCGTGTTGCAGTGTTCCAGTATCTAAGCAAATAACTTGGTAAGTACAACTTTTATCAGCTACAGCTGACAGACACAGCTAAAAAGTAGGCCTCCATCAAAGCAGACATTCAGTCTAGTCATCACATGAACAGCACAGCTGATAATATTAACAATGGCTATGGTGACTCAGTAAGCCATGACAGTGCAACAGTGAGCCAGAGGAGCCTGAAAATGAAGTGGCGAACTTATTTATTTTTTACTTCCACCCATCCTCTTTCCATTGAGAAGTCAAAAAGATAGATTAGAGTCGCTGAAAAATCTGTTTCAAATCAAATTCAAGTATTTCTCAATAACACTGAATATTTACGATTACATAAACAATGATCAAAGTTGAAGTTATTGCCAGTTATCTCTCAAGACTTTAACAGTAATAAAACACAGCTGCTCTGCTTTAACACAACTCTGCTGGTGTGGTTTGTTTGACAGCGTCCTGAAAGCAAAAGTAAACGATCACACAAGAGTCATCACATTTCTATTTGAAATGTTGCTAAACTCCAATGTCACTTTTTTAAAGGTAGGCCTCCCCATTTCAAATCTGCGAAAAGAGCACCGAGAATAACACAAATACAGAAGAGTTATATGTTTTTAATTCCAATTATTAATTTACATACCCCATGTTAAACCCACACAGATTAGACTTTCAGAGGGCAAAAGCTAAAAGTTTTAAAGTTATCATTAGAATGATCCTTTATAGGCTACCAAACAGATTTACCTGACTGGCAGCTTATAACAAGAGTCATCTGATGATGACATCCTCCCCGACTACCACAGGAAAATTGTACAATGAACACGGTATGTGACTTACCCTCCGTTCCTCTGGTGAGCCTAGAGTAGCGGATATTGTTTTGGATTAGGATTGCAATGGTTACCGGTTTCACGGCATACCACAGTATAAAATTTGATGGATATAATTCCATGAAAATTTGCTTATTACCAGGTTTTATTTTAAAAAAAGATGAACAGAAAATCTCTGCTACTCCTCGACTGCCTGTCAGACAGCGCAACGGGCACCACAAACACACACTCACAGGGGGCAGAGAGGAGCGAAACGGATATCACTGACCTCCATCCCCACAACAGAAAGTCAAATCATTGACGTGGGACTATATTTGATATCTGAAAAACCAACAAGGATTAGTCCTCGAGGATGGATAGTTTGTGAGAAATATGGACCCCTAGTGGGAGGAAAGGAGGAAACACGTCCAATTAGTTCACCTGCCTTCTCGAACATCACCCCTGTCAGATCCCAGTATGTGTCTCATCATGACTTTAACTGCTAACAAAGAAACGTGTTGAACAAAGAACATTACGATACGACTAGAGGGACTAAAATGATGGAAATCCGTCAGTTCATTTTCTACTGAAGCTGAAACTACAGAGATACAGTAACAGACAGAGACACACAGACACGTCAAATCATTTTCCTCATCCCCCACAGCGACAACTGTCTGTCTGTTCAATGAGCTGCACCTCAAGTTAAATCCTGCTTTAAATAGATTACATTTTTTTAAAGATCCTTTTCTTTTATTTCCTCCTAATTTCTTTTCAAACAGGATAGGAACAGCTTTATTATTTCATTTATTTTCCAAAGGGAGGCTTTTTAATCATACTTCAACTAAAATAGTTTATGATTCCACTATGAAGTGTTTGTTCAACAAAAATATTTTTTTATTCCTTCATGGGTCATTGTAAATGCGGCGACTACTACTACCAATAATAATAATAATAATAATAATAATAATAATAGTGAAATACTGAAGTATTTTCTGAGATGGTTATCATACCGTGAAAATCTCATACCGTTGCAACCCTATTTTGGATTTATGCTAAGGAGAAGATGACCAACCTTCAGAGTCACCTAAAAATCATCTTTCCATGAAAAAAAAATAAAGATTTGTGGAGGAACAAACATATTAAAAGGCACAACTACTGATTATGGTAAAATCTGACGAAGCTAGAATGTATAGTTTGGGAGATACATTCAGGACACAAAAAAAAAAAAATCACACAAACACACAGGTGGGAGATGGATGGATGCCTTATCTTTCGGTGCCACAACAGCAGCTTGCTTTATATGCTATCTCTTAGCTGCAGGACTGTATAAACACACACACACACACCGACACACACACACCGACACACACACACCGGCAGCAGTGAGGAATGCCAGGCAGCCCTGGGAACAAAATTCCACAGATGGGGGATGGGACTTTAGTGTGTCAGCGATCAAAACACACTCCAACAACATGCTTACATTTTCAGTGTATTTGCACTGATCACTATGAAGCCTTGAGATGTTGGGAACAACAGTGCAGCATTATCAATGTAACAGAACAGACAGTAGTACTCTAAAGTAGGTCATCCTTCACACAGCTCCTCTACATGTAAGCCAACATGAGGCTGAAACTGTATATGACAGAAAATGATGTTCAGACACCAACATGTTCAACTTTTACTGTCCCAAAAGGCTCATAAAATTATACCATTTAATTACAGGACTGACTAAGAACTGTACTGATTGCAGTCACATCATATCTGATGGATCCGAATCAGCATCCTCCAGAATGAGAGCATCCAGTGTGTGGAGCATCACCCCATTTAAGTATATTTTGGGTAGTCCCATTGTTTCACAGATAGATATTTGACATAAAACATGAGTTGTCTGCCATTTTACGTTTTCATCCTCCTCTTAATAAGCATACTGTCAAAAACAACACAGTTCAGTATTAACAAGCTTGCCCACATCCTTGCTTTCTATCCTCAGGTCTATCCTAGGAGGAGACAGCAATAACGGAGCAATCCTCCACAAAGTAATACTGAATGACTTTTACCTTTCTAATAGTTTCACTAAAAATGCAGGAATATTTGTATTTTATTTAAAATGGGACACCAGATTTAAGACATTCAGTATTATCAACTAACACTGCTACACAATAGAAAGGCCTTGTTCATTTTCAAAGTTTATTAACATCGTCGCTCAAGGTTCTGAAGAAGTGTCATTGATCTGCGATTCAACTTTATAATCCAAAATGATTTTTAATCATTTAAAAACATGAAAAATGCTGATACAAAATATTAGTTTGTGGTACGTTAATCAAAGAAAATACAAGTCTGTGACCTCAAATGCTTTCCAATCGTCATCTAAATGTTTTAAGTTTAAATGAGATCAAAAGCTAATTATTTTCAAACTTGTGGATCCTCATCAGGTTTGACTAAGAACAAAAAGTAGCAGATGAATTGAAGTGTAAGAGATGCATGATAGGTTTCTGTCTCAGAGTCACTGGAGCCACAAAGCAGTGATAAAGGCCTTTTAGAGCGAACCTCAGACATTACTTAGCCAAGGTTAACTGCAGGAGGATTTAAGCAGCTCCTCCAATATCAACAAAAGTTAAACTGCTGACACAGCTATGAGGAATACAACAACACAGTAGGGATGGAAAATAAGATATAAACGCTCATTCAGAGACCTCAAGAAAAATAAAAGACTAGAAATCATCCTGAGGAATTAGCAGCGACTGAAAAATATGTAAACCGTCTGAGCTAATCTTGTGATGATAGCCACTGAAAATATGTACACAGATTATACCCATGAGTTAGCTCCTGGTTAGCACCTCATTCAATTTAAGATGTAGGTGTGAAGCTTTGAAATCAGCTGTTTAAGACTGTTGACTATTTCACAGTTTTAACAGAGGGGAAGAAACTGAGTATTAGCAGGGTCCAAAAATTCCAAATTAAGATATCTTGATTGATTGATGATTTGATGATGAATTTATTTCGATTTAAAAATAAAACTGAGGGGGAAAAAAACACAATTGCGCAATAATAGCTTGGAGTTGTGAAACAGAATGAAAGCACATTGTTTAGAAAGACATTAAAACAAATGTGATGTAATGGCTCACTTTTAGAACGCATGCCAACTTCCTTGAGTACACTTTAAAAGTACAATATGGACCTTTTTTAGCTTAAGTAGGGTTATGGAGCAATTTTATGCATCTAGGTCCTCGGTTTGTGACATGGACATGCAGACAAATGATGGAATGATCAGCCCTGATGCTGGTTTCACATTACTCTACTGATCAACAGTTGAAGTAGACTGCAAGTTAGACAACATGAATGGTAAATAATGCAGGATTTAAAACATAAAGAGCTCTTTTCAACATTGTTTGTTCAACATTCTTAGATTCCCTGACTGGGAAATCATCTCTTGGCACTACTGTCAAATAATCTAAATAGACAGCATGTTTTGATTTCTAAGTTGGCATTCAAATGTACCCACAATGTTGTGCAAGCACAAGCAAGTTTGTGTACATGGTGAGACGCTATTTCATGTCACAGTAACCTGATCGATAGGCAGAGAGTCATCATCTTAATATTACAACTTCATTATGTGGTTTTCAGTCCACTTATGACTTTGACATGAGTAACCAGGTCACTGCCTGAAATTAACACAAATTACATTAAAATTACAATTGTGTAGTTATAAAGCATTTGGTCTGTGTCTGATGTCGACCTTGCACTTGCTCTGAATGAGAGAAAATCACGTCAAAGCACAACAGCAATAAGGCTTCTGATTGGCTGCAGGTGACACTTCTATACACAAAGTGGTGGCATCAAAACGTATAAGGATTAACTGGAAATGAAATATTATATTTTTGTTATTCCTCTGGTTCTATTTCAATAAACCTGAAGTTACTTAATGCTTATTTTTGTATTATTCTGAATGAGTATCATCAAAGCTACACAATGATGGTTGTTTATTGGCCTATTAGTTATGACACACTGACTCCGGTAACATGACCTATGTCTGAGAATATATTTCACTTTGCCATATTCTGATTAGGATCTGGATCTGCATCAAACTGCACACGGTTATAGTCCATAAGAGATTCTAAGCATCATTTTTTCATCATGATTGGAATATCACTTTTCAAGATACTTTGAAAAATCTCAAAATGTTTAAGAATAAAAAAGTGGCCCATCAATGGGGAACGCACATGGCATATAAAACAATAGTAAGTTAAAAGGGATTGGTAGGACAGGGGTAAACTATACGCTTTCCAGTGAGAAGTAAGTCAGCCTTTGAGAGGCCAGAGCAACACATTTTCAGATCCTCTATCCTGAAACTGAAGGATAATGAGCCAGACCTAACCTGGACCATCAAGACCAGCATCCTGAGCTACCTGGATAAAAAATTCAACAATTCTCTGACACATAAACTGCCTGACATGGCCTCTGCTTTTTTCCAGGGTTCAAACTGAGCTATGTCAGAGAGGACAATGTTGTATCAATCCAAGACAGGTTGACTTATGAGATGATGAGGACTGTGCCTGCAGCCATGGTAAATAATTATTTTCATTACATACAGAATTTTTTTTATAAATGAATGAAATGAATTAAAAAGTGGATTAAAATGTGCTACAAAATCAATTACTATAGCGTCCTTTCTTATTCCTTATTCATATTCTATTTACCACAGTCCTCAAGGAAATGGGACTAATCAATCCCAACAGTGAGACTGGTGACGATGCATCCACTCCAAAGGTGAAAAAGCTTCTTCAAGACTGCTGAGGGAGCACCAAGACCCTCTCCCCACCACGAACAACAAGCTATAGCCTCAGAGCTACAGTCTTACCTATAGTCACGTAACCTAGACAGTGAGGAGGATTCACTGGACTGGTGAAGGGACCATCACAGACTCTAACCACAAATCTAGAAACTGGCAAAAAAAAAAAAAAGTACAGTACTTGTGCATTCCAGCTTCAAGTTCCCCTTCGGTGAGTGTTTCTAGCATTGGGGTAAATGTGGTGACCTGCCTTCACTCATCCCTCAAACCACAAAATGTTGACAGTCTGGTATTCCTTTCCAAAAAGCTGTGAACACTAAAGGCATTAAGCCTTTTCTGCATAGGCTTGCCTTGAATTGTTCTCACTTGCATTCTGTGATGACATATTTATGTTTAGTTTGCCTATATTTTGGCCACAACTTTATTTAGCTCAAGCTCAAGAGTTCTATTGTCACATCCATCAGCAGGGACAATGGATGGAGTGGATGGAGGGATTTGGTACCATTGTTTATCTTTATTTTTGCACAGTATTTAACATTTGTATATTAGCAGGAATGTAGCACAACATGAATGTGAAAGCTGAGTCATTTTTATGTGAGAAAGAAATAAAAATGTTTATGACACTAAAATAAATGAATAATTGTGAAAAGTATTGTGATACAATTTTTATCCAAATAAACTTGATTATTATTTTGGCCATAATTGTGCAGCCCTATGATAGGCATCATGACTAAAGTATTGGGGCAATGCTGTTATTGTCACAGCCCTAATTGATGACAGAGACAGAGGACATCCTCATTAGACAGGCAACTTTGAAAAACACCAGTGGCAGCAATGTGACGATTGTATAATAAGCTTTTAAAAGGCCACTGAAAGAGCTGCATTTTCCATATATGCCAAGTAATGAATGATTTTCATCTTTCAACAATTCTGCATTTACAGCAGAGCCATCTCTAGAACACTGGCAAACACAGACCAAGAGGCAATGTTGTTAAAGAAACAGGCCAGAACATGTAGGCTATGCCTCAGCCTCACACTCTAATTTAACAGTAAAATATCCCAGAATGCTTTGTTAGTTTTTATTATTGTGTACACTAACATCAAATGGCCATATCATATTTAAGTAGAAAATTTGATGCCAACACTACTGGACATTGTGCTGATGTGGATAGACCATAACCTCTATCATAGGTGAATGTGAGCAGGCTGACATGAAAATCACCTAAGCTAAAATGTGGATAAAAATGAAAAAATAAGGAAAATGAAGAAACCAATTACGAGATACACACCTTTAGGGCACCGACAAAGCATGTCTGCAATTTCAGTGATTTCTGTCCATTTGTTTTGGAGGAGATACCATACCCCATTAAAAACGGGACGTGCAGACAGACGGACAAGGGTAACCCGATATGGTCCCATTGGCAGGGGCATAAAAATAAAATATGATGTAAATGAACTTACCGCATTCCGCCTAATTATATGATCAAGTATGTATGCGTTTCCCCATCACACATTTTTTCCATAGCACCAGGCCTAATTCTCCTTTACAATATTTCACTATGTACTTACATTTGGTTTGGCAAACTCATTAGCATATGCAATAAATATGAGCAGTGTATATATGATGGAATAGCTGCATTAGGGGTCAAATGCCACCAATCTTGGAATGATACAGCCAATGTTTGCTCTCTGGGGGCTCAGTACCCAAGAATCCCCACCTGACTACTCAACAAATAAATTAAAATACTATTATTCTAATGATGTAGAAAGCTAACAAAACAGAGCTTAGACCTACTTTGAGCTGTGATTACATTCTGATACATTCTGACTGAAAGCAGTCTTCAGAAGATCAGTGTTAGTGGCTGACTGTGCTGTAGAAGCGGGGCAGGGGGAAAGGATGAGCCAAGGTTTGTTTATGACACCCAGCTTGGCTGGAAAATCCTATATTATGGCTGATGCATCTGCAGCCTTTTCCTACTGGATCCTTGCCATATGACACACACAAGGTTGAGAAGATATAATCTAACATGAAGACACCCCCCAATACACAGATCAACACCATCTGCTACCCAAGCTTACCCCCTGGTGTGTATGTATGAATGTGTGTATGCATGTGTGTCTTGCTGAAGCAACAGTTCAAGGCAAAGCTATGGGAAACAAAAAACCCTTGAAGTAAAGGCCTGTGAATGCTGTAAGAGCTCTAGTGATTCAGTTTTACTCCGCCAAGCTACAGGTTGTTTATCTGTATCTAAATTCATAATTCAGCTTCCATCTGTAGCAGTAGGTCATGTCCTTGCATAACAACCGATAACAAAATATCAAACTGTGTCACAGTGTTGGATGCCAACGCCATGGAGGTTCTATTTTCACCAGTGTATTTAGCTGTTTTGTTAGTTTGTTAAGTTTGTTTGTCAGCAGGAGTATGCAAAAGCTTTTGCATGGATTTCCATGAATCTTAGTAGATTCGTCATAATGGGCAAGAAAAGAACATATGACATTTTGGTGCAGATCTGAAAAAATGGCTGATCAAGGAATTTCCCCCCCCCCCACTTTCTTTAACATGGCTTTTCAACAATCTCCCTAATTATTAAAAAAAAATTAAAATGATTCCAAAAAACTTTGTGGAGGGGTGGGGTATAAGCCTGGTGAGCTAAACAAACAGCAATGTTTTAAATGGCTGCCCTTTTAAGCCATTGGCCTGGAGTAGAGGACTGAGATGCACATTTAAAAATAATAATAAAAAAAGAAAACAAACAAACAAACAAACCTGTGACACGTCTATTTACAAAAGTGGACTCAAACATAAGATGGCATTTGTTGCTGGTTGAACCTTGAAATAATATCCTGCCCACTGCAACCCAATATTCAAAAGTCACCCAGCAGGAGCACTGTACAATATTGGGGGGGGGGGGGGGGGATAATGAAATTCCCAAATCATTTCTTGTGATATATAGTGCAATATAAAAAAGAAATACAGCTAATTTCACCAGATACAGATGCAGTGTGTGATTCATGTACATAGCTAATCATAATTATCATTAATCTGGGTACTTAAGTCTATCGTCTTCTTACAAAATAAATCCCTCCTCTACTTATACCTCATGAAGTTACTCCACATATTTGTCAGTGGTGTCTAAACAGAGAGAGATGGGCAGACACACTCTGAGATACACAGGCTGCAGGCAGGAGAGAAGCCCCTCCTTGCATCAACAAGGATGGTCCTTTTAAAACTTCATTGTAACAGAAGTAGCAACTTCCTGCATATCAAGGAAAATTTTAAGGGCTAAACATAACAAATGCATGAGTTCGTTTAAAAAACTGCTCTATGCGTGATGATAAAAGAGAAGAGGAATACAAAACCGATGTGGAGAAATGCACTTTTAATAACAAGAGGCTACTGCTCGTGTGCTTAATGACCTATTGTGAGGCTTCCACCTCTGCTGTGTTGAGTGCTAGTTTAAAGGGGAATATAAAAATCAGTTATATCACAGTTAGAATCCCATTAAAACTTTCCAATACGGATGGTATTGTTGTGACTTTATCAATACTGATACAGATACCGATACTGTTTGTCAATACCGATACTTATTGATACTCTTATTGATACTTCTCTCCATTATTTGGTCCAAATATTAAAGATGTGACATGAAAAGATGTGATTGCTGATTGGTTGGTAACTTGGGTTAAGGGCTCTGATCGTCTCCCTACAGTTGAAAATATTGACAAGCATCAGTAATACTAAATTTATTACCTGGTTGTTAGGATAGTGTAGCTCGCAAACGTCCCAGTGAGTTTGGAACTACAGTACAAGCCCATTTCCAAAAAAGTTGGGTCGATGTGTAAAATATAAATAGAAACAGAATGTGATGATTGCAAAACACTGAAACCCCATATTTAATTGAAAATAGCACAAAGACAACATATCAAATATTGAAAATGAGAAATTTCATTGTTTTTTGAAAATTATATGCCCATTTTGAATTTGATGCCAATGAGCTCTACGAGGCTGGTGTGCCTAATTTTTTACACTGAGTTCATTGCAGTTGTCAAATGTGGAAATATTAATAACACTATGGAACTAGACATGGACACTTTGAGGAAACTTACCGCAGAAGTCTGAGATAAGGAAGCGGAAAATAAATTAACTCAAAGCCCAGTATGAGTGATCTACACCGGCCCTCTTTTATTCCCTTACAGCACAACAACCAACATTTAACCTGAAAATACAGTGGATTTTTGGAAAACACAAAAAGAGCTTTGGCTTTTGACAGATGGAGAAATAGTAAAGGACTGTCCAGATAGACTACAAAGAAAATAAATAAATAAATAAATCCCCCTTTCATCTGCAACAGACACAAAGAGGAGTTGAAGTATTGTCACAGGATGCACAGTCACAGTGAGATACTGCTATTCAGAGAGCACCTTGCATAGCTTTAACAATCGATGAATCAACTGATGCCCGACTTCTGGTGCGCGTCAGATTTTACCATGCAGCGAGGAAAGATTTCTGTGAGGACATCCTAGACGTCACAGCACTTACAACCCACACCAGAGGGGAAGACATCTACCTGGTCATAAAAGAAATGCCAAAAGACAAGGAGCAGTGATTCGAATGAAAGAAGACAACTCGGACCTCTCCTCATATCCCTATATATATTATCCATCCGACTGTTCTGTTCTCCATTCTGACAGGAGAGTATACAGAGGTCATCAATACAGTGAAGAAGCTTATCAACTTTCTCAGGGCATCCTCATCTCAGCAGCTTGTGGTTCCATCTATAAGTGATTGTAAAGCTCAGTTCAGGCTAAAAGAGAACTTAAGTTAATTCTCCTTTGAGAATTTTATGTTTTATGGACTGAAAAGATTTCAAATTTAGAGATCAAAGTTTATTGTATTGTTTAATACGTGTTTTTGTTTAACAAAAATGTGAACTACATTGATTTCTTCAGTCTGGTAAAAAGCAGGAGCCTGTATTAGTAGGTATCTAACAGTTCAGACCTCAGCAGGGGAGGAGGGTTGACTTACTGGACCTCCTGCATTAATAAATGAAGCCCCTGCTGTAGAGCATTATATCTGAGTAACATTTTGTTTCTTATTGCTGTATAACAATAAGAAGCAGCAAATGGCTACTTCTGAAGGAAGGAAATTGAAAGCTCAGCGAAATAAGCTTTCAATAGTTGTGAAGCAATACAGGCGTGTATGCGAGAGTGTATGTGTTAGGGATAGGAATTCATTTCTGAGTATTCGAATAGTCATTAAATCATAAAAAAACAACCTGATTAGTATACATAATAATCATTATGTATACTAATCAGGCTTTTAGAACTTTGATGTAGTTTATTGAACATGACTTTACAGTGACATCTAGACAAAACTATTACCAGACGAGAGAAACTACACGATAATGCATGTGGGCCGCAAACTCGTTTGGCGAGTCTTGAAAAATTGGCTACCGTCTCTCCGTCTGTGAGCGTCGATTGATATCAAAACAAGCTCAGTTTATAACAGCTGTTTTGATAACAGCCATGACGAAAATCAGGCAGTAGAACTGCAGACAACCAAACAAACCAAACCGATTTCTGAACATCAGAAATCAAATTGATAATCTGATTGTTTAGGCTGTCAGCCGTTCTGAAACTGTAAAACTGCACCTCAAATTATGATGGTTCAGTTTAATTCTGAAATTAGTAAGGGACAACAAATTATAGGTTAAAACTGGTGTTAATCTAACTTAACTGACTTTAAACAGTAATCCAGCATGCATAGTGCTCAGTGTTCAAGCAACTCTTGAAAAAGCAGCACACATTCTGTAATCCAAAGAGTAATGCAGTCAGTCTGTGTTTGTCCATGCACTGTGATTGTCATTGGGAGCAGAAGCAGAGCTGCCTCTTATCTTGAGTTTAACAGTACACACTAAACACACAGACACACAGACACAGACACACACACACACACACACACACACACACTAAACACACTAAACACACAGACACACACACACACACACACACACACACACACACACACACACACACACACACACACACACACATTCTTAAAAAGGGCTGTACCACCCTGTACCAGACAAGAGAAGGAAGAGAGGGGGAAACAGACATAACCACGTTTCTATTAGAATACTTGGGCATTTATTCTGAACTGAACTATAAAAAATTAAACGCGATAACACATTGGAACAACATTTCATCAACTATGAAGTAATTGTGAAATAAATGAAAATAGAAAGAAATTTGTGGGTTTGTCAATCTTCCCACCACCTTAGTATGAAGGAATAGTGCTTGAATGGCGTATTATTTACAGGGAAATATTGCACTATGCAAGCACCGTGGTAGCAAAGACGAGATCAGCTTGAGAGGCAATGCTGATGTTTCTTCTTCTTCAGATAAATTAGACTAGACTGCACTCCTTCTTTATTGCCCCCTACTGTAGCTTATTAGTTATTAATTATCCTTTTCAAGGATTACAGCCTGAACCTGCTTTGTGAATGTTCAAACAGCACACAGGAATGAATCACACTTACATGCCATGGCAAGTGAGGAACCTTTAACATATCTGAGGTAGACAACACTGACCAAGTGACTATCAGCTCCAGTGAAAGACTAATCCTGATTTGATTGGCAGCAGTCTAAGTTTTGGTCCCACTCAGGTCTAGGATCCAGACTATGAAAGTGAGAGAGTGAGTGAGAGAGCATTCCAGAGAACAGAGGACTTCTGTATTTCACTGGCCTGTAGCCCAATGTGCCTGGCTCACCTCTGCTTTACTTGCTCACTGTGTGCGTGAATGGGTGTGTCTGTAAAAGTTTGTTTTGACTTGACAGTAGAGCCTATCTAAAGGTCAGTTTTAGACCACCAGGGTGTTTACATACTAAGGTTATACGATATGGTGAAAAAAATTATGATGTGGTTATTTTTGACAGATATTGTGAATATGATAAAATACAAGTACCAAAGATTATTTTTGCATCACACTGCATTTTATTTTCACTGAAGAAATCTTGAAATCTTGACGATGTGACATTTTTTGGGGTGTGTATCAAACAAGCATGTTTCATTACACCTGAAGACTAAGATCTCCATATTATGATGCTGTTATATCACATATTTTACCTTTATTTAAAAACTACAGCTTCAGCTTTGGATATAGCACTTCCCGATATCGTGATTCAGGCAATATCTGCATTAATTACGCCGTCCTATCATATACTGCTCTACTGTACACATGTAGAGGTTATACCACATACATCTGTTACTCAGTGACTAGGCAGACAAGCTACAGTATAAGACAACATTTAACTGGAGGTAAGGTAGCGTCCGTTGTCTAGCTAAATGATACTCCCATAAATTGAAACACCTATCCCTATCCAATAACAAAAATCTATTTGGAATTTTCTAACACCACACACTTTACAAAATCTTATTTTTCACTGTAATAACTTGTGAAATATGACACATGAAAAGTGCGTGAATATATATATATATATATACAGTTCTCTTTGACTAATGACACTACATTGCACATTTAGCTGCATTGGTTACCAGCTACATTCAGCAGGGGTGTTTCTAAACTATGTAACAGGGACGCTGCCCCCTCTTATTTTCGGTGTGCACCATACATTATGTTATAACACAACATGTAGTCTTACTTAAAACTATGTTTTTCATTTAAAAATATCACAGTAATGCCAGTAAACACTATGTCTGTTCAGTAAAAAAAAAGAAGGTATAATTGCTACAAAATATCAAAATCATGGCAAAATTATTTGCAAGCTTGCTCCAAACAAACCACACAAACAGGCTACATGAGCAGCTAAACCATGGTAATGTGTCAAACAAACCGCCATAGCAGCATAGTGTTATCAAATTTGTAAAACAGTCACCACCTTGACACAGGAATATTTAGGTATACATAAACGGTTAATAGACTATCACAATCCAGACTAATCTGACAAATTGAAATCAGATGATAACACTGACAAAATGTAGTTATAGGTCACACAATATATTCTTGCCAGTAGTGCTGCTTTCATTAGTAGTAATGTGAGTGTAAGGTCATGTTGGCACAGCCCAATACAGCTCTCACTTAATTCCCCTTTAGAGATAAGACCAAAAGGGTACTCCATTTGAGAAATTAATGTTACAGATATGTTCTTTTACAACAAAATGTTAAGACATAAGTACGCAGCAGGTAAAGTATATGTTCTAGATCCCCCAGAGAGACACAACTTATATTTATATTAAATCAGACGTTGCCAAGTCTGGATTGATAGACTTAATTTCTTGTTACAGTAGGCGTACGTCTATTCAGACCACCTTTTTCTAATATTGACTTTAAACAGCAGATAGTAGCTAGCTGACATTAAAAAACAGGTAATTTACATAATAGCAGTGTAATTCAAAGGTATGATGTGAACAATATTATATTAATATTATAATGACACCAGATAAAAACACACAATATAAGACAAAACGCAAACTAAACACAGTTCTCTGTTGCAATTAGTAACAATTACAATCGGATACGGTTAGCATGTGATTTTATTTAACATTGTGAAGTTTCTGTGTTTGACAGGGTGGACTGCCAATTAGCTAGCGTTAAGTGAGTATGTTAGCAAGCTAAGAGAAATCAATGTTTTGGTTAGCCAGTTAAATTATAAAAGTAACCTTGAATTAGCTAAACTATAAGCGAATTAGCTTCATTATCAGTACAAATAAAATGCTTTCCATTGGTGTAAACTTTCGAATCAGTTTAGAGTAGCCACCCTAGCAAAAGCTTATCTTATTTAGCAAGTTTGGGCGAATTTAACTCAACGTTATCAAGCTAATATTAGCGGCTAACTTGTTAGCTTTCTCCTCCCAGCAGCACCTGTTGATAACAAAGCCACTTCAGATAGCACTGGAATACTCACTCTTTCTAAGTCGTCCACGCTCTCTGTAGCTGCTAAATCCAACTGGAAACTCGTAATTAAGTATTAGCTTTAATACAACCAGACGTGGCTCGGCCTTTATTTCTGTAAGTCACAGTTTCACTGACACAGACTTGTTGCTCGTTTGACGGACACAGGAGCATAGACCTCTCTCTCTCCTTCCTCCTCTCTGACTGTCATTTCCAACTCCAGATAGGGGGAGGAGAAAACATCCCACCCCCATATAAAACAATGACGCTGATTGGATGCAACGATGAGAGGAATCCTGTCTAAACCAGTCAAACACGTTGCTACATCCAGGAAATGTAGCATGTGATCCCTACGGTGATTATTATCTATGATAAACAGTGGTGGATCTAGAATTTTTCTAAATCAGGGGCCATAGAGGGGCCACATTTTTTTTTACAGAGGGGCCAACTATATGTCCAACATTCATGCACATTTCCTTATTCAGTAAGATGTATACACAGAATATTTGGCCAGTCATTCATTGTATGCTGTTGGCTCCATAGCTTTTAGGAAAGACACATTTTTCAAGCACATTCTGTACATCAAAAAAGTTTAGCAATTATTGAATTTTAAACTAGGATGCATAAATAAATATAAAACATAAGACACTTTTTTGCAATTATGTAATACATAAAATAATTTTTTTTAAACATTTTTACATTAAAGAAAATACTTATATACTATATTACAGCATACACAACAATTTAGAGGAGAAAACAGGTTGTAAACAGACAAGTGTCAGGACAGGGACACTTCAGGGGCCAATCAGATTTCAGCTGGGGCCAGTGCCCCTCTTGCTCCGCTCCTGATGATAAACTAACAAACAAAAAGAAAGAAACCTGAATCAACGAAAAGCTAAATGATATTGTAATAAATAATAGCTTATTTAATCATATGACAAGTTATGATGGATTCATCAAATTTAAGTGACATGTCGTTAACACACTGTTCCAATTCTCATGCAAGCATGACACAATAATGACACTTCCATGATACTGATAAGGTGATTAATACATTTTGACCCCACTATTTTAAATTCATTTAAGTCCGGTCCCCACTGTAGCTGTGTGGGGTACACCTGATATTGGAATAAGAAAAAAAAGACTAATTTATGATAAAGCTGTCCCTTTAATGCAGGTATTTGTATGTCTAGTATAACCACTGGATCCATGCCCCCACTGGGATTGGATGTCTACATTAGGTCACACCTGAAATACTGAGTTACATATGAATACATATTAAAAATTAGTTATTTGATCAAATATACAGATTTGGATATTTTTTATCATGCCACATATAAATAAAAAAGAATATAAAAAAGAAACTTGTACAAATGGAAGTACAGAATAGTCAGGATTATTTTTATTAATTCATCTTTAGTTTCAATAATATCATTACAGAAAAAAACATCCTCTTCATTATATTTATACAGTAGTAGTAGAATGCTGTGTCATTGCTTCATTACAAGTGCTGGTCATAGTTTATAGTGTGTGCAGTGTGACACTGAGTTCAGTCCAGTGTTACGAATCACTCAATACAAAGGCAGTTTAACAATAACCTGCTTCTTCTTACTCATATGAATCTATCTGGGTTTGATTGGTTCTCCTTGGGCAGGTGCCTGGATGAGCTCTGATGCTGCAGTCATGTCAGGTACCGAAACATAAATGTGGTAAGTATTTGAATTTAATATATTTTCATTTCATTTTGATGGGGTCCTTCTACTGAATCAATGAGTGATTTTAAACAGCTGCAACAATTATCACCTTGTTCTTCCACGTCTTGCATGACATGAACCCAGCATGAGCCACTGATAGATATATGGTGCATTTGAGGTAACTGGGAAGTTTCTGAAATCTGAGCTGGAGGAATAAATAAGACAGTGTTGGTAACAGAGACAGGACTGCAAAGAGTCTTATTACACACCAAAAATGGCACCAATAACTTCCAACAATGTTGTTTTGATCAGATCAGAAATCCCGCCCAATGGCTGCACCCTGGTCTCATACCTGGAATGACATCTGCCCAAAGAGAAAAACACGTCCTCCTTTATGAGCATGCAAGTGTGGAAAAAGAGAGGGGAAAAAATGAGGATGAAGAGGAAAGGGCAGAAAGGAGGGGTGGAGGAAGACTGTATCAGCCTATCAGAAAAAAAAGATCATAGCTGAGAAACTCTGTCCAGTGCTGCATTCAGGAAAGATAGTAGACACAAGCTTCTGATCTGGAAGTTAACATCTTGATGTCTTTATGTACCATTTTTAAAGAAAAGTACAAAAGCTTTGTGCTAGTTATTCCAAAATCACCCAAATGCAGCACTAGATCTTCAACCATGTGGATTTGTTTGGCACTGATCACACTGATAGGAAGAATCAAAGAAACAAGAGGAGTTAAAGTATGGTGCATTAGTGAAAACATGGGACTCAGACACAGCATATAACACATTTGAATGGTTCGTTATTTAGTAAACAATTTAAGTTTTAATCAGCAGGATATAGTAGCCAACCAGCCTGACACATTAAAGCTGATAATAAACTACACTTTTAGGCTTTTAGAGTGGTCTACATACAAAATTAGGTTGCCTATATTTCTCAGTGTTGCTTGAACTGTGTACAGTACTTTGAGAGAAAAGCAGTCCAATGATGGAGTTTGTTTTGCGGCCTTGATTCTTTTCATTTAAACAAGCACCATAACACTGTCATGGTAAAATACACCAGTTGTGTAGTTTACGAGCACCTTAATGAGACACCTTGCTTTCAAGTGATGTCGGGTCAGAGACTTTTTTGAGTTTAACAGTATGTCCCAACTCACTCAAGTTACTTATAAAGCTGGAGGCGAGTGATTGGTTGAAAAGATGACAGCCTTTGAGATTAGCTGTCAACTAGGTATAGTCATTCATCTTTGGCTACTTAAAGGATAAGGCTGATAATATTCTACATTTTCCTTACTATCAACAAACCCATGGAAGTACAGTGTGTGCATCCAGTCTGACAGATGTTCTTCCAGATCTCCACTGTTGTCCCAAACGCATTAGTAACATCAATCAATCACACTGCTACACTAGATGATACGTCACTTCATTACCAGGAACACACAGTCACACACTTAAGGTTGTTTTTTTTTACTCACATACAGTGTCTTGCTCCTGGAAATACTGGAGCCCTAAGCTAAAAGGTAAACCCCTAGATATGTCCAGGTTCCTCCAGTTTGAGTAATGGTTTACATTAACAATTATTGGTTTTGGTAATTTTATTGGATTTGTTGATGATAATAAAAAAAATATCACAAGCATTATCCTAAATTGTTGTCAAAATAGAAATATTATATTTTTTTTACAGTCTCAGTATTTCAATTTCAAAGTGTAGTTTTATGGTATAAACTTCAAACTCGTGTAACATCACTTGAATGCAGGGTTAGTTATACCAAAGTTATCAATAACTCTGAGACGAGGAGAGTTCCTCACCGACTACAGATCACAGACGTCATTATGTATTTTATTATGACAATTCTGTTTGTTTGATATCGGACCAGAGGAATCATTATAGTGTGACCGCTCGCCCTGCCTTCAAGCTGAGCCATTGACCCACCGAAAAGAGTTTCATGGCTTTCATTGAGACTCATGATGAGTTTTAGCATCTCAGTATGGTTTGAAACATATATATGGTTTGAATTTTTTCCCCCACAAAAAAGTCATAATTCCTTTGCTGGCCCAAACTATATAAGTAACTTCAATGAAAATACGCTCCTGTAAGCCTTTAGTTCATATTTCTGTCAATACTGATGGTAGGGTAAAGTGTGTTCCAGAGCAAGATGTAGTGAAAGTGGAGCAAGGGGTTATCAAAGAGTTTCTTAATGTGGATAAAGGACATCAGAGCAGAAAAGAAGGAGAACAAGGAGAAGAAGAGCGAATGAAGGTGGAAAGAAAAGGGAAAAAGTGAGGAGGAGTGGAGGAAAGAGGGACAGGTCTCTATTTCGCTATATATCTACCAGGGAAAAATGTTGAACACACAAAGTAAATGAAGAGGACAGAGGGCATGATTACTACTAAGATGATAATATTCAATTAGAACCATGATAATAATAATAATAATAATAATAAATAGAATATTAATTAAGAATATTAATAATCATTATCATCAGGATAATAATAATATTACAGAATAAATCTCATATTTCTTTTTTTTTTCTTCACTTTTTTTTTTCTCCATTGAAATACAGTGATCTCCTCAGAGCAGACCAATGAGGATTCAGCCTCCGCTGGCTCCGATTGGCTGTTGCATATGACATCACAGCTAATGGCGACCAGGTAGACATGCATCACTTCCTGCCCCCGCCCGTTTCCTGTCCAGACAGGAAGTCCTGGCACTGCCATGGTAATCGGTAGCGAGTGACATTGAAGTCTGAGGAGAGAAGGTTTTGGTGTTAGAGTTGGATGTTGCTGTGAACTTTGTAAAGTAGAGTACATGTACAGGCCTCCTGTGAGCCTGAATAAAATAGATGACAAGGTAAGAAACCTGCATCATAGCCGTCCAATGACCATGACGTCCACAACCTCTCCCTTATGCAGCTCCACATACTGCTCTGTTTTAGGTGGTAACATCAGCAGACCGTTGGCACTACGCATTGACATTAGCCTGCTGGACACCTGGTTGCCTGAAGAAGAGAGGGACACAGAGTGTCTTATGTGTGAGCCTGTGTGTGTGTGCAGCATTTTTTCCGACTATCTTATTTACATTACTTGTTATAAACAATTGTACAACACAAAAACACAGACCCCAATTCCCTTCCATTCCTATATAAACCCAGTTGGGGAGGACAAAAAAGAGGGTGTCAGACAGTGCATGGGAGGAACACAGAGCCACACTGAGCTAACACAGTGTTTTGCTGTAATTACATAGTATTACATCCTATAAAGAGGCCTTTGGGTAACCAGAAATTAACCCATCCCTGTGGTGGCATCAGCGACATGCCCATATATTCTAGATAAGGTTTCTAAATTTTCAGGAAAGTGTTATATCCTTTTCTGATAATATACGTAATCTTTTCAAGGGGGATACA
The DNA here is from genome assembly GCA_037577475.1 of Chaunax sp. Z400. Classification (NCBI taxonomy): domain Eukaryota; kingdom Metazoa; phylum Chordata; class Actinopteri; order Lophiiformes; family Chaunacidae; genus Chaunax; species Chaunax sp. Z400. The sequence goes on from CM075194.1 coordinate 20,143,285, forward strand.
ACTGTTCATTTCCAAAGTCCAATAAGGAGAGGAGAATCAGATTTCAGTATCACTGTTATGCATTTCCTGCCCACACTGGGGATTAGTTGAAATTCCATTAACACTTGTGAGATTTCCCAGTAAGCAAAACTCAGGATCCAATAGGAAGGTGACTTGGTCAAATTATCACTGAGTACCAAAAGGGCTTCCCCTTTGTACAAAGCCAGGTGCAGTGCAGGAAAGAGCCAAACTCCATACCACATCTGAGACAGAGTTCTGACAATTCAGGTTTGTATTTATGTAGTTTCTGTGGGGTGAGGTACAGCTGATGCAGGAAATTATGGTGAACCAGTCTGTATCGAGCATTAAGGTGTGCAGTGTTTACCCTGTAATACAAATGAAGGTATAATAAACACTAGAAAGCACTCCGAGCTCGCTTACCTCTGCCAACACTATTGTCACTAAAACCTGAACAATCGTAAAATACCTTCCAGGCTATGTTAAAACAACATCCAGTAACAATTATTTATCAGAGGATTATCACCACGATGATGACGTCGCTTTACTTGGATCTGCATCATGCGGGATCTAGATCTATTTTTTAACCAGACATAACTTCTTAACTTTCACAGATATATGAAATCCATTTGAATGACTATGAATCTATATTATCTCAGCAACATATTGGTGGCAGTTCCATGTCTCTACTCCTCAATACATACTGCCCTCCTCCAAATATCTTCAACATTATGATCCAGGTTTTGATCTGGATCCAGATCCAATTGTGCATAATGACCGTCATGAGTTGTCCATGCCTGGATATTTTTATTTTGATTGGCCCGTTATATTTTCTCATGATACTGCCAAAAGTTTTAAAAAAGGCCCTATGTTGAAAAAAGAGAGAAAAAGTTATCCAGGATCCACTTCCGTCTAATCTCTTGGCCCAAGATCTACCTTTACACAAAGTTTAATCAAAATTCCTTGACAGCCTTTTGAGATATCTTGCGGACACACAGACAAACATGGATAATCACATAACCTCCTGCGACTCTCATTGGCGGAGGAAATGATTATTTAGGATTAAAGGATTTAAACCTCTGCATAGGCTACGGAAATGCTATTAAGAAGTCATTTTTGTTTCATTTTTTTTTTTACACGTGTAACTTCCCCTCCAATGAATTAGGGCAACCAACTGTTTGGTTTGTAAACTAATAATTGAGGTCCCATCAAATCTGACCAAACCTTTTCATTGCACCTATTTTTAAGTGGGTTTTGAAATTCATACTGATGTTGAATATCATCATCTCAACACACGATGCATTTAACATTTCACAAGACATTATCGATGCAACATAGATAGGTCTATGACACACTGATGTGTGTGTTGTGTAATGAGTGTCGATTTGTTTACCTGTGCTTTGTGCCCAGGGCAGCGGCTCCTGGTGATGCCAGGTGAGAATGCAGCGGTGGTATTCTGGTCTGGGATCAAGTTTCACGTCACACGAAAGCTGAAATAAATGCACACGAAATGTTTCTAACATATCAAGTATGGATTTTATAATGTCCACCACTACAAATGTAAGTGCTTTAATTCTATAAAAACAATATAGTCTAACTAGAGTACTTCACAATTAAGGAATAGTTTGAATTTTCTGTGAAAGATATTCTTTCTCACAGAGAATTAGAAAAGATCAGTACGGTTGTCTATACACTAAATATGAAGTAGTTAAAAATGAGATATATAATACTAATATGTGAGCTTTAAAGGACCTGGTAGGTGGATTTTGCTACCACTGGAGAGAGCCTGGCTGACCCTGCACCAGCTAACCAGCTATCTGCTCCAGCAATCTAGATCCATTGACAGAGGTGTGCATTTCTTCTTGCACAAACATTTGTATGCGAACACGTTTTAGGCATTAGGTTAATGATGAAACCAGGATCTAAACCACCAATCAGAGCCAGGAGGAGTGTCTAATGGAGTCAAAAGCCTCCACAGCCCCTCCCTCATCGAGGCTCTGATTACTGGTTTAGATTGAGGAGTGGTGGATTCTTGTAAATGGCATTAGGAGCACTATATGGGGCTATAGGAGTCTGATTTAGTCACAGATTATCTGTCCCATGTACTACTGTGAGGACATAGTGGCAGTTTTAGTAAATATGACAGAGTTATTCTTCTACAGGTTACCTACTGCAGCTTTAATGGAACCTAAGGTGATACGTACATTATACAACATAAATATGGACATTCTCCTTTATCATGGCCTGACATAAAAGGCCGGTTGGAGCTAGTTATTATAGGGTACTTAACATCTTATCAATTCAGCCCAGTGGGCTAATAATATTTTGTGTGTGTGCGTGTGTGTGTGTTTTACCCTAGCTTTAATAATTGTAGGCCTCGGGTCCAGGATGCCTTGCATCTTCCTCAGAGCAGGAATCACAAACAGGTTGCAAGTCACCACTGCAGACACTGGGTTACCTAGAAAACAGCACACACTGGTTTACAGGTTTACCAGGGTAACTGTGCAAAGGAAAGCCTGCTGACTACTGTCTAATTTAAGTATGCACTAATTTCTTGAACCGTCTTCCTGGACATGTCTGTGTGCCACCTGCTCTTTGCACTTAAGTGACCCAAACACTAAACATTTACCTTGAGGTTGTGTTCATAACCAACACAAGAGGCCTTGTGCTAAAACTCACTGTCAGCATAGAAGTCTGGAGCATAATTCTAACACAACCACATTAGGGTGAGCTGCTCTTTTTATAGCTCTGATTATGACTAGAAATAAACACAGTCAAGTTAAGTTCCAATAGTATTGTGGAGATATTCTGAATTACTGTGTTTAGCTCAACAGAACTTTGAAAATGTCTTCAGAACAGCATTACACTTGTCAATCAATGATCAGCTCGAGTATGAGTGGGTTGGATCAGCTAACAGTCTGTACGATCAATGTCAATTGCACAAAACATTTAAGGAGGCCAAAGAAATCAGATCTCATGGAGGTGCACTAGGCACACTGCAGATGCCTGGTGAAAAAGAGCCCGGGGGGTAACTGCAGTACCACAGGTTTCTCCTCTACTGAAGCACCAGCAAACATAGCAAGAGTATATATAAAAGACAGCTTTACATCCTTGACCATACCCACATATGAAATACAGTGCCACAATAAGAGTTTTGCACAAGTCTCAATAAACACTCCACAATGAGTTTTCATCTGGAGTCTTGGTGCGACAAATCTCTGACTATTTATAGAACTGTTTAGATTCAGTCATTTTGAGTGTACTCGGGGTAACAGGGCGGAGACACGTGACTAAACATGACGTAGTATCTTTTAAGAACAGTTAGTAAGCGCACACTTTGGGGAAAGAATCAATTGGATGAACTGACATGAGTACTATTAAGTTGGTGAGAGGTTCTAAATGTTGGTTTTCGGTTCATTGCTCAGCCCGATCACGTACTCTTTGTTGTACACCCACATGTTTCGTATTCTCTTTTAAATTAAACTGCTGAGCTTCATCTGGCTATCACTGGGCAAATACTTGATTAACAACATGTATTATGAAAGAGATCAAGTCTGAAACAAACATATTCTTTTGTAATAACAACGTATACTGGCCCAAAAAACTACTTTACCAGTGTTCTTGTAGTTCTGGTGCCTGGGTTGAAAGTTAGATAGAGTAATTAGGACATAGCTTCAGATGAATAATCTTAGTGGGGTGTAAGAGATGCTCCAGGTGACTGCATGACAAGGAGACAAACACATGCTGACACCAAAACAAGACCCACCCTGTCACCTCAGACATAAATACATTAAATATATATTACCTGGCAGAGCAAAGATGAGTTTCCGTGCTCCATCAATGTCAACTGTGGCAAAGGTAGTAGGAAGACTGAAAAAACAAACACCAAAACACATTTGTGCCGCAGATGTCATAATAGTTTAAGTGTGAGATGTAGTAGTAGCATCAGTAGAGTGGTGCTACAATCAGCATTAGTAATAATATCAATATCAGTAGTAATAGCAGTAAAACTGTCATAGTAATAAAAAATAATAATAAAGACGTAGTGGTGGAGACACAAGCAGTACAAACAGAAACACATGCAGTAATAGTAGAAGGAGAAGAAGTAGAAGCATTGATACTAGTAGAAGTACAACATAGAATAGTGACCACGATAGTATTGGCAGTAATATCAGTAAAAGCAGTAGTAATAACAGAAATAGAAAAAGTAGCAGCAACAGCAGGACAAACAGTAGAAGTGATAAAAGCTGTAGCAACAATGGAAGCGACAGTGCCTTCAGTATTTACATTGTAGTATTAGATAAAGCAGTAACACTCATAGTAGCCTAGGATGCAGAAGGGACAGTAAGAGATGTAGGACTAACAGCAGATGTATTAATACCTTAGTGAAGATGAAAATAAACATGCAGTAGCAGTAACAGGTGAACGTGTAGAGGCAGCAGTAGAAGTAGCAGAAGACGCAAGTAGTCACAGAATGAAGACTATTTCTCACCAGGGGTCAATTAGAAAATGAGTTTGGATATAATATCATGCTTCCCCAATTTTAAATGTCCTCTGAAAACAGCCCCCCACTCCCCAATCTCACCCTGGTTTCATGAAAACTCGTCCAAAGTGGATCTGGGCATGAAGGTCAATATCCAGCACCTGCTTTAGATAGTCCTAATAAGACACACAGACACAGACAGATGTCGTTAGATCAGAGAGCAAACATGGAGGATAAAGAGGAAGCAAACAAATATATTTGAAAAGAGTAAATTATACTATAGCTGTTACTTTCAGATCTGAATATCTACAAATCAAATCAGTGACTTGCTTAATTAGTTTGAGGAGATGGGTCACAGGTGAGAGATTACCTTCTCTCCCATAGACACACCCCCTGAGGTGATGATGACATCGGCACGACTGATTCCCTCATGGAGAGCTGACAGCAGGTCATCAGGGCTGCAAACACAAGCATGATGCAGTTTACTACTTATGGGAGGTGTTATTGATCCTATTAAAACAGCTGTGTAATGTCTTCAGTGGCTGCAGAGGAGTTTAGTCAAGTCTGAGAAAATGATCCCGGTGACGTCACAGTGGTGTCATCAGGATTATGTTCAATTGGGACTGAAAACCGCACTTTATCAATGGAAAGTTTGTTTTACAAACTGGAGATGTGGGCATTTATAGCCAAGAAAGCTCTGACAAAAAGACTCAATTAAGTGACATTATAGGAAGTGAAAGAACTTGACCCTAGAGACTAAAAGTCAGGATATTTCAACCTCTGCCATATCGATTCGGCCATTTTTTCACTCTGTCTCTCATAAATCCTACTACTTAATTAAGTTCAATGTAAATCGAGTGGTTGGAGAACTCTTTTGAAGAAAACTCCCACCTTTGAGTATTTTTAGTTATTTTGTGACTCTTATTTAAAAATGTGTGGCTGTTTTTAAGGTTTGCTTAATTTATATCTGTTTACTTCAGTTTGTCATTTCCTACATTAATCAAAGTGCCAGTATCAGGGACAGGACATGGACAGGACACACTTCTTGCATTTACAGTAGCTGTGGAAAATATGCGACAAAAGCAGTCTGGTTAAAATGCAGTTTAGTGTAGCCAAACTTTTCTGACAGTGTTTCAGTTGTTTTAGGCTATACTTGAGGCTGCTTTTAAAGTAGTGAATGAATATTGTAGACTGAAATATTTTTGCCACCCGCATATTATAGCCCAAAACCTCACTGCCAAAGTGTACCTTTGCCAACAACTACTCCTGTTTGTAAAATTGTTTCAACAAAATTATGTCAGGGCAGAGAAGTTTTTGTATGAAGCTAAAATGCTCCTACTTGTCTCCAACAATTCCCAGATTGATGGTGGGATATCCATGTTCCTGGATGGTGGACAGCAGAGTGGAGCGATTGGAATCTCTGATTTTTCCTGGGTGGAGGTCATCCTCTGGATTCAACAGCTGCACACAAACACACACAGACAGAATAGTTCAACTGGTATCCTGATTCTGCAGAAAGCTAAAAATAACATGCACATGTGTGTGCATGTGAGTCCCTCTCGGTCTTCCATTTTCAACATGGCAGCCTGCTCAGAAACTTTCTCATGTATGTTAAAGCAAAACAGAACAATAATGTGTGGTTCTAAAACATTGAAGTGAGAAATAGGCTATGCAGTAATATAATCTGGATTAATAGGTGACCAGCACTGTCTAGTTTCACAGTTTTTCAAGTAGTGTCAGTTCAGATGAACTTTTTTTTTCTTCCCAACTTCATTTGAGAGAATGATGTGTGAATCTATATTGATCTGATATGATGGTGTTCTTGTGGGATATCGAGTGATTACTATAATCCAATGTCAGCCTTCCAAAGGTCTTGAAAGGCAAAATCAGGGAAATCATTTTTTTGAATGCCTGTATTTTGAAAACCCTGCATACGGTCCTGGTCTATATACTGACGGCTTATTTGACATCAGATTTGTGTGGCTAAAAAAAGCAAAAAAACAGAAACACATACAAGCAAAATCAATTTGGGCTGCTGGTGTTTAACCCTTTCATTAATAAAAGCAAAGATTGACCACAACAAGTTATCTTATCTCTCTCTCTCTCAAAAGAAAACTATCTGAATTTTTTCATCTGATCTTGACTACGTACCTCGTTTCCAGTGGACATGACAGCTACCACAGGGAACTTGTGCACGCTGACCTCGGTCACTCCCACTGTAGCCAGCAGGCCAATCTCTGACGGCCCCATGTGTGTTCCTTTAGCCAACACACACTCCCCTCGCCTGATGTCGTGACCTATTGGCCTGTTCAGACACAAACATGTCACTATCATAATTAGCTAATGGCTTTCTAATGCAGCTTGGAGAGCACATTCATTTCCCCTTAGATCACTTAGCATATTGTGGATGTTTACCTGATGTCCTGTCCGGGCCGTGCCTGGACCATAATCCTCACCTCCAGCTCTTCTGTACCCTGAAAAAAGCCAGACTGTCAAAATAAGCATAACTTCTAACAAAACACATGCTGCCCACACACAGTCGAGAAGTAATGCCATCACTGAGTCCATTAGCAAGCAGAACTATTCAAAACTAAACAGTAACAACGTAACGTCCTTACTCATGTACTTACATCCTCAGACTCTCGCAGGAGCTCCGTATCTTCTACTTGGACCACAGCGTCGGCTCCACAAGGAATTGGAGCCCCGGTCGTCACCCTCATCACCTGACCTGGCATCACTGTATGGGTGGGCTGCACACAAACACAAATATTCGTGTCTTACCGAGTTAGTCAGGTGCTTTGAGGACAGTGAATTTCAGTAACTGTATTTACAGTACTTCAGAAGTCCTCATAGATACAACTGTGTACAGCACCCGTAAAGAAAATAAAAGCAAGCAAGAAATACTTAGGATACCCTGCCATGAGTGCATTTCACTGAAGAAGATTGAAGAAGAAAAACACTCTAACTTTAACTTAACTTTAATGTGCTGATAAAAGTAATACTAATTGTACCAGGTGGTGTCATTCAAGACTCTCATATCTCCCTAGTCCCATTAGAGCTGACCTGTTGTCCAGCCTGTGATTCTCCCATGATGAAGCGATCTCCTGGGCCATCAGCAGCTACAGGTCAAGGAAAATGATGTTAAATATAAAATAATGTGTCGACAATTTGGCCTTTCATTAACTTAATGTTAGCAAGTAGGTAAATGTAAATGTAGAGATGACTAACGTTACAGTATTAGCCGTCTCACCTCGTACGGCGTAGCCATCTTTAACAGAGGCGGGGAACGGAGGAAGATTGTCTTTGGCATAGATGTCCTGAGCGAGCACTCGACCCAACCCATCTAAAGAAAAGAGCCCTAGTTCAGTCAGTTCAGTGTCAACCAAATATTAACAACAAACACTCCAATCATGATGTAAACGTTGTTCATATTCTTATCAGTGTCCCTAACATAGCACTAGACAAGTCCAGCAGAAGATAGACTAATACCTACACCACACACACTCTTATGAAAACTTACCTCTGTAGTTGATTACTTCAATTCCCAGAATTGGTGTCATCTCTAGAACAGTGATGAAGGCTTTGTCCATTGACGTCAATGGGAACGGAGACATGCGATGACGACGGGCCACTTTACTGATGTCCACTGCACTGTGGCCTACACACACACAAACACACACACGCACAAAATTAAAGAGAACAGGTGTGAGTAAACATTTCCTCAATGATGTAAGTTGCTGTTGGAAGGCTGGCATGTTAACAACACACACACAGACACACATTCTGTACTTACTGGCTCTCAGAATGTTCTCATTACTGCCACATCGTGACTGAACCTGCAGAGAACCAGACAGATATTCTATATTTGGTTATTGTTTTATGTAAATGTATTAAAATGAATTCTTTAAATACCTCTCCTTCTTAACTGCACAGTATGTCGAAGGCTTCCATGTTGATTTATTTATTAGCAATAAGGAGCACAGGAAACATAAATAACAGGAATTCAAGCTGTGAAATTGAAAAAAACAAAAAGCAAAAAAACAGCAGCTCTGTGTCCATTTCTCTTTATTGCACAGAACAACACAGCATAAGATTATGATATGACTGATATGCAAGACCAGTTCGGTCGTTCACATAATTCAATCACATAATGAGCCGCTGGGTTGTCCATCTCTGCTGTTTAAGTTCCACTCCTCACACAGCTTTAATACACTACGTATAACCTCCGATGTTTTTTCTTTTATATGTCCTGCACTCACAGACAAACTTGTTATAGATATTCACAAAATGCACCTCTGTAGCTTCAAACTAAACGTCAACAAGGAAAGGGAGCGATTGTGTCCTCTGAGCCGCTTAGGTTTCTATTTTTAATTCACAACATATTAAAATGAGAGCAGATTGGAAAACAGGGAGGCTCAGAGGTCAAATATGATCAAATGAAAAGAATATAAAGGCCTGACTCTTGATTGCAAGTGAGGAATGTAAAGGCCACCATTTGAGAATTTCATTACATGATATTTAAGACAAAGCATAAGATGAGTTTTTGCAATTATTTTTTTTCCATTGTTGGTTCCATTGGCATTAATTGGGACACTTCTTCTGTGAATGTCTCATAGCTGAAGATATTTCTCACAGACTCATTCACTCCCATTCAAAAACGACACACAAGTCCCGAGGCTTTAAATTTAAGGGTAATCCCACACTGTGAACAGGGAGGTGATGTCATGTTTTGCGAGGTTGAATCAGAATGCTAACATCTGACAACTAACCTTTAGATTCAGTCTCATATCAATATAAATATTTGAGAGCGAAACTGAGACACGATTGGGAGCCACATTTAACATACACGTTACAACATATTTACCCTTTTAGAAGTGATCTCAGTGGTCTCATTGGGATGAACAAATCTCAAAATAATCCAAATGGAACTTTTAATTTTATGTTATGAATTCAAATTGACAAGTTTTTCTGATATTCAGTGATAAACACAAAGGAAAATAACCCAGGAAATATGCAAAAACTCCAAACATGCAGCAACTGTTCATTATCGATTTATTCTTAATTTAAACTGCGGAGACAACTTTCCAATACCACCAGCAGTAACTTTACATATATTCTGTGCATGCTCTATGAATCTTTAAACAATATAGGAGAATCTTTCAATTTCATGCAAAGCGCAACATGTTTTTTTCTTATTTGGTAGAAAGTGATTCTAATTTTCAGCCACTTCTTCTGTGCGTGTATGTGTGTGTGTGTGTGTGTGTGTGTGTGTGCGTGTGCATGAAAGTGTACCTTGGGTGTCGGGCATGAGGCGGTGGAAAGGCGGGAGGTCGCCTGTGTTGCCCGTGGTGACTCAGAAGGGGTGGAGCTTAAAGAGGCTGAATCTCGAGGAAGCACCTGAACGCCTCGAGAAATGATAGAGTCCGGGATCTACACACACACACACACACACACACACAGTCAACTGGAGCTATGTTACAGAATGCAACCTACTCAGGTTTGACGTCTTATATGATTAAGTAACAAACTGTTATAGCTTCAACATATAATTAGAAACATAGGGGAGGGTTATATTCCCTTTTCATACATGTTATATTTATTCCTTATGGGGCTTTCAAATTTCATAGTAAACTTTATTCATAAGACAAGACCATGGAAATCAAAATCATACATTTCTAACACTTAGGCATTTTGCTTAAAAGCACCATGAGATTATGAGTTATGTGCCTTTAAAACAGTCTAAAACTATCCGAATTAAATGATTAGCTGACTTGATTTAGCTGCAGTAACTGTTTGAGTTAAAGTTACTATTAAAACTCACATGTCAACTCTTAGAGAACTCCTGTAAGTCTTTTCTGCATTTCAAAGACGATGAAAAGCTTTATTTAAGTCATGTGACGGTGTCACACAGGCTGGTCTAGCATTTAAGACAGCTGATTCCCACGCAGACGATGAGTTAGCCTCACATAGGTGATTCAAACTTTCCTCTGGGAGTTTGTTTTATTTCTTTAAATGAATTTTGGGAGCTGACATGAACAAATACATGAATAAAATGGAGGGATAGCGATGTATATAATGTCTTTCCATAGCACAAGGGGGGCGTTATGTGATTTAGGAATTCTCCCCACATCAAAGTGGCACATTCACATGGGATAAACAAAGTCTGTGTCAAACTTACTGACCAAATCCAGACCAAAGGGTTATCTGCAGATCTGTCTTGATCTTAATCTTTTCTTTCTGCAGCACCCAAAATGCTATAAAAGCTCTTATTTCACTGTCACCTCCGTTTTCAGACAAGAAAGTTAAAAAAAAAAAGTACTTAAAATTTTGTGTCTGGAAGAAAATACTAGTTTCTACATGCAGAGGGACATTTGTGTGGGATTGAGACCAAACAGAAGTTCCAGGAAATAAAAAGTCCCACATGAACACAGCTTTAAAGTTCAATGTAATGGATTATCAATCTGCAGCAAGTTTTTCAAATCATGCTTGAATGAGCGGAAACCAATGGCTTCCTGGAAGGTGGAAAATAATTCCAAAAATATACAGTCTGCTTTAACAAATTGTCAGAACTAATATAATGTTGCCCTGGGTTGTAATCAGCTGGGAAAATCATGAACGTTAACCGATGTGAAGTGCAGATTAACAAATTCCAGCTGAATTGCAAAGGATTATTTGTAGAGGAACTACATCAGGGTCAGCCATTGTTCAACAGAGACAAAGTGGAAATAATATATGATATTTATGTCAGAGATACCACATACGTATGGATGCTGTTAGTGTCTAGGTTCTCAGCACTGAATTGTCAAGTTGAATTAATGTGACGTAAATAGCCATCACACCTACAAACTGCTGCTTTCAGCCACCATTGCTCTTTTCTTGAAACAGTTAATGATCCAATTCTTTAGATATGTTTAAACTAATCCAAACTAACACAATGGTGGGCAGAGCAGCAACAATTAGTCAATTAATCAATTAGCTGATTGAAAGAAATGTTACTGCAAGCTATTATGATAACTGATTAATTGTTTCAGTCATTTTTTGAAGAAACAATGTCAAACATTTGCTGGTTCCAGCTTCTACATGTAAGAATTTGCTGCTACTCTTCTTGTGTTATTATGAGAAATGAAAGGTCTTTAGGTTTTGGACTGTTGATTGGACAAAAGAAGCAATGTGGGTTCTCATATATTATGATTATCATTCTTCAGTTTTTATTTTGATATTTTATGGAACAAACGATTGTGAAAATAATCAGCAGATTATCAGATAATGAAAATAATCTTTAGCTGCAGCCCTAATTATTATCGTAATAATTCCTACTGATCTGAGCAAATGCTTCTACAGAAGTCAGAGAATTAATGTGTTTTTCTTAGATAGTGCAGTCTTTAGAATAAAGGCAACCAGTTGATCAGTGCTCACTTGGATTGATAGTAAGATGATCATGACTGGCTGTCGTAGCACTATGACTGGCTGCTTTGTCATAGCTGCCCAGTAGCTAATTCAACACTTTGGAAACTTTTATATATTTCCTTAAGCAAGTGTCAAGATTTTGTACTAAGATCAAAGTATATTTTGTAAAAAAATTTGTGTATAATGATGACTAATCTAACATAAGTTGTCATGATTAAATTGCATGCACTGGTTTGGACATTAAACTTTTAGTTAAATTAGTTCTTTCTTTTGAATACAGAATCCCAATCATCTGTATTGGCTGTTGTTAAAAGTTGTAATCATTGATTTTCTGTCCACCGGAGGCTGCAAAAAAGAGCTGTAAACATAACACTGACATATAATCACCTTAACAATGTGTTGGATGTGTAAATAGACAGCTGTGAGCAAATAGTTGTCTATTTACACATACTCTAGACATGATGAAACACTAGCATCTATTTAGAGTCATGCTTGTGTCCACCTAAAGAATCTAATCAATTTTCACTCTCCTTGAGTTTTATTTTTTAATCTCCAACTCCAGAGAGAAATATCTGTCTCTTTAGCTGCTAAACATAACTAACTCTTTCTTCCAGCTTGGTCTGTGTGCTGTTTGGTGGTGGACGGGCAGCACACACTGGGTTCATTGGAGCTTTTTTTTTTTTTTGCTGAAAATAGCTGCCTGCTGTCGCTGGAAACAAGGTGCAGGTGAGAGCAGTGAGTGTGAAACAAAATAGTAAAGTTGTGAGCTGTAAAGCTAAAACAATGAGCTGAAAGATGCCAAATTCTCCTCATATTACATACACTATATTAGTACAGCTAATGTTTAATTATGAAGCAATTATAATATAAATTGTAATATAATTTCCCAAGTGTACAATTTTTTTGTATAATAAATAAATAATAATAAATACATAAATCATATTTTCCAGTGAGTGGTTAATTTCAAAGTCTTCTTCCAGTATGAATACATTTGAAGCAAAGAGCAACGCAGATTCAGAGAGCTGTTATCCACATATGAGGAACAGGGCCCGACAGTGTGTGACTGACAGACATGATGAACTGACCAATGACAGGAGAGGTGTATGTGCGAGTGTCTCACCTGCTGCTTATGGGTACAGGAACAAGTGAAATGAGTGGGAGGGGCAGGTGTGTTTCCAGGCAGGTAGGGACCTCCCTTAGCCATGACCACGGCATGGCTCGTCTGATGACCACACACATGCAGACATGTGCACATATAACACAGACAGACAGACAGACAGACAGACAGACAGACACATGACCCCACAGACAGATAGGTGAATGAGATGAAATGAAGTGAGTGAAAAGTTGGCATTTAAATGTAATCACTTCTAAATATTAACCAAAATCTGGAAGTATTTGTAATTAGATATTAAGACTACGGACCACATTCACACCTGTGTAAAAATAACATCTTCTCTTTATGTATAAGATTCTGCTGAAGTAAACACCATAACACTTACAAAGTTATATTACAAACAACAAAGAGGTGCAGGCTGGAATTCTCAAGTGAATGAAGCATAAATTCATAATAGTGTCCCTGTTTAATCAAAGTGAAGTTGAAAAGTACAGCTACAGTGAGGTAGATATTGTTAGATGTTTCTCAGCCTCTCCCATCTTTCTCACTGTTGCATCATGACAACATTTAATGAGGAATAATTTACACCTGCTCAGGGGAGGAGTCAATTTTAAGTTAGATCATGAACGCTGACCTGTGGTGGCTTCTTGTGGGGGAGAAAAAAAAAGAGAGTTGTGCTTCAGTTTTACACACCAAAAACAAAGAAATCCTCCAGGGTGTATTGACGTGTTTTTTTGTTCTTCATTTAAAATGTCCAGGTACAGATATTACAGTAACACTAGCTGTAAATGGGGCCTCAATGCTCCGTGTTGGGTATAAAAATAACTTGCAATGACCTTTCCACTACGTGGTACCGGCTCTACTCAACTCGACTCAGCTTTGGTATCAGGTACTCTTCTGAAGGTAGTTTTCCATTAGAGGACAGAACTGCTTCAGTGTAGCTGGTCGTCATGTCAACGCTGCGCCAAACAGCCGTGACATCATCTCAAACATGACACACGTCTTGTCCGACTCTCGTGATCCTCTCGTCGGCTACCAAAGACAGTCTGCACCTCCTCATTCGTTCCGTAAATGTGTCAACTGAATTAAAAAAAATGTGGCTTCTCAAGTAGTTTGGCTGTATAAAAATGGCGGGCATGGGTTTGTGCTGTGCAGGATATTTCAAGCATGCGGTGCATTGATAAGGCAATGATGCAGAGACAATTCTCTGACCAATCAGTGGCCTGCAGTGTTTTCATGTCACCTTTTAGTACCTTTTCAGCCCCTTTGGAACCTCGATGGAGATAACAACAAAAAAGTAGTTACCAGGTACTTTCACCTAATGGAAAACCAAAAAAGGGGAGGAGAGTCGAGTAGAATAGAGCCGGTGTAACAGTTCAATGTCATAAGAAATTACTGAAGCACTCCTCAAAATCACGCTTTTCTTCTGAAATAGCCAGCTGTCTGCTTATTCTTTACTACTAATACGTGGTTTTTTTTTGCAGCAGCCTATAGCATTTGAGCAGCAGTTGCGTATACTACAATAGCCCGCTCCTGTATTGACCTAATTTCTTTCATCTATCCAGCAGCAGCAGCCACACTAGCTGTGATGTGTCCTGTCTACTGGTTACCTTGGCAGCAATAGCGGCTGCGGTGATGTGAGAGGAGCCATGCTGGTGATGGTGGTGGTTGTGCGCATGTTGAGCTCTCCTCCTGTCCTCCTCTTCGTCCTCCTCTTCCTCACACTGGGTGCCACGCTCCGTGGTGTGCGTGTTGGTGTGTGTGTTAGTGTACGTGTTGGCCAGCAGAGGGGAGGGCAGTTGTTCCAGGGCGGCGTGCGTGGCTTTTATCCCGACTGTGGCTTCACGCAGCAGGTCGATGGCGTGGGGCAGAGCGGGCAGGATGAACTGAAAACACTCCTGGAGAGAAAAAAAACCAGAGGTTCAACTTCAAACAGCAACACAAGACATTAAACCAACACTAAAAGCTTTGACAAAATATTGGCTAAAAAATTCTAAAACCTTGCTTTGCTTTATCATCAGGGGATGTTGAGTGTAGAATGATGATGAAATCAGAACGAATTAAATACGAAAAAAGTTTTACACTACATTTGCAGCAGTCAACGATAAAATTATTGTAACAACTGAACCCATTTACTTTGCATGCTTACCATACAACGACATGTGTGCTCATTCTTGCATACATATGTTTTCTATTAACTGTGCGATCGCACGTTCGTTTGGTGACTTAACATTGCTAACTCAATCTGCAAGCCTCCTACAAAGACCAGTTTCTACAGCAACCTCAAAGGTTCTAAAATATAGCCACCACTAGGTGGAGACATTGCATGGCAGAGGAGGCAGCACATATACAGTCTATATCTTCATAGTTCTATTTTAGTTATTATTCATACAACACAGTAACTTGATTAGTAAGACGACTTAAATACAGCAATTTTAGCAAAAACTACAGTTTTTTTTTAAATAGATTCTACTGTACACCACTTTCATATGCAATCCGGACCCATGACAGAGACAATATAGTTAAAGCATTTCAAAAAACAATCCATTGACAAACCAATCTGAGAGAGATGAGAGACATCCACAGATAACAACAAATGAAAGAGCAGGGAGAGTTGACAGATTATTAGAACAGTTAGAATTAAAATGTTCTTCACATAAAGCATCACAAGATAAGAATGGGAAGTATTGTTGTTTCAACTGCTTGTATAACCAGGGGTGCACATAATACTTTTTGATCTGGTTCTCAATGCACACCTTTAGCACTGCATGAAGCAGACATGTTTTAGGTCACTGTCATCACTTGTAGCCACTTGAATTTGAATGGCAGGTAACAGCCTCCATATTTTCAACATTCTCTTGCCTCCATGCAGACCATCTAATATTGTGAAACTTCCCTTGTTTAACAAAAACAAAGCTATCCTCACCACATATCTTCTTTAACTGTTCTGTTCTTTTTGCACCTCCTTTCTGACAACAAAAGCTCGGTAACTTTACAATAGAGCGAGTAAACGTCTTGCAGTATGGGATCATGCGATCAGCTGACTTGGTTCAGTTTTCAAGAATGTGGGCGGTACACAGAATATGCACTAGGGAATCCTGATCGCCAACATCTCACGAAATTTGGGAACGACATTGACTACAGCTCCGATTGTGCAGGCTGAAACCAACTTCGTCTTCCACTCATCCCATAAACCACAAGCATGGAAGAGCTGCAGAAGCCCCTTTACTATTTCCTGTGCCATTAACTAATTAATTTATCCCTCCGTTGTTAGACACAGACACTATGTACGAAGTGGTGGTACGCAAAAGCACTTCTTGTTCTAATACCTTTATTCGTTCCATCGAAATGTTACACCAAGTATGAAATGTAATAAATAACAGAAAAAACTATAAACCCATTTTCTCCCAAGTCTAGTTAAGCACAGTTTAAGTGAAAGAATCCTACCTGAGAGCCCTTCTTGCTCCCTGGCAGGTTAATGATCAGAGTCTTACCACGAATACCACACACTGGCCTACAGACAAAGCAGTAGAAAGGAGATTAGAGCAGGAGAGGATACCACACACACTAATTTGGTTGCATGAAACAGATCAGATAACTTATAGTGAACAGTGTAGTGAAAAGACCAAGTTTTCACCTGGACAGCATGCCTAGAGGTGTAACGTTCAGTGATCCCATCAGCATGGCCAGAGCCATGCCCGGAGCCTCTCGCTCTATCACCTCTCTGGTGGCCTACAACACAAAAACAGCATTTCAATCTCGTGTTTGTTCCAAAGACTTTTTTCTTTCATTACCTCTGTCTATGAGATTAGCATTTGTTTGTCTGTCTGTCTGTAGGCAGGCTTATTCAAAAAGCTATGAAAGAATTATAAATTAAAAATTTTGGCAAGGTAGGCCTAGTATGGCCCAAGGAACAAGTCCGTAAGGTCAATCCATTTTGGTGGTGATCCAAAACTGGACAAGACTTTTGCTTCCAACTTCATGGATAATTTCTACAATGGTTAATCCAAAATGACACAATGACATCCCCAGAAGATTACCACACATCACATTCTAATCTGGATCCGAGTAATATTCCAGATCTGGTGATCCAGAATGTTTAAATCTATTGGGCTCACAGACAATTCACTACTGTAAGATAACAGATAATAATGATAGAGACTTGAACTAAGACTTAATTGTAGCTGAAACTGTGCTGATTCAGTTCAGTGTGAAATTTGGCAAATGTTCAAAAGTTACTGATCTAGATCCTGAAGAAAACCTCCGTTAGTGAAATGTTGTTTCTTTTGAATAACTATCAAACTAATAATGATACTAATATGATTTCAAATTCTAGGGATAGGTTTCATGGTCAATGGGTCATACTATACTATCATGGGACTATTGCTTTTAGGTGCAATGCAAAATGGGGAAACTGAGCTGTGTTGGCAGAGGTTTGTCCTCTCTGAGTGTTGTCTACTTTAGAATATACTTTCAAAGGAATTTTTTCTTCTGTTGTCAGACAGGGTTTGCTAGTTCAGTCTCTAAAGGTCTAATCATAGTAATAATAATAATTTGTTATTCATCATCCTCCTTAATTTTAATTTTGTTGAAGTTTTACTGTCAGTGTCTTGATGTGTTCGTACCTCAGGTGTAACGTCTCGTGGCGCAAAGCCAGTACCTCCAGTGGTGAGAATGAGGTTTAGCTCGAGTTCATCGCACCATTCCAAAAGGGTTTCCTGTACACATGTAAACACACACACACACAACGTTTACAACTACCCCCTGCACTCTCTTCACCTGGATAATCAACTAACAGCTGCATCGGACACTTTCCTTCAAACAAACACCTGGGGTCAAACAGTGGGGATAAAACAGTGAAGTAAGGAATCATGACTTTCTACATGTCGGATGACGAACAGATGGTCAGAGCCAACTGAGAAACAAACGCAGATTCAGTGTTGTGACACCAGAGCTTGTATCTCTGTTATCAAGTGTGTCTTCTCCTATGGCAGATTTAAACATTTTGGTGCCAGAGAGAAAGTGCGTTCGATTCAGGCTGTTTGCACAGCATACTGTCATCTGTCTCATAGACTGTGAGTGATGTGATTGCCATTGATCTCAATGTGCGTACCTTGATTTCATCGATCTCATCTGGAACGATCTTGTAGGCTGCTATGAGTCCTCCTAGCCTGTAGGTGGTGATAAAGATCAGTGTAATGTCAGTGTATGAGCATGTCAACATGTGAATGTGCAGACCACAGACTGTGTGCAGACTCACAGTGACGGATCATGGACCAGGTCCTTCAGGTTGACTCCACTTCTGTCCTCAGCCAAGTTCCTGAAACAGCTGTCACTGACTGAGGAAGAGAGAAGGAATAGTTGAATATAACACAGTTTTAATGTTTATATATATTAAATAAAACCAATTATTGATGCACTGCCTGCCAACAAGATAGTGGAACGTCAGCTGATATTGTAGGGACATTTCACACATGCACACTTAATGTTATTACTGTTATTACCAAGAATTTCAATTGAGGGTTTTTGTACAATATTTCAATGTCTGGTTTCACAGCCATTCTATATTGAAAGAAATGTCAATTTGCCAGGGGAAATTCCATGTTCAAAAAGGAAATAGCAATTGGATGGATTGATAGAAATACATATTAATATAGGAGTTAGGTTCTTATTTTTCTGTATCTTACAAACAGTAGCTCTCTACTCATTCATGGTCTTATATTAGGTTTTATATTAAAAGAATAAACAAATTAAAGGAACCAATTATGAGACGCACACCTTTAGGGTCCCTTCAAAGCACGTGTGAAATTTCATTGAATTGTGTCCAGTGGTTTTTGAGATGTGGATAGACCATACCTCTTTACATATGGGACAGACAAGGGGTCTGTCCCATATGTAAGAGGTATGTAACCTTATACACCCCGTTTGGTGGGGGCATAAAAATAGGACCCTCAGAGGTAAAAAAAAAACTTGTGTATATGCACTTCAAAGAATATGTGTAGACTGACACAGCAGTTTAGGAAGCCTCCCTCGTCTGTAGGGCTGAGTATCATTTAAAAAGTGATGATACCAGTACATTCACAGTGATTCCATAGTGTAGCCATTTTTCAAATATTTTTATGGAAACTTGGTGGCATCATGTTGACTGTCAACTCTGTTCAACATGTCATGCTCAACTTCACCACATCACAGGCTATGGGTTGGACCTGCTGCAGTAGTGAGCCAATGACATGTGGCATTAAAAAGAACATTGATTGCAGCGATTGGCTGTGTGCAAAACCATCAGAAAAGCCATTTTTAGAGATAAGAGCAAAAAAATAAGGATTGAATGCAGGTATCGTTGGCCTGGAGATGTTTGGATAACACTTGGTATTGGTTTATTTCGGCTGACACCTTGAAAGGTATCGAGAACCAATACCCAGCCCTAGCAGCATGTCTTTAAAGTGCCTGAAAGAAATTTTTACATTTTGTGAGTAATGCTTATCTATTGTTTGCCCAGAGTTAGATGAGAAGAACAACAACACTCATATCTGTGCAGTAAGTTTAGATCAACATGCCACTTAGTTTGGTTTAGCATGAAGACTGGAAACATTTGGAAACAGTTAGACTAGCTCTAGAAAATCTAAATCAAGAACAGCTGTTCACCCCTCTTTGAACATAAAAACATAGCACATGTTGAAATCTTGGTACAATGGGTTCAAGAGCACAAATATTTAGAGTTCACCCAGGGCATCAGCTTTGGTCTAAGTGTACAACATCATGCTCCATTTCCAGGTGAAACGACGGACACTTAAAATGGAGACCTTCCCCTGTCGCTATAGTTCTATATTAGGGGTCGTGCAAATGAAATGCCATTTCATCTGAATATATGGCTATGGATCTCAAATCATTAAAAGTACTAATAAAATAAAATTCTGTCCAAGAGGGTCGGGGGTGTTCACTGTGAATGCACATAAGCCTGGCTGAACACTCCAGACACCTGGATTACAGATTTTCTGCATTGTCACATTGAGAATAGAGTTAATTTGATCATTAGGCAGTGACTGTGGATGGAGGAATCCATCTAAAACAAACCTTGATGATTTCTCTCATGCTCATTCTGCTTTTTAGACACATTCAGAGCCCAACCTTGTCAATGCATTTTTCTGAGATGAATAGAAACTGAATCAATGTGCAGTGGTGAAAGATTTGGCCCCGTGTCCATCTGTAGGGATTCAACAATGAGACTTCTTAGCATCAACCAATGGTTGGATTTAGTTTTAATAAACTGGCTTTATTAATTCATACTTTGATAGAGTCAACATGCTTGTCTCCATCCCCTCCAAAACTGAGATTACAAATGTCACAAAATTATTTATATTCTCTTATGGATACATAATAAGACTAAGTTAAATTTGGACAACTGTAGTGAGGAGTTTTGATTTTGAAACTCAAACTAGAGGCACCTGCACCCTTAAATTCATCTGCCTAATTTTAAAGACTTAGACCTGCATTTTTAAGCAATCTATATTAAACATTTTGATGAGTCTCTCTTAAATTTGTTTTTAAAGAGTTATAACGAGGTTATGGAGTGAGGGGGCCATTTTTTAGTTGACAAATATACTTTTTTTTTTAAATAAGTGATTGAGAAAATGCTTCTAAATGACTAATATAATGTATCTTTAACATTTCTATGCTGCTATTTCTTGTTAATGCCATATATGTTGATACTAATGTATCTGTGATAAGCTAATGTCAGCTGATACATCAGCAAGGACAATTTATCGTCCGTTTGTCTGAAGACCTCTGGCTAGACTAGCTTTAGAAGCTAAAGCAAATGTTATTTTATAGCTTTCTTATTGCCAACAATATCCATGAAGAGCCCAAGACCAACAATGCGTTGGTCCATCACTCAGTACTTCCTGTCTGCAGCTCTCAGCACAAAACTCAGTCCTGGTTTTTGCCTGAAAATGTAATATCTTTAAAAATCCTGCAGAAGACTGATGAACAATCCAGAATCCTCTTCTAATCCTCCAGAAATAAAAAATATTCATCCTGCTGCACAATGAAATATATTTTGTAACCCATTAACCAGGCTGTGATGCATGCCACAGGTGACAAGTGTCTTTACTGAATTTAAACATAAAATTAAAAAAAACAGTTTCAGTAAGATAAATTAACACATCGTTGACATTTTCCTTGTGTTAAATAAAATGAGCATGGAGATATGATATTTTTAGCTGTAAGGATAGGATTCAAGAGTTGAAATAGACAACTTTCTTTTACAGTACAACAGATTAAATATTTCTTCCAGGCTGCCAATAATGAATATTTCAATATCGAGTAGTCAGACAATTATTTTACTATTAATCCTTCAGTCAACATAATTCTCAAAAATAGTGAAAAAAAACTCTAATCACAATTTCCCAGTGCCCAAAGTAACATCTTCTTTTGTTCAACCAACAGTCCAAAAGCCAAACACTCTTCAATCATAAGAGACAAAGACAATCAGGAAAGCATCACATTATTAGAAGCTGAAACCAGCAAATGTTTGACAAAAAAAAGGTCTAATTGTGGCAGCGCTCATATTTTTTCCCAACTTCTAGATTTGTCAAATATTGATGGGCATTTATTTTTCAGAAAACAGCTGTTTAGCTGTGACTTACTTGTACTACATGAAAGACACAAACTGTAGCTAAATTAAGCTTATTTGTCACAACTGAAGATGTAAATATGAAAAAACAAGCTATTTCCTTAAAACAGCTGGAGTTTTTCACAAATGCTATTTGGAAGCATATTCATATGCATATTTGCATTTGTTGAGGACAATTTTTGACTGTGGGGTAGTACATTTGGAGAGCTAGTATTACAGCATCAGCTTACTTTGTACAGTGTGCAGGTTTAACTGAGCCTCTTTTACACAGACCAACAGATATTTATGGTCACATCTCATATATAGTCTATGCGACTCTGGTGAGTAAAACCAACAATTTATTCTCATTGACAATAGTATATCAATATTTCCAACACCTTTAGCTCTATAAATCCAACCTTATGTATGCCTCAAGTCAAAATTCTTAACTCAAGCTGCATATTTGACCCTAAACGACCTCTCTTCAGTAAAAATATCTTCGCCAGACAACCCCAGTAGATGTGTTAAACAAGAAGAATCACACATTACCCCTCACCACATGATTAAGTTAGGAACGTGCTTTAACGTGAAAGGAGGTTGAGGTTGTCAGCTGGATGGACAGCAGGGTTAGCTGCTGCTAGCCTAGATGCTAGCTCATCAAAACCACGACAGACTTCCCAGCCAGCTGCTGGCTTACATCCTTTTAGTATTATTGTCACGTCTCCCCCTTCCTTGGCAAGGAGGCAGCAGGGTTACTAGTGAGTGGTGGCTGTCACACGACTGTATACTGGTCCCAGTACTCCTCTGCACGACTCAAGAGGCCAACATCAGCTGAGCTAATTAGGAAAGCTGCTAAAATCACCTGCAAAACAGAATTCATTTGGTTTTGATCCTGCGCCTTCCCTTCTATTAATTGCTACCAGATGCACCATTTATTATTAAAAAATGTAAATGTCTGTGTTAAATATGACCACAGACATGATACCCATGTGAAATGGCTGTTAAAAGAACCATATTATAAACGCTAATGAATAAAAATCCTCAATAGAGGCCAACATATCGGATCTGCAAAGGGACATGAATAATGCAGCTGATGTAGTCTCGGTAGCGCCACATTGCTGGAAAATATAACATTCCTTGCGTAAAGGTGGCAACACACAGCACAGCAAGACCGGAAGATTGAAGATTTAAATTTCAAAATAAGAGCGCCAATTGTATTTAAAAGTCATTGAAGTCCACGCTCGCCAAGGAATAACCCCATAATTTTGAAAGTCTTTGCTGGTCGTTCTGCTTCCTACTGTCCCACTTGACGCCATTTAAAATATCTATTTGCACTATCGTTAAGCTATCTATAACAATTATGATACTCAATATGTTATTTTTCCTATGTGAATACATTCGTTACAAACTTCAATACACAATTTCAGAAACATATTTTTAATGCAAATTCCACATCTGTGCGACCTGTCAAAAGGTAGCCAGCAAACGTTAAGGCAATGACAGTCAACGAAACCGGTTAGCTTAGCATACTGGCTAACGAGAGCTAGCTCGACAGCAAAGACAGCTCGTACCGTGACACCGACGTTTACGGGCAACCGACGACGAAACGCCCAGAGGTGCATAATTGAGAGACATTTTTCACGTTTTATCAAACAGTTTCCTCACCCGTCAGAATCCCCACTCGTGTCTGATGGTCGTGGTTGGTGAGCACCATCCCGTCCGCCGCCATGTTTACAACCTCTGTCTGCACTGTGCCGGCACATACATAGAAACTGTGTGGTGGTGTGCGGGCTGCTGCTGCACCTCTGGAGGACGACTCTATGTGCGTGAGCGCGCGTGTCCCTTGGTGTAAATGTCATCCAACTAATAAATGAAGATTTGAGGCAAACCCAACAGAAATCACCAGCCTAAAATAAAAGTTGAGTGACCTTTGTGTCAAATATTCTTCATCACACTGAAGTGTGGTCAGTCATCAGTCAGTGCAGGGGTGCTGTTAGACTCATTTTACTGAGGCACGTGTCCCAGTATTGATCTTGTAAAAATTCTAACAGGCTTGAGTTAATTATAACAAGCTCCTATAATAGTAATAATAATAATAATTATAATAATTGTGGGATTTTCTTTCCGAATCCACAATGTCAGAGCAACAGTTTTACCCAAAATACAAGTTCCAAGGGCATGCACACTGCAGTGTGTATGTCAGCTGGTGCACTGCTGCACAGCTTGGGCCAACTCATCACTGTCTTGATATCAGAATAGCACTAATATGTTGTTTAACAAGTTTAAAGTTAGCTCTGTTTGAGGCTAAGCATCAATCAAATATGAACTCATTGACAGCTAACATTAGCCAACGATATTATGAACAAAATTTACAAGCAAACTTCAATAGTATCAATCATTAACAATGAGGAGTTCTGGGTGCTGGTTATGAAGTAATAAACTCTATGTGAATGCCAGTTGCTCTAGAAGTTAAACTGGTCCACTGTAGACAAAGAAAAGCCCCTGGGCTTACTTAAGGCACTCCAACATCAAGCCGACGATGTAGTTAAAATGCCTTTATTGATTGGGGTATATCTAAGTAAAGAATCTCACAAATTATCACAAAAAGAGGAAGATGACAACCAGATTTGACCCACAATGGGTTGTCTTCAGGGTGACAGGAGTAAACCAAAGTGGAATCTAGTGATTCCTCATATAGGCATTTAATGGCTAAGGACATTAATGCAGCATGTCACACAATAAATGCTGTATACAGCAATACACTATGTAGGACTGAAGTTTTCCTCTTTTTGAGATACTTGATAAGATATTTTACTCTAATATACCCTAATCAATAAAGGCATTTAACAACACCTTTGGCTTGATGTTAGTGTGCCTGAAGTAAGCCCAGATTCTTTCCTTTGTCTGCAGTATTAATTGTCATCCAACCATTTCACAAAGTGCAAGCAGTCCTTTTAGATGATGTATTTATGTATGTATTTTAATTGAAATTGTTGACTCAAGTTATGAAATGATTGCTCTTGAGCCACAGCCTTGTGGAATGCAGAAAAACAGTTCTTGAGTAGCATTTTGTTATTATTTACATATGCAAGGTATGGCTTTTACACCATATACACATGTTAAAAATGTTCATATAAGATAAAATAAATATTTTCACAAAGATTAATATCTCTATATCTTTACACTTAACACAGGTTTCAGTTTCAGCAGCAGTAGCGCTGCTGTATGACAGTAGCTGTGTTTCGCACTTTTAAAACACATAGCAGGCATTCAAGAAGAAATAACGTGATTTGAGTGATATAGGCCTGTGCACTAGAACTTTATGTCTAGCTATGCCCCTGAGTCAGTGCTCTATTTTGTACCATTAGTGAATTTTACATAGATTGGTGGTATAGTAATAGTAGAAAAAAAAATCTTCCTTTATAGTAATCTTTAAAATGACATTTGTCATTCATGAGGATATATTAACACCACATATTAATATATACCAGAGCTTACCAACTGGGCAAATTTCAACTAGTCATTTATTCATATGCTAATCAGTTTGTCTAGATTTTTTTTTTCAGTTCGGAAATTCATTTGGTAATGCTTTGTTTGGCTAAACTAAAGCGCAATATAAACTGAAATGATCTGGTATGTCTTGAGTTATTAGGAGAATTATGTCCCGTCTTGTATGGCTCTGTGTCAAAATCTATTGAAAATAATCTTAATTACTTCACATATTATACTTATTCTTAAAAAAATGGTTTTAGTATAATGTTACAAACCACGTATGAACACAATTCACTCGGAGTAAAAGGCGATCAGAAGGCCCCCACAGCTTTTTGCCCTGGACCCCTTCACAAATTAAGCCTCATGCTCAATAAAAGGGAAGATTGAACATTTTCAATATTTTTTTTTTCACCAAATTAAATTTCCTTGCCAAGGGACAAGAACCGGCTTGAGGAAAGTATTGTCATTCGCGTTGGAAGGAGGAAGTACAGCATGTGTCATGTGCCTGATGTGTGACAGAACAAAGTGACTGACTGTAAAATCAGCATGCTGAGATGAACACAACATAAATTCAACTAACATGTGTCTGGTAATAATTAGGTTGGCACTTGTTTTGATCATTATAAATGGGGGCCAACTAAATAGAATTCAGTTGGACTACCTAAAAAAATTAAATGCATGATGGTTTATTTGTTGTTAAGTAATCTTTATGATAAAAAGCCAAATTTAAGCTCCTAATAACAAGTCCAAATGGCAACACTTTTCAAATTACAGATGTCTGCAATTTTATATGTGTAATAGCTGCTCTTCTTTGGGCACATATGTTATGGTGTTGGGTTTTGGTTTTGTCTATTTCCTGATTAAATGTAAAATACTCACCCCTCTGCATGTTGTTACATAATGTCCTTTCTGTGTTCTTCCCACCTCTTTGAATGTTAATTAGTTTAACCTTCCTTTTTTTTCCTTTTTTTTTTTTTCTTTCTTTGGAACTAATACCCATCTCTCATCAAAGAGGGTGTGATCCACCATGTGTGAAACACATAGACAAAACAAGACAGACAAGGACAAAGGGACAGGCAGTACTGAAAAGACATGCACTGAAAATAGTAGTTTATATTCCAAACACCCCCAGCCAGCCCAGAACCTAAAGAGTCCCAAGAACCAAACACCGAGCAGTGATGTTGGTCACAAACACTGGCTCAGCAGCCACTGGTGGGCCCAATTAACACTGAAGATCGGGTCTTAGTGGTTGCTGGAGTGTTGGGCCAGGCTCAAGCAGCAAGACCCCTACCAGTGCAAAGGGTCCCCCCTCAAAGTCCAACAGAGGCCAGATAGCCCAGCCGCAAGGACAGCCAGGACACAGAACCCATAGCACCACAGGGGCCCAGGCACAACAAACAGGCCCATAGCCCAGGAAGCCCCCCAACCAGCACCACCAGAGCGCACAGGCACACCATCGGGAACATGAGGTAGGACCTTGTTGTGTGTCTTGTACACAGATAGGTGCCAAAGGAAGCATGTGAACACATGAGACCGTAGATAAATTTGCAGACAATCCAGTCATTGGGAGTCTTCTACAGGATGTAAGAGCCCAGTCATGGTCTTGTTGTAGACATGATGATTTTATATTGAATCTGTTTGGTCTTTTCCCCTTGGCTCTCTTGCTCAGATATAGGTACAGTAGGTGCCATGACTTAGTGGGAGAGAAGGGATAACAAATCTAGTTAACTCTGCTGTCTGTTTGGGAAAGTTCCTGCATAACTGTGCACTTAGCTCACAGAGGTATTTCTCTATGTCACATTTGACACTGTCTGCAAGTCTGAGTTGGTTTACATGCACAAAATCGTGCAATGGTGAGAACAACTGAGTGTCTTTCTTGTTGAAACAGTCAGACCAGACCCTGCAGTCCGAGAGGCAAGTAAGAATATCTCCCAAATAGGCCAACCTCATCTTCAAGCAACTCGTCAGTTTTTGCTTTCAACTTGGAGTCACCAATTCACCTATATGGCATGTGTTTGGTGGTAGGAGGAAGCCGGAGAACCTGGAGGGAACCCATGCAGACACAGGAAGAACATGCAAACTCCACACAGAAAAGCCCCAGGTCCTCGAGTTGGATTTAAACCCAGGACCTTCTTGCTGTGAGGCAGCAGCACTGCGCCACTCAGTGTCCTTTGAATTTATATTGCAGCTATCTCCTCCTTTTTTAAATTTATCCTTGAGGTAATAATAAATTAACCTTGAACCTCCATTAAAAGCTTTAGGCCAAACTATGTGATTGTAAATCAAGGTTTCCCTATGTTTCCTTTCTTACTCACAACTGCCTTTGTCAGTGTGTTATCATGTCTTAGGTGTAGGTCAGCCAAAGTGTCTGTCTGGTTGGCCTTAGTGGTCCTCTCATCAGTCCAAATACTGTCTATTCTGCTCCAATGTCCTCCTGGGTCACCCAGAAGATGCTATTTGAGTGAGCCCAGTTACCCTCTTGGCCTGTGTGCAAATGTTCTGAGCCCATTTCATGCCTGCAGCTGAAATGTTAATAAGCTATCAATAAATGTATTTTGGTTGAGATGCACTTGAGCTTTGTAAGAGGTTGAGCAGTCTGTTTTGGTCTTAAGACAGTGGTTTAAAAAAGTGCTTTTTTTTTTTACAATCTAAATGTTGATATTATGATTATTACAAAATTAAGAATAATTATTCACTATTATAAATGCCATTAGATTATTACAACCTCTAAACCCTTTATAAAATATTGCACAGTAGAAAATGGTGACACTAATTATTGCAAACAACTACAGATGATCAAATTCTGAAGTGATTTGTGAAGCATGGTTTGAATGATGTTTTTTTAATTAGCATCAATATATTGATCACATTCAGTCTCTCTCTCTCTTCAGGATCCTTGACAGCAAAGCTCATCTACTGTAGCATTTTCTATTACCATGAAAAACCCGTAAGAGGTAAAAGAAAAACAAAAAACAAAAACAACAACATAATTTCCAGAGAATTCTTCAATTCAGCCAGATATTAATTAATGATGTCAATCCCTGCACTAATGTCCTTTTCCATTTGCAATTGTTCAGTTATTTCTTCCATAGATGTACACCTGTCTGAATCCCTTAGTCCACTGTTCTAATAATGACCATTTTCTTTGCAGATAACAATAATATCTGTAGGACATTACATTGTCCCTATAGGGTATACCTTTTAGTATATACGCACCCTGGCACAGTGAATTCAAAGGTTAGTGGAGAGTTAAAACAATTGTTTCCTCATGTGTAATATTCCCCCCAAAGTTCTGCAGTTCTGGAGTTTTGGTCCCCAATAGTTCCACAGCCTCTCCAGCATAATAATAAGGACCTCCAACAAACCAGGACACAGCCTGAGGGGTCCTGAAATATCTAACTGTAACTCTCCAGTCAAACTTCTTCATGTGGGACTCTTGGTGATCTTATGGCTACTTATGAGACTTTCCTCCTTAGTATCACATTAGCTTCCAGCTCCCATTTTTCTTTAATATCTCCTGCATCTTCTAGATATAATGCCTCATACATATTAGATACATATTGGCGTCTGTCTGGGGTCTCCTAATTGCTTCCCACATGCTGTGGGGCATTTCATAATGTCTTATTTGAAAGTATATAAACATGTCTTTTGAAGGCGACTCAAAACATTGCTGTATGTGCAGAAGATTTCGTATTGTCCTCTTCCATTGTTTGGTAGGTAAGCAGGCCTAAGTCAGTCCAACATAACCCCAAAATCTGAATTATCCTTTATTGGCTTAGCCCTTGACAGAACTTGATACTTTCCCCTTTTTCCTTATGTTTTCCCACACATTCAGTGCATTTTGGATCCAGTTGTTTATTGTCTTCATTTTTCCCCCAGCGTGCTTTAACTGAGGATGCTGATCAGAGAGGTATGTCTGGAGTTGTATTTTGTTTAATCATGTATACACGTCATTTGTTATCCCCTACACCAATGCCAGGTTAACTCTTTTCTTTTGGAAAACCTATTTCAATAGATGTTTGTCTAACATCTTGAAGGTGTGGATTACTAATGTAAACAGTTTTTAATGAGTTTTAAAAAAAATCAATTATTATTAAGTTATTATAAAGAGTAGAATTATCAATAGTAGAAGGAATGATTCAAACAAGAGTCTTAAAATTTAAAAAATGAAAACACTTCACCAACAAACTGATGCATAATCAAGACAGTTTGCTGATTCAAATCCACATTTTTCCTGATGCCTGCAGGTTAGAATTTCTTTAAAATGGGAGATCGAGTTCCTGTGACTTGGTAATGTCTTCACGTACATGCTGTTACACAGGGGGAAAAAACAGATTTTTGACCGCCCAATCCAAGTTTGTCAGGACTTATAACTCAATCATGTGCAGATCACCACAAAAATCACGTTGTAAGGATAATGTATGATAAGCTCTGATCCCTCAAGAAGTCGGTGTTGGCCTCAGCAGGGGTTCAGTTTTATAAGCTTGATGGGAGTCCATAGGGAGGAGGTAGTGTACAATGTAGCGTACAGTGTAGCTACCAAAGGGCAGCAAAACCAGGACTTCAGTCTTCTTCTGGGCTTCTGGTAGGTCCCTGTGAAGTCTATGAGCCTAAAATATCTTTATCACTGAAACTTACTTAATGATTGAAATCTGTTTAAAATATGTTATTTTAGACATTTCAAGTTCAGTAAGTCATTACCTCATTGGCTGTTAGTTGCATTTAGAATAAAAAGACACCATGTTAAAACATAAAAAACAGGAAGAGGGTGCTGTTGGTCCATCACAAAAAGAGGCCTGAGCGGTAGAGAGTTTTGTCAATGGCAGATAATGGGGGTCAGTGCACAGCCGATGGAAACACCATATTTACATGACAGTAGAGAAGGAATAAACCCCTGACACAAATCGATGCTACTGTATCCAACCAAATCATATTTACATGCCGTGAAGAGAGGGTAATAAGCAGCAGCCATCTCGTGGCCAGATGTGAGCACAGACCATCTAATCCAAGTACTCAGAGTTTAAACTGTCCTGAGTCGATAAAAAAGTCACACATTGTAAAGAGAAAACTTAACAATGATAATGAAATGATGATATGCTGACCTCAGTGAACAAAGAAAGAATGCCAACGTCTCACTCAACTTGTCATTATTGCACAATAATTGAGGAGACCACATAGAGCAACCCCGATGTCCCACCCTAACAAGTAAGAAGTAGAAGTGTAGCTTTTAAGCCTCACATCAGCTGAATGATGCATAGACCAAGACAACGTGACTATGAGCCTGTTCAGACCTGGTATTAACATCCTAATAAGCGGCAAGTGTGAATAAGTCCAGTTATTCACACTTGTCATTATAATGCGTCTCCATATGCGTCACTCGTGACCACTTGTGATCGGATCTCACTTCCCTGCTCAATATCCAAACAAACTCATACATCACTGGGACATGAGGGACACAATGTCTTTAACACAAAGAAAGTAATTACTGTATGTATAACATTTGAATTTTTACATTTACTAGAATGCCCAATAAGTTTATAATGTTTGCACTGACTCACAAAACTGAAGTACTTTTTAAGGGAGGATTTCACCACAAGTGACAAAGAAGTACCCTATACTATCTATTATATACTGTATTTGTAAAATATAGCATTATCATCATTGAATATCATCATTAAAATGTTGTCTCCTCTCATAAATTTGGTGTAAATGGTGAAATCAGTTGAAACGGTGTCTTCAAACAGCAGCTAAATGTTGGCAAAGACAAAACGTAGACCAGGAGTTGACAGGCTGGTACAGTGTTGCTGCGACAAACTGACACTTTTTACAGAGAAAGACACAACTTCGTGTGTTCTAGCATAATTTACAAGGAGGCACGAATCATTTAGAACTTGCCACTGCCGGAACACAAAGTTTATTAAATTTTTCTTGATCCAACAACTCTCAAACTGTTAAAGGAGTCTGGGGTCATTAAAAGAGACAATGTGTTCTTAAATATCTGCCACTTAACTCGACAGGTAAAAGAGATCGAACATGAAATTTGCATTACAGTAACCCAATAAGAGTAAAGAAATAGGAGCTTAAAAAATGATGCCTGCTTTTGAGACCTCTTGTTGTTTTGCAGAAGACGCCAGCTGAGTAGGTGGTCCTTCAGTGTGGGCCAGGACACAGACCAGACCAGAACAGACCACCTCTGTATGTGGTCTGAGTGATCGGACTTTAAATGTGTCCTGAGTGTTTCTTGGGTGAATTTAGGACTCAATGCAGAGTCAATAGCAAGAATTGCACTTCAGTTCTTTCTTGACCTTAGAAATAGTTTAAAAGAATTTCCTTAACTTGTGGTCCACTTCCTATTTGTTTTGCAGATATACACAATAATCATGTTCCACTGATACAGGCAGTGTTGATGCTCTTCTATTTAAGCAATAACACTAATAATCAGTTCAGTCTCCATAGTAGATCTTTATAGTCGCCACGTCTTGCTCCTCTGCAGGTTTAGATCGTTCTAGCTCGTCATTCCCCGTTGAGAAGAGGCTGGAGTTAACTTTGAGGACCCATTCTGTGATCCTCTGGTCAGTGTAGTACTCATCATCATCACTGTCGTCCTCCAGCCTCTCCAGACGACCTTTGTCTGAAGAGCTCTCAGATTCTGTTTCAATCGCCGAGTCGTCGGAGCAGAAGTCTCTTTGTTGCCTTGCCTCGCAGAGACTGGCATCATGTTTAGCCCCAACTGGCATCGTCCCGCTGCGGTCACTGGCACCAGATTCTCTTGCGTCATTCTTTTGTGGTACTGCAGGGTCCACTGGTCCTGCAGTTGAAGCTGGCTGACTATCAAAGGTCTGTTTAACCAGTCTGCTGTGAGTCTCTGAATCTTGAATGGCTGCTTTGTTTCCTGCAGCAGGAGCAACACTGATTCCATCGTATTTGTTAGACTCCTGATTGATTTTCTTACCGTGTGCAATCAACACATGAAATACTTTATTTTCTGTTTCCATCTTACTAGTTGGTAAAAGGGTACTGTATCCTCTTGGTTTGGCTGACCCCTGTCTGTTTGCTGGAAGACCATCAGTGCGTTGTACTTTACCAGTGATGGCTCTTGATCCGCTGATAGGTGGGAGAGCAATGCTTATCGTTTGTCTTGGTTTAGACAGACCAATGAGACGTTTAGACCTAGTCAGTGAGTGCGCGGGGTTGGCTAAGTTTGCAGCTGCTTTGAGATTAGTGGACGATTGCGTTTTGATGTCTGCAACAGTTGGTTTTACAATCCGTTGGACGCTGATCTCCACTGCTTGACTTTTCCTTCCGATTATATTTAATCCCCATTGTCCAGATCTCCTCCTGTTTAAATCCAATCCATCCAGCTTGTTGGGAGCAACTGTTTGACTTTTCATCGCGCCAACAGCTTGTTGCATCCTCTGTTAGGTAAACAGATCCATCTTTGATGCACATGGACCCACTTGACTGTCCCTCTTCCTTTATACTGCCTGTGCCTTCAAGATCCGCCCACACACACAGGCCTTGAGTCACTTGATCTGTAACATTACCCTATTTTGGCTACCTGTAAGGATCCAGACTCTTTCACAGTGGATGAAAAACCATTGACAGCCAACACAAAACCACACAAAGGATAAGTGTTCTCAAGTCTTTATGCACAAGTTGATATTTGACAGTTAAATGACTTCAATCCCCTCTAGGAGTTGCTGTAGCAGACTGGTACGGACACGTCAACCCCTTCCACATCAGACACTGCCTCCTTCTGATGCTCTAATGTAACATCACATAAATTTATCTGTGATTTTAAAATAACTAATTTTGTTAAATAGATTATGTTATTTTTCCAAGAGAGAGATGAGATTATTGATAACAATTTCATATCTATAAAGTAAGGACAGAGCTAGATTCAATCTTGATTCGGACATTGCAATTTACATGAACATATTTTAAATGTCAGCAAAATAAAATGTGGAATAGAGTGACACTAAAATCTGAAGAACTTGCCTGGCCTATGCCCCCCACCCCCCACCAAGTTTTGTGGATACTGGTATACAATACAATAGTTCTTGCGTAAGCAGAGATTAGATAACCATTGTATGGTTGTTGGCACTAATTCTTCAGTCTGGTGCCATTAAACCATTGCAGAAGAAGAGGGTGAAAGGACATGAGGTAGTAAAAACAGCACGCAAAATCTAAAAGGAATGAAAACTATGTGGAAAACATAATAATAGAAATATGACTTTAAAATGAATTCTATTTATTAATTAGCTGCATTACTTAAATTCAGCAGGAGGCTGCGGCCAAACGGGACAGAAACCTCACACCAATAAAAACAGTTTATATATGGCACGTTACATTGACCTACAGTCTCCACATCTAACTATCCATGTGAACTTCTGCACATTCCTTGGTCAGGATTTTACAGTCCTGCAAAGATTGTACAGCTTTTTAAAAAAAAATTAAAAACAGACAAATGTTATATATCATATACATTTTATTGTACATTTAATTTTTTTTCTTTTCTTTAATCTGTCTGCATAAATATTTATGGTTTATGAAACACATAGACAAAACAAGGCAGACAAGGACAGGTAGTACAGAAAAGATATGCCCTGATGATAGTGGTTTATATTCCAAACACCCCCAGCCAGCCCAGAACCTAAAGAATCCCAAGAACCAATCACCAAGCGGTGATGTTGGTCACAAACACTGGTTCAGCAGCCACTGGTGGGCCCAATTAACACTGAAGATCGGGTCTTAGTGGTTGCTGGAGTGTTGGGCCAGGCTCAAGCAGCATGATCCCTACCAGTGCAAAGGGTCCCCCTTCAAAGCCCATGCATGACCTTGATGTAATGTTTTTTTGACATGTGGCCTTGATGTCAATGATGTCTTTTGACATGTGCGATTTTCATGGAAAAAGTTTTGCGAATCGCTTCCAAAAAAACATAGCACCAGTGGCAGATCTAGAATTTATTTTTTTATTTTTAAAAAGTTTTGCAATTATTGAATTTAAATTAAGATGCATAAATAAATATAAAACACTTTTTATAAGACACTTTTTTCCAATTATGTAATACATAAAATAATTCAAAATTTATTTTTTTTACATTAAAGAAAATACTTATATACTATATTACAGCATACACAACAGTTTAGAGGAGAAAAACTTGACACAGTCAAGTATTCAAGTTGTAAACAAACAGAAAAAAAAGACAGACAAGTGACATGACAGGGGCACTTCAGGGACCAATCAGAATTCAGCTGGGGCACTGGCCCCGCCCCTGGATCCACCCCTGCATAGCACACCATTCACGATCAATCCGCAGGTTTTGACGTGCTTTTTATGTATGTGCTGGCAATGATTTTGAGTTAAACTGCAAATAAGAGTACGGAAGTAAAAAAATAAGAACAAGAATATGTACGGCGAATAATATACCATATGCTCAAGTGCTTTGCATATCAGGCACACAGAATAATAAAAATAGCAACAACAGACACAAAAAATCAAATCAATTATACAATATAACATGTACATACAACATATGAGAACCAAGAAAACCTAACACAGCAGGAGGCCCAGAGTAAGTGGGTCTCATGGCATAGTAGCAGCAGCACATGTGAACCTCACAAGCCAGAATCCCTTACACATAAAATAAAATAAAAATAAACAAGAATAATGAAATGATAATAAAATATTTATAAAAAATATAATAGTAGTAATAAAAAGAGCATGAATCAAGATCGTTAAAATGTTAACTTTGGGTGTAGTATAATAAAAAGGTTGGGTAAAAAGTAATGAGATGCAATGGATTTAGAGGAGGTAGGCTATGTGAAATAAATTAAGTAAAAATTAAGTACAATATAACAAATAGAATATAGTGTATTAAGGGAAGGCTAGGCTAAAAAGGTATGTCTTAAGATTTCTTATAAACGTGTTGGTGTTGCCCACAGCTCCTCTGGTAGGCTGTTCCAGAGGCGAGGACCATAGACACTAAATGAGGAACAACTAGAAGACCAGTACAAGAGGACATTAGTGATCTGGAGGTAGTGTACATATTCAGGAGCTAATCCATGTAGTGTTTTAAAAAACAATAAAAGGGTCTTAAAATCTATTCTAAAACTGACAGGCAGCCAATGAATGGACTTTAGGACAGGTGAAATGTGTGCTCTCCTTCTGGTCTTGGTCAGTAAACATGCTGCTGCTGATGTACAAAGCTCTCCAAAGGTGTTCTGGTGTATTTTTTAAAACTTAGCCAGAGCCAGGCTAGCTGTATAGCCTACCTGTTTTCACTATTAATGCTTTACTAGGCGGACCTTGTGCCGACAACAGCTCTGTAATCATGTAATGTCTGTAATCATTAGATGTCTATTGATCACCTCATCCAACTTCCACTCACAATATGTTTATTTGCTTTATTCAGATTCAGACAACTTTATTTATCCAAAGAAAGGCAATATTCCCAGTATATTAATACAACTCCAAAACTCACAAGCTAGATAGTTTCATGTCAGAAGCAACGTACATCAATACAAAACTTAGAATACTTAAAACATTAATATATATTAATATGACTTGGAATGAAGGTTTGTTCCCCTAAGAGGCACAATAAAATGCTGACCTAAGGACATTCTGGATCAAGTCTGTTTGCTGGGCTCTAATTGTTTATTATTTATATAAAAAATGTTGAGCTCTTCCTTAGATGTCATTCATTGTCCCTGTTGCCTTCAAATGTATTTCATTCACCTGGCAGGACTAACAGTCTCCCAGAAGAAGCCCTGTAAAATATTCACCACTCAGGGTATCTGATCTGTTACTGTGGATATATAGGACAAGATTGTCAATAGGAAATGACTGCGGGTGTGGGCTGCAATCCTAAACCTGAGTTTTCAATTTCAAGTCACGTTGTCTCTTTAAGAGGTCCTAAGTGACTCGGTCTAAATCCACTTCCTGGTCATTAAAATTAAGTTCTAAGGAGGAGAAGGGAAGGACTATTATAACTATTCTTTACAAGATATCACAGATATTATGCCTTTATTGTAGCATACACTGATTGGAATGAAGAAAAAAATCTGATGTAAAATCATGTTGACCTCAGCGTGTCTATTCTATTATATACATTTGAATTAACTTACGTGATCATCACTAAAATCGTTTGCTGCACACAACAATGTGTCTGAGACAGGAATCAACTCTAGAGCTGCAGTGGATATTATGACCTTTGTGTTTTGGTCTGTGACATTGTACACCACATGCTGGCCACTCTACCTCCATGGTGAGCTCACTTCTTCCACTGAAAGCCAGGGGTTATGTGTATGTCTGTGTGCCAGAGGAGGCCAAAAGTTCACATTTCAAAGGTCGCTGACATATTTTACCAATCAGAGTTGAGAATTTGAATTTACAGATATTCACCCTCTCTAAATTTGCTTTTTGGTGGAAGAAATTCCTGAGACTGCATCATATGAGCGGATAGAGACTTAAACTCTGCATTGGAGTCAATAATACTCTTCTTCTACTACTACTACTTCTACTACCAACCAAGCAACAAACCCACCAACCAACCAACAAACCCATCAACCAACCAACCAACCAAACACTTCTATCTTGACCTATTTGCAAACTGAAAAAGTAATTCCTCACAATCTACAATCTACATGTCTCCAGTATTTTTTAAACTGGAATGTTCTCCTCCTGAGTTCACATGCAGGACTGTTCCAGTTCAACACACAGCACAGTCTATTAAATGATCATTATTCTATGATTGTTGCACATTTATCGTGACTTATTGATTAACATCTCTTGTAATATGTAGTGATTATGACTAAACTGTGCTATAATGTTATAAAACAGTGTAACATCATGTAACATATTATGACATAACCCGATTTTCTTTCGAAATCTACACACTGAGATGTCACACACTGATTACAGAGAATTGATCTGATTCATCCACCTAATGAGTGGATACAAAAGATACAAAAGTAAATATATGAAAATCAATCGAACCATCCACCACCCCATAACCAGAGCTCTTTTTGCCCATGTGCTATGCATGTGCAGAGGGCACTCCTTTACTGGAGGTTACTAGCACCTCCTTTTGCCCGAGCATGGCAGTCTCATCGTCCTCTTCATGGGTGGCAGACTTCAAACAATATACTTGATTAAATTAATGAGTAAATGAATGAGCACCATATGATTCTATGCTTTCACACCTCCTTTGTTTTCAACATTTTCCCCAATTACAAAAGGCGTGGATCATACAACCTAAACAGACATGTGTAGGGTTGTTGGTTGTTGGTGGAGGTATGTCCTCTATAGTTTCACATGCTGACTATCAGAATAACACAATAGTTGTGGGATCACCTGGTCCGTAAGGTTTTCACATGTGTATTATCTTTTGGAATACATCCAGACACATATCTGTATGGAATTGTGTGTGGATCCACTCAAATTTTCACTGAACTCAAATCACTATTCTTGTGGCAGTTATCTGCTGTGGGTCCCTAATCTTTATTGGAAGAACCACTGCTTCTGGTTAAGGCATGACCCATGGCTGCATTGGGAAAAGCCCCTCATTCCCTCATCATTTGTTATGGGGGAATATTGAGGGATGTGATAACATATTTTTAAATGAAAAGATAAATGATCAAAATATGACATCTTAATATCTAAAATTTGTTGGATCAAAATAGAATCTTTTAAAAAAAATTTGACATTTAAGAATTAGTTTCAGTAGAATGAGGCTGGTTTGGTTTCAGTGTTTACTCTCAGCGTGAACTCCAGCCTTAGTTAGTGAAGTAAAATACCATCAGGTCATGGGTAAAGAATAAAAAACAATTTGACAGATTTTCATGAAACTTGGTAGAAGGGTTGGGCATGTAACAAAGAAGATGGCATTCAAATTTGGAGTAGATCCGTATAAAGGGACAGAAAAATTTAATTCTGTCACTGACTTTAATTGTAGGTGTGATGAGGTTTAAAAAGCCCTTGAACCTTTTCTTGACTCTAAACTTGTTGGACTAATATATTGACAACATGTGAGCCTTTGGTTTCTTTAGTGAAGGCCTATTGTCAGGACTGTGTGGAGCTCTATTAACACCCTCTGTTTCTGCTGTTTTCCTTCACCCAGTTTAGGTGCTACAAACACATCTTTAAGATCCGACCCACCCCCTTTCAGTATCGCATTTATAATTGGCCAATACAGATGTCAATCTCAATACGTTCCATTCGTTCCCTTGACAACGTCCTCCTACCCGGAAGTAGTTTTCTATGAACAACTCAACTTCAAACAGGAAGAAAGGCGGTTTTAAGTGTCTTTTAAAGTTTAAAACGTGTCTCCACTGGACTGAGCGTGATAGCTGAGTGAATAAGAAGTTTGGTCTTATGCCTGAAGTGTGCGGTGGTTGTCATGCAGCGGAGTAAAGCCGCTGTGGAAGTGAAACAGGTGATAGGAGCTCTGTGTGGCCTGCTAGCGGCCACCGGTCTGGACCTCGTACCCGCACCAGAGACCTTTAGGCGGGCTAAATTTGGTGGCGGACCCGAGGTGGTATGTTCATCATCTGTTTTCTCGTAATTAAATGTTCTATAGGTGAGAGTAGAATATGTAGAACTGTTCATGATGATTTCCTGCTATATATTAGCTATTGCAGACTGAGATTGTGTGGTATACTAGTTAAATGAATGACATTTTAATGATTTCCACTGATTTAATTTATTCATTGTAAGAGCACACAATAGAATAACACGTGGTGAGAATGCTAATAAAACAGCAACAATAAAACATCTACAATGTCATCTTAAGGAGCAGCATTAAGTGTCTTGTTTTGGACCATAGTTATGAAGCAGTGTGTGTTTTGTCTTGTGCTCCCAGAGGCAGATCTCTTTGTAATAGACTCAGTGTTCTGTGCATACTGTACTCAGAGACTGGACGGGCATCTTTCTGATTAACTGCTGATTTACAGGAGGATCAGTTTTGGCAGCTCCTCGCCAACATCCTTCAAACAGCTGGCGTTATTTCCTGTGAAGCTCAGCTTGGAGGAGGTCAGTGATATTTGTCATTTTAATCTTTTGTTCAGGACTATTTTAAAACATACCATCTGCAAAACACATGTAAACACCCCAAAACTAGTTTTATAAATTTATAATAACAATTAGCTGTATTTTTTATACATGTTTTTTGTACCTTTAGATCACCTGAAATTGTGCTTTGAACTTGCTTTGTCTTTTCACACTCTAACACTTAAGAGGACTGGATGAGTGGTTGAATGTGTTTTCTCTGTCTACGTAAAAACCTCAGAGCACAGGAAACTGGTAGCTGCAGGCCTCTGGCAGACTGGCTACCATGCTGACTGGATGTTTGAGAGGGAGGGAGGAGAGGGACAGGAGGGAGGCAGATTCTCAAGCAGAGATCTCCTCCTGGCGCTGGGCTGGCTCCTCGCTACAGGAACACTGGAGAAACTGCTGACACAGCGAGTAC
Organism: Chaunax sp. Z400; assembly: GCA_037577475.1. Classification (NCBI taxonomy): domain Eukaryota; kingdom Metazoa; phylum Chordata; class Actinopteri; order Lophiiformes; family Chaunacidae; genus Chaunax; species Chaunax sp. Z400. Next base: position 20,182,860 of record CM075194.1, read on the forward strand.
AGCAGTTGGACAAAACACTTCTCACACCTGCACCTGTAGGTACCACTGGTACACTAGCACATTATACTGGTAATCTGTATTTGTACAGTATTTGCGTACTTTTTAAAAACTTTTTTACTCTTTCTCTTTGCTAGGTGAACCCTCCTCAGCTTTCCAATGAGCTTCAGATAGACTCAGCATCTCTGAGGAAACTTCAGTGGCTCATCGGCTGTCTGAGACACCAGCAGCGGATCCTGCTGTCAATGCTAGAGGAGCGAACTTTCTTGCTCCACGCTGTGAGAAAACACAAACAATAATAACACAAACTTTCAGAATAGAAACACGAATGACAGAATAGACACAATATAATAGACTGAATAGACACATTAATACGTACATGTTGGGCTGCTGTCTGCAGTATTAATATTACATTAAAGTAACTGACATATTTATTGGAATACGTTCATATTCAATCATGAAATCAATATTTTTCCTCAGGTTTTGGTTGCCATCCTCCCCTCCTCTGTGTCCTCTTCTGATCACAGCTCAACAGTATTACGGGAGGTAAGTGCGTGCATACTGTAATTAAAATGAATTACTCATAATAATATAGTTATATGCTCTGTCTATACTCATAGTTTGATCACAACAATGTCCCATCTGCTTCTAGCTCACGCTTTCTATCTTATGATCTAGCTATAAAAATTAATTCAGTGTATCATGTTCTTTAGAGTTTATTTCACACTTTACCTCCAAATGTCTGGAAATTGTTTCTGTGTGAAAAGAAAAGCAGTGTGCAGCAGTTTCATGATAACATATTTAAATGTGTTTAAGGATTTAATATTAAATTAATCATTAATCTTTTTGTCAAAATGGTCCATTCAGAAAAGTTAAGTTTCCTCTCTAGTTTCTGTGTAAATTCTTCATTTGTGTGTGTGTGTGTGTTTTAGGACTGTGTGTGTATGCAGCAGCTCTGTGACCTCCTAGAAGCATATCTGAGATGGAAACAGGTAGAGAACGTCTTCTGGACCTGGATGGTGAGTTTCACACAATTCAATACAGAAGTGATTTCCAGAATTGTATGCTTTAAAAAAAATCTTTGTAAAAAAACAAAACACATTTGGTGCCTGTTCCTTGATTTGGTGTATAGTTTCCTACCATAAGAGAATATAGTAAAATTGTTTAATTTTGAAAAAGTGAATGCACTAATTCCCTGCAGAGAACCTGTAATAAGGTTTATTGCTTACAACAGATTTAATCAATTCTTCTCAGTGTCTTCCAAGATGGCAGCAGCCAAATGTGACAGGAAATGTGTGTGTGTGTGTGTGTGTGTGTGTGTGTGTGTGTGTGTGTGTGTGTGTGTGTGTGTGTGTGTGTGTGTGTGTGTGTGTGTGTGTGTGTGTGTGTGTGTGTGTGTGTAGGACAGTGTGGTGGATGGCCATCTGACAGATCCAGTTGTCAAAAAGCCTACACATACACCCATTGGGAGTGGAGGACTGTGTCGTCATGGAAACCGGGGGCTGGAGAAATTAGAAGACATGCTTTTGAGATTGCCTACAGGACAGGTGTGAAACACACACACACAAAAAATCAAAATCCACTCATTCATAAATTTGAGTAGCTCTCACATTATCTATTTAATGAAATGTCTGGTTTACATCGTCCAAGCTAAATGAACTGGATATACAATGACATCATCATGCTCAGTCATCTCACTATAACCATTGACTCCAGATCTCTTCCTTACACATCCTGGCTTAGCTTTCCTTCTTCACTTAAGTGTTACAGACACATTTCTGTCAGTACCAGCAAAGTACTGAGGTTTGATGTCAAATAGGTAAATATGGCAGCATTAGTATTATTATTTTGTAGTACAGGGGCTGTAGTGTTATTCTTATTTGTAGTGATATTTGTGTGCTCCTGCTGTATGTTTTCATCTACATTTCTCTCTCATCTCATGTCCCAGAAAGGAACGAGGAGAGGCAGACGGGATGCAGAGGACAGGGGAAGAGGGGAGAGGTCACCGAGAGAATCAAAAACCTCCTCCCTATCTCCTCTTCTCCCCTCTCTCCCATCCCTGGCCTCCCTCCTCCATGTCTACCGAGCCAGGCTTCAGACTGAGAGGCCAGTCAAACACAGCAGCCATCCAGTACAGGTGTCCTGCAGCGGGGCTGAGGCTACAGGCGAACTCCCATCGTCTCAGGCTGTGCAGCTCCTTCTACAGACAGAGGCTGTGCTGCTGGAGAGGAGGGACAAGCAGAGACTGGCCAATAGGATGCAGCTGCAGGAGATGGTTGGCAGACTGGATAAACTGGTTTTGATACCCCCTTAGACTTTTTTTTATTTTTTATCATGCATCGGCATGGAATATGATGACTAACTGTGACGGAATCAATGAGTGATTCTTTCACTCCTGAGGCCCCTTCTTGCTTTATGGAACAGGTCTCAGGTGAGGGATTTATAAGAAAGAATCAACTAGTGCACATGTGAATAGACCTGGACTTCACCCTACAAAGGTGTTTATTGCTCATATATCTAGTAAATATGACAATGAAAGTGAAAACAATATCATAAGAGGACCATTCAATCCAAGACATTAAAGGCTAAACACAAAAGGCATTCTTAGATGTGATACTATGAAGCAGGACTGAGCTACAGAGCTAATGTGTCATCACAACTAAACAAAGACACCTTGTTGGTGTGTCAGCATCGCAAAACCATCCATCTCCAAACATCAGCTTGAAATAAGTGGTAAAAAGAAATTGGATGTGTCCATTCATACCTGTATATTTGATATGTTGCCCCTTATGAAAAATTAAACACTGTTTAATCACAGGGTTAAGGGCTTAATATGCTACTAGCAAACTATTTCTTATGACCTCTCATCAATGTCTACAGTAAAACTCGTTATACCTGTTCTGAATGACATCACTTGAAGCCGGTGTGAACTGTTTGTCATCATAGTCCCTCTCTGGCTGCATTCCATATTTCTCTCTTCAGGAATTCTGCGTAGCTTTGCAGCCTCAACGCAATGAATCATACAAATGGTGTTGAAGGCATACATTTAAAGGGTTTACTGTGTTGCACTTTTTCATTTTTTGCATGTACATACAACCGTTTTTCTGGTAAGAAATGAACAAGGGGAGCTTGAGAAAGAAGTTCAAATCTTAAATGCTTTCTCACAACTTCATCCTGTACCAGTCGCTGTATGGAGGGGGCACCATTTTTTAATTTTTTTTATTTATTTTATGTTTATGTTAATTATTATTAGCTGTAAATACAAACATCATCAGTGGCGTCACTTAGCTGCACTCGATTCCAAATTCGAGGGGTACGTTGGGATAGCACAGGAGTCATATTATGAGGGTCAAACTATCATGGGACTATTGGTTTTAGGTGAACCTGAGTTCACAAGGATTCGGTCTGATTGAGCAAGTAGTATAGTCAATAGCCTTAGCCAAGTGAAAAATGTGGTTTTAAGTAAAAATTTACTTTAATGTTATTTAGCTTTAACTATGAAGATTAATGACTGTCTGACTGAATATTGCAGAGGTTCTCTTAGTTTCAAGTCATCATTATTGATAATAGCAAACGTGTTCATTTTGGCCTTATCTAAGCAAAGGTGTTACAAAGTTGGCTGTAACTTGGCTAGAAAAGCACACAGAATATAATTCATTCTTAGTTTATTCAAAACTTAATAAATGTGATGACAAAAAGGCTTTCCCAGGTGCGCGGGTGTTCCGGGGACGTGGGCCTCGTTCGCACTTGGGGGGTAGATAGGCTTCTGGCTGGGCTTGGGGCCTGTTGTCCCCTGTCCCCCTGTAGGTCGGGCCCTCGCGGTGGGAGCTCCCTCTGTGGCCCCCTGTGGCTGGCTTTCCCTTGGAGTGGGCGGCTGGTTCGCCTCGGGCCCTACACACTTTGTGGGGTGCCATGGTGGTTTGGGTCCTTCTCTGCCTACTGCTGCGGGTCGGCATGGTGTTGTAGCAACCCCAGACTCAAAACCACATTCAGTGCAATGGTCTATTGTTGCGGATGGGGGGAGGCAAGTTTGGGGTTAAATAGTCATGTGCATTTAAAATTAATGGGGCCCTTCTCCTCCTCATGTCGTACTGCCTGATGTCCTGGATTTCAGAAGTATGCAATTTGGGCAAAGGATTCTGCTTTATGCTTAGCTTAACCTTGTCCTTCAAAATGGGTGGGAGGCATGTCATTGGCTGATCATTCTCAATGCTTTTCCCTAATTCAGCATAGGTCCTGAACTTGCGGTCACTTTTGATCTGGAGGGATCTCATTTGTTTGGAAATGGATGAAGTTTTTGCAGAGATAGGTGGGAGGTGCACAGTCTCCTGACCAACCTCTCTGGTTTCCTCAGCTACAGCAATGTTGGAGGCCTCGATCTTCTCTTCAACAGGTTTCAGGAAGGATCTAATTTCTTTCCACTTTGGCTGGTCTTTTTTGAAAATGGGTGGGAGATGCACAGTCCCCTTATCAACCGTACATGTTTCCTCAGCTACAGCAATGTTGGAGGCCTTGATCTTCTTTTCAACCGGTATCAGGTAGGATCTTGTCATGACCTTTTTCTTAGGTATTTTGAGGGTTTCAGTCATGGATCGCTCTAAATGCTTTTTCATTCTTTCAATCCTTTTCTCCTCATCCAGTCTCTGCTTTTCAGCAACTGCAATTTTCCTCTTGTCAGCATTGATGATCTGTTTAAGTTTGTGAAAACGTTCTTTAGGTATGCTGTCAGTGAGGGTGAGCAGTTTATGCATATAATCCTCAATACTGGACAACATTTCCACGGTGCTGCCGAAGTCCGTCCGCATACCCCTGCAGCAGCGATACACTTCTCCGACCTTGGCATCCAGACTGTCCTGAGAAACATTTGTTCTTAATGCTTCATACGTCTGACTATCCTTTCCTGCTTTTGCAGCACTCGTGCTCAAATTGTTGAGTGTGTCTTTGTCCTCCTTTATTTGAAATTCTTCCGTCGTCTTGTCCAAGCTGCTTCTAGAGGCCCCTAGAATTTTCTGTAGCCCTGACAGTCTATTTCCCCTGTCTAAGTTTTCTTCACGCAGGGACAGGGAAAGGTGACACAGGTCTCCCATACAACCCATCAGATGCTGGGGTTTGAAGAAACAAAGTGTCTCTTTCTCATCATATTCTGAGCTGACAGTATCCAATTTGGACTTTATTGACAGTGTGTCAATGTCGACTGAAGAAAGCATGGGCTCTCGAGTGGAACATAACTTGAAAAGAATGTTTTTGTAATGCCCAAGTTCATCCAGGATTTCTTCAGTCTTGGCAATTTCTATTGTTTTGGCCCGTATTTCATCAGACAACTTCTCAATTTCAACATTCCTCTCCTTGTAGGATTTGCGGTTTTTCTTAAAAAGTTTTTTGTCATCCTCAACTTTTTTCATGATCGCCTCTCTGTCCTTCTCATGTAAGTAATTGTTCTTCTCAATTACTTGTTCCATCTGTTCAAGATGTCGCTCCATATCTGCAATTTCTTCATCTACTTCTTTAATTTCTTTGTTCCTCGACTCTATGTATACATCGAGCTGAAGATTCTGCTGTGTAAGTAAGTTAACCCCTTCTGTCATGTTAAGAATCCTCGTTTTGGCCATCTTCTTGACAATCTTTGGCGTGGGTTTGAGTCAACTTCTGGGTGTAATTGGCACCTTGTACTTTTTATGGGGGAACACCTTTGATGTTCCAGTCAAAGCAATATGATAGGATGTCAGGATGTCTTCAGTAGCCTTTGAACCCTTGATGTAAAACATACATTAACACAACACGGATCAACGAAACTACTAGGAAAATTGCAAACTTGTGACAAGATGTCAGTTGGTCCAAGCTTGACTATGGAAGAACACAGCAAATGTCCACTGTACCCTACACAGGATGTGACTCAAAGCTTTATGGATATGTTTTGGACAGAGGAAAAATCTAACAAAACATTGAGTGACAGGAGGCAACAACAACAAAGAGTCATAGAAGCTAGGCGTGTCAATGAGAAGCAGGTCTTAGAGACGTTGCAGAGAGACAGTGCCGCTCTCACCACTGATCTCCTGGACAAACGCCAGAAGGCAGAAGCCCTTGACAAAAAACTGTTTGACCGCAAACAGATGAAGGAGAACCTGAGACAACGCTTGGCTGAGATGCAAAAGAAGTTTGATTCGTCAAAGGAGTTAAACACAAGCCATGACATGTTTCTGATGCAGCAAAAAGCTTTTGAAACTGCTCAGACAGCAGAGAAAATGACGAAAAGGTACCTTGAAAAGGAGGCCAAGATTAAGAGGCTGAAGGAGGATAATACCAAACTGTTGGAAAGGTTTCTGGAGCTACAGCATCAGGTGCAGAGAAACAATGTGTATAAGGAAATCTTGGAGAGGATGCACAAAACCAACACTGAAAAGTTCAGAGATTTGAAGGATGTCATGCTTCATTTCGAGCAGGAACTCAAATATCATGAAATGCTTTCTCAGCATGCGTGTGACAAGGATAATCAAACCAACCAGTTGGAGAAAGAAATCCTGACAATGAAGAAACAACCAAATCTGCAGTTCCAACTCCAGTCTGAACTATTAGATGAATCCTCTAAAGAAAAGATGTTGAATGCACAGGGGAACCAGGTTAAGATACATACAAGATACACTGAACAGTCAAGCATTCAAAGTGCAATCATCCACCTCTATGATATGGTAAAGGAAAGAGAAAAGGCATTGAAAGGTGTGGATGTGAATGACATGGAAACAAAGCTGGACATGATCAAGATGCTCATCCAGGACTATGATAGAATAGTGGAAATGTATCAAGAGCAGGGCAAAGCTCCGACATGCCTCCCACCACTGGTTTCTAAGATCATATTAAAGTCTGGAAACACTTCATCATCCGGAGGACCGCGCAAGAAACCGATGCGTCTCCCGCACATTCAGTAAACACATGGAAAATGATGATGCCCTCCTGCTGGTGTGGAACATCATAGTACCATTCTCAGGTTACTGGATATCATGGCACAGACTGGACACTGTGCACAAGCTACATACAAAAAGAGCCCGGAGAACAAAAATCTGCAGTTCAGAAAGATTTAACTTCGTTACAATGAGAGTAACATAAACACACTCTGCACGGTTTCCCTCGGGGTTCCAGTTCCCTCCAGGTTCTCTGGCCTCCTCCCACCACCTTAACATGCAATATAGGTGACTCTAAAGTACTGTAGTAGTATTGTTAAAATGACTAGAACTATTAAAGTTTAAGAAACATGCATGTGTGTGCAGTCTGCCTTTATCTTTTGTATCTGTTGTATGTTTTGTGTATGTTGTTGCATGTGCACTCCAGGAAGAATAGCTGCTACCTTGGTGGCAGCTAATGGGGATCCTAATGAATAAATAAATCTGACTCATGCCCTCGTTATAATTTATCAGAAAATATAAGAACATAATGACTTATTATGATGAACCTTCTTGTGTTAAAACGTTACATAAATTACATTACAAAAACGTTTTTGACAGCCAAATGTCGATGTGGTTAATGTAATAGCAGAGATATTCTACCGACTATTAACAAACACAAAATTATAGTGCCGTAAAGTGGCTCGTGGTGCTACCAGAGATGCTACCAATGCACTCAACCCATTATATCGAAAGCATGATGAAAGTTGACAGAAAACCGTTTTTTCCCCGCCATAAACGAAACAGCTACTCTCAATGAAGCCTCACCACCAAGCTACAATTTTTCATACTCTAGGAAAGATTTTTTTAAAAAATGTACTCAACATGTTACTCTACCTACTCATCAGTAGCCACACTTTAGACCCTAACTCGTAGGCTTTCTGATAATACTTCCTCAGTTGTGGGTATACTATAGGCTTGTCTGATCACTTTCTTGTCTTTTTTACTGACAGTGGTTTTATGCAACAGAACATTTCAAAAGGAACTATCAGGAAACGCTACCTTAGTGCTCGTGGCTGCAAATTTTACTGATCTTTTTTACGTGACACACCTGCAGATATTTTGCCCTTGTGATTTTATTGTAGATAGTTCTTAGAGTATACTAAGGCCAATCCTTGACACAGTAGCCCCACTAAAACTGAAAAAGATCGCAGATTATCCAACACCTCCCTGGAGAAATGACAAAATTCAACGATTAAAGAGAAATGGAGATGGAGAAAGAATAAGTCAATCAGTCAATTCACAATTTTTATGAGAAAAACTATTTATAGTCAGGCAGGAAAGAACATTTCAAATTAATAAGCCACAACCGGAACAAGCCCAGAATCCTCCACTAAACTATTGATCATTTTATTAAGACTGGCTTCTTAAAGTTTAGCAGTATTTTCACCAGCTTTAAATGTGTCTAAAACATTTTGCAGTCCACAAACAATATTAGGTTGAATTTTTCTCTTTATTTACTATCATTTTATTCATTCATTTGTCCTGTTATTTACACTTTATGGTCTGTATGAGTAGTAAGTGTATCCTTTTATTTTCTGTTCTTATTCTCTCTGCATGGTACCTGTGTTGTAGCTGAGTTAGCGGCTCAGACAGGCTGCTAATTGTGGATTATTGAGGATATACATTAAATGAGGCTCAATGATGTGTATAAATAAGCATCAACTTATCTTGGAGTAGTAGCAGAAATACATTTTTAAAACCATAGAACATATTCTAACTGAGAGACCCCCTAGTGGAATCACAGTAAAATAAGGAGGAGAAATTATAGAATATTCTGAAATAGAATATTCTCATTTTTAAAATGAATAAGCCTCCAGTAATGCACTCAAAATCCAGCCAAACTTGAACGTATGCTTAGCCAACTACAACCCCATTTCCAAAAAGTTGGGATGGTGTGTGAAATGTAAATAGAAAAAGGAAGGGAATGATTTGCAAAACATTGAAACTCCATATTTAATTGAAAATAGCACAACGACAACATATCAAATGTTGAAAATGAGAAATTGTATTTGTTTTTGAAAATTATATGCCCATTTTGAATTTGATGCCGGCAACAATTTTCAAAAAGTTGGGACAGTGAATACAAGAAACTGGAAAAGTTGTGAAATGCTAAAAGAAAACATCTAGTCGAACATCTCAACATTAATGAGGTTAACAGGTTAGTCACATGATTGGGTATCAAAAGAGCATCAGAGAGTCTGTCTGAAGTAAAGATGGGGAGGGGTTCACCACTCTGAGAGACTGCGCTGGAAAATAGTGCAACAATTAAAGAAGAATATTTCTCAACGTAAAATTGCAAAGAATTTTGGGATTTCATCGTCTGCAGTAACAATATCATTAAAAGATTCAGAGAATCTGAAGAAATCTCTGTACACAAGGGACAAGGATGAAAACCAATACTGTAGGCCGTGATCTTCAGGCCCTCAGACATCACTGCATTAAAAACAGACAGGATTCTGTATAGTGGACATCACTGCAATAAAAACAGACAGGATTCTGTATAGTGGACAGCACTGCATTAAAAACAGACAGGATTCTGTAGTGGACATCACTGCATTAAAAACAGACAGGATTCTATATAGTGGACATCACTGCATTAAAAACAGACAGGATTCTGTATAGTGGACATCACTACATGGGCTCAGAACACTTCCAAATGCCACTGTCTTGTCTGAAAACATACCATCCTTGTCGGATTGGTAAAAACAGCTCATTGGCACAAGGCAGACACAGATGTAAAGTCTGTGGTTCATATCGGATTATCGTTACCTCAGGAGGTGATGTTGTTACTGGTGTTTGTTTGTTTGTTTGTCTGTCTGACAGATTTTCATTCACCTTGGTGGAAGGCTGGGGTTTGTGCAACAGAACAAATGAGCAAACTGTGGAGTGGATCCGGATAAAGTGACAGATCCATTTCACTTTTCTAATTGTGAGATAGGGCTTTTAAAAACATTTTTAATCAATTATGCATAAACTGCTTGAGAGATTTTCGTGAAACGTGGTTGAAGAGTGGAGCACATACCATAAATAAAGACAGGTGGATAAAGAGGTGGCTTTCTATACACTTTCACGTTGTATACACCACATTCACCTGGTTGGTAGTGAAAAAAAGAGCCTAAAGTGACAAAAGTCTGTTTAGGAAGCTGTTTCAGACCATATGTGTCACCAACCAATGATACGTGCCACCAGTATAAGAGTATATAAACTATGCCAGATTGTCCAGTTCAACAGTGAGGATGTTTTACACTCCGAACACCAGTGGGAATGCAGGACAGCCTCCTAGTGCCAGGAGGTCATAAATGTTCACTATTATTTGGAATAGATGCTCTGGGAAATTATCCTAAATATTATCCCGTTTCAAATTTTAGTCTTTAAATTACTTTTATTTTTTTCAAATTATGATTTTATTGGCCAGGATTTAGCACCATATGAGGACAGCCATTTGGATGGCCCACGTCTTATTGGAAGTAAGATTATAGTTTAATGAAAGTAAAAAGGACAGTGACCCTCTAGTTCAGACTGAAGAAGTTGTTTTAGTTTGTTGTTGATTACAAATCCTTCGTTCTCAGTTTTTCCTGGTTAGGATTTAATGTTGGGGAGGAGGTCCAGGATGACGATGAAAGTCCCTCTTTCCACCAGTCTTACTGAGCAGTTTCACATCTGTGATGATGATGTCATGGCTCACTGCCTTACACATGTCATAGACAGTCAGTGCTGCCACTGAGACAGCTGTTAAGGCCTCCATCTCAACTCCTGTCCTGCCTGTAGTGCGACACGTCGCCGTGATGACTGCAGCATTCTGCAGCTCATCGAGCTCAAAGGTGACAGAGGCATGGTCTAAGCAGAGCGTGTGGCACAGCGGGATGAGAGCTGAGGTCTGCTTGGAAGCCATAATGCCAGCCAGCTGTGCCACGGCCAGGGCGTCTCCCTTAGCCAGGTTGTTATCGCGAAGCAGCTGGAAGGCGGTGAGGCCTAAGATGACGGTGGCGCTGGCTGTGGCTGTGCGACGTGTGGGAACTTTTTGTGCAACATCCACCATTGTGGCTCGGCCCTGGGCGTCTGTATGTGTTAGATGGGCGTCTGTGGTTTCATCCAGGTGACTGTTGATGTCTGAGTTCGTCTGATCACTCACAGACTGTCTGCGTTTGACAACGGGGTCTTTGCTGGAGCTTTGATCGTGGCATAGTCTCACGTTGTGTTGTTTAAGATTAATTAGTGGTGTACAAAAAATAGTTAGTCCTGGTGTCCTCAGTAGGTGGTTGTTCAAAGCATTAGGAACCCTGGCTTGTGCATATCCGACACCGTTTCCAGTGCAGCTCATGATATTTGTCAGTGCATTTAAACTTGCAGTCTTTTTGAGATGACTGGAGAAAGTGAGACCTTTATTAAGGAGGCTATTCTTCACATTAGATTTTTCTTGATATGTGATATATGACCTAACGTGGGTACCCCCACTCTTAAAGGGTCTAGAGCAGCAAAAATAGGCTGCCTGAGTTGAAGCAGTGCAGCCTGGAAGGCACGGATAAGCTTCCCTGTTCAGGACTCTCCTACTGCCTGAATGGCCAATGTGAGGAGCTGCTGTTGGAGAGGAGGATGTGTGCTTTGTAACTTGGCTAACAACGGATAGTGCTCTCTGGCTGTCTTCTGACTTCGGCAGAGCCGACGGCCATTGGGATGTGGTGCCTGTTGGAGAAAGAACATTAGTCAAAAACCACAAACATTTTGATTTTGATTTTTTTAATTCACAGTTCAGATAAAGTCAGTAATTGTTTTTAATTCAAACATAAATGCATCATTAAGCTCCATAATCTAATATTAATAAATAGACGGGGAATGTAGACAATAAATATGGTGGTGATGATCATAACATCACCAACTAGAGAGAACTCTAAGAGCACAAACCTTCATCAAGGAAGCTTAATTACCTCATTATTATAACAAGGACATCAAAGTCACAAGTCATTATTATGTCTGGAAGTCCTAAAGGTGGGTCCTATGTCTATCCCTGCCACATGCCCAACCCTCCCACCAAGTTTCAAGAAATCTGTTTAGTGGTTTTTGTGTAATCCTTGCTAACCAGACATACAGAAAAACCAACATCGGCCAAAGCGTAACCTCCGCCAGGTAAGAAATCATGAGTGAGCAGAACAAACTGAGTGTCACAGATTTGTACGTACAGCCATCTCACCCACCAATGAGGATCATAGGTCTGTTCTTCATCTGGGAGATACTGAACATGCCTGAAGATGCAAACAGGGAGATGTTACATTCTAACAGAACGTCAAGAGATGTAATCTATGAATACACCCCACAAATGATGAGTTGTGTATAAAGTGGACACATCTTACCTGCATGTTGTTTCTTCTTCCTGCCCACAGCAGCTCCGATGATTTGCAGTAGCTCTTCATCTGATGCGCCAGAGCGTAAGACATCTCTCAGAGACACCTCAGAGTTCCCAAACAAACACACCTGAGAGACGACAGGCAGGAAGGAGTCATTAGGAGATAGCAACAACAGAAATTAGCGAGACGGGATGTACTTACAAAGGCAGCATGCATGTTGTACTGCCTGATTGACCAGGGAAGACTTTTGTTCACATAGGAACCACAAACTGACAAAATATAAATGTTGCTTTACAGCAGGGGCCTTCAATTAAAATTGGCAGAGGTCCAGTAAGTCAACCCTCCTCCCCTGCTAGGGTCTGAACAGTTACTGTAGATACCTACAATTACAGGCTTGTGCTTTTTGCCAGACTGAAGAAATCAGTTTAGTTCACATTTTTATTGAACAAAGTATTAAATGTTAATAGTTTTGCAGCAGCATGTTTTTGGCATAACTTACCTTTAACAACATTTATCTGTTTTTGAACACTACATCTGTCTTCCAAGATACTTTGGTAAAGATACAAAATTATTAATAAACGCAAACAGATATATACAGGACAAATATTGAAAATAGTGCAAGTGCAACAGACTCTCAATCTCTAAATTTACATTGTAAATAAATTCTTTTCAGTCCATAAAAAACATGACATCTGAAATTAGAAGTCAACGCACACACATCAAATGTGTGCTACATTAACAGCACACTGAAGCCTCGCAAGAACAACTACTGTACAGCTTTACCTTGAGGTTGCCGTCTGCGGTGATGCGTAAGCGGTTGCAGGAGCCACAGAAATGGTCAGACATGGAGGTGATGAAGCCCACCTGACCTGTGAAGCCTGGCACTTTAAATGTCTGTCACAAGAAAACAGAAGAATTATAAAATAGTTTCGGGCTTGCAAACCCACCACAAAGTGCTTGATTTGTCTCACACTGTACACCCGTAATGGGTGAGGGAAGATTCTAAATGTTGATTTAGTTCTCATGAACCAATTAAAGCCAATGTGTCTCTGCTGATAAGATGCCACAGTGAAAAGTGATCAGGAATATCCAATAAAATTCAAATGCGCCAGAGGGAAGTAAAAATTGCAACTGCGAAATTCTTAATAATGCACACTAGTCTAAACAAGAATGAATGGTGGTACAGTAGCATCATTCAGATTTATAGGCTATTTAAGGAAAATGACGATGCTTAATAAATCATCTTTGCCGTAGCTGCTAACAGGGGCAAATGGAAACTTGAGAAATAAACAGCTGGTGACACTGACCTTGGCAGTGTTTGTGTATTCAGTTTGAAGCATTTCCAGGTTGGGCCACTGCTGTCTGATGTGGTCCAGCATCTCCTGGTAACTCACCATCTTCTTAAAGTTCCACTTGTTGCCTGCAGAGAGAAGAAGAGGCTCAGTGGGCCGGTGTACGATGTGGCTCATGGTAAGATACAGCATCTGTCTTGACAAATCATCAACCAGTGCGGTAAAACACGTCAACAACATTTCTGCAAGCAAAACAGAGCAAAGCCCACTTTCTTCAGGGAGAACGGAGAGAAAAAGGGACCAATTAAAAGGTCATATCTCACATAAAAACAAGCTGAGCTGAGTGGCCCGAAACATTATACCATCAGATAACATTACAGTCATTTTATTTTATTCTTATATGAATACTGTGTTTACTAGAGTTGCACTCAGTAGAGCTCACACCTCTACCAGGGCACAACAGTTCTCCAGTTATTGCCTGACAGTCAAATTACAATAAAAAAAATTTAAATATTAATCTGTTCTATGCCTCAATAAAAAGAAAGTTCTGCCAATTTATATGAGAAAATGTCAGAATTTTTGTCTAAAGACGAAAATGTTTTTTTTACAATAAAAAAAACAAACAAACCAAATTTACGGCGGAGCACAACAACAGTAAACTTTTTTCTGTTTGTTATTCCTCTGGATCTGGTTTCATAAATGAAGATACTTCATACTTTTCTCTGTGACATCACCTGTGTCTCAGAATACATTTCAGTTCACCGTCAAACTGCACACGGATAAGTGGTTCCCTAAGCATGACTTTGATCATGACGTAATATTACTTTTCAACATGTTTCGAAAAACGAAGAACACCGTCGCAATATGAATGAATGAAAGAATGAAATTCCTGGATCCGGATCTACACCAAGACTTGCAATGATCAGTCTAAGCAGAACTGCTCTGCATTTTTCCACGTTGTATTTAATAAGTATTTATTATAAATATATTCAAATGTCTCTGAATGTCTAAACAATGTATAAATAATGTATGAAAATGGACCAGTAGTATAATCTGACTGCTCAGATGTCTTCTATGTGTGATAAGACATTATTGGAAGTCAGCACTCACCATCGAAGGGCATGTATTCGATGAAACGCACCTCCAGAGGCTTTTTCTCCGTCAGCGCCACAAAATCTAGCAGCTCGTCCTCATTGAAGCCTCGCATGACCACACAGTTAACCTACAGAGGGAAGCAGACAAAAACCGGCCATCTGATTACCAAGCTGTACATTTGTCTCAGCAGCAGCCTGTTGTGTCTGAAATGTAAGGACCAAACCACAAAAGTAACCAAATATTTCCGGAACCACACACGCTTCACAAACAAAATGATTTACTGGAGATACATGCATCAATATTTAATTGCCTAACATAGACTATAGTTGTTACAATTATATAACAATACATATAAAACCCAGAGAAGTGCATTTGTAAATTATACATAAATATATGCTGCCAACTTCCCTAAAACCTCACGTTTGCATTGGTTATTATTGGTACAGTACCCTTTTTACTTGTGTATCTGTTAATATGTCCACTTTATGTTCTTTGTTTCATTTAAGTTTTATTTGTATGTGCTATCCATGTTTTCTATCAGTGTGCAATTCTTTTTGTTAATAAAAGAGCAGAAAGTGTGATTCAGATCAGACTGAGGTCTGTAACTCCTCCACAGCGGTGCAGTCCTGTTGATTATTAGGATTTGATAAAGACAGACTTTGAACCCAGCAGTAATCCTACAACTGACTTTTCTTACACTTCTGAACTAAAAACCCAAAGAACTTTACAAAAAAAGGGAAAAAAAGACTTTTAAAAATGAATAAAATTAAAATCTACGCTGATGTTTGAGATGTTTTTGAGAATGAATAAAATACCTTTACAGGGTTGTAGCCCATTTCAATAGCCTTGTCAATGCCCTCCACCACCTTGTGGAACCCTGGAAAAAACAACAAAACAAAAAGATTAAAATGATTAAAGTACATTAAAACATAAGGTGGAGATAGTATGTGATTGGTGGTGTATGGTGGACTGTATTAGGCACACAGGCGAGAACAAAGTCGAGTGATACTTCAGTTTTACAGGCTTTTACAACAGAAGCGTTTTCTTCTCTGCTCGCTGCCAATAAATTCTGACTAAGCCCTCGATTTGCCACAAACCAGCAAAATGCAACTAATCCTGCAGCAGCACCCAGAGCTGCTGACAGCAGACCAATGATTTGTTTTCATGTGGACAAAACGCACAAATCCAGATCTACACTGGCTGCTAAGATTCTCTCTGTAGGAGCTGTGGCATAGGTTTACTATGCGATTAAATGCCACATATGTTGTAATTAAATCCTAAATATTTCTTTCAGGCTATACTAACAGATCTAATATCTGCTGAACTTTTCACTAAAAAAATGTGCGGTGTTGTGTGACGATAGGCACATGTACACAGTAGTGATTTGGGCTGTCAACACTGTGTGGTTGCAAAAGCATAACAAAGCTCCAGTGTTTCTAGTGAAAAGATCAAGACTTTACATTGAGACAAGACTCCAACAAAGACACAAACCACACCTGCAGCTGAGCACACTGAAGCTACGGCATCTAACACTTACAATCATTTTAAGATGAGCCACTGCACTGACTTAAGCTTCGACCACTTCACCTTCCTTTAAGTCTTTAAGCTGACATACTTTTCCGTACCTTTCCGCCTGACGATGAACTCAAATTTGGCAGGAACCAGTGAATCCAGGCTTATGTTAATCAGATCAAGGCCAGCGACTTTCAGCTTGGGCAGGAGCCTCGCCAAGTTCATGCCATTGGTTGTCACAGCAATCGTTTTCAGGCCCTCCAACTTCCTCAGCTCTGCTGTAGAGGAGCGTGAGAGCAGGAAAGAGAGGGAAGAAGAGAGAGGGTGAGACACGGAGAGAAAAAACATCATATTTACTCCAGTGTGTATCTGTTGCATGGCTACATGAGCCAGCTAGCACCACTTAAATCAACTTGCGAATACAGGATCCCTTTGGATTGAAAAGTAGAAGCAGCACCATGAAAATGTCTGATTTCTAATAATGAAATAAAAGTTTTTCATTGATAATTCATTCATTCATTGGGACTACATGACTTAAAGTGATGGATAGGTTTTCCACTCTAAGCTACTTGAAACTCTGAAAGACATTTCTCCACGTATGCATGAACACATCAGACAAAGTAAGACGTTTACAAAAGATTTGTTGTCTGAATATATGGTTAAGTCCCCTGAAACTGCTGGTTTTCATTTAGTACCGCGACTTTGAGTTTACACAGCTGACTGAATGTGAAAGGAGGGAACTGTAGATGTTTCATAGACGCTGATTTACACATTAATAAATTCTTTACAAGCTACGACACAAGTTTAGTAAATAACGGTCTTCATCAAGGAAAGAATGCGTTAATGCGTATCCGTCTTTTACATTTTGTTACATTATCAGACAACATCCACAACACATGCATTAGGTCAAAAGTCAGGTAACTGTACTGCTTTTGATGAGAGTCATGTGGTGTCACAATGGTGGCGTGTCACATGACACAATAGTAATCTTCTTCATCTTTACGAGACTCTTTGCAGTTCATGATCCTCTTTCTGTAAGGACGTTACCAATCGGTCACAACAAATAGATTTGTTTTTCACGTCGTGCTTCAAATGCTGCTCCCACAAGCGCTGGTCCCAGAGCAGAATTGGGCTGTGAAATTGAAACGGTGTGATGTCATCAGACTACGTGTATAGCTGTGGTGTGACAAATCATTTTCTCTCCAACATCCGTGTCAGATTCTGAAGGCATGCGTGGAAAAGTTGTCCCGTTCCGTCCCGTCTCCTCTCTCTCCTGTTCTCTTTTCTAACTTCTAAAAAAATGTGGACGGAGTTAGCACATGAATTATTGTTAAACGTGGACCATTCTTTTAAAGATCGGTTGCCGTTAAAGACAGCTCCGTGACAACCCTCACCACCTATATAACACCAGCAGCACACCAGAGGACGCATTTTAATACACCTTAACATCATTGTTCACTAGTTCCTTACAGATGATATCCAGCACATCAGGTCTGATGAGGGGCTCTCCTCCAGTGAGGCGGATTTTCTCCACCCCCTCCTGTACGAAGAGGCGGGACAGGGTCAGTACCTCTGAGGTGGACAGCAGCTGGCTCCGTGGTGTGAGCTTCACCCCCTCCTCAGGCATGCAGTACTGACCTGAAAATGGAAGACGGTAACAAGACACCGAAGTTGGAATTACAATTTTCCATCCACTAATGCTTTTTCCGTGCACCCTCCCTTCTCTCGCCGTCTCTCACTGTTTCTCTCCCTCCAGACTACATAAGGGTTTTTCCCCCGCATGGACTTTACTTGGGTGGGCAGCTCGGGTATATTCACATTCATCAGTGACAGCTGTGGTGGTGGTGTTGCTATAGAAGCAGCAGTACAACCATCATTACTGCAGGTGGCTCCTTCAACTATAGCTGGGTAAGAACCAGGTGAGAGCAAACCAAGGCAGCCGAGGTTGCCTTTAACACAGCACAGTGGGAACGTCTACTCACAGCGCAGGTTGCATTTCTCAGTCAAAGAGATGCGCAGGTAGTTGTGCCTCCGGCCAAAGCTGTCGGTCAAGAATGCCGAAAAGGGTAGTATGCTGTCGTCTCTGAGCATCTCCTGGGGATAAAGACAACAGGACAATGATACCATGGAACTGATGTGACATATATAAGCAGCTGGTAATGAGGGTACAGAAATCTTGAAATGTTATTGTGCATCGAAAACAAGATGTCTCGTGTTCCCTCTACCCTGAACCCGAATGCAGCTCAGTCATTCATGGTTTTTGTAAAACATGAATTAGCTGCATTTAAATAATAGTCATCCAACGTCAGTCCCACTCAGGTGTGTTGTGTGTAGCCTTTTAGACGCCACATGACCTTTGCCAGTGAACAGTCGTCACTGCGGTTGTTATGACAGAAGTTATCAGCACAGAGGCGAGTAAATGATTCAGCAGTAGCTTAAGCAGAGTGAATACATACTGACAATCTGCGTATCCCTGTTTATTTCTGTGGAGAGGCCACAGCAACATTACTCTGTAGCTAATAGGCTGGTTTAGATTCATTAGCTGTTGGAAGGAAGGCAACAGCCAGCCTTACTCTTCAGAGACCCTTAAAATGCTTTAAGGACTGTTGGTTATTTATCAGAGGGGCGGGGTCGACTTTTTATCTTGAACCAAACAAGAGCAAGCTGGTTTTTTTCCTCGGGTGGGAGGATATGCATGAGCCCCACTCCACCATAACTAACCATTTCACAATAACTAAACTGCACTACAAAGGCAAAGTGCAGTATGTGCAATTTGTGAGAAATTCTCTCTTTTTTTTTTTTTGGTGCCGATTGAAAGTGCTGCATCTTCTCTTCAATCTGTTAGAGTCTCGTTTTTTCTGCTGCCATGGTTTTCAGAGGTAGTGGGTTTTTAAAAAAAAAATCTTTTTTGATGCTTATACTTATTGAAAGAAAAACTCAAAAAGCATTTTTGCAGAAACTGCACTTCGGCTTTGCAGGGCAGTACAGCTAGTATTGGATCCAGTGCAAACCGCTCACAGGGAGTGTCAACATCAGTACTGATGCTTCTGTGAAATCCTGGACACGTTCAGTCAAATTAATACCTGTGCTATGACGGTATGATTTCAGTAGATTGTGTTATAGATGAGTTACTATACACATGTGTTACACTACAGTGACAATTGGTTTGTGATGTTGGAGCCCTGTGCTCACCTCTGCTAAATAAAGCCACACAAACTGAGGCTTTTATTCTGTCAACAATTTTAACTCGCTAACTGGGGAAGTAACTAGTGATCCTCTAGGAGCTTACATCCACAGACTGTACGATGCATGCATGCATATTCTACCCCGTGCTTCTCACGCTCCATGTTAAGTTTGGCTCAGTGCATTCAGATACCAGTTCTGAGGACCAGAAATATACACGGGGTCGGCTAAAACATTCAGTACTGAAGCAGACCCGAAGCTTTAAGCTCACAGCTGCTCTGTTCACTGTTGCTGTTGACATGAACTCAAATGAAACACAGGAAGTTTTCTGTGAATGATACACAGCGTTTTGGAGCCGGTGGAACTAATTTGAGACAGCAATCAAAGAGCACAAACCTCCGCCTCGGCAGCGCACTTTCCCCATTGTGTCATTGTGTGACAAATGACCCATTGCGTCATTGTGTGACAATGACGCAATGGGTCATTTGTCCAGTCCATCCTTAGTGATAGAGTTCTGTACAAATAAATCTCTGTCACCTGAGAACAATAGTCCCATGACAGTTTGACCTTCATATGACTCCATGATCACAAAGGAATCACACTGGTATCATTTTCAGTTTGATATTAAAGAAAAACAATATTTCACTATTGGTGGTTTGCTTCAGGATCTAGCTCGAACATGTGATGATTTCTTCCGTAGCACATGCCCCATCCTTCCACCCAGTTTCACGGTAATCCATCGATCAATTTATGTATACTGTAATTGACAAAAATGATCCAAAAAGCCCTACCTCGCAATGTTCAAATAAGGAGAAAAAAAGTCCTGATCCCCTCCAACATTGCATGGGTTCTTCCTCGCAACGCGCCCAACCCTCCTACAAAGTTTCATCAAAATCTGTCAGGTGATTTCTATGTAATAGATGGAAATGGTGAAAAAAAGCCCAATCTATGTTAAAAACCGTTATAAAACATTCTTAGATGTGCCCTTTATCTGGATCCAAAGAGAAAGGGAAACCAAGTTTACATCCTGCAACCATACAGCAGTAAAACATATTTTAATGAGTCATCTGGAGATGACATATGTACAATAAATGCATCAGTACATGACATATCCTCCATTCCTTTGGTGAGTCTAGGGTAGTGGATTATTATTATTTGGATTATAGGCTATGGAGAGGATGACCAACCTTCAGAGTCACCTTAAAATCATATTTCTATGTAAAACTCAAAACCTAAGATTTGTATCATGGCTAAATTGTGTGTAAAGTTTGGTGAAAGTTGAATTTAAAGTTTGTGAAAATATGATCAAGGACCTCCTGTGCAGAGTTCTACATCCCTCCATTATTTTATGTCGGGGGATAAAAAAAAGTAAACAGACGAAGTTCAAGTAAATACAAACATTTAAAGTTGTCCATCCCCGAAAACAATATTTGCCCAGTCCATCCACAGTCACAGAGTTCTGTACAAATAAATACCTGCAGGGCGAACAAACAGCAACTAGAAAATTTGCTGTCAAACTACAATTTGCTGTTGTCATCATAAAAAAACACACATTTTGCAACACTTCCTATGTCTAGTCTTGCAGTTTTAGCTGTGTTAGTCGTTATTATTCATCATTATGAGGATGTGACTCATTCAAAACTGACTCAACTTGTCATTAGCCTGTGGTCAGATAATGATACCCTCCCGTACCTCTCGTCCCGCAGATAGTGTCTTGGTGCCAGTTAGCCCTCTGGCTTTCAGAGATGTGGTGAAGTTGGGAGCAGATAAGGTCGAGTCCCCAGGTTCAAGTTCATTTTCCTTGTGCGTAGCACTGGAACAGAGTCGCTGGATACTCCGATTCACGCATCCTAATGTTCTTAAATTTGTTAAAGCGTTGAGTCTCTCAAACAAGCGGTAGCACATGCTAGCGTGAGCAGCCATAGGTTTATTATCGAACAGCTGCGGCGTCCTCTCGGTTCTGCAGGCTATCGATGAGAACTGAGTTCCACCGCAGGAAGCATCAGGCGGACTAAAGCACCAAAAGGGGAGTATCACGGGGAGGTTACGTCAGCCAATCGCGTTGACGCTCGCATGTACTGACGCATGCTGGGTAGTGTAGTCTGGAGGGGGTTTTAATAAGTTTTCAGACTATTTACAGTATATAGGTCTCAATGTTTGTCTTATTTCACTTGTAATGAAATTCTCTGTATTTTCACTCTTGGTGAATTTGTGGCTATCGATTCCCCTGGAGTGAATTCTTATGTGGCCCTACATGCATACAGCTGGTAAAAGAACAGAGCCAACACCATAAATATTATTATTTTTGTGAGAAACTCCAGAGTCATTATAATGTTTTGGAACATCTTTTAGATTGGATGCCAAAAGGCACCAATACTTGGTTGATGCGTGCACAGTAGAAAGATTCATGAAAAAATATTGATTAGTATTTGAAATCTGCTCCAGAAACATAATCCATTCCCAGAATGAGCTTAAGTCCTGCTTGACAAAAATCCTTAAATGACAAAAGGCACCACTTCATGAAATGATTGACATGTGTACAAAGTTTTGTGAAAAAATATTGGAGTTTTTGAGTTATTGTATGCTCCAGAAATAAAACCAACCACCAGAATGAGCCCATATCCAAATTGTAGTAATGGAAACAGAAAAATAAAAACGACGTAAATTGGTGAATACCAAAAGGCGCTGCTTCATTACTTGGTTGTTCTGTAAAGAAACATTTGGGAAAAAACATTGAACAGTTTTTGAGTAATGCTCCAGAGACCAAATTAAATTTGACGGACAGACAGAGAGCATGGACGGAATCCATTCCTACATCCCCCTCCTCGCTTTGTTTGTGAGGGGGAATAAAAATATGGAAAAGGTCTTGGTAATGCTAAGAAAATGTTTTTAAAAAATTCCTGGATCTTCAGCTTAATCTGGATGTGCACCTAAATTTAATTTTTTTTTCCTGGCCCGTGCTAAATCCTTTTATGAAGTTTTGTTGAGATCTTTGCGTTAAATCTAGCAAACAAACAAACAAACAAAACAACATGGGTGAAAACATGATGTCCTTGGCAGAGGTAGTAAATTAGGAATGAAGGAATAATTAAAATAACAATAGAAAAAAGAGTGATTGTTTTATGCCCTTATACAATGTTCATCTGTAAAATCTGTTATTCATCTACCCCCGTGGTTAATAAAGGCAATCACAGGCACAAGGTTACATTTGGAGCAGTAGTGACACAGGACGCACACTGAAGAGAAACAAACACACACAGAGACATGCGGAGATACAGAGGGCCTGTTTACATGTTGATAGAATATCTTGGTCTGACTGAAAATCTGACTATACAACCCCCATGTACAGGTCATTTGATTGAACTTGAGCCAGCTCTATTTGTGGACAAAGACTTTGAGACAAAAATAGACCAAAAAAAGCTGAAAAACTAAACCCACTGGTGTCATTAAAATATGAAATATGAATTCATCACACAGATGATTTCTAAGTCACTCAGTAAATTTCAGATATATTCCATATGCTTTTTCTTCATAGTCTAGTTTGCACCTTGTACCATATAGACACATGCAACCATGTGGACCTCAACACACTGTGGCTGACATTTCATGCTTAGGTCATGTGATAACAGCTAAAACATGTCCATGACCACTGAGTCAACCTCACTGGCTGAAGTGATGTGGTTAAAAGTGTCACACTGTCCAATGATGAGGCTCCCCACACAATGTGCTGGCAGGCTTTAAAAGCACTACATGAACACAACATTATATAGGCATGCTTAAACTGTCTCTTGTTTAATTTGGGACACAAGTTTGTCACTCTGTAGCCGACAGAAACAAGAAAGTCGTATTTTCACAGTACAGACAAGTAATATCCAACTACATTATTAAATCTGGAGAGTAACAGAGACAATGTGAAAAGTTCACTCTCCTACAGACATAATAACGCCACAGAAAGCAATGAGAGACTGCACACCTCTGCCAACGTCATTGCCATTAAAACCTGATCAGTGAGGAAATATTTTCCAGACCAAACCACAAATAAATGTTCATCAGAGATGTGTCATTTCTTAAATGTTCATCAGAGACGTGTCATCACTTAAATGTTCATCACAGAAGTGTCATCTCTTAAATGTTCATCAGAGACATGTCATCAGTGACTTTAAAACAACAACTAAATAATAACTACAAAAACTGCATAAATTTGAATGGTCATTCACATAAAATAAAATATAGTTTACATAGTAAACAATTATCGATACAAAACGCAGTTGCACAAATTAAAGAAAAAAATGTTAAATTTAATTTAAAAAAATTCTAAACTTATATACATTTAAAGATTTTTACTATTTTATATTTTTAAGAAAATTTGCCCTATCATGCATTGTTAACAGACTGGAAAAAAAATCCTAGATCCACATCTGGATCTGCCTCAAAATTTTGTAGGGTCACAGCGGGGCAGGAGTCTGTCCCAGCTGACATTGGGTGAGACATTTGGGCAATGTTTGTCAAGAACTGGGGTACATCCTGGAGAGATTGTCAGTTCATTCGCAGAGAACCCACGCAGACATGCAGAGAATGTGCAAACTACAACCAAATAGCACTGACATCACTCAGGAAGTTGTTGGCATGAGCTCTCTTTTCGAATCTCAAAGCAAGGAGAAAACAATTTATTGTTGCTATAGATTTTTTTAAATTTTTTTTTTTTTTTACAGTGAATAGGCCTGAATGTCTAAGTTGTGTGACACTATTTGCAATGTGAGATGTGTCCACTAGAGGGCAGTACAATGCTGAATTTGTTTTAGAGCGTACCTGGTAATTAAGCATCTAAATAGAAGAATAGAAACACACAGATTGGTTATCAGATGAATAGAACATGTGGAATAAAGAACATTTTGTTATTAGAGTAATCTTTTGGAAGAACTCTGCTCAATCATCATATCTCATGTACATCACGATGGAAAATAACCAACTGCTGCTGTGTCTAATAAACATTAAATGGAGGAGGGTATCAAA
This sequence comes from Chaunax sp. Z400, assembly GCA_037577475.1. Taxonomy (NCBI): domain Eukaryota; kingdom Metazoa; phylum Chordata; class Actinopteri; order Lophiiformes; family Chaunacidae; genus Chaunax; species Chaunax sp. Z400. The sequence goes on from CM075194.1 coordinate 20,207,232, forward strand.
GTGAATGTTCTATCTTTGAAATCACTGTTTGGCACTCATTTCATTTTAGAAGCAATGGATTATAGTGAACACACCTCATTTAGAATAAAAGGCTGTTGATCTGTATAAATCTATGCCGTAGCCCTACCAGTAAATATCTCCAAATACGTTCCTTGTGCAAATCAGTCTGATTTACTTCTGAACTACGTTGGGTATGAAAATGAGCTCATAGTGTTATACTGTGTGTGTGAACCATGCTTTTTCATGCTACACTGATTATCTGTAATATCACAAAAAGATGGCCAGCAGAGTCCTGTTTCATTTAAATCAAGTGCAGCTGAAGTCAGATGTACTCAAGTGAAAATAAAACTTTTTTTTTATCTCGTGTTCATATTGTCGTACCAATGATTTTCCTTTCTCTCAGAAGTGTGGTGAACCACATTCTATCTGCCTTAGTGCACATTACAGTGATCTCATAGAGGTGACCAGAGGTGATGTCTTTCCAGGAACTGTTCAGAGGTTTATGTCCTGGGTCAGCACACAGGTCACAAAGGTCCAGCAGTGGGTTGCAGAAGGCTCTCACAGGCCACAGGGCTCCTCAGACCAGTGAACAATGACATTACAGCATTTTGCTATATTTAAAGTTAAATTAAACATGAACTCATTTTGAATGCGAGACTGCATTTTAATTCTCATCATAGTTACATCTAACAAGATAACAATCAAAATCCCAGACAGTTACCAAAACTGAGGCAATTGCTCACATTGTCTCCGTCTAATCCTACTTTGGCAAATATAAACATGCAATCTTTAGGAGGTTAATAATCTTTATACTCTATGTAAGGGAAATTAAATTAATTCTTGGAGATTCGTGCTCCAACTCAAACATATACGCCTGCCTGCAGATGTAGACATGCTGTCAGACAGTGAACTGGTCACCAGCAAAATCGTATCTAATCATAAAGAGCCCAAAAATCCCCTTTTAATACACTTGACGGAATTTATGAATTGTTGCACTTTCACTGAATATTAGAATATCATCGACATTTCTTTTACATTTCACATCCTTGATAGCCCTCTGAATTTGAACTTTCCATTCTGCTATGGGTGAACATAATTAAAGGTACAGTTCACCCAAAAATGAAAATCTACTTACCCACATGCAGAAGGAAAGTCAGGCGAAGTTTCTTACTCCACAGAACATTTCTGGAGCGTTGAAGCTAAACAGTGTTGCAGCTTTCTCCCAAACAACTGAAGAAGCTCATCATTACAATCATTACAGGCCCCATATTCTCTGTTCAAGGTGTTAATCAGGGTGATTAGTGAAGAAGAGCTGCACATACAGTTCTCCGACCAGCAGAGGGCACCAGGCTCCTGTGGGGGTGAGCTCCATTACAGATTTGTGTAGAAAAGGAACGTGTGCCGCAGGGAGACCTCACCCACAGGGAGACCTCACCCATGTTGGTGGAAGGCTTCCTTTCTGTATGATGGATTCTATGAATTTCAGCATTACCAATTAAAAATACACGCAAATTTTAAATTTAGTATTTAAGGATAAGGAGAAATGATCATTTCTTTACGAATATGGACGAACATTATTTTGCATATTTGTCACAAAGAAAAACACCGTATTGTGTAACATTTTATGTCCTTTGTGTAGGTGAAGAGGTTATTGATCATGGAGGTATTGACCACATAGTTATCAATGCTGCACGGCACAGCACATTCCCACAGCCCTCTCCATCAATGGTGGCTTCATATGTTCTATTGCCCTTCACCTCTCTGCTGAACTTAAGAATCTGAAATGCATCCAGCTCCATTACTGCATCAGCTGAACAAAAGAGCATCAAATCACAGCCTGACAGGAGTTCTGTGAAACATCCTGGTTTCTTCGATCCATGCGAAACAAAGTACCTTGTATTTGCTTTTTTTTTTTTTTTTGGCTGAATGTTTTCGAGCTCATGCTCCATTAAACTGGGTACCCTGCATGCTTCAACTGATGTCGGTATGTTGCTGCATTTTGGAGTTGTAAGGCATGTTAAAACAGCAATCAGGATAGTTGGTATGAGCTCATGCAGACTGTCACCATGCCTTAGCAGTCACATTTAATATGCAGGGTGAACACACTGCATTTATTATGTCAGAGGTTTTCATCAAAGGACCATTACAGCTGCATCAGTTTATTTATTCAAAATAACTTTAAAGAATACTCCAGAATTAGAATACTTATTGATCCGTTCTGGATTTGAACCTTGTTTAAACCATTATGCTTCAGACACATGGATGGTGTTTCTGTATCATCTTGCAAGGTGTGAAGAGTACATTAGCACAAATCAAGATGTGTCAACCAAAGCTGGAATCAGAGCGCTTTGAAGCAGTACATCCCTCCCTGTTTTCATGTTCAGACTCATCTATATTTACAGTAAAAGCCACCCTGCCTCTTGTTCATTTTATTTTATCATCATTCAGCCAGCCAGCAACCACAATTTCCTCCAGAACCATGCCAACAGGCAAAAAGTCTTAGGAAGTCTGCAGGCCTAATAGTCCCCTTGAATGGTTGGAATGACAGTGGTTATTATCCTGTCATGACACAGCAATTAAGCAGAGGTATTTAAAGCCAGCGCCGACTCTGAAAGAGATTCCTCAAATGATAGGCTCACTTCCCACTCTTGTCCAGCAGTATTCTCTCCTATTCTGTGTGGGCGTGATTTACTATTGAAATAGAGGGAACAGGAATTTGCATATGGCTAACACCAAGTGATGTCACAGCCAATCTTTGGAATTGTTTCTCTGGGCACTACAATAATGGAAGGATGAAACATGTTCATTTGGATCATCAGTTACATGGTGAAACGAATGAGAAAATTCAGCTTGCTCTCAAAATGTATCATGTATCATTTACACATATGTTCCTTAACATGCCATTATTGCATATCATATATGTCTATAGGTGACACATGTAGAATGTTTGTGTCGCCCTTCTGGCAGTAAATATACACACAAACAATGTGCTTGTACTTTATGAACATGGGCTTGAATCCCAGGAGGGACAGGGGGGCACGATCTCCCCTTCCTGGGGGAAGACCTGTATATGACTGTAAAAAAAAATTAAACTGTAATTTCAGTAATATTAATAATATGCAATGAAAGAACTAATTGTAGAGATGTATTGAGACATTTTCAAGTTTCCAAAGATTGCGCCCCCAGCCCCTTACCTCACAATAGCCCTTTTTACACAGAGATCTATCGGAGCCTATCCCAGCTGACTTTGGTGGGGAGAGAGCTGATTGTTAGCTATAGCCACAGTAACATCAACCAGTGTTTAAAGTTGTTTATATTTGATACAATGAGAGAAGCTGGCAATAGTCTCGCAGGATCTAGAATGAGTCTTCAGAAAATTTCATGTAATTGTCGCCTCCAGGGTTGATTGTAAAACCTCGGTGTAAATTTACATTGAAATCTGAACAGTGTTCTGCTCTATTAATGTCATACAGTGACATGCTGTGAACTTCAATGCAATCTGGGAGAAACAATCTGATCACAGCACTTTAAGAGAATGTCATTAATTGCAGGAATGTTCTGTAAACTGAACTGTAAACAGCAGAGTCTGCTCGACCATCCATGCTTCACAGGTTTGAAAGTGGTATAGGATATCCATATGTCCTCAAAAACTGAAGGACAGAAGTCAATAAATCTTCACTCGTGTAATACAGGAGCCCTAAAGGTGTGCATCTCATCTGGGAATCTTCAATTTATGGATGACATAAATGCCTTTCTACTGGTGTGTCAGGACGAGAGTGTCTCCACACACAGATTTAAAAACTATCTGGTGGTGATGGGCTTAATCGGCATTGGATCAACTCGTTTGGCAAAGGCTTGAAAGTAACAGATAGCCATTACCTCTGCCAAGGTCGTTGTGTTTTCACCTGTGTCCACCGGATGATTGGTTGGTTTGTTTCTTTTTTTTGTTTGTCAGCAGGATTACTCAAAAGTCATAAACCCACCTGCAAGAATTATTTGTCAGCCAGTCGCTGGCAGTGCAACAAGCTGCAACACGCCATTGTTATGTCATCACGTCATATTAAGTTACACATGGCGAACAACATATTAGCAAACAGTGGCTTATTTACACTTCCAGCAGATGGAGCAACACTATCAATCATTTGAATTGTAAGTCCAGCGTTCACTCTCCTCATAGTGAGGAGCTCTGCTTTGCTCTTTACCAGAGGGAGCTCTTTAATTCCTGAATGCTCCATTACGTTCATCACCTAACCACTAATCATGTCTGTCTGACACTTGTTGATGAGCCGGCACAATGCAGAAGGATTCTTTTTAACTTTTATTGACTACAATAAGAACCTACTGGAGCTTAAAACAATTGAAAACAGAGCAGTTTAAGATGCTAAAACATTTTATGGTTCAAAATACAGTAATAATTCGCGATGGGTTTCCCCCAACAACTACTTCTTTCACATTAAACATAATCATTTGATCGATTGTCTGTATAAATATATTGTTTTTTTTCACTAGAGTAAAGCTTTATCTGCCATCTGGAGTCAGTAGGTAAAAATGACCAATAACCTGAAATTGAAATTTTAAGGGAAAAAAAATTAAAAAGCCTAATGACAGTGACTTTTTTTAAATTACTGATTAACATAAAGGAAGCCATAAAGGAAGACATCATAAATAGATTTGTTCTTTGACAGGGTCGTGATGAAAAGTATCCATGACACTCATCCTCTACAGGTCAGGATGATTTCTGGTGACTAGCCTCAGGGTGCCAGTTAAAATCAATTCTGCACTCAGGCAGGAACTCGTTGTGGCGTTGGCATCAGTGAGCCTCGGTAAGCAGGTGGTGCAGGTCAATGAGGCTATTTAGTCATTAGTCATCAGCATTTGTCATTCCATTTGGGATGCATTATGCCTGCTCATTTTTTGCTCACATATTGGAGGAAGTTGGGCTTCCACCTGTTCCCCACGGATGGAAACCTGGCAGTTTTGTATTTGTGATGAATTCATTCCACTGCATGCCAGCCTAAGATGTGGGAAATGAGTAATTTAACATTTATGATCTTTCATGCAGTTTAAATGATATGACAATGACAGTAGTTGTGGAAGTACAAAGCCCCGTCACTTAGTCTGGTCAAACCATTAGGTGCTTTTGAAGCCTCAAAACAAGCGCCTACTTTGATTCTCCTGTCTGCCCTGTTCAAATAAATAAAACAGTATCCTTATCAGTCTTTTTTTCATTGTATTCAAATTTGGTGAAATATGCACATGGCAAATTCAATAACTGAAATAATCTCAATTGTTTTTAATGAAAAAAACACTTTGTGGAAGGCTGTGGGAAGTCAGGTGTCCACTGTGGCAGTCCAGTAAACTCTCATCAAATCTCTGGCATCTGTACGCTCTACTGTAAACCATGGCTGTAAATTTACAGAAAAATCTGGACAACATTCTGCTTTATTAACGTCATACGGTGACATGCTGTAAAGTGCAATGCACTCTGGGAGAAATAATACATGATTACAGCATGGATGCCAGAAATCCATTGTTTACCCAAATGTACTGTAAATTTACGTACAAACAGCAGCGCATCATGGGATGGTGACAGGTAGAGGTTATGATCTATCCAACATCAAGTTTTTCCAGTTGCAGGAGCATCTGTATCCCACAAAGTTTCAAAATGTTCTAAGATAGTATAACATTACCCTTATCAAAGCATATTAGTAATTTATCATTTTTATTAGTATTTTGTATTATTGGTATTATTATTAGTAGTAGTTTTGTAATTTAGTAGCTCAAGATATAGAGCAGTCATCCACTTACTGCTGTGATTGGTCTTTGACCTTGTGTGACCTATTGAAAAACCTGATTGATTGATTTCTCTGTGTGCTGATCACACTTTTACTGCCACACACCTAACAACCCAACAGGAACTCAACCATCCACATGATTTACAACAAGACAATAACTAATTTCCTGGGACATCCACTGATGGGGATGCATCAGCAGTAGCATCTGGCATACGTAAGGAGAGACACAACAACTATAATCATGTGTGTAATTACAAGATATGGTCGCCTGTTATTTCCACAGAATGGTTATGAGGTGACTTTCATTTTTATGATTCTAAGCCTTTCGGCAATGAAGTCAGGAAGAATGGTTTCTCTGAGATAAAACCCATTTGTAGGATAGTTTCTGCACTGCTACAGATCAGCTGCATTCTTTACTGCAGCTGCACTACCATGTTGACATCATAGGCTTTATGCTCAAGCCACCCAGAGAGGAGAGAAACAGAAATGTTAGCCTCCCAAATTTAACGCTGAGTCAGAGATATTAGGATTTTTACTGCTATATTGCATTTAGTGAAAATACTTAGGCCTCCATCGCTACACAAAATTTTGTGAAATTAGGTTATTAAGAAAAATGTTCAAAAAATATTTTATTATACCTATCTCACAATTTTAAAGAAAGAGGAAATAAAACCCTGGATCCAAACTTTAATAGGTTCAGGCACCAACCTCCTAAAGTTTTGTGGAAATATATTTTTGTGTAATCCTGCTAGCAGACTAATGAGCCATAACGTCTATGTTAGAGTCAAATAACCAATATTAACTCAAATTCAGTTAGAGCTATGGACTGCTTATATAGCTACTGTATATGAAAAGTAGCAGCACGAAGCTTCATACAGCATATCTATGTATAGAACAACAAACACAATTAAACATGTTCCCTCTGCTCCTGTTACGCCTTTACAAAAAAAAAGTTTAACCAAGCGTACTATTAGTATACTCATTTTAAGCTAAAAATAAGAGTATACTTTCAGTCTATGTTTTATGTACTTACCAGAGTTATACTTGGTAAGTTAGTACAAAATTACTCAAGTATACTTGAAATACAGAAAAGCCTAAGTCTTAAAACAACTACAGAAACACAAATCCACCTGTTTCTAGTGAATCAGCTCGCTTTATTGTGATACAATTGATCTACCTAAAGGTGCATTTCAAGATAATGATACAAAAAATGAACAATGACAAATTAATATCCCACATCGATTTTCTACAAAAGAAATCCTTGTGACAAAATTAGTTACTGTTATTAACAAAGAAACTATTCATCCCTTTTATTGGAAAGTAATTGTTATAAACTTTTACTGCAAGACAGCTCTCTATAGAATCATTGTAGTTTACTACACACACAGACCAACACCTTCTTTTTCACCCACTTTTCATATGTGTATGAGAGCTTTTCATATGTGTGTGAGAGCTTTTCATATGTGCGTGAGAGCTTTTCATATGTGTTTGAGAGCTTTTCATATGTGTGTGAGAGCTTTTCATATGTGTTTGAGAGCTTTTCATATGTGTGTGAGAGCTTTTCATATGTGTGTGAGAGCTTTTCATATGTGTGTGAGAGCTTTTCATATGTGTGTGAGAGCTTTTCATATGTGTGTGAGAGCTTTTCATATGTGGATGAGAGCTTTTCATATGTGTGTGAGAGCTTTTCATATGTGTGTGAGAGCTTTTCATATGTGTGTGAGAGCTTTTCATATGTGTGTGAGAGCTTTTCATATGTGGATGAGAGCTTTTCATATGGATATGACAGCTTTTCATATGTGTGTGAGAGCTTTTCATATGTGTGTGAGAGCTTTTCATATGTGTGTGAGAGCTTTTCATATGTGTGTGAGAGCTTTTCATATGTGTGTGAGAGCTTTTCATATGTGTGTGAGAGCTTTTCATATGTGTGTGAGAGCTTTTCATATGTGGATGAGAGCTTTTCATATGGATATGACAGCTTTTCATATGTGTGTGAGAGCTTTTCATATGTGTGTGAGAGCTTTTCATATGTGTGTGAGAGCTTTTCATATGTGTGTGAGAGCTTTTCATATGTGTGTGAGAGCTTTTCATATGTGTGTGAGAGCTTTTCATATGTGGATGAGAGCTTTTCATATGTGTGTGAGAGCTTTTCATATGTGTGTGAGAGCTTTTCATATGTGTGTGAGAGCTTTTCATATGTGTGTGAGAGCTTTTCATATGTGGATGAGAGCTTTTCATATGGATATGACAGCTTTTCATATGTGTGTGAGAGCTTTTCATATGTGTGTGAGAGCTTTTCATATGTGGATGAGAGCTTTTCATATAGATATGACAGCTTTTCATATGTGTATGTGTGTGTGTGAGCTTTTCATATGTGTGTGTGTGTGTGTGTGAGAGCTTTTCATATGTGTGTGAGAGCTTTTCATATGGATATGACAGCTTTTCATATGTGTGTGAGAGAGCTTTTCATATGTGGATGAGAGCTTTTCATATGGATATGACAGCTTTTCATATGTGGATGAGAGCTTTTCATATATGTGTGAGAGCTTTTCATATGTGTATGAGAGCTTTTCATATGTGTGTGTGTGTGTGTGTGAGAGCTTTTCATATGTGTGTGTGTGAGAGCTTTTCATATGTGTATGAGAGCTTTTCATATGTGTGTGTGTGTGTGAGAGCTTTTCATATGTGGATGAGAGCTTTTCATATGTGGATGAGAGCTTTTCATATGTGTGTGTGTGTGTGAGAGCTTTTCATATGTGTGTGAGAGCTTTTCATATGTGTATGACAGCTTTTCATATGGATATGACAGCTTTTCATATGTGTGTGAGAGCTTTTCATATGTGTATGAAAGCTTTTCATATGTGTGTGAGAGCTTTTCATATGTGTGTGAGAGCTTTTCATATGTGTGTGAGAGCTTTTCATATGTGGATGAGAGCTTTTCATATGTGTGTGAGAGCTTTTCATATGTGTGTGTGTGAGAGCTTTTCATATGTGTGTGTGTGAGAGCTTTTCATATGTGTGTGAGAGCTTTTCATATGTGTGTGAGAGCTTTTCATATGTGTGTGAGAGCTTTTCATATGTGTGTGAGAGCTTTTCATATGTGGATGAGAGCTTTTCATATGTGTGTGAGAGCTTTTCATATGTGGATGAGAGCTTTTCATATGTGTGTGAGAGCTTTTCATATAGATATGACAGCTTTTCATATGTGTGTGAGAGCTTTTCATATAGATATGAGAGCTTTTCATATGTGTGTGTGTGAGAGCTTTTCATATGTGTGTGTGTGAGAGCTTTTCATATGTGTGTGTGTGAGAGCTTTTCATATGTGTGTGTATGAGAGCTTTTCATATGTGTGTGAGAGCTTTTCATATGTGTGTGTGTGTGTGAGAGCTTTTCATATGTGTATGAGAGCTTTTCATATGTGTGTGTGTGTGTGAGAGCTTTTCATATGTGTATGAGAGCTTTTCATATGTGTGTGTGTGTGTGTGTGAGAGCTTTTCATATGTGGATGAGAGCTTTTCATATGTGTGTGAGAGCTTTTCATATGTGTTTGAGAGCTTTTCATATGTGTGTGAGAGCTTTTCATATGTGTTTGAGAGCTTTTCATATGTGTGTGAGAGCTTTTCATATGTGTGTGAGAGCTTTTCATATGTGTGTGAGAGCTTTTCATATGTGTGTGAGAGCTTTTCATATGTGTGTGAGAGCTTTTCATATGTGGATGAGAGCTTTTCATATGTGTGTGAGAGCTTTTCATATGTGTGTGAGAGCTTTTCATATGTGTGTGAGAGCTTTTCATATGTGTGTGAGAGCTTTTCATATGTGGATGAGAGCTTTTCATATGGATATGACAGCTTTTCATATGTGTGTGAGAGCTTTTCATATGTGTGTGAGAGCTTTTCATATGTGTGTGAGAGCTTTTCATATGTGTGTGAGAGCTTTTCATATGTGTGTGAGAGCTTTTCATATGTGTGTGAGAGCTTTTCATATGTGTGTGAGAGCTTTTCATATGTGGATGAGAGCTTTTCATATGGATATGACAGCTTTTCATATGTGTGTGAGAGCTTTTCATATGTGTGTGAGAGCTTTTCATATGTGTGTGAGAGCTTTTCATATGTGTGTGAGAGCTTTTCATATGTGTGTGAGAGCTTTTCATATGTGTGTGAGAGCTTTTCATATGTGGATGAGAGCTTTTCATATGTGTGTGAGAGCTTTTCATATGTGTGTGAGAGCTTTTCATATGTGTGTGAGAGCTTTTCATATGTGTGTGAGAGCTTTTCATATGTGGATGAGAGCTTTTCATATGGATATGACAGCTTTTCATATGTGTGTGAGAGCTTTTCATATGTGTGTGAGAGCTTTTCATATGTGGATGAGAGCTTTTCATATAGATATGACAGCTTTTCATATGTGTATGTGTGTGTGTGAGCTTTTCATATGTGTGTGTGTGTGTGTGTGAGAGCTTTTCATATGTGTGTGAGAGCTTTTCATATGGATATGACAGCTTTTCATATGTGTGTGAGAGAGCTTTTCATATGTGGATGAGAGCTTTTCATATGGATATGACAGCTTTTCATATGTGGATGAGAGCTTTTCATATATGTGTGAGAGCTTTTCATATGTGTATGAGAGCTTTTCATATGTGTGTGTGTGTGTGTGTGAGAGCTTTTCATATGTGTGTGTGTGAGAGCTTTTCATATGTGTATGAGAGCTTTTCATATGTGTGTGTGTGTGTGAGAGCTTTTCATATGTGGATGAGAGCTTTTCATATGTGGATGAGAGCTTTTCATATGTGTGTGTGTGTGTGAGAGCTTTTCATATGTGTGTGAGAGCTTTTCATATGTGTATGACAGCTTTTCATATGGATATGACAGCTTTTCATATGTGTGTGAGAGCTTTTCATATGTGTATGAGAGCTTTTCATATGTGTGTGAGAGCTTTTCATATGTGTGTGAGAGCTTTTCATATGTGTGTGAGAGCTTTTCATATGTGGATGAGAGCTTTTCATATGTGTGTGAGAGCTTTTCATATGTGTGTGTGTGAGAGCTTTTCATATGTGTGTGTGTGAGAGCTTTTCATATGTGTGTGAGAGCTTTTCATATGTGTGTGAGAGCTTTTCATATGTGTGTGAGAGCTTTTCATATGTGTGTGAGAGCTTTTCATATGTGGATGAGAGCTTTTCATATGTGTGTGAGAGCTTTTCATATGTGGATGAGAGCTTTTCATATGTGTGTGAGAGCTTTTCATATGTGTATGAGAGCTTTTCATATGTGTGTGTGTGAGAGCTTTTCATATGTGTGTGTGTGAGAGCTTTTCATATGTGTGTGTGTGAGAGCTTTTCATATGTGTGTGTATGAGAGCTTTTCATATGTGTGTGAGAGCTTTTCATATGTGTGTGTGTGTGTGAGAGCTTTTCATATGTGTATGAGAGCTTTTCATATGTGTGTGTGTGTGTGTGTGAGAGCTTTTCATATGTGGATGAGAGCTTTTCATATGTGTGTGAGAGCTTTTCATATGTGTGTGAGAGCTTTTCATATGTGGATGAGAGCTTTTCATATGTGTATGAGAGCTTTTCATATGTGTGTGAGAGCTTTTCATATGTGTGTGAGAGCTTTTCATATGTGTATGAGAGCTTTTCATATGTGTATGAGAGCTTTTCATATGTGTATGAGAGCTTTTCATATGTGTGTGTGTGTGTGAGAGCTTTTCATATGTGGATGAGAGCTTTTCATATGTGTGTGAGAGCTTTTCATATGTGTGTGTGTGAGAGCTTTTCATATGTGTGTGAGAGCTTTTCATATGTGTATGAGAGCTTTTCATATGTGTGTGTGTGAGAGCTTTTCATATGTGTGTGAGAGCTTTTCATATGTGGATGAGAGCTTTTCATATGTGTGTGAGAGCTTTTCATATGTGTGTGAGAGCTTTTCATATGTGTGTGTGTGAGAGCTTTTCATATGTGTGTGAGAGCTTTTCATATGTGTGTGAGAGCTTTTCATATGTGTGTGAGAGCTTTTCATATGTGTGTGAGAGCTTTTCATATGTGGATGAGAGCTTTTCATATGTGTGTGAGAGCTTTTCATATGTGTGTGAGAGCTTTTCATATGTGTGTGAGAGCTTTTCATATGTGGATGAGAGCTTTTCATATGTGTGTGAGAGCTTTTCATATGTGTGTGAGAGCTTTTCATATGTGTGTGAGAGCTTTTCATATGTGTATGAGAGCTTTTCATATGTGTATGAGAGCTTTTCATATGTGTGTGAGAGCTTTTCATATGTGTGTGAGAGCTTTTCATATGTGTGTGTGTGAGAGCTTTTCATATGTGTATGAGAGCTTTTCATATGTGGATGAGAGCTTTTCATATGTGTGAGAGCTTTTCATATGTGTGTGTGTGAGAGCTTTTCATATGTGGATGAGAGCTTTTCATATGTGTGTGAGAGCTTTTCATATGTGGATGAGAGCTTTTCATATGTGTATGAGAGCTTTTCATATTTGTGTGAGAGCTTTTCATATTTGTGTGAGAGCTTTTCATATGTGTGTGAGAGCTTTTCATATGTGTTTGAGAGCTTTTCATATGTGGATGAGAGCTTTTCATATGTGTATGAGAGCTTTTCATATGTGTGTGAGAGCTTTTCATATGTGGATGAGAGCTTTTCATATGTGTTTGAGAGCTTTTCATATGTGTATGAGAGCTTTTCATATGTGTGTGAGAGCTTTTCATATGTGTTTGAGAGCTTTTCATATGTGGATGAGAGCTTTTCATATGTGTATGAGAGCTTTTCATATGTGTATGAGAGCTTTTCATATGTGTGTGTGTGAGAGCTTTTCATATGTGTGTGAGAGCTTTTCATATGTGTTTGAGAGCTTTTCATATGTGTGTGTGTGAGAGCTTTTCATATGTGTATGAGAGCTTTTCATATGTGTGTGTGTGAGAGCTTTTCATATGTGTATGAGAGCTTTTCATATGTGTATGAGAGCTTTTCATATGTGTGTGTGTGAGAGCTTTTCATATGTGTATGAGAGCTTTTCATATGTGTATGAGAGCTTTTCATATGTGTGTGAGAGCTTTTCATATGTGTATGAGAGCTTTTCATATGTGTGTTTGAGAGCTTTTCATATGTGTGTGAGAGCTTTTCATATGTGTGTGAGAGCTTTTCATATGTGTATGAGAGCTTTTCATATGTATATGAGAGCTTTTCATATGTATATGAGAGCTTTTCATATGTGTATGAGAGCTTTTCATATGTGTATGAGAGCTTTTCATGTGTATGAGAGCTTTTCATATGTGTGAGAGTGAGCTTTTCATATGTGTGTGTGAGAGAGAGGTTTTCATATGTGTATGAGAGCTTTTCATGTGTGTGTGTGTCAGAGAGCTTTTCATGTGTATGTGAGAGGTAATTCTGAATAATGTCCCTAACGGCCCCTCATAATTGTTAACCTACTGAGTGCAGCTTTATGTGTAGCCATTTTGACTAGTGACAGACTGACTCCTGCCCTTTATACCGGGCATCGCTGAGTTTCAAAATGAATCTCTCTTTGGGATTGAAAGCTTCATCACTGCTGTCACCGTTGTCCTACCTCTCAATCAACCAGGGATGAACATTAACAATAATCAATGCCCTCTTTCTTTGACATCCAGTGTTATGTAAGGAGAAGGCACTGTCCTTTGTTGAATTGATGCTCTGGCAGTGGAGGGACATGGCAACTCTTTGCACATGAGAAGTTAATCCTCAAGCTGTTATCAGTCCTCTGCCAGAGTGGGTGTCAGCCACAAGAGACTGCTCAGAAAACACAGCGACAAAAACTTCTCCCAAACAGAGAGGACAGCTTCAAATAACTTTGAACATCAAATGATGAGAGGAACCTCAGTGGTTTGGGACTAAGGATTTCCCTAATGATGGAATGCTGCGAATGCACATCAATTATAACCACTGACTAATCACAGCACACACACGGCTTCCCCAGGCCGTGGAGATGCTTCAAAAGAAAATGTCTTGTAATGCAGGAGGTTACTAAAAAGTTCGTGGTCTAAGAGGAGATGACTTTTACAGCTACGGTTCAAAGCTCATGCCGTTCAACTCTTTGAGTGATAATGAAGAAATTTTGAGGTTGACAACTTTTGGGGTATTTCTGTTTTTGGTAGCTTCAAACCAGCACAGTCTGAGAAAATTTCATTGGCATTTGTGCCGTCATCCACTCTCCATAGAAGGAGGCCCATGAGGACATAGTGGCAGCACTAGCACTAGGTGGCACCCTCAGGCTACGACCTCTTCCTCAAGATGAAGCAGGAGCTCAGCAGTTGCAATTTTGACAATGATGATGATGTCATCACTGCTCTGGAGCATTTCCTGGAGGTCAAAGACACCAACCTCTACAACGAAGAGATGTTTATGCTCCAAGACCGTTGGACAGATGAGGGGACTATGTTGAAAATAAATGTGTGAGGTCTTCTAAAACAGCCTCACTCTATACCTTTGGCCATGAACTTATCAATCGCCCTATCATAACTGATATTACACATCTTTTTTTTTTACCTCTGCCAACAAGATGATTTATGTGATCAAACGTAAAGTTGTCAACAGATTTTGATGACATTTTGTGTAAGGATGGATCTTGGTCCAAAGAAAGAGCTGATTAAATTTTGAGGCAGGTACAGATTCTGGATTCTTGTGAGATAGGTGACATTGTGCCCATATCATGAAAAATGATAATTGGCCAATCTAATAAGAATACCCCAGCATTAACAACTCATGCTGATCCACTACTATGCACTATTGGACCCAGATCTGATTCCAAATCTGGACGTGATGGGGTGAATAATTATTTGGAATCACAGTTCTGTCTCAGAGAGGGGTAAAGACAAGGCACTGCCACCAATATGTAGCTGAGATAATGCAGATTCTGAATCATTCAAATAGATTTCATGTACCTGTGAAAGATGAGGAGTTTCAGCTGGATGAAAAATAGATCTGGATCTGACATTATGGAAAATCAATTTTATTTGTTGAGAATTCATAAATTAATGATGATAAACACATGATCCAGATGCCAGAAGTAGATTTACAGGGTCAAGGAATTAGTATTTCTTAAATTGACATGACAATTGATGTCACCATGGTGTGTTTTTGATGATTGATGATCTCCTAACGGTGATACAAAATGGAATGCACATATTGTTCACACTTAAAAGTGCGACTGTTTTGTCTTTCAGAGGCTGATAAATAATTGTTAGAAGATTTTGTTTTGACCTGGAAACTATTTTCCTGATTGTTCAGGGTTTAGTAACAACGTTGGCCAAGGTGTGTTCTTTCTTGTTTTCCTCAAGTGTGATTTTTATACCTAACCCCTAACCCTAACCCTACAACGGGGGCTGATGTTGTGTATGTTTGTATTAAACATCAAATATTAACTCCTGATGAGAGGAAAACAGACTGACCATAAAACATCCTGCTATAAACTTAATCATTTCTAATTTAATCTTAGTTAACAACCGAAAAAAAGTTATTATTTAATGAAGTGCCATTTTGAGAATCTTGAGTTTGAACATTATTTTCAATGCACGTACTTTTAAAGAATTGTCATCAGTCGGCTTTATGTTATTTGGTTGATTCATTGCCGTATAACAGGTAACACCATGTGTGTGTAGATTATTTCTGTCATGGTGAAACACACCAACATATTGCTACGAGTCTCAGCAGTTTAGCCTCTCCACTGTCCTTTTGCTTTTTAAAGGAGCTATTATTAACTCTTGCGGAAGTGAAGCACTTTCTAGTTCTCAGAGATTAATGAATAGGTAGTCTGCATATGAATAATTTAGGTTTGTCCTCCTCATTCATTGCTGAACGCAGTTTGGACAGATACCTACTTAACCCTTAGTTTTTTCCTCCTTCACCTGAAATCAATGCAGGAATTGAATTTTAATGGTGAGACTTACTGTAACTCTGCAGGTGTTTGTTGCAAAATTATTAAAATGTGAATAATTTATTAGCAAAAAGAGAAATCTATGATAATATGAGGAGGATGAAAATGCTGGAATTTCAAATACTCAGCAATTCAACAGTTAATTGCTATTGGCTGCCAATTCCTCTTCAAACCACAACGTAACAGCATTTATAAAAGTGCTTAGAATGCAATTATGGAAATATGTATAAGCAATTCTTGCTATTTATTCAGCTTTGAATGCATATTCCACTGAGACCCAGTTCGGTAGGATCATTAAAATGCTGCGGTGTATTGGAAGTTATATCTTTAGCATGCTTGTCACAAAGTTTACAGTAAAGTCATCAGTTTTCATGCTGTGACCTGTTACTGCAAGCATGCATGCATCCTCAGAGGCAGCACTGGGACTGGTGTTTACAGGCAGAAGTGCAACTTCTGTTATTAATCATTTGGAGAATATATTCAAGTTCATCTTCATTTTTAAATATCCCTTGTGGAGTGTTTATTCGCGAACTCGAAGAATATCCAAGGCGCACTGTTCCATTTAAAGTATGAAAAGCCCTTATTTTTACATGGCTATATAGGTATTAAAAAACATGCTGCTGACCCAACAGGTGACGGTAGATATACGTCATTAAATAGCGACACCAATCAGCAAATACATCACTTTACATAACACAATAATTGATATTACAGAAAGAATTTAAACATTCCAAGTCATGATGTAAAACATCAAATATAAACAACAAATAAAGAGAAAAAAGAGAGAAAAAAGAAAAAGAAAAACTATAAGGCAAAATATTGGATGCCCAATAGAACAACAACAATAATCATAATCATTGCCCGTCCTTATTGCATATTTGTGTTCAGCGAGTCTGTCCTTTAATCTGCATTTAGTGCATCTGTTATTAATCCTTGGAGGTTGAATCTGAAGCAACTAGACTTCTGTTTAGGGTTTAAAGACGTTTCACCTCTCATCCAAGAGGCTTCTTCAGTCCTGACTAGTGGGGAGTTTCAGATATTTAAACTCCTCTGAGGTCACTAACATGTTGGCAGTCATTAAGTTCACATGTTTACCATTGATTTAAAAAGCACTATAATTGGTCATTACAGTCGTACAGCCATTATAGTGCTTTTTGATGTTTTTCTCAGTCTTACTAACTACCTTAGTGACTGATTTTCAGTCATCAAGCACAAACTTATAGTTAGTGAAAAGGAAAACAGGAAAATGGCTTTATTTCCTCCATGAAGGACGTTATGTTTCGCCCCAGTTTGTGGGTTTGTTTGCAGGATTACGCAAAAACTACGGAGCCAACATCCACTAAACATTGTGGATAAGTGGAGCATTGGTCAGGAAAGAATACATTATATTTTGGTGCAGATCCAGATAGAGGGACAGATACAGGGATTTCTTTTATAACTTTGCTCTTTCCAGTTTCTAAAAACCTTTTATTACAACTGTTCTTTATTTCTAGAAAACATTTATGTTAAACTATTATGTAACTATGTAATTTAACAGAAATACTGTATGTAGTTAAGAGGGAAAACCAATATGTTTCTTTGTTTTCATGTCCACTATTTATTACAATTATTTTATGACAATTTATAACAAGACTCCTTCCTTTCTCCTGCTTTAACAGTAGCTCCATATGTGCTTGGTTTTAAATAACTGAAGACAGTGAAAATTCTACAATCCTAAGATTAATTCTGTTCAGTTTGTTCATCGATATTTGGTGTCCTCAAACTTTTCATTAATTTTAAATATTTTCACAGGTGCTGATGGTCTTGATAAGAGTCCAGCTGAATGTAACATCTCTCACACACATTTTCACTGCTTTCAGTAGTGGATCTTTAATCAATACTCTATATTAACAATGATTCAAATGACTATATATACAGTACATGTGTACATAAAGGTTTGCTTGTAGTGATGGACTGAATATTAATCACCTGACTCTGCAGCTCCCCTCAGCTTCACAGAACATTTCTTTTTTTTTCAGCACATTGTTTTGGTTTTACTGTCCTTGCCTTTGCTGCCCTGGTTTACCCTTGATGCACTTATTGTTTCCAGATACAGGAGGCATCTGTTAACCTCTGAAAACCCACTAACACACTACAGTGTAAACTAAAAATAGATAAATAAATAAACATGTATCCTATGTGTGTGGGTGTGGGATGAACTGTTGTTTGAGCCATTATTGATTCCATGGAAGAGGCCTTGAAAAATGCAGTGGTGTAAAGAACTATATTTAATTAAAGCAAAGCACAGTTCATTTTATCTACTATCTATCTACTAGTACTGCTGGGCTGCTTAACTTATGAGCTAATGGTATATAATGGTTATAAGTATAAGTGTTAATAATCTCAATCTAAATAATTAGTGATTCATTTTGTCATAAATGTAATGGAGTAAAAGACACAAAAATGGCTTCCAAAATACAGTGGAATAGAATTATAAAGAAGCATAAGATGGAAATACTTATGTACAAGTACCTCAAAATTGTACTGTATATGTTGGTATAGGCAAACTGTACTTGACTAAATGTATTTAGTTACATCACACCACTGGAAACATAAAGCAACGTAAATAAGTTGTTGAATATAACAAGATAAGTAGTATTTATCCTGTATGTTTAGGATTTTTGTTATAGTGATTGACGAGCTGCTCACATGTTGAATAATCATTATATTGTTTATCCTGCTGTATTCAAATCCACTCAAGTTTCAGACTAGAAAATGGACTAGTGTCTCTGCACATGCTTTCTTATTTATCAGTTGTTGATATGCACCTGCTGAATGTGTTAATAAGCCTCATTAAGATGGTATTGTTCTTCTTCGGGCTTCCGACGCCCGTCCCTCCATTAAGAATATCCTGACAGTGACCACGATAGATAGGAGCCTGAAACTAAAAAAGCTAAATGGAAGTCAGCCATCATTGATCGTATTATTTGCACCTGTGTTTTTTTCAAATGGCTTTTTCAATTCAAAGAACAATGAACGAACATGGCTGAAGGACAGATGACATGCCTTTTACCTTTATATGCTGTCTCTCTTTCTTCTACTTTCAGAATATGAAAAGCAATGTTGAAATAATAATGTGCTAATATTATATGAAGATCTATCCAGTGTCTGAAATTAAAACAAAACCCTTCATCTACCTTCAAGCAAGGAACAAAATTCCTTCCTTTACTTTTAGCTGTTCGATCTCAGGCTTTCAGAGTGCTGGAATTGCAGTAATGTACATGAGGCCCAAAGTACACTGTGGACCATAAAATACTCCCATCCTTCCCTCAAGGAAAGAGTTTGCATCCAGGCTGCAAGCTCTGCGGCTGGTGACATTTTAAAGAGCAATTTACAAGAAATGGATGTGAACAGGAAGTTAATTCAACCAAATGATTGAGTTCCCCTCATGTCCTCAACGATATTTAGGAAGGCACGAAACCCAGAACGGTTGAGTTATGAAAGCATTATCCTCACTTTAGTTTTATCAAGAATCAGAGTTATGGCTATGGCTGAGGGGATCCTAATTCCTGACGGGACAAGAAACAGTCTTATTTCATTTATGGAACTATGTTCAAAAAAATGTATGTTGCATAAATCTAGCTGAGTCAAAGCAGTGATCAGGCCATGCAAACAACCTGGAAGGGAAAACATTTATTATGTTGCATCTGGTGTATGGAAGGTGTAGGAATGATGAAGAAAAGTGGTGCAAAAGAAGAAATATTGCCTCTTATGTGCTTACAGCATTGATAATTGAGTTTAAATAATTAAACAGCAGCAGCTGTCTCCTGAAACTTTGTGTTCCACTTAATCCGGACACCTCCAGTTTGGATCCAGTCAGGGATCCTGGGATTTCCCAATTATCAGCCACAATTTCCCGTCTGCCTCTCGATCCAAAGCTATCTTTGGTCCATGCAATCAAGCAATGGTGAAACACTAGAAATAGAAACTTTATCAATAGCAAAAGGAAAACTGTTGGATGGGAAGTTGTGCAAACTACAATGAAAACCGGAAGAAATATGCCCTGACTCATAAAATGCAAACATGCAAATCACCTCATACTCAAGTGTTCTTGGTTCAGACACCCCATCAACATATCGACATGTGACACAGCGACAGCAACAGCGTGGAGTGTGTAAACTAGTGCAGATAGTGAGGAAGTTGTTAATAGAAAAGGGCAGGTGATCACAGTGCTATGATCACTGAGAGTGGTCAGGTTATGTGAGACTAGCTCACCGGTACGCCTGCAAAGTTTTTGTCCCCACTTGCACTCAACTGTTGGTGAGTAATATTGGTATTAATGGTTTCATAAGCATCCACCGACAGATTATCGTGTTAGTACCAATAATATGAATTAGTTAATTAGAAAAGCACAATTAAGACAATTAAATAGAAACATGCAACAAATTTGCAAAATCTCGCAAAATTTCATAAATAATTCATTTATACACATTTATATTATATTATATTTATGTTTCCAGTGTATTCCTCAAAATTTGAATTGGTGCATTTGGTTGATTCTGTGTTTTACCCCAAAAGAAATCCGAAACACAAAGTATAATAGCCATCAGTCCGTAACTCAAACATCCCTGAGGTCTGGTCAGAGTGCTGCTGCTAAACTCATAAAATCCTAAATCAGCCTCCTCCTGTTAAATGCACCATAGATTAGACACTATAGGTCAGTGCATGCTCACACAACACACCAGAGGACAAGCTCTTCAACCCCTGCCAGCTGTGGCCTTTGCAGAAGGAACATGCATTATTGACCAAGAAGTGCTCTGCAAAAGTAAAAAAAGTGAGACATAAAGAGTCTCCAGCATCGCTGTTTGAAAACCCATTCTCTGGAAGAGTCAAGCTGCCCTAAAAACCAGACGGAGTGACCAGCTGAGAGCAAGTATGGGCCGAGGAGGGATGCAAAGCAATCATTGAGCGGGCAAGGCTGAGTGCTCGCTCCGCATCAGACCAGCAGACTGAAAAAAACAGATGTCTAAAAGGTCACTATCCTGCTGATTTGACAGATTATTTCCAAAGATCAAAAGGACTGTTCAACCTAAGGACGATTACGTGTGAGGACAATGAAGTGTTTCACACTTCATGCAATAACTTTTAAGTTGAGACCATTTCTTGACAACAGTGAAGTTCATATTTCTGTGAACAATTACCTAACACATTTAAGGACACAAAAATGAAAATAAAAGTCATGAAAATAACATATTTGGACAATCTGCATTTAAGCCCCTTTTACACAAACTGCTCAAGGCTGTTGCACCTTTAATGCACTTCACCCGTCTGTATAAACGAAATGCGTAATGGGGGTCATTGTTGTTCCGTCTCTGAGCTGTTGACAGCACCGGATTGACAGCCAGTGAGGTGGTAGGAAAGGACGGAGGTGTCACATATTGACGACGTGTAACGTGTGCTAGTGCAGCTCGTAGAAGTGAGCAGCTAAATCAAAGAAGAAGAAAATCAGACAAAAATGTCTTCATATTGGGGAGACAGTGCAAAAATGTTCAGTCAAAAAATGTCACTTTTAAAATATATTTTACAACATTTACTTTGCTGATTTCTTTGACCCCAGTGGAGTTTTTGACCACTAGTAGCACTACTGAGCAATGTTTTGATGAGTGGGTGAACATTTGTATATTTGAATCTTAGTTAAACTGTGCGTATGCTAGACATGCTATAGAGTATTTCACTTTTTCCTCCTGGATAATTCAAGAAAACCCTCAAGCTATAATGCTGTATATTTACCGAAATACAGTCTTCCTCACGAGTTGATGCCTCTTTCAAATGTGCATTTGGAGGGGAAAAAAATTACAAAAAAAGACTCACCGACGAGTGAACCATCCTCTCAGGAAACAGCCTGACTATACCAATGTCCAAACCAAAGTGACCACTATATCAGATAGATGAAACTGAAATGTACCATAATTAGCCACCATACCAAGTTCTGTGGTCACCCATTTCCAGAATCCTGATACAGCTTTGGCCACAAGACAAAATGTGTGTAGAACCTCATGTTGCAAAGCAACACACCTCAGCAACAGCTCAAAATATCAGCAATGATTACTCCTGCAAAAGATTTTTTTTTTTCAAGTGTTGCTAATTTAAATCTTTGTCAATGACCCACGGAGCGCTTTCAATGTGGGAGTCCACTCTAAAAGCAAAGGGGTTCATTGAGGCAGAATAATGAGAGCAAGATTGTTATTTAAAGTCTGGTGCCATGACAACAGAGGACCAACGCTGCTGAGGGGAATTTGTGGAGCTTTTTTGAGACAGAAAGAAAAGCAGAGGGGGATATGTTGCTGTAATGTTATACATGGCATCAAATAAAACATGTGTGGTTCCGTTTTGTGTTGAGTTCAATGGTTTTGAGTGACGGTTGTTTTACTCGGACAGATGTGCTGTCTGTATGTGAATACATGCGCGCGCAAAAAACAAGAAGATGTATGTTTGAATCACAAAATACTGGATGATTTTGCAGTTTTATTCACCAATAGGTGGAGTTGTGTATAAATATTACATATTCACATACTGGTGAGAAGGTCTGGCAAAACAGTGTTGTGTTCATGTGCTTTTACTTGTCGGAAAATCCAACCCAGAAGCAGAACCTGACAAGAAATTCAATATTTAATTCTAACAGACTTGAATTGTCATGGTTTTTCTAGCTAGGTGCACAGGTATATATACGACTTCATTACTTTTCAAGTACAGCCCAGAGGTGTTGTGAGCCTGATGTTGTTCTCATGACCACCACCAACGAAGTTCATGAGGTAAAACATTAAATATATTGTGTTTGTGCTGATTTAAATTTAGTATATGTCAACAAAGCAAATTAACATGTTCTGTTTTATTTATGTTTGCACAAATTCTTTTTTTTTTTTTTTTTAAATCTGTGTGGTCAAAGCAATCACAGCTTTTTTCTTCAGTCTGTCAGTCTGAAGGTATTCCTGTACTATAGGTTGAATGTATTGAAGGGGAGTGCAATAATGGGTGGTGTCCGACCGATTGTAGTGGGCTGGTTTGGGCAATAATAATACAGGATAATAGTAATATATAATACACTAATATTCATGTGTGTTGCCACCTGAACGGTCTCTCTTAAGTGTTTGCTGCAGTGCTGCTGTGCTCACGCCTTAAGAAGCCCTGCAGAAAAAGAAGATGCAGAGAAGAAAACTACAACAACCATAACACTAACCGACCTCTGCCCCCCGCCTACATCACTACTGACCAGTGGGAGCTCATTAAAAATGACTAATTATCAGTATTAAAGCATTCTTCAATGTAAAGATATTCACCGTTAACTCCTCCTGCTCACATGTGCACTGTGGGACTCTGAGGATCGTGGGAGGCCTCTCCTGTGAAACATCAAACGCACACTGGGGGAAGTCAGTTATTGACAAGGAGCTTCTCACCTCTTTGATGCATCTGTTGACAGGTTATCATGGATCACTGTGGGAGAGCTGCAGAAAAAAAACAAAAAACTGTACATTAGTTACATGGGTGTTCTTACAATAGCTGCTGCATTGATGTGACTTTGAGTCCTCTGCTTTTACAGGTCATCACAGACTGAGGTCAGCGACACATAATTTCAACCTGTGTGTGTCTGTGCCGTACAGTAGGAGACTGACTCATCTATAATGGTTGCTGACGCATTACAAATGAAGTTCTATATTTGGTTAATCTCAGTGTCGCTTAGTGTTTCTCAATTTTTCTTCATCCTCACAGAAACCTCTCGCCTTTAAACGATGTCCAACTATCATTTACTCACTCTTTCTATTTATTTTTTTCAAAGTGCAAAACACTTTCCTTGAACATTTGAAGCTCTGGCAGGAAACACACCTTCCAAATACGACAGCACTAACGCTCAACACATCACAGCACGCTCCCACAGCCCATGCGGCCGACAGATCGTCATCTGAGACGGAGGATGAGGAGGTGGAGGAGAGACGAAGGGGAGCGAGGGAGATTGAAGTGGCGGGTTAGGTGGTGGTGGAGGAGAGAGGGAGGGGAGCTGTTTTTGAGAGTTCACTGTGTGGGTGTGCAGAGCCTTACTTTGAAGTGCTTTTGCCGCTGGGGACGGCGGATGCTCACAGGCCGCTGCCTTGCATTGCGTCACACGCGATGCACAAGTGCAGATAAACGCAGAAACTTAACTTACATGGTAGCTAAGATGCAGATGAAGACACATCTGACACACAACTCTCTCATAGTGGAAAAACATCTTTTGTAATCAGTCAGCAGAAGATGAGAGGCAGCATACTGACTAAGGGCTCTGACACTTCAGGCTGTCAGCCAATGTTTTTGGCTATTGATGAGCATCTGCAGTTTTTACGGTGTGTCCCACGCCTTTGGCTCTAGACTGCCCTTGTTGGCGGCTTTGCAGTCGATTGAGCGTGTTGAAATAGAAATCGCTCTGATAGTTTGCTCAGCTAAAAGCGAATCAGTGCATGAGAAGAGAAACTGAAGTGGGATGAAAATACAGTCCAAAGGGAGGAAGCTCATCTTATTTTTTCAGTTATCATTCCAATACACTGATATTTATATCAGTGTATATATGACATGTCCTTGAGTTGGTCTTCCCTAACTGCTATTTGTTTCATATCTGTTTGGTGTGTCTGGTGTTTAAACACAGGCCGAGACTCAAGTCTGTAGATTCAAACAAACTCACTAAAAGTTCTGGCTTTTTTGTCTCGCAAATCTAACTTCATTGGTGGAACGTAGCTATGTACATTTATGCAAGCACTGTATTTTAGTACAAATTTGAGGTACATGCACTTTAGACTTTATTGTCCCCAAGGGGAAATTCTTTTCCACAGCACTGTACATGTCACATCACTCATGTTACACACATGCATAAAATGACAGAAATACAACAAAACAGTGATGACATCAATAATGGCATCATCAAAACAGTGATGACATCAACCCCTGCTGTGATGCTTGTGTTTTTGTTACTCACTCAATGTTTGCGGGTTCTGGAGGACTTCAGCGTTATTTGTTTTTAAAATAATATATACATAACGACTTATGTAAAAATATTTTATGGATGTTGACTTTGCATCAAATACAAGCAATATAGAATGCATATAAGTTTAATATACTGAGCAAAAGTAGAAACGCATAACTTTAAAAACCCAATATTTTCCTTTCACTAGCCCTAATCTACTGAAACAAACTATCATGTGATACATAGAAATGACTTTTTTAAGTACCCACAACTGAAACATGTTAAATCATGAATAACCATCATTTAGTCATAACATAGAAATAACAGTCATTGGTGCATTTCAGAGTAAATGATGGTGTTTGTGCATGATTGAAAACATCTTGCCAAGGCAATAAAATCCCGGGTCTAATTAATGTCCCACTGAAACAACTGATGATGCCACGGCTTCCACAAAACTTACGTGACCAGGCAGTTTGGATGCTGATGATACTGATGGCTGGAACTCGGCAGTCACATGCAGCACAGATGTTACAGATGTTATGGCTCATTGCATAGTGGAGGATCACATTTAGTGATCACATTTAGTGACAAGTCCAGATTTAACTTGCACAGAGCTGATGGTCGTAGGCGTGTGTATCGTCATCATAGGGAACGCTATCCTGCAGCATACATCCAGGAAGTGGATCATTTTCATGGTGTTGTCATGATGTGGGGAGCCATAGCTGATGGATGGCGGTCAGACCTTGTCCACATCCATGGTACACAGACATCTATCTGTTACAGAGATACGGTCCAAGGTCCAAATGTCATTCCCAGGAAACAGCAATCAGGCATCACCTTCATGCATGACAATGCCAGACCACATGTGGCTCATGTCTGTCAGGAGTAGCCCACCTGGACCAGAACAATGCCTTACTGACTGTTGTTGTTGTTCTCTGTCTCACCATCCACACTTTTTGACTTGTACAAAAAAACATTTTTCTGTATGGCTAAAGGGTGAAGAAAGCTGTGTGAACCATATGAACAGGATGGCATGACATAAAAAACAACAACATCTGTTTCTACTGTTGCTCAGTATATTTACAATAACCTCTGCTTGATGACATTTTCCTATGAAAGTGCTATTCTGTTTCTTTTTTTTGTATTTAATGAGATTTCTGTAAAAAAAAAAAGAAAAACAAAAAAAAGTCATTTTTATTTCAAGCAAATATAAATGAAAGTAGATTTTCATCAATGTTGAGGTTTAATGCTTTGAATTGAACAAATTGAAAGGAAAAATAGATATTGTGTATTTAGCTGAATTCACACACTTTTATTACCCTTGAGTCCAGCGGACCTGAACACCGTATATGTAATAGAAATATGTAGGGGGTGCACCCAATGAAAATGTGTTATTTTTATTTATTTTTGAAAAAAAACAAAACATGGAAAGTAAAGTCGGGGGAAAAAAATCAGGACTCTGACTCCAGTCTCAGAATTCTGATTCTGAGAATAAAGTTTAAAAAAAAGTAAACATTGAAAATGGGCCCCACAGATTTGAATGCCACACAAGGGTTAACACACATTTCATTTTTGTGCCACTTTTTATTTCTACTCCACCTTTCAAAGGGAAATATTTCACTTCTTATTCTACTATATTTATTTTACAGTTTTACTATCAAATTACTTTACATAGGAGTGTATACACAAAACATATGTTAACATTCTCATGCAGTAGTATAGATTAAATGACCCAACAGTAGAGTTCAAATGAATAAAATGCTACTTACACATTAATGCATAAGAATGATCAAGTAATCTAATATTTATCTCTGCCAGAGAAGTGTCTCTTGGAAAGATCGTTAAAAAAATCAAGAACAGGATGGATCCAGATTTTTTTTTTTCAAGTATTCTTTACCATTGTGGGATCGGGGTTACCCTAGCAGAGGTTTGTGCTAATACTTGTCTTTTCATACCTTTAATACATTTTGTAAATAATTATAGTGGAGTGTTTCTACAGAACAGAATCACCTATTTTATTTAAAGTATCTGAGTACTTCATTTATCTCTGTTTAACTCTTGATCTTTTGGCTTGTGAATATCTTATCAATGATATTGGGCAAATGTTATTGAACAGAGCATTTGTCCCTCCGTGGAGAGGGTGACATGGCCAGCAGTCACCTGTGGTTAACGTCTAGTCGGGTTATATTTCCTCGACTGTTTAAGAGCCTGATTTTTATAGTTCACACCATCTCTCTACCCATTGGAATTAATAAACACATTTACCTACAGGCCACACAGGGCACATACTTTCACAAACTATTCCTCCACAATAATCTGTAGAGTAATCAAATTACAGGGATGAATCACTCACATTTCCTGGGGCCCTAATTTTCCAAATTAGGCCATGCTTAAAATAACAAAAGCTACATTGGCCCTTTATATGTCCACAGGAATTTTCAACACCTGATTTTTATTAAACATTAACTTTTGTAAGTTATAAATACAATAATTATTATTCATCTGGAAATGTGGGTTGAAGTATCTCAGTTGTTCATGACTTAGGGTAGGTGATGCTTTATTAACGATGCTCTTTGCACAAGAATATATGTCCACGTTTTTTATGCACAACTTTTAATTCCATGACAGAAATCTACACAATATCAACAGTTATGAACGAAGTAATGGCACCACCAAACAAACTCAACATCTCTGTACACATCATGTATGAGCAAGGAGCTGTTCCAATGTTACTTCAGCTCTATGAAACATCTTAATGTCACGGTCTTGACCTTAACTTACATCTTATTTTGGTGCGTTATGTTCGACTAAAGATTTTCACATTTACTTCAGGAATGAATTTGTGCTTCAGTCTGACGACAGTAAAATGTCTCGTAGAAGTTTTTGCTTGATTAAACTGTTTGGTGCGTTTTACAGTCTCTTTTCTTAGTTCCGGCTTTTTCTGCGCGCCTCCCTGCCTGACTTCAGCTCCATCAGCTCCACTTCGTGCTTCGCTGCAGTCTCCAATACTTTCTGTTTATTGTAGAAGACCACAAAGTTATTTATGATTGGGTGGATGGGCAAAGCGATGGCTATCACCCCACAGAGAAAGCTCACGGCTGCGTTGCACTTGCCAAGCGTGGTTTTGGGGTAAATGTCTCCGTAGCCTACCGTGGTCATGGTGATGATGGCCCACCAGAAGGACTGCGGAATACTCCTGAAAAGGGTATCTGGGTGGCTTTGCTCCATTGTGTAGGCCAGCGCCGAGAACACAAAGATCCCCACGCCCATGTACATGAGGAGCAGCCCCAGCTCTTTGAGACTCTTCTTGAGTGCGTAGGTCAGAGTCTGAAGCCCCGCGGAATGTCGCGCCAGCTTGAAAATACGCGCGATACGCATGATGCGCAGAGCCTGGACAGCCTGTTGGACGTTAGCCAGCTCCATCATGGATGTAGTGCCGAGGTAGGTGAGGGACAGGACCACGTAAAAAGGCATGATGGCCATGAAGTCTATGACGTTCATGATGGAGAGAGCGAAGTGCAGCTTGTTTGGAGAGGACGTGAGACGCAGTAAATATTCCGCGGTGAACCACAACATGCAGGCGGTCTCGATCGCCTCCAGGATCGGGTGTTCCACTAGTTTCCCCTCGTCGTCCGTCACCTGCAGCTCCGGGATGGTTCCCACACACATAACCACCGCTGAGACCAGGATAGAGAGGAATGACGCGATGGCGATGATGTGCGCCGTCAGGGAGGAACCAGGCTTCTCCATCAGTTTCCACAGGAACCTCTGGCACCGCTGAGTGCGCGTAACGCACTGATCCTCCTCCAGATCCTCCAGAATGATTTTCACTTTGTTTGCAATCTCTTTCAGCTCATCCTCCTTCTCACTCAGGTAACTTTTGCAGCACTCATCTAAAACACTTGGGTCTATTTTCCAGAACTCCATCTCCTTGATGAAACAGATGGGGCAAATACCATGTTTGATGTGGACTTCATCAAAGTAATAAACGTCGATGATGCACTTGAAGGCATCAGGATCGCGGTCAAAATAAAACTCCTTTCTGCTCGGATCGAAATCATCACAAAGAGATGAGATCACTTCATCATTCTGAGTTGAGCAGTTCAACAACTCTGCCAGTCTGCTCTCCGGATAGCGGTTCAAAACATCCCCGAAAAGCACCACTCGAACTCCACCAATGTTCACAGCAATCTCTCCCTCGACGCACAAATCAGGTCTATAGTTTGGCTTCGGAATTGTCCACATTTTACTAAATATTTGAGTAAGAAAATATTTATCCTATAATGTTAAAGTAACGCGTACTAATCGGAATTAGTGTCCATTATTTCGATGCGTAAATGGACTGAATGGCACAGCTTGAGCGGCCAGCTTTTCCTGACACTTCTTCTCTCTCTCTCTCTCTCTCTCTCTCTTTCTCTGTCTCTCTCTCTCTCTCTCTCACACACACACACACACACACACACACACGCACACACACGCGCACACGCACGCACGCACACACGCACGCAGGTATTTCCTCTCATGTTATTTTAGTGTTATAGTTCATTATACATACATATACATTTACATTATATTTTATTTTTTGGTTTTAGAGAAAATTCAGCTAATAATTAAGAGAATACACTTAATGAACACTCAAACTTTATTCCTCCAGTGGCTATATTTTCCATTTCAAATCAAAAGGAAGTACATTTTGCATTAGGGAGAGCCGTTAATTACTGGATTTTCTGGTGTTTCTAATATCCAAACGTATTGATTAATGGAATATGATAGCAGTGATATGCAGTGAAAAATGATGCTGCCCAGAGCAGAGCTACTGCTCCCTGGTGATCATATACTGTATAGCATTCAGTGTAACCAAACACATTGCTTAGTTTTATGAGGCAATGGTTATTTAATTGAGTATTTCCAACTACTTCATACTTTGACTCCTACATTTCACACAAGTAACACGCTTTTTAACTATGGCAGCTAAAGAAAGGTTAGTTTCATATGAGGACTTTGCATAATTTCACTTTCCCTCTCTTGTGACATCTTACAAAAAAGAAAGCAGTGTAGTTGGGGTCTGTCATGATGTTTCACACGTTTATGAGCTGTTACACACAAAAAGGTATTTGTTTGAATGCACATATGATTAAACTCTCCAATATTTCACAAAGAGTTCTGACATGAAAATAAACTATTTTTTAATACATTATTAATTACACTGCAAAACCCTCATAGTTACTATATTATCAGGCCTATAATGGTATATAGTGGTTCAATGCTCCAGTGATTTAATATACCACTTCAATTTGATTACAGTAGCCCAAAATAAATAAATATAAATAAATATACAGTACCAGTCAAACATTTGGACACAGTTTCCCATTGAAGTGGATGGGAAGGTATGTCCAAACTATTGACTGGTACTGTATATGTACACACTTTTAAATTACAAGCATTCTTTGCCCTTGTCAAAGCCTGGCCTTGTCAACATTTCCCACAATGCAACATTGGCTGACACTCAACACGTGTCGTGCTATAATGGCAGCTAATGCTTGAAAAGTGGGCTACAGAGGTCTAGTAAGCTCCCTTCTTTCTAACTCCACTTCCAGGCTCCTTTTGTTTTACACACTTGTAGCCTTCAGCCCTAACTGACGATGACTCTTGTGACATCACTTGAGGCAATTAATCAGACCTCACACACTTGCCACTGGAGCCCCAAGAGGCTTTATGCAAATTATTTTAAGAAATGCAGTAGTAGCTACTGCTTAAAGTTAAATCCTTCAGATTTTAGTAGGCCTACAGGTCGATTCGGTGGCACCCGTCGTTACTGGTGGTAACATCGAGTGCAGGAATGGCACACCATCGATTACATTAAAAACATTACAATCAAATGTGAGTAAAAGAAAGGGACACATACCGAGACATGATATAGGTTACTGTCCATACAGAATATACTGTACAATGCAATCCCCAAAAAATTACAGGATTGTTGAGCATTGTGTAGTCATGCTTTAAAAGAACAGGTAACACAGATAATGACTGAATTTTCATTTTTGAGAGAACTTTTAAGATCTCTAGGAAGAATACGCTCCCTGAAAATGCTCTACATTAACATGTACAGTAAGTGTTCTTTTGACAGATAACATTTAACATTAAGGAGGCATTAAATACAAATGGTTCCACATACAGCAGAACACAAAGTGTCATCCATGTGTGTCATCATCCTCTGTTCACCTGAGAGGACAGGGCGACATGAGCGACGGGGCCCCTCAATGCTAAGTCACTGTGTGCGTCCTCTCGTTGCAGATGACTATCTGATGTCCAGCACGTTGGTGTTGATATGGAAGCAGATGTAGGAGAAGTACTCCTGTTGACAGAGTCCTGGGATGTCATTGCATACCTGTTTGTTATAGGGAGATGGAAGAAAAAATAATCACAGTGAAGAAGTTTAAACTAGTTATTGCATGGGGTGCTTGTGCTCCATGTGTTTTCTCTTATGCATCATTGATCCTGGCCTTATCAGCTTGCTGTAACGAGAGCACAGCAGCCATCAATTTTACATTTGTCACTGTGGTCTGGTCAGGCCATGGATGAACTTGCATGTGACAGATGTCATTTTAAGCAGGCTGGATGATGGCTTCACTCAGATAACGGCATGAAATCTGACTGGACAAACACTCCATTTACTGCCTGGATAAGGACTTTTTCTATTTGAATACATTTTTTCAATCATTTTTCCAAAATGTTTTATTTTCATGGTAAGGGCTTCTACTCCCATGCAAAACAGCATTGCAGCATCTCGTAAACCAATGTTTCTCATATGGGGCTATGTGTACTCCTGGTGGTACCATGGGATGCTGCAGGTGGTACATGAGATTCTTTTAAATGTTAGTTTGAAAATTATCAGTCACACATAATTCCTGAATTAAGTTTACTATTACAAGTTTTATTTAAAAAAAAATGCTGATATACATCCAATAATCCAAATTTGATTTTTTTCCGTATTGCTATTTTAAATGCAATTCTTAGCTGCCATAAACTGCAAACAACAAATGCACTCATGTTCATTAGTGATAAGTTTGGATATTGAATGAATATCAACAAAAATGTATTTGTGTTTGAAATTTAGCAGCTAAAAACAAAAGCTAAAACAGAGCCAACAAAATACCGTCAATATCAGGAAGAATATATCTTAATGGGATTTACCTCAACTAGCTGTAATCCACCCCTGTCATTGTGCCTTTTTTGTGGGAATAAATTAGCATGCAGTATACTGTATATAGCATGAAGCCACCTCCAAAGACCTCTGAGCAAAACACATGTACATCATATCATTGAGCCACCAGAGATTTTCCGGAGAGAACTGTATGACTTCAGAGCATCTCAACAAACCATGCAAGAAGATTGTACAGCGTAATCTGAATCTCTTGAAGCCCCAAGATCTCAAAATGATTTGAAAAAATATTATTTACATCCTTTTTAAAGCTGAAATCATCACTGTGGCCTCTTAGCTAAATGCATCAATTTTTACCTTGACTGAGGAAGGTGTATGAGCCCAAATCAGTGCACATGACCTGCAAGACGAGATCAGCGAGAACTTGATCAAAGATCTCTGCATACTATCACCTACCTGATAGATGCGTCACATAGAGAAAACTCTGCTAAAGTTGCAGCACCAAGTGACTTTGTTATATCTAATGTTACATTTTATTATTGTATGAGTACTGAGTTATGCAGAGTTCAAAGTTCTTGTTGATGTTGTCTAACTTCACATGTACACGTGTTAAAGCTGGTGCACCTTCCTCAAACGGGGTGCATGACAGCACTTTCAGCTTTTTTTCTTTTTTTAAAACTTTATTTAGCACATAAAAAAAAAATTCGTACACAATAACCTTAATCCATTATCCAGTATAAAACATGTGCAAGGAAGACAAGAAACCCAGAGGGGCTTGTGGAGTGTCTCTCTTTGTCATAGTGCGTTATTACAGTTTAATATAAGCTACAGTGAAGATTTCATCTCAAAAAGGCTGCAAACAACATTGATTTTGCATCTCAGGGCTTCTGACAGTTGAATGCTGCTCTTTTACAAACAAAAAACTTTGGCACACGTGTTGCCTCACCTTAGACTGTTCACTGAACGCGTAACCACAAAACAGGTCCGTGTTAAAACAAGAACATCAGTGGGCAGTTCCACTGCAACATACACCTAAACAATAGTTTATTGTTACACTGGAGACTTGGATTATGTCGTATGAGTTGCATCGAGTCATTTTATGTTTGCTTTTGGTTGTTTTTTCATGTTTTAAAACAAGTCCTCATCTTCATCAGTTTAGGAGAACGCTGTAATGTTGTTTTGCTGTGTGGCTCCAGAAATGTTTTGTTCTTTTGATCAGCATTACACTGTAAAATCTAATAAGCTGCATTATTTAAAAATATTATGCAAGCTCATTGCCTTAGATGAATTAAGAGTGTGCAATACTTAAACCAACTTCTCTATTTTGTGTGTGTAACACTTAAACTAGCTTGCTTACTGTTATTGTGATGACTGAAACTACCAATATAAATATAAATATAAGTATTGTAGTATGCTGAAATTTCTTATTGCATGAATTTGATAAAACAATTTGCTTTTTACTCTGCAGTGCTTGTTATTACAACACATCACACTACTTTGTCACCCTCTTGCATCACACAGGTGGGACGTTACTAACCGCGTGAAAGACTTAATTCATGGTGCACTGGTGTTGCATAACTAACCATTTTCTATTGAAATATTTCTAAAGAAGTAATTAATGCTTAACTGATAATTATTCAGAACACATTTAAACACAGGTTACTTTGGGTTATGGCCTCAAACACATTGTCTCAAGATATGCTGGGAAACTCCCCCCGCCTATCCCCAACACACTACAGTATTTATCCATTGTGCAAAAGCACAGTGGTTGTTTCAACTGTCATTAAACATTTATTTTCATATGTGGAAAAAAAGGTCAGCTACCCAACATTGAACAGGAAAGCTGCAGAACAATAAACAAACGTGAATCTATCCTGGTGTGTGCTATTGTCACAAGTGTTAAGAGCATTCATGTAACAGATCTGAATGTGAATTAAAGATTTTAGAAGCTGGGACAGCAAATACCTGAGTAGAGTTTTAAAAACAAAAGAACCATTTATCCAACAAAAGGGCGGTTTACCATGAAAAGTAGTGGAGTACAAGTAGAAAGTGGTATGAACAGAAAACAGGCTATTCAAGTAAAATAGATCTAATTTGTGGGGAACTTAAGTAAAAGAGTAATATACTTAGTTACATTGTGGGATGTAACTAAGTACTGAAAAAAGCTAAAGTT
Source organism: Chaunax sp. Z400 (assembly GCA_037577475.1). NCBI lineage: Eukaryota > Metazoa > Chordata > Actinopteri > Lophiiformes > Chaunacidae > Chaunax > Chaunax sp. Z400. The sequence goes on from CM075194.1 coordinate 20,241,240, forward strand.
CCCAGTACTTGGTTTGTTTAAATGAACCAAACTCAAGTAAACTGAGTTTGACAGTTTTCTTGATGCCAAAGTAACTAAAATAAAATTAGTTTATTAACAAGTTGATCAAAACTGAGTTAGGTCAACTCAGTATTTCTAATTAAATACAATCTTACATTTTACAGTGAAGGGGGGAATATGTAATGACTGAAATTTCATATTTGGGTGAACTGTTCCTTTAAGTAAAAGTAGCAAAATCTTTTAAAAAGATTTTCATGAGATGAATGCTAATGCTGCTCCATGTCAGCTGGATGTGTAAATAGATTGTGTAAACTGCTAACTGCTTTAGGCACAATATGGGCCCAGCTGCTACATCCAAGCAGACTCAGTAGAATAACAAGTAAAATGTTTGCATCTGAAAACGTTCTGAAGTTAAGCAGAGGAATAAAAGAACACAGACAACAGCGCAGGTGACGTTGTTTTCCCCCTGTGGCTTTAGTGTGACACACTGCTGCATCATGTTAATCCATGATAGAGTAGGAAAACAGGCATTTCCTGCATTCACGTCGAAACTTCATCATTTTTTTTAACTGCGACAGATCAGGCGTTGTCATGTCACCTCAGGCACACCTATTCACTGGTGAAGACTGCAAGATGTGGTTGAAAGCTACACTTAAAGCTGCCCAGTGGACCTGGAGTTGAAATTGTCACAGATCCTGAAGTCAAGATTGAAAATTTTTACGCTCAAGAATTTGCATTTGTGTCCGTTCTCCTGGGCTTTAGACGGAATATGACGTGATGTTTAAAGAAGTCAAGTAAATTTAGCCTCTTACATCTGCCTTGCTGGCAGTGGCAGTGGGGTCCAGGTGCATGAACAGTGAGGAGAGTTCCTCTCTCAGTTTCTTTGAATGCTTCCCGTCCGTCTGCAGCAGAAGAGCCTGGTAGTTCACCGGTATCCCATACCTAGCAGGAGAGAGACATCATCACGAGTCTGCAGGAAAATTAATCATGTGTGGCATTTAAAAAAAAAAAGAAAGATCACTAATCGAGTCAGCACTGACCTGAGAGTCGATTCCACAAACACTCTCAGTGCTTTCAAGTGAATCCAGGCAACAAACGCCTCACTGAAAGTCACCTTCAGCCAACGCACGAAGAGTCCCTGTAGAGGAGATATGCATATGTGTAACATACTAACTCACACAGACAAACTACTCTACATACATACATGATGTTTGACCCACATATTGCTCCTTCTTGCGAACGTTAAGCTGCTTCCTCTCCTGCGCCTTCCTATCCTCCACTTCACAGCAGTACTCGCGCACAATGAACCTGTGTGGATCATAGGCTACACTATGGTGATTGACACAGACAACACATCTTTGATCGACGGGATATTTTCTGGCAATCCATCCTGCTTACTTGCTCTCGTTGGCTTTGATTTTAAATTCCCTCACGGCTTTTTTGAAAAGCGTAATGGAGAAAATGCCTCCCTCCTCATCCTCGCACAGCTTCCTGACGGTGACAAAAAAAACGACACATGACAACATGCAGCAAGAGCTCAAAGTGAAAGACAAGAGAGAGAAAATGGAGTCAACATTTTGATTTAATATAATTAATAGCATTCTCATCAGAATTAAGTTCAGGCTAACTCTAAAGGCAGTGTTTTTAGCTAAAGATAAAACCATGCTAGTACCTGCCAGGCGCTGCACCAGGTTTTGTTCGGCCTTTAAATTAAATAAGTTAAAACTGTTTGCCTTCCTGGTGGTTTCAAACAAGTCTCACTGAGACAGAAATGACTGATCTCATCTCTGGAAGATGACAAGCCCGTCTAGTTCATTATGACACTTTTTAAATCTGATTTTAAAACTTCCAAATTTTCAATGCAGAGATACACTATGTGTACAAAAGTATTGGGACACCTGGCCCTTACACCTACCGGAACTCTAATGACATCCCATTCTAAATTCATAGGCATTCATAAGGAGTTGGTCCCCCCCTTTGCAGCTATAACAGTTTCCACTCTTCTGGGAAGGCTTTCTACAAGATTTAGGAATGTCTGTGGGAATGTTTGACCTTTTATCCAGAAGGGTATATGTGACGTCAGGTGCTGATGTTGGCCATTCCAGTTCATCCCAAAGGTGTTCAATGGGGTTTGGGTCAGGGCCAGTCAAATTCTTCCATACCAAACTCACCAAACCATGTCTTTATGGACCTTGCTTTGTGCACTGGGGCACATGCTGGAACGGAGAAGGGCCTTCTCCAAATGGGTCCCAGAAAGTCTGAAGCATAGGATTGTCCAAAATATCTTGATATGCTGAAGCATTAAGATTTCCCTTCACTGGATCTAAGGGACCTAGCCCAACCACAGTTGTGTAGAAGGCCTCTGTATGGTGACGTGCCTGGGCTGGTGTAAAATGTGTAACAGGTGTAGCGGAGAAAGACAGGAGATAGGGAGCAAGCCCAAAGAAGCAAGGACACTATGAACCCACAAAACGCAATCTGTGACTACCAGTATTTACAGATAAACAAGCTGCTTATAATAAGCTGACTATGACAAAACTGCTCAAAAGTTGCTTCTAAGTTTGTATCCCAATTATCTTGTCCAGGAGCCCATGTACAGTACACTGCAAAGCCAAAGTGCAGTATCTGCAAAAATGGCATACTGAGAAAAAACTTCTTGTTTTTTTTCCAACAAGCGTAAGCATAAAAAAAAAACAATATCCAGAAAATGCCCTCCAACAGATTGAAGAGACGATACAGTGCTTTCAATTGCAGCACAAAAGTGACTTTCGCAAAAATCGCAGATACTGCACTTTGCCTTTGTGCCTCAGATGAGGTGCACAGTAATGCTTTGTGCTTTAGCATTTTGTGCATTTTTTGAAGTCCCCATCTTCTTCTGTTGTTTAGTAAAATGTTGGTGTTGCTGTTTTGCTTTGAAGCTCCAGCAGGACAAAGAAACTTCACCCGGCTTTCCTTTAGCAGCGGTGTGAGCAAATGATAACTGAGTTTTCCTTTTTGTTTAAACTGTTCCATTAACCAAATCACAGTTGTGGGAGTAATGCAAATGTTATTTAGGCAATTATTTGCAATGCAATAACATTTATTCCCCCTACATACTTAAATACTTTAGAATAGTTGCTACCTTGGTGGCAGCTACTGTATAATGAGGATCCTAAAGAATAATGAATAAAGAATAAAGGCTTTGTCGTAGAGCTACACTGGTGTTTTCAATTACTCTGGCTGATTATACATCTAGTAAGGTTGAACTTGAGCCATGTTGTGAATTAAATGAAGTCACCAGACTCAGTGTGTCAGCAGAACTCATAGTTGTCTCACCTTAGGAGGTAATCAAGCACTACCTGAACGTGTGCCAACAGACCTTTGAGGGGGTCTCATCAGAACAAAGTGAAAAACCAGTGGGGCAGTGCCTCTGTGTGAAAAGGCTGATGTTTAATTATGTGTAATGTAATCTCAGTGGTGTAATTAATAGTGTAATTGATGCAGGTGGGTGAAATAAAAGGTTATGTCTTTAATAAAGAAAGTATTGATTATATAACCTGCAGGGGTCCCAAGGCAATAGAAACAATTAGTGTGTGTTCCCATTAGGAGAGATGCAGCACATTTACATTTACAAGGCACTGAACTTCATTGATTATTTAACTCTCCTGAAACACAGAGGACCAGTTAAGATCTAGTGTTAATTACAGCTCTGTGTTCCTCTCCACATCCAAAATATCTTCACACACAGTCCAGCTTCATGCAGTGAAAGTGTTTAGAGATCAACCGCCGTCCTCCTGATAAATCCTGAGCTTCATCAGAGTTGTCCAAAAATATCTCTTTCAGAATTTCAGGAAGTTTAATTCCTTTGGAGAGGTTGCTCTGTGAAGTCGAATTTATGACTACAGCTCTTCATTTTGCAGCATAAATATCCCACAGTGTTTGCTGTGTCATTACTGCACACATGGAATCAAGCAGAGTAAACTGCACATGTGTTGTGAACCAGCTTCTGTGGGAACATCATACGAATAATGTGTCCTGCAGGAAAAACATTGGCTATTGACTTAACATCAGGTTTTTGCTGCCTCAAGATAGCAATGCACCAACAATGTCCATTTTAAGACCAAAACTATGGGTGCACAGATGCACACAGTCTGTATGCGCTTGGGTGTGAAAATGACAAGTCGGAAACTATAATGATTCTTGCTTTACCTTCTGACTCTTTCAGGTGTTTTTCCCTGCTTGAAAATAAAACAACTCTTTAACAATTTATCCACGACAAACCTGGATTTGATGGTACTTTTTTGTTTTGGTTTGATTCAGTGATCAGTCTAAAATGAACTTTTTCTTGTAAGCTATACTTACTCATGTTTCTGACATGTCGTAAAGGATTAAAATATTAAAGGCTTCAATTGAAATCTCTAAAAGAAACATTTCCTTCCATGCTGCAGGTCCCACGGACTCTCACTTCCTGTTTGTAAGGAATACCTGAGCTTACTCAGGTATTCCTGACCTTTTGGATGCTGAGAACAGGTTCACAAAGCTTTGTCGGTGCTCTTGTTCTAGGATCAAGTGGAATGGCTTGTCTTACAGTCAGGAGTGCATAAACACGGCTCACCTGCTGGACCGTGGAACTACAAGCTTTGACAGAGATTCGTAGGTCATCTCCCACTGCAAGTAGCTCCCTCTGTAAACCAAAGCATTTACACATAAAGATAAAGACGCACAAATACTGATGTGATGTAAAATGAAGGTACAGTAACTTTAAATGTGAAGTATCACTGACCTGCTCACAAACACCAGCAGCGTTGTGAGGTACTCTGAGACCACCATGTCGTCCTTCCCTACTATGTTGTTCAGACTGCGGGTTTGCAAAGTCCCACTGGAAATACAGGAGGTCCAGGTCAACATTTCATCGTTAATATTACAAGGCATTTTTTTTCTTAATATGTATCTGAGGTCACTCACCATATTTTCTGCTCAGAGCTTTGCAAGCTTGCTTTCACACTGTTGTATGCTGAAGCTCGGGCTTTTAATTCCGTCTCCATCTGGGAAACCTCCTGACACACATACAGGAGTTCCTCATTAATATGAATTAAATACTAATAATAATACACAATAATGCACATACAAATATATATTGAAAAAACTAATTTCATTTCAAATTCAATTTAACCTGGATTTGTCAAAAACCCTCGGAATATGTGTCGCAAAAGTTCAGTTTTATTTAGAACAATTAGGCATTAAAGGGGCATTCCAAACATTTTTAAAAATATTTTTGCACCATCTTTTTATTGGTCAACACTCCAACCTTTGCATTCTTTGTAAAGACTCATTATGCATGGGTATGATTAAACACTGTGTTGTACGATGCATTATATTCTCCCCCAAGCGCAAAAGAAAAAAATCTACATTAAAATCCCAGATTTGCATGAGCTCTGTGCACATTGGTGTGCCATGTCTCCACAAACATCCTAGGGAAAAGTTATTCAATTCATTTAAACCTACTGGAATCTCATATCTTTACACAGTCGCTCCCATCTGTCACTCCCATCCCTCCCCAGGCTCCCGGTCGGTTCCTGTACTCATCTTTACCCTCTCAAATATTGACATAGCTTGTGTCACATTGTAGTATTTATAATATTTCTTGAAAATCGAGACACTAAGCTGATTCAGGAAGAAAATGCATGATCTGAAAGGAGCCTTCCGACATGTGAAGAAAACAAGAATGAAATAGTCAGGATCCATAAAGAAAAGCCGACTCCATTAACATAAACATCTCAACATAAAATACAAACATGAAATTCTAATGCACTAATATACTAATACTAATATCCCCAGATAAGGTATGTTTTATATTCACTTATACTTTGCCTTATTTTCATTAGTTTGTACCTTTTTCATGATGTCTGCCAGGGAGGTGAGAGGCGTAGCTGTGGGATACTTGGCTATGTCCCACTGAAACCTGGTCAGGTAGCTCATCAGGTCCACTGAGAGACACACAAGATGTGATGAGCTCACTAAAAACCACGTTAAAACACACTAATTACACACCACTACACAGTGGAATAGTAGTGTCATTCAGAAAACATGAGAGCAAAGGCAATGTGAAAATGCATACTTTATACAGGGAGTCACACAGCATTGTACGGCAGAGGATTAGGGCCATATTGAGAAAAAATAAAATCTGAGATTTCAATTACAAGAGTTAAGTATCATAATACTTAACTAATAAGTCATAATATTATAAAAAATAGTTCAAATTTAACAAGAAAAAAGTAGTAATTTTATGAGAAAAAGTCAGAATATTACAAGAATTAGGTCATATTTTATGAGAAAAAAGCCATAATATTACAAAAAAAGTTGTTATTTAACAAGAAAAAGGTTTGTAATTTTATGCGGGAAAAAAAGTCATAATATTACGTGAATAAAGTTGTATTTACAACCTCAGTGTTGTAGTATTATGACTTTTTTCTTGTAAAATGTGATATAATGACTTAATCCTCTTAATATTTTGTCTTTATTCTCTGGATTTTCTCCTGGTTTTTCCTCAATGTGGCCTTAATACTCTGGCATAGCATTGTACACTACACACAGAGACCAAACTGTCACAGGACAAAATACCCCTCAGAGACTTGAAGTAAGCTTTCAGGGGTGACAGGACGGTGCTCTGAGTCACGCCGTGGTCTGATGGTGGAAAGTGATCAGAGAGAGCGGTTAGCCTGTTTTGTCTCATGTAGCTGTTGGTCTGTTCTACTGCGTGCAGGAGGCTGATGGAATGTAAAGGGATCTATGTGGGCAAGGCGATCTCACCATTTTGTAACTTGAGACTTGAGATTGTTAGATAATTTCAGAGGACTGCCATAAAAAGTAAATTAGAAAACAACATGACGTGACATAAAAAGAGAAAAATACACAGGACTGTAAATGTAAGAGCCACTGCCTGCCTGGTCTCAGTGAGGCTTATCACTGAGAGGAGATCAAGCCATGGATGAGAGGAGGATGCTCATTCCAGCATTCAAAGTGTCTCTCGGTTTGCTCCTTGCATTTAATAGTGTGACAGTAACAATAATTTGTGGTTGTTTCAAAAACTGATCCACTTTGCGTCACTGCATTAGCGGCAACATTGTGTTATGTGTCATTATCGGGACGGTGAGATTCAAAATTATTCAGCACGTACATAAGAATAAATAAAAGAATAATAATCTAACCATTTGACAACCACGCTACCTCCACAGCCCACTGGAAAGCACTCTAATGCCCACAGGTGAGAATGGCAGATGTAAACCTTATTATCTCTGAGTGTGTGAAGGGGGTTGTATGTGTACATCACTTCAGTTTCATTTGCAATGTAAGTAGTTTTGGGCCTACATTCACTTATTTAATGAGTGTCTATGATGTAACACCCTCAGAGCTGTGTTTGTGCATTTGGGTGTGACTCACCTCCATTGGCTAGGGCGTTTTCCAGCACTTTGTCACTAGACTGCTCCATCACATCCCTCATACACAGGCATGTGTTTCTAATCACACTGACCAGACAACAGAAAAAAATAGAATTACCACTGAAGTGCCTCTACTTTGTTAATTCACATATGTTGCATGTTGTTTATTTAGAACCTAATTTTAATAGTTTATTGGTTCCTTTGTACTTTCTCAAAATTCATTTGTAATTGACAATAACGCCCATGATGAAAACCTGTCTAAATGTTTAACTAGGGAGTTGTCTAACCAAACTGAAACCAGTTTCGACTAAATTACGAGACAAAACTTGTTTGTTTTAATCTCCTAGGATCAAATACAGATGTCGCAAAAAGGCTTTAACATCCCCACTTCCATGTCAGCTCCAACAGGAAACATTTTCGGTTTGATTCAGACTTAGTCACCTTTCAATCTGTGTGTCGAGCTTGTAGAGATCATCTGACAGGCTGAGCAGACTGTCCAGTATTCCCACCTGAAGTCACAGCAGCACAGCTAGTGTTAATGTGATCATTATAATGAGCCAAAAGCATTTTTTTTAAAAAGCTTCTGTTTGTGTAATGACTTGTCAACCTGCTGGCATTTGAGATTCAGCCTGGAGATATCCACATCTCACATTAAACCATTTTAAGGGTTTTCATGCTCTAACTCTTGAAAAACTGCTGTTAGAATGTGATTCCTGGTATCTGAGGTGAACATTGATCATGTTGAGTGAAATGGGTCAGATGGAAATTTTGCCTCAAACTGTAGAGAGCAACCTGAGCCTTTACCCCTTCACCAGAGAAGGACACCAAACACCATGACCGTCCTGACTCTACTGTACTGCATGAACACAGAACTACCATACACAAAGTCCTCTTGTTCTTTTACTGTAAATGCTGTTCTCAGCTAAATAAGTAGGCTACATTAAGACTCTTCCATAACTGGCCCATATGTCTGTATTTGCTGTGTAATTTATTTGGCTCCCTCAGGCCCTTGTCTGGGACAGATGGTAAAACTCACCTTGAGATCTGGGATGGAGAACATGAAGCAGGTGGCATGGTGGGTTTTGGCGATGGTGCGCTTGAGTTTCCCTACACTGGTTATACTGGTCTTGTCCAGAGGGACAGAAATCAACCACATGTCTGTCATGACTCCCAGTTCTTATTCACATGGAGAGCTCCAGGAAAAATCCTCTCCCAAGAAAAGGCTTTTGGACCCGATAGACTGTGGCCAGAGACACATACAGTAAAATTAACTTTATCATGACTTTGTAATATTATATTTAATTTAGCCTATCACTTTACACCTGTTCATATTAGTCTAGGTCTGTTTCCAATAAGTCATTAGCCGTGTTTCTATCAATATACATTGATTTCTGAATTTTGGAAGAGTTGCCAAAAAGGGGAAATTTGCAAGACTTTTTTTTTTTTTTTAAAGAAGCTTTTTACGCTCGTTTGAGGTGTTTTTGTTTTTGTTTTTTTGTTTTTTGTTTTTAATTTTGCGCTTAATGAGAGATGGAGACACGGCCGTGACATTTTTCCTTTGCAATGGCTACATACAGTAGAATAAAATAATTAAGAAATGAGAAGCCTCTCAGAGCAGGGATCTTACCGTCAGGTTAGCTTCATGACCGTCCTCCAGTCGGAGCGTCAGAGCAGCAGCAGCCTCCCCCGGTCCGACGGCTGACTGACTGAACGCTCACTGTCAGGATCCGAGCAGCCGCATCTCTCCAGGCGATTTAAGCAAATGCAAAGAAAATAGCTGACGTTCAATGTGTGACTTTCAGTCACTCTGCAAATTTCACGTGCTGTTTCAGAGTTTTTATGAATTACTAATACATGGGATGGGGAGAGTTTAAAAAAATGCTTGGTCGAGCCTAAATAAAACGTTGATCTTATGTTAAAATTTACAGAAATTGTAGGCCTATATATACATTTTCAAACATTTGTTATGCCATTTTTAATATCTGTATATATACAGATATTAAAAATGGCATAAAAAAAAGTAACTGGACCATAGTAAAGTTGTTAAAATAATAAGTTTATTGTGTTAAAAAGGTTAAAAAGGAACACCCCTATATTTTTTTTATTTTATTATGTCTTAAATAGTGATAAAATGCCAATTTCTTCGTACTCTACATGTTGACGCTATACTCGATCAGGTCACTAGAGGACGCGTAGCGCTTGAGAGGAACCCAAAACCCTTCAGAGGCAGGTCCTGCAGAATAAACCCTGTTGAGCTGAACGCAAGCTGACGTTTTCTGCCTCTTTGTTTATACATATACCTACAGGGTTTATGAACTCACCCCTCCCTGACACCCACCAGGCTAGGTGGGGCAACATATACTTAATACTTAATAAAATTATACAGTTGAATTATACTGACAAGTATACAGAAAAGTCTAAGTAGACCTTAGTGCCTGATGCTGCTCTTGGCCCTTTGACTGGATTCAATCGATCCTCTGTTAAGAATCCTGGCGTGACAGTTCTCTCAAATTTGGCAAACAGATTAGTTCTGTATTTATAACTCGTTTTAATCGGTTAAGACTTTTGGCTAAGGGCAAGGCCCGTCTCTCTCAGCTTGCTTACTGTAACTCTCTACTCTCCAGAAGAAGCTACAGTATCCCTGATGCAAAGTGAACCACTTAGAACACCCTTAAGTATGGAGGGCTTATACTGGGGTACAGGTGTATGAATAATGCTGTAGATTAACATGCAGGTTTTCCATTATTACAGTATGTCTTTTATGATCTATAACAACAGTATTTGAATAGTTGGATAAATATAAGCCCTGGCCTAGAGCTGGAGTTGATCTGGGATGGGGTACATACAGAAAACAAGCTCCACTACATTGCAGTAGTACGTACATATTGTATGTGTATATGTGCATTTTAAATGATACTTTAAAACTTGCAGTCTGTGTTTACTCAGGTTGCCTTTGTCTCATGTTAAATGTTGTTTGAAGATTCAACAGTTTAGTATAAGATACACACAAAAATAGAGGAAACCAGGAGAAGGTCTGATACTTTTTCACAGCGCTGTATATAAATAAAAATCACCCTACAGGTAATCATATTTTAAAACCTAATTCATGCTCCCACATATATTATATTATATTATATCATAATATATTATATTATATTATATTATATTATATTATATTATATTATATTATATCATAATATATTATATTATATTATATTATATTATATTATATTATATTATATTATATCATAATATATTATATTATATTATATTATATCATATTATGTTATATTATATTATATTATATTATATTATATTATATTATATCATAATATATTATATTATATTATATTATATTATATTATATTATATTATATTATATTATATTATATCATATTATGTTATATTATATTATATATAATTAGAAATTGTTTGTTGAGGGACTGCGTCCGTTCGCTGTGGTTTCTACCCGGACCTATTTCGGAAAACTCATCTTTACTTCCTGTTTTTACTCCGAAGCAACAACGTGGATTCAGTGCAGCTCACCGGTGCGGTATACATTTGTCATTTATGACTGGGGTCTTGTTCACTTGATACAATGCAAATATCTAGCATAAACGATGTGAAGATTTACAATTTAAGTCATGGAAAGTCTCTTCCAGAGGTAAGAAACACGGTTTCCCAACGCTTAGTTACATTTAATAAGATATGAATACTGCTTAACTATGTGCTTAACTTACATTGAGCCGAGCTAAGTTAGCTAGCTACTGTTAGGAGTAAAATTACTCAACCCCCATTATAGATTAGGTTTATTCGCAATATATACTATTTATCAGCTGTTTATAGTAACCAAATCACACAAGAACAGTTTAAATGGCTCAATACAACAGATATTGCAAATATCTCCCCAAATATAACACACATACTACTTTTACAGACTACTGCAGTCTTTAAATGATTCAAGCCTTAAGGACAAGCATCTCTAGTATTTTGTAGACCTTTTCGCTGCTATGACCTGCTGTAAACATGATGCATATCCAGACACCAGCTTCTGGCAGCGTTCCTGAGGAATCTTAGCCCATTCCTCATGGACAAAAGCCTCCAGTTCTGGAATATTCCTGGGTTTATCTGCTGCAATCACCTTCTTCAAATCCTACCAGAGATTTTCCTTGGGGTTCAAGTCAGGTGACTGTGAAGGCCACTCTAGAATGATCCAGGACTTCTTCTAAAACCAAGCCTTGGTGGACTCTGAGGTCTGCTTGGGATCGTTGTTCTGTTGGAACGTCCAATAATGCCCAAGCTTCAGCTTCCTCACAGATGGCGAGACGTTTTCCTCTAGGATTTCCTGATACTTGATGGAATCCATCTAACCCTCTAAATGCTACAGGTTTCCAAATCAGCCCCAGAGCATCACGGAGCCACCACCATGCTTCACTGTGGGTAGGGTGTACTTTTCAGCATATATATGCTTCATTCTTCCTCCTCCAGACATGCCGCTCATCCATAGGCCCCAGAAGGTTCGGATTTGTTTCATCACTCCACAGAACAGCATCCCAAAACTTCTGTGTCTTATCTAGATGGTTCTGAGCTACTGGAGCCAGCTTGTCTTGTGTTCTGGGGTCAGCAGTGGTGTGCAGTAAGTCTTGGAGTTCAGGCATGGATCTTTTATGTAAATGAATAATTTTGAGACTGCAGTAGTCAGCAAAAGTAGCACTTTGTGTTAAATATGGAAAACAATTTCAATCAGTTGCATTGAGTTATTTGAACGCCTCTTGTTTGATTTAGTTATTGCAAACAGCTGATAAATAGTATATTTTGTTAATAGACCTGATATACAGTGAGGGTTGAATAATCTTGCCTCCAACTGTAACACAGCTTGTACTGACCAGATTGATCCTGATATTGTGACTCTTCAGTAATGCAGCACCTCAATGTAACCTTTGAAAAGAATAACATACACACTAAGCCATACAGTAGAGCATCACATGAGGCTCCTCAGCTCAGCCTTCATACATCATAATGTGTGAATGCTGTACCAATAAGGTCATATGTCAGAAACAAGAACAAACCCTACATAGTTTGTATGTGAATAATATAAACTATAGCTGTACCATCTTAAAGTATTGCTGTAACTAAACGCTGCCTTATTGGTTCTCATTACACAAAATCCTCATCACCCCTACGTTTTTAATGCAGTGGCTGTCCGATCGGAAGAAGAGACAGCTACAGAAGAAAGATGTTGGTGAGTAGAGTGCTGCAATTTCAGCATCACACACACTGGTTTTAGATATATGTCATTATTCTGACTCTGCTATTTGTTGTCTTTATCGCCAGACATCCAGCGCAGGATTGAGCTCATCCAGGACTTCGAGATGCCCACAGTGGCCACATCCATCAAAGTGTCGAGGGACGGTCAGTTCATCCTGGCAGCAGGTAAGCCGGGCTGTGGCCAGTGTGTCACCCTCTTTTAAAAGTGATGGGGCCATCAGCCGTCAGTCAGAGCAGACCTCTTAGATGCCTGTCACTTCTTTTTTGATTATGTTTTATTTTCCATTCACTTAAGGCACTTACAAACCCAGGATTCGCTGCTATGACACCTACCAGTTGTCGCTGAAGTTTGAGCGCTGCCTGGATTCAGATGGTAAGTCAGCAGGTGCAGCCTGTTGTTGTGAGGCACCCACGTCCTGAATGACCAAGTATGATGAATTTCTTCTCTCTGTCTCAAAGTTGTGGCTTTTGACATCCTGTCTGAGGACTACTCCAAGGTAAGACATTTTTGAATCCTCTCGCTCCAACGTTTAATCAATGCTGTTAGAATGTTGTTGTTTTTTTACTTAGTGAATGCATAATGTTGCCATGGCGTAATGAAAGGATCTGTGCGGTTATGGGAAACTGGTGATGACATTTTGGTTCACCTGGCTGTACAACACAGACTTCAAAATTATCCATGTGTTGTCAGGATCCTTAGATGTAAATAGAACACTTAATGTGATGAAAACATTCTATTTATGCTGTTATAAGCTCTTACAAGTGAAAATAATTTTCTAATTTTCTAGGGTTTTCACTCTTTATTACAAATACAGTATATTGATTTGTACTAATTGAAGCACCACAGAGAAAACAGTCACTAGTAGGTTACTGCTGTATTATTCTATTATTCTATTTTAAGATAAAACATATAAATAGTATAGACAGAGTATGAGTAATACATTTTCTATGAAACCAGTGCTTTTACACACAAAACTGACATTTATTTCCAAATGCCTAATACTCATAGAGTTTTAAAGGTGACAGTCACACATCTGACTACACAAAATGAAGTACCTGCATATGTTGATTCACTCATTACTCTTGTTGCTAATACAATAAATGATCTATGTGTTTAAACTAAAATACCTGTAATTCTGTATTTCTCTGCATTTCCTGATGAGACTCTCCTTTAAATATAATATTTGCTTTTTCTCTTGTCTGTGCAGTTGGTGTTTTTGCACTCTAACCGCTACATAGAGTTCCACTCCCAGCACGGATATTACTACAAGACACGTATTCCAAAGTTTGGACGGGACTTTTCTTACCACTACCCCTCCTGTGATCTGTATTTTGTGGGTGCAAGGTGAGAGTATGATTGATACTGCAGCACCTTTTCCCTCTGGCACATTTCTTTTGTTACCCGCCACAAACAAATAGAGGAGGGGGATATTAGGAATAGGTTCCGTCCGTCCCGTCTGTCCATCACGTTTTGTTTCCGGGGCATAACTCAAAAACTGTCTAGTGTTTTTTCATGGGTGGGATTTGTCTCAGATCAGGTTTTTTTTTTTACTGTCTTTCTTCAGTGAGATGTAACCGTGGCGGGGGATCCTGAGTATTTCATGCTTGTTAGATTTGTCCTGTGCATACTGTGTGAACAAGCTGACTGGGTAACAGTGTTGAAGTTTTTCTTTGCATTTTCAGCTCAGAGGTGTTTAGGCTTAATCTGGAACAAGGACGTTTCCTTAACTCCCTTCAGACCGATGCTGTGTAAGTATAGCAGTGTATTTTCCTTAACTATTGATAGTTTATTATGTGATATGTGCACGATCTGAACGGATGAGCTCTTTGCCATCATTGATCTCAGCTGATGTTCATGATGCTTCTTTTTCTGGACCGCAGAGAGAACAACGCGTGTGACATCAATCCTGTCCATCATTTGTTTGCCACAGGAACCTCTGAGGTAAGGTCCAGAGCAAGCTGTGTGGAGTAAGGGAACCAGCTATTGTTGTGTGTAGCTGTTCATTGCTCAGTGCATTTTAGAATATACAAAGATTGATATTATGTTACAGTATAGTGGTGTAAAACACAGTACACAATAGTTAGATTTTTAAGGAACAGTTCTCCCAAAAAATGAAAATCCAATAATTATCTACTCATTCCCGTACCAATGGAAAGTTGGATGAAGTTTATTAGTCCACAAAACATTTCTGGTGTCTCACAGCAAAACAACGTTGTGGTGCTGTCCAACACAGGGGAAGAAAATTGGGAACTTAATTAAAAAGCAACTAAAAATGACTCCATACAACTCAGACAGTGTAATCCAAGCCTCTGAAAGCTCTGACATCTAAAATGAACTTGGACAGGTGTAATTTATACCCATTTTCTAAGATGAAAATTTCAGACTAACAGTGTCACCCCGCACCCCGTCACCCATAACAGAGAGAGAGCTCTACTGAATTTGCAGCAACATGTGTCACATCTAACGTCACATTTTAGATGTTTTACAAGTGACTCTGTGAGTCGAGTCCCCATCTTCTTCATTTGTTTATGAGACTTGTTCTGCTGTGAAGCTCCAGAGATGTTTTGTGAAACTTCACTCGACTTTCCATCGACACGAGGCTGAGGAGATAATGACTGAAATTCCATTTTTCGTTCTTTTAAATGTAATTAGATGTCATTTCACCGTTTGTTTAACGGGTCATTTTATATTTTTAATAATACTTTTTGATAAGAAATTGATGGAATTCATTTTTGAGATTGCCAAATGGTAGATCTGTCTCTTCTCATATCTTTTATATTGTTTGGTGCAAGCATCCCTCACCAACTGGGCTGATAAAAATATATCTGCTGCACGATTTCTGAGTGGTAAAGTTCCAGCCTTTCGAACCGTTTCTTCTACTTTCGTCGCAGGTTTTATCCGACTTAAAAAGTCCCAGCTGGTTTTAGATGTCTTTTCAAAGTCTTCAGTTGGAAGCTCCTCCAAATCTTCCGTTGCAGTGCTTTTGTCTGACGTGTCTTCTGTTTGCTCACCAGGGAAGGGTCGAGTGCTGGGACCCTCGTGTCCGGAATAGAGTGGGCATGCTGGACTGCGCCCTGAGCAGCCTGACTGAAGGAACAGAGTACGTACCAGAGTCATATATAGTCGTATCACAGTCAGTTGATTTCAGCTGATGTCAGCCTGGCGATGCATGTGATGCCACACGACTCTTTTCTCCGCTGCTCGTAAATCTGCTGCGTGGAAAAACAAGCAGCAGGTCGTGCATCATTCTTGTACACTGAGGAAACCTTCAGTTTTCATGTGATTAAGTGTTACTTTATTATTAGGTCATAAAGCAGCAACAACAGCTACCATTATCTCATATATTTATGTCTCACTTTGCCTTTAATCTGTCATATTTTGTTGATTTAAGGTCTCCTTTATTTGTGTTTTTGTTGACAGAGTTCAAGGTTTGCCCTCAGTCAGTGCGCTGAAGTTTAATGGCTCCCTCACCATGGCAGTAGGCACCAGCACAGGACAGGTGAATCCAAACATTATGTTATGTTGCGGGCTAATACTTTAAGAAAAAGTGTAACAAACAACGTTTTTCATGATGGCTGTTGGCAGCAGCAGGACATCAGTACTGTTGCCACGTCTCTAGCAGAGAGATTGTTGCTGTTAAAACTCTCAGCCGCCACATGGTGTGAAATTCTGCCTCATCTTCACGAGATTAGTTGACTCATAAGGAGCTCAGTTTTCACTAAAAAGGTCAGGTGTAGCTTCTGGTGTAGCTGTTTGCTCCTATTTTTTATGTAGGAGTCAAAGAATAGAATTTGAGGAAGAATTCAACAGAATTCAAAATGTTCTAGGTGCTATCCATCTTTTGTTTTGCCTTTCAGGTGCTGCTCTACGACCTGCGCTCCAACCAGCCCCTTCTAGTTAAAGACCACTTCTACAACCTGCCGATTAAGTCACTGAACTTCCACAATCAGCTGGACCTCGTTGTGTCTGCCGACTCCAAGATTATAAAAATCTGGAACAAAGACACCGTAAGACTCAGTAACAGCCATTACAGGACCTGAATTATCTTTTCACGCGGTGATGCATTCAGGGTTGTATTCATATTTTTTTTACAGTCAAATATAAAATGACATCTTGTTACATGTTCATTTTGTGGATGTTAAGAAACGTTGGCTTGAGTACAACAGAGATGCAACTGTCCCCTATCTGTCTAGACTCTTTCTACTGCACTTTATCTTTTAATTTATTCTCTCTATTCACCACAGGGCAAGGTGTTCTCTTCCATACAGCCTCAGACCAACATCAATGATGTCTGCATCTACCCTAATTCAGGTGAGGACAACATCGTGAGATCAGATAAACTTCTACATCGTGTGGGGAAATAGAAATGTCACAGAAGATAGAAATAGAAAAAGAACTTAATTAAATTAGAATACTAAATATACATACTTAAAATATACAAAGGAAGCATTACAAACTATATTAAAAAAAACATAAATATTACTTTAGTAACCTAAAACTGTTTTGAGATAAACATAGTGACAAATAAACTAAAGAGAGGTCAGAAGGAATGAAGCGTTTGCAAAGATCAGTGTTAGCAGCTAAATGCTAACACTGATAAATCTGCCTTCATAGATATGAATTGGAACTGATAGATTTTGATTTTGATGTAGCTACAAAATTGTCAAAATGTGGTCCTTTTTAAAAGTATTCCTAAAGGGAACCTTGTCACAACCTGTAGCAGTCATGCAGCTTCCTTCCACCTCTGGGTGGCGCCATCTCATAATCGACCTCACAGAATACTTGACTTTGCAGTTTTGCCGTGACTGTCATTTCATGACAATCAGGTTTCTTAAGGAATCAGACTGAAAGTGAAATTTCACATTGAAATCATACTTTGAATCATTATTTGGTCCTGAATTAACCTGGATTATTGAGGTTTTAAAGGAGGTTCCATTTTAAAGCTGTTATAGAACGGTGAGTTACAGACAGTACATTACCCACATATTTCAGCTGCCTGACAGCTTTTGATTGTACAACATATAACATCTATATATGAACTAAAAGCATTAATGAAAGTGTAGAAATAGCAGGTTGGACATCTGTTGTGTTGCACAGATGTCTACTTACTAATAGTTCTGGCCCGTCCCGTCTTATAACATCACTCACCTGATGATAGTCATGTAGTATAGCTCAGACCCCCCCCACATCTACCACTCGACGCCTCGTCTGTACCTGCCTGATCCCTCCTCGTCCTGTTGCCCTGGAGTCAGAGTCCTGTTCATAGCTGCTGTAAATCACTGTCATTCATCTGTCTTGGAAACTGTGTTTGGTCCCAGTCTGGCTGTGGGACCAGTAAGAGGTGGCTGAGGCAGGTTTTGTTGTGCAGGTGGACGTTTTTTTTACATAATGCACATTTTTCCTGTTTCCTGTTTCATTATTTAGGCAGAAAGGAACCCTGCTCCTAGGATATGCACATTCAAATCTTAACCAGCCACATTCACCAGTTCACACAACAATGTAATTTTTTTACAGTGGAATAGGAACTTGAAATATACATGACTACAACTAAATCTAGTGTTTATGTCACAGCACTTTTAATATCTGGCTTCTTCACATTGGTTTACTTGTGTTCCGTGTCTCATTGGCAGGTATGATGTTCACGGCCAATGAAGATCCCAAGATGAACACATTCTACATCCCGGTGAGTACAGAAACATTTTCATTCTTTACTAATGGCTTGGGATGTGGCGGCATGGATGTTTTCTTACTGGCAGCATCAAAGCAATCTGTCACCACGGGATGGCAGTTTGCCACTGCCTCTGCCACCATAGCCCCCTCCCCGCTGCCCCACCAAAAAAATGTATGGCCTTTATCAATCAAACTATCAATGCCAATCAAGGGACTGGTGTTGGAATTTAGCTCTGGCTGTAAACACGTGTACAGCACATCGGACACTGCTTATGCAACTGTCAATGTTTTTCTGTATTTGTCCCTTACAAATTAACTAAATAAATAAATCAAAATAACAAAACATGGAACATTTATTCTCCAACAGACATGCTTTATGTAAAATTGCAGTTATACTCATTTTAATAATATTTTAGGCCATTGATTCACGAACAAGAAGTAGGCTATAGACTATAAGTTAGTAACAAAGTCCAACAAATGGAACTTGCATATTTAAGTCTTCGGTTTAGGGTAGTCTATGAAAACCAACATGTTCAGTTTGTCTGGTTTAAGGGAGGATCTGAACGGAGTGACAACATAGGCAGCAGCATTGAATAAACGCTCACGAGTGCTCGTAGTACTTGTACGTTTTCTGGCTAACTTTGCCAGAAAAGTGAATGGAGTTTGATTACCCAGCCACCAGGCACGCGAGATGAATTTTTTTGGGAGGAGGAAATGTTGTATTTGCATCTCCTCTGCATCTCCTCTGAAGTGCATCTCTGACATTTCATGGAACGCTGTTTGAGAAGTGTTTTAGGTCGGTGAGAACATGTTGTCTATCATCTTACAACCCCGTTTCCAGAATATTTGGGATGTTGTGTAAGATGTAAATGGAAACAGAATGTGATGATTTGCAAAACACTGAAACCCCATATTGAATTGAAAATGGCACAAAGACAACATTTGAAATGTTGAAAATGAGAAATTTCATTGTTTTTTGAAAATGATATGCCCATTTTGAATATGATGCCGGCAACATGTTTCAAAAAAGTCAAGAGAGTGAAAATAAAAGACTGAAAAAGGAAAAGAAAACACCTGGTGGAACATCTCAACATTAATGAGGTTAACAGGTTAGTCACATGATTGGGTATCAAAAGAGCATCAGAGAGTCTGTCTGAAGTAAAGATGGGGAACGGTTCACCACTCTGAGAGACTGCGCTGGAAAATAGTGCAACAATTTAAGAAGAATATTTCTCAACGTAAAATTGCAAAGAATTTGGGGATTTCATCGTCTGCAGTAACAATATTATTAAAAGATTCAGAGAATCTGAAGAAATCTCTGTACACAAGGGACAAGGATGAAAACCAATACTGTAGGCTGTGATCTTCAGGCCCTCAGACATCACTGCATTAAAAACAGACAGGATTCTGTATAGTGGACATCACTGCAATAAAAACAGACAGGATTCTGTATAGTGGACAGCACTGCATTAAAAACAGACAGGATTCTGTATAGTGGACATCACTGCATTAAAAACAGACAGGATTCTGTATAGTGGACATCACTGCATTAAAAACAGACAGGATTCTGTATAGTGGACATCACTGCATTAAAAACAGACAGGATTCTGTATAGTGGACATCACTGCATTAAAAACAGACAGGATTCTGTATAGTGGACAGCACTGCATTAAAAACAGACAGGATTCTGTATAGTGGACATCACTGCATTAAAAACAGACAGGATTCTGTATAGTGGACAGCACTGCATTAAAAACAGACAGGATTCTGTATAGTGGACATGACTACATGGGCTCAGAACACTTCTAAAAGTCATCGTCTGTGAACACAGTTCATTGCTGCATCCACAAATGACAGCTGAAACTCTACCATCAGATCAGATCAGATCAGATTCAACTTAATGGTCATTGATCATAGTACAAGTTCAGTACAGTGACAACAAAATACAGTTAGCATCAATCAAGAAGTGCAATAGAAGCAGTAAAGTGCAGAGAAAGTGCTTAATGTATATATATACAGTGTTGATATGTACAAATAAATTTCCAAAGAGGAAAACGCGTATAAACCAGATCCAGAAACACCGCCGCCTTCACTGGGCCTGAGATCATTTAAGATGGACTGAGGCGAAGTGGAAAACTGTCCTGTGGTCTGACGAGTCAAAATCTGAAATTCTTTTTGGAAATCATGGATGCTGTGTCCTCCAGGCGAAAGAGGAGAAGGACCATACGGCTCGTTATCAGCGCACAGTTCAAAAGCCAGCATCCATGATAGTATGGAGGTGCATTAGTACACATGGCATGGGCAACCTGCACATTTGTGAAGGCACCATTAATGCTGAACATATATACAGGTTTTGGATCAACATATGCAGCCAAGTAGACAATGATTTTTTCAGGAAAGGCCTTGCTTATTTCAGCAAGACACCATCAAACCACATTCTGCACGTATAACAGCAGCATGGCTCCGTGGTAAAAGAGAAAACTGACCTCCCTGCAGTCACAACTCGTCCCCCACTGAAAATATTTTGCGCATTATGAAACGTAAAATACGACAAAGGAGACCCCGGAATCTTGAGCAGCTGAAATCCTACATCAGGCAAGAATGGGATAACATTCCAGTTTACAGCAGTTGGTCTCCTCAGTTCCCAAACGCGTACAGAGTGTTGTTTAAAGAAAAGGTGATGCAACACAGTGGTAAACATGTCCCTGTCCAACTTTTTTGAAACGTGTTGCTAGCATCAGATTCTAAATGAGAATATAATTTTCAAAAACAATTATATCTTTGTGTTTCAACATCTGAAATGTTGTCTTTGTGCTATTTTTAATTATGCATAATGTTTTTATTTACATTACATTTACAGCGTCACAACTTTTTTGGAAACAAGGTTGTAGATTAGATGTATTTCCTCGTACCATGAATACTTTTTTCCCCATGTACAGTATGTGACATACTGCCTCATCCAGGTATGCCGGCTGCCCCTTGTTGTCGGGCTCAAAGTCAAAATGTGCCCAAATTGGTGACCTAAGCTTTTGTTTGCTGACAAGATTCCTGGCATACAGCCATACTGATGGTTTGATGCACTGGCACAACCAGTTAATCAGGTGCTAGGCTGACTGCACATCACCAAACTAAGATCTTTACTGGTGTAATGAAGGTGTTTTAAGAGCAGAGCCGTCTGTACAAGCCGTGCCTGAAAAGATTATGCGGTACAGATAATGTACTTTTAACGAATAAAAGAGACAATCGTGTGGGAAACTGTGGGGCGGCTGTGGCTCAGGAGGAAGAGCGGTCGTTCACGGAACAAAAGGTCGGTGTTTCGATCCCCAGCCCCTGGAAGTCTACAAGTTGAAGTATCCTCGAGCAAAGATACTGAACCCCAATTTGCTCCCCGGGCGCCGTAATGTAGTGGCAGCTCACTGCTCCTCAGGGATGGGTCAAATGCAGAGAAAGAATTTCTCCCTGTGGGATGAATACAGTATGTAAAAAAAACTAAAATAAAAGTGTCATTATCCACAGTCCATGATGACGGAAGATCCTCAATGAGGAGCTGTGTTCTCCTCACCTCCGCCCCTACAGTCTGCTGCAGCCCTGCTGCTCCACACTGATGAAATCTATTTCCCAGGCAGCCACTCTGTCCAGTGTCCACCGGGCTGAACAGCTGGCACCTCTCCTCTCTGCTCTACCCCGGATACGTTCTTCAGTCATCTTGCTCCTGCCTCAGTTTGAAAGTTATAAAGTTACTTTGAGAACTCAGACCTCCCCACCTCATCTGACTTCCTTTAACAGGTCGAAATCACTTCTCCCTGAGAGAACATAAAAACTGACAGGCCATAAAACCTTTCACACATTCCTACCAGTGAGCTGCAATTCTTCTATCTTATGTTTGAAAACTACACAGAATGATTGTTTTATTGCAACGGGAGCCACTGACACACGCAGCAGACGAAATGGTAGAAGCGAAACGGATGTCACTGATCTCCACCCGCCGAAAAGAAAGTACAATCAGTAACGTGGGACTAGTTTGGATATCAGAAAAGGTCTACTAGGATTAGTCCTTGAGCACGGATAGCAGTGTGTAAACAACGTGGGCACAAAGGAGCAAACATGTCCAGCTAGTTCACCCGTCTTCACGAACATCATCCCTCAGTGAGAACACGTGTCTCATTCATGACTTTAATTCCTAGAAACGTGTTCAACAAGGAACATTCGAACAACTAGAGGGACTAAAATGATGGAAATCCGTCAGTTCATTTTCTACTGAAACTGAAACTACAGAGAAACAGTCACAGACTGAGAGACACACAGACACACATGTATCTCTGTATGGATCCAGTATGTTGTAATAACATTATGAGCCTGTAATCGGTGTAAAACAAGTGGTTTCCGTTTATTTGCGTTAGGTCTACTTCCCCATAGGATTACGTTTTATGGCTCCTGGAGTTTCCATTTTAATGTTCCATTAAATGCACTATTGAAATTATTTTCCGCATCTCCCGCAACGACATCCGCCTGTCTGTCTGTTCAACGAGCTGCACCTCAAGTTAAATCCTGCTTTAAAATAGATTTTTTTTTTTTTTAAGATCCTGTTAATTTTTTCCTCCTAATATCTTTTCAAACAGGAGATTTATTTTGAAAAGGGAGACTTTTTAACTAAACTTACACAAAAAAAAACCCATCTCCTCAACCAAAAAATAACTTCTGTTTTCATTCCTTTATGGGTCATTGTAAATACAACAGCTACTACTATATAGCACACGCCAGAATAGATTCACATATACTTGTTTATTGTTCTGCAGCTTTCCTGTTCAATGTAGGGTAGCTGACGTCTTTTGCCCATATGAAAATGAATGTTTAATGACAGTTGAAACAACCAAACTACATACTGTGCTTTTGCACAATGGGTAAATAGATACTGTAGCGTGTTGGGGATAGGTGGGTGGAGTTTCCCAGCATACCTTGAGACAATGTATTTTAGGCCATAAGCCCAAGTAACCTGTGTTTAAATGTGTTCTGAATAATTATCAGTAAAGCATTAATTACTTCCTTAGAAATATTTCTATAGAAAATGGTTAGTTATACAACACCATTGCATCATGAGTTAAGTCTTTCACACGGTTAGTCACGTCCTGCCTGGGTGATGCAAGAGGGAGATAAGATAAAGTGGTGTGATGTATTGTAATAACAAACAATCCAGAGCAAAAAGCAAATCATTTAGTCAAATTCATCCAATAAGAACTTTCAACATGCTACAATACATTTTAGAATATTGATAGTTCAAGTTCTCACAATGACAGTAAGCAATCTAATTTATGGCCTGCCTGATCTGAACCTGAGTGGTGTTCAGTGATTGGACTTCTGTGCTAGTCATGGTTTGTCCATAACAAACACCATGTTCCAACATAAGGGTGTCCATAAGTGCACTTGGCACCAGGACGCCCTAGGTCGTAGGTCTATGATCGACTTTGTAGTTGTATCATCAGACCTACGACCTTATGTTCAGGACACTCGGGTGAAGAGAGGTGCTGAGCTGTCAACTGACCACCACCTGGTGGTGAGTTGGATCCGATGGCAGGGGGAGGATGCCGGACAGGCCTGGTGCACCCAAATGTACAGTGAGGGTGTGCTGGGAGTGTTTGGCAGAGCCCCCTCTCAAGGAGATCTTCAACTCTCACCTCTGGCAGAACTTCGACTGCATTCCAAGGGAGGCTGGGGACATTGAGTCCAAATGGACTATGTTCCGCACCTCCATGGTTGAGGCGGCTGCCTGGAGCTGTGGCCGTAAGGTTGTGGGTGCCTGTCACGGCGGTAATCCCAGAACCCGGTGGTGGACACCAGTGGTTAGAGAAGCCGTCAAGCTGAAGAAGGAGTCTCACCGGGCCTGGTTAGCCTGTGGGACTCCAGAGGCAGCTGACAGGTATCTATGAGAAGCCATGTAGGTCATAATTTTAGACAGACACAATCATACAAACATACACCTATTACTATACTCTCTTACATGCACAATCATACACTGTAAAATGTCAGATTGTTTTTAATTGGAAATACTGAGTTGACCTAACTCAATTTTTATCAACTTGTTGAAAACACTCATTTATTTTAGTTACTTTGGCATCAAGAAAACTGTCAAACTCAGTTTACTTGAGTTTGGTTCATTTAAACAAACCAAGTACTGGGAACTTTAGCTTTTTTCAGTACTTAGTTACATCCCACAATGTAACTAAGTATATTACTCTTGTACTTAAGTACCCCACAAATTAGATCTACTTTACTTGAATAGCCTGTTTTCTGTTCATACCACTTTCTACTTGTACTCCACTCCTTTTCATGGTAAACCGCCCTTTTGTTGGATAAATGGTTCTTTTGTTTTTAAAACTCTACTCAGGTATTTGCTGTCCCAGCTTCTAAAATCTTTAATTCACATTCAGATCTGTTACATGAATGCTCTTAACACTTGTGACAATAGCACACACCAGGATAGATTCACGTTTGTTTATTGTTCTGCAGCTTTCCTGTTCAATGTTGGGTAGCTGACCTTTTTTTCCACATATGAAAATAAATGTTTAATGACAGTTGAAACAACCACTGTGCTTTTGCACGATGGGTAAATAGATACTGTGTTGGCGATAGGTGGGTGGAGTTTCCCAGCATATCTTGAGACAATGTGTTTGAACGTTTGTTATTACAATACATCACCCTACTTTATCTTATCACCCTCTTGCATCACCCAGGTGGGACGTCACTAACCGTGTGAGAGACTTAACTCATGATGCAATGGTGTTGTATAACTAACCATTTTCTATTGAAATATTTCTAAGGAAGTAATTAATGCTTAACTGATAATTATTGAGAACACATTTAAACACAGGTTACTTTGGCTTATGGCCTCAAACACATTGTCTCAAGATATGCTGGGAAACTCCCCCCGCCTATCCCCAACACACTACAGTATTTACCCATTGTGCAAAAGCACAGTGGTTGTTTCAACTGTCATTAAACATTTATTTTCATATGTGGAAAAAAAGGTCAGCTACCCAACATTGAACAGGAAAGCTGCAGAACAATAAACAAACATGTGAATCTATCCTGGTGTGTGCTATTGTCACAAGTGTTAAGAGCATTCATGTAACAGATCTGAATGTGAATTAAAGATTTTAGAAGCTGGGACAGGAAATACCTGAGTAGAGTTTTACAAAACAAAAGAACCATTTATCCAATGGTACTAAAGTTCCCAGTACTTGGTTTGTTTAAATGAACCAAACTCAAGTAAACTGAGTTTGACAGTTTTCTTGATGCCAAAGTAACTAAAATAAAATGAGTTTATTAACAAGTTGATAAAAACTGAGTTAGGTCAACTCAGTATTTCTAATTAAAATCATTGTATATGTACTTTGGCATCAAGACAACTGTCAAACTCACACACTCTATCATAATTTCATATAGACACAATCATACTCTCTCACACACTACTATACTGTCTTACATGCACAATCATAGGCCCAATCCCATTTCTTATTTTCTCCCCTACCCCTTGCCCCTTAGCCTTGCTTCGCCCCTTGAAACAGAGTTACAAGGGGTAGTGGATGAAATGTTCCACTATGTAATGGGACAACCCTACAAGACCGTCCTCAGGAGTAGGCGGCCTTATCACAGATTGGACACATTTTTTGGCTGGACAATGCCATCTTCAGCTGTAGTGATTTCACCTGCGTGGGCTTTGTCTAATCCTGCCAGTATACACCGATATTAGAGCAGTGGTAACGTGCAGCAACCTCGCCGCTGCACTTAGGTTACCCAGTGAGCGAATCACTATCCAGATCACGTCAAAAATAAAAAGGGATTACGCACACTCTTCTCTCTCCCCTTCCTTCGTCTTCCTGTTCCGACAGAGACCGTGTGCTTCACATCTGTAGCCCATACACAGCTTGGATATGCTGTTTCAGGTCACACTGATAAAGTTGATAGAATATGCAGAACCAGAGGGATAAAAAAGCTGTCACTCTTAATCAAATGGGGACGTGCACAGGACGTTACCGATGTCCGGAAAGCATGTATCTTTGACGTGATCTCTGATAAATTTCGGGTGTCGTATGCCATCAAAAGGAGGAAATATGTCAAGATACGGGCCTGAAATACAAATCAGCCATAAAACAACGTTATAATTTGAGCTATTTGGCCAGAGACAGCAGATACACACACACAACTAGTGATTTTTGTTTTGAAGAAAATGTCGATAATGCATATTTGAAACAGCAATAAACTAATATGACCCGACGGTCATCATCATTTTTTATCAAAGAAAATACATATGTGTTTGTTTGTTTTTTGGTTGGTTCTGGAACATTTGCCACCATTTTGCCGATGATTCACAAGGAAGTCTGGCTGACATCTCTTACCCCTCCGTTTGAAGTGTGTCATATAGCCCTAGCACTTCGCCTTTCCCCTCAGTCTCAACTAGAATTGGGACGCCCCTCGTGAACGCGCAAAATGGAGGGGTAGGGCTAAGTGTCAGGGTTAGGAGGTGAATTGGGATTGGGCCATACTCTCATACACACACTACTATACTCTCTTACATGTACAATCATACACTGGAAAATGTCAGATTGATTTTAATTAGAAATACTGAGTTGACCTAACTCAGTTTTTATCAACTTGTTAATAAACTAATTTTATTTTAGTTACTTTGGCATCAAGAAAACTGTCAAACTCAGTTTACTTGAGTTTGGTTCATTTAAACAAACCAAGTACTGGGAACTTTAGCTTTTTTCAGTACTTAGTTACATCCCACAATGTAACTAAGTATATTACTCTTGTACTTAAGTTCCCCACAAATTAGATCTACTTTACTTGAATAGCCTGTTTTCTGTTCATGCCACTTTCTACTTGTACTCCACTACTTTTCATGGTAAACAGCCCTTTCGTTATGTGAGAAAAGTTGGATAAATGGTTCTTTTGTTTTGTAAAACTCTACTCAGGTATTTGCTGTCCCAGCTTGTCCTAAATTCACATATACTTGTTCATTGTTCTGCAGCTTTCCTGTTCAATGTAGGGTAGCTGACGTCTTTTGCCCAGATGAAAATACATGTTTAATGACAGTTGAAACAACCACTGTGATTTTGCACAATGGGTAAATAGATACTGTAGTGTGTTTGGGATAGGTGGGTGGAGTTTCCCAGCATACCTTGAGACAATGTATTTTAGGCCATAAGCCCAAGTAACCTGTGTTTAAATATGTTCTGAATAATTATCAGTAAAGCATTAATTACTTCCTTAGAAATATTTCTATAGAAAATGGTTAGTTATACAACACCATTGCATCATGAGTTAAGTCTCTCACACGGTTAGTCACGTCCTGCCTGGGTGATGCAAGAGGGAGATAAGATAAAGTGGTGTGATGTATTGTAATAACAAACAATCCAGAGCAAAAAGCAAATCATTTAGTCAAATTCATCCAATAAGAACTTTCAACATGCTACAATACATTTTAGGATATTGATAGTTTAAGTTCTCACAATGACAGTAAGCAAGCTAATTTACGGCCTGCCTGATCTGAACCTGAGTGGTGTTCAGTTATTGGACTTCTGTGCTAGTCACGGTTTGTCCATAACAAACACCATGTTCCAACATAAGGGTGTCCATAAGTGCACTTGGCACCAGGACGCCCTAGGTTGTAGGTCTATGATCAACTTTGTAGTTGTATCAGCAGACCTACGACCTTATGTTCAGGACACTCGGGTGAATTGTGGGAAGTAACTGAGTACTGAAAAAGACAAACAAAAGTTCCCGGTACCTACACACTCAAGTAAGCTGAGTTTGACAGTTTTCCTTGATGCCAAAGTAACTTAAATGAAATGAGTTTATTAACAAGTTGATAAAAACTGTGATAGGTCAACTCAGTATTTCTAATTAAATTCAATCTGATATTTAACAGTGTATGGTTGTTCATGTAAGTGAGTATAGTAGTGTGTTTATGTTTGTATGATTGTGTCCGTCTGAAATTATAATAGAGTGTGTGAGAAAGTATAAGATATGGCCCGCATGGCCTCTCATAGTTTATTGCACATGTACAAGTGTTTGGCATTGTGCAGTGTTTCACTAGGTTTATTGGTTCGCGGGCCCTCAGCACTGTAGGAGCTATTAGCATCCTTGCCACTGGTACCAGGTATAGGTTGGGTAGCGGCATGTTCGTAAAACGCAGATATTTTGGCCTGGTTTGCACTTTGGGGTCGACGTTTGTCCATCTTTGGTTTTGGGGACGTTTTTATACCATGCAACGTACCGACTTAGCATAGATAAGCCACGCCCTCAGCAGGTACACCAGATCAGTGCAGCGGAGAGTCGAGTCATTGATCAGGACAGCGAAACGCACAAAAGATGCTCATCCTCTGCTGACATGAAACGAGTGCACATGTAAATCGTGTAGGAGGAAGCAATCAACAGTGTGTGAGCTCTTTATTATCCCCGCCACGAAGGAAGTGAAGCAAAGGATAGAGGAATGGGTTCCAATCCATTCTCTATATTTTCACAAAACTCTATTTACACATTTCCTGTGTACTGGAGAGGAAATTAAAGTATTTTATTTGGTTGTTTGTTTATTTAAATGTTGACAAATTAACATTTTCTCAGATATGCACTTAACAGGGACAACCTGTTTATTCCACATCACCAGGTCTTGAAGTTAGTCTTCTACAATAAAAAAAACACACACATTAGACGCAGATATGAGTATTTCATGCTTGTATTTTATGTTGACTAACTGTGGAGTAGGATTTTGTTTTATGATAGTACTTGACAAAAGTAAATATTGCTAAATACCAGCAAACAAGTAAGTTATTTCCGCAAGAGGGCCCAGTCTTAGGGGATCATAGCTGTGTGTCCCCTCAATCATTATCAGTTCAGCTTTTGGTGGGGGAACCTGAATATTTCATACTTCTTTTCTTTATTAATCTGGTTCTTTAAAGAGTCTATAACTCTGGTATCATCTGTCAGCATGTGTTGTTCGAGAGAGAGAGAGAGTGTGTGTGTGTGTGTGTGTGTGTGTGTGTGTGTGTGTGTGTGTGTGTGTGTGTGTGTGTGTGTGTGTGTGTGTGTGTGTGTGTGTGTGTGTGTGTGTGTGTGCAGTAAACCAGACTTTGCTTTATTTAAATGGAAACATTCAGAAATGCAATCTGAGGCCTTTCTGTTCTTCATTTGGTGAATACCACTTAACTGTTGGACTGCATGTTGGATGTACAGCTGAAACAAAATTTTGGCTCATCATTAACCTTATTTTTTTTTTAATAACATTTTCTAGTTCCAGCCTGCCGTTTGAAAGGCCGCGCTTATTCTCTTTGTCGTGTGTGATTGTAAATTCAATTTATTCGGGCTTTCAGAAATTGCGTGGGGCGTTTCTACTGCTTCCTTGAAGGTAATTGACGAAACAATGATGTGACTCGGCAGATTACTGTAACGTATAATGGGAACTGGAATGAAGAGTGAAGAATGATTAATCATATCTTCAGGTGAATCTGAGGATCCGCACCAGTGTCTTTGTCGGGACGCTCAGGTTTGTCATGTTGTCATGTCACGTGTTAATTTGATCATGATCCAAATGGAGCTTCATTGCTTTGGGTTCTACATTCTGTGTGATGTTTCCCATGAGATGCTGTGCCGTTGCTTGCAGCATGAGGAATTGCCCGTTTTGTGTATGCTGGCTCCGTTTAAAGGCACAACGTTTGCTGTCATTGTCTGAGAAGTGTTGCTCTGGGGTGAGTTCAGACAACATGTTGTGATTTTGCTTAATGAGACATTTCACGTGATTGTTTGTGGTCTCGGGATTCTAGACAATCAGGATATGCTGCAGAGTTGTTCAAACAACTCTGCAGCATATCCTGATTGTCTAGAATCATTGATGTTCACGCCTCTTCACACACCTGATTATCTCTGTGGGACAGCATGCCCTGGTGTGCATACTACAGTGTTTTGAACCGTTTTTTGGGGATCCATGTGCACGACGGTCATTTCCAAATCGCTTTCGTGTGAACATAGAAAGCAGAAGTTCTTTAAAACGCAAAGGAAAACTAGAATTATATTGTTAATAATGTTAACAATCAATAGTCAGTGGGGCTGACTAGTAGTTATCTAGTGTTCACTAGTGGAAATGACATTTCAGCATGTCAAAATAAAGAAGTAAAGCATAGATATCTTTACTTTGAATTGCTACGAGTCAAAATTACATTATGGATATATTGGCTTGGATTTATATAATAAAGAAATTGTTGATATCTACAATTGCTTTTACTGCTATGATAAATTGTTAAAACGGCTTACCATATATGGGGTGCCTGGTGTACGTTCCTATCTTGCACCGTGTATCACATTTTTCTAGCAGTTTTTAGAAGTGCATGAAAGTTTAAATTCAATTTTCAGCCGAAACAGGAGATGCATTTTTTTTTTTTTTTTTACATTAATTACGTTTTGGTTGCAGATGTATCCTCAGTCCACAGGTGTGCTGCTCTCCTGCTTTTTCAAGTTGCTTTTGAAGCAGCTGCCCCTGGTGAGACGAGTCTGTTTGTGATCAGGGCCTAACAGTTATCAGTTATTTTCATTATCAAATCCTCTTTCTTGATTAATCAGTTCATTGATCGCTGGGTTGTTCATAACATGTCATCCAATTGTCTGATCTGAACCAGTCCAAAACCTAAATTGATTAATTAAATTTACATTAACAATACAAAGAAGTAGAGAAGCTGGAACTAGAGAGTGTTTAGTATTCCCGTTTTAAAAAAAAATGAATTAAATGAATTCATGCATTCTTGCAATAATTAATACTTAGAATTTCAAAATGTAAAATTTTTCCTTCCCAATTAGATATTGACAGGAACTCAATTTCAGTTCGGTGATGATGCATAAGTGTTTCGAAACATGAGCGTGTATCAAAGTAAGGTCGTGGAATTTAACTAAATAAAATTTACCTTTGCACAGAGTGTAAAGGTTTGTCTAACCTGAGAAGCTGTGACACCTCGCTGTGCTGATGCGTTGGGTTCCTTGAAAGAAGGAAGGCCTCAGTTAACTGGAATGGAAGCATCACCTTGGACAGTCCATCTATTTTTGTTTCAACAAATGCGTGACAGGTTTTGTACTTACTCAACAGACTAAATATGATCTGTGTGTGTGTGTGTGTGTGTGTGTGTGTGTGTTTTTAGGCTTTGGGGCCTGCGCCTCAGTGGTGCTCCTTCCTGGACAACCTGACTGAGGAGCTGGAGGAGAGCCCGGAGAGCACAGTGTATGACGACTACAAGTTCGTCACCCGCAAGGACCTGGAAAATCTGGGTGAGACCTTGCTGCCTTGATTTCTTTCTCCCCCCCCCCCCCACATCCCAAACCTCACTGCATATGTAAACAAAACTCAAATTTAAACAAGCCGTTCCACAGGAAAGATGACCCCAAACCCCAACTGGCGTGTCGACTACCTCAGTTAGAAAGCGCATAAGAATAAATAGATGACTGCACAAAGAGGGATTTAATCCCTGCCTCAAAAGTCACACCCAAAACTATGAGTCAGTCTGAGCCACTTTGCCGCCTTGAGGGCTAGCACGGGGGGGGGGAGACTACCTCACTGAAGGCCTGCTGACCAACTGAGTGGCGTTAGGTAAGAAAAGTAGTGTGAGGGGGTGGACACTGGAGGGGTTGAATGAACATTGGAATGCAGGCTCAGCAGTAAAGAGATCAAATGACAAGGAGCAGAAAGACGGTTGGCTGCTGTGGGATAAAAGGAGAGGAGGGGGCAGGCAGGGGGCAGGCAGGGGAACAGCGGTGTTGATTTACTGGAGCCGCTTAATGTGACCCTGTTATGTAACCGTGAAGCAGCCTGGGCAGAGCTCACTGACAACGGTCGAGGAAGAACTTACTCAGAATTCCCTGTGTCGCCCTATGTGCACCCTCTATAGCGCGGGGCAGGCTTTCATGCGTGAAACACGTTTTCAGCAACAACCTGCTCTCAGGGAGGGGATTCTCTAAATTTAGCGGCATGCTTCGTAGCATACAACCCTGATCCCAAGGCAGTTGGGATGCAGTGTAGAAGGTAAATAAAACAGAGTTATCAGTCGCAAACAAGCAGTGTTTATCAAAAACGGTTTAGACACTTTACACAATCATGTGCTTCACAAAGTATTGAACTTTGGCCCACTGAGCTTTTGAGGATGTCCCTTTCATCCCCAGTCCTGATATGATATCAGCCGTTGAGCCCATGAACCAGTTTACCTGTGGAATTGTCCAATCAGGTGTTCTTAGATCATCTCACAACCCTCCCAGTCTTATGTTGTCCCTGCCCCAACTTCGTTTGAAACATGTTACCGGCATCAAATTCAAAAATGAAGTTGATGAGACAAAGCATTACATTTATTGTCTTTGTACTGTTTTCAGTTTAGTACATGTCAAAAAGAACGAGCACATCATTAAATCTTTTTATGTTTTACACAGCATCCCAACTCTTTTTTGTAATAGAACTTGTAAAGAGCTTCTGGTATGTTTTATAGTGGTGGAACAACCGACCAACAGACTAACATTTTCACACATGTAACCACACTGCTGTCTATTGTGTATCTGTGGCAGGTTTGTCTCACCTGGTGGGATCACCTCTCTTGAGAGCCTACATGCATGGCTTTTTTATGGACATCAGGCTTTATCATAAGGTAAGGTGTCAAACCGCTAGATATCCTCTTTGTTTTAACATATTTTAATTAAGTGTGTTGTTAAATCCAGTCTGATTGTCATGAAGTATGTTTAGATTTGACAGTTTTGCTGTTGCGTTTTGCCGCAGGTCAAAAGCATGGCGAATCCTTTCGCATACGACGAGTATCGCAAGGATAAGATCCGCCAGAAGATTGAGGAATCCAGAACCCAAAGAGTTCAGGTTAAGGTGAGAGGTCCTCACAAAATGCCTCCTCTTTCCATTAGTGGTTACAGAACTGTTCAAATCTCTGCCTGAGAGCAGTTATGGTAGACGTTCAAAGATTGTTTCTTCAACGCAAATATTGCATTTTTTGCTACAGTGGACTGGTTGCATCGCGGACATTGTGCCATATCATAGCAGGGTCATTCCATACAAAATAAAAAAGTTCCCTGACCCCCTCAGAATCAGCTGATCTGATTTGTTTTGACCAACCACCTGATGTTTACCCAAAATTTATCTCCGGTGAATTATAAGAAAACATTATGTCATAGACATTAAATTGGAGCAGTTTTGCCATTGAAAAACTGAAACTATGATACATCCCATGATATGATACTCAGAGTTATTAAGTTAAGGTTATAGAAAATTCCTCCTGAACAAAAACAAAACTTTGGGTCTAGAGTTTGACCCCTGGAGTGGAAGTAAAATCTGTTTTTAAGATTCCTCAAATGTATTTTTTCATCCCTGAAAATAATGTGACTATTTCCTGTACTTATGAATTTATGAGGGCTCAAAAATGCTTGAAAAAATATCGACTCGACCCTATGTACTTTGAGGGTCTGTAACTTGGAAAATATTCATCGTATGAAGGTAACATTTTGCATGGCTTCATTAAATTTACCCCCCAAAAAAATCAGCTGATTTTGAGGTGGTCCGGGGAGTTTTCACAGTCACCGATTGATTTTTCATGGAATGACTCAGCAGGAAACAGCAGCAGGATATGATTACTTGGAATATTATGTTTTATTGACATCTCTTAAAAAGTTGAATTTAAGAAGATGCATAAAAATCTGATAAATGCCTTCAAACCATTGTTTGCATTGATGATTTGCTTGTTACTCGTGTGTGTGTGTGTGTGTGTGTGTGTGTGTGTTTGTGCGTGTACTTGTGTGCGTTGTGTTATGACTGAGGCAGACGCTGCCCAAGGTGAACAAGGAGCTGGCTCTCAAGCTGATGGAGGAGGGTGATGACGAAGCAGAGCTGTCCTTGAGGAAAAAGAAAGGCAAGGTAGGAGAACACAGATCAGAAAACGAAGCTGGTTGTAGTTCTGGGCAATTAACCAAACATAACTGGAAACCGACATTTACAGCCTCTCACCATCATTATCTTGCTAGTGTTGGTTGATTTGATTAATACTTTCCCCATGAACTCTCATTAAAGACATACTACGTCATGTTCAGTCACGCCTTTTCCAGCTAATGTTCACCTGCTAACACGGAGCCAACAACAAGGCCAACAAACAAATATTCCTCCTCCCCCTGACTCTTCACGTTTAGTCTGGTTATGTTACATGAACTACCAGCTTTGAGGACCAGACATATGCAGGACTAGACTCCAGACATTCAGGGCTGAAGCAGCAGCAGTCCACAGGACCTACAGGACAGACCCAAAGCTTTAGCACCAAGCTCACAGCTGCTGTGTTCTCTAGCAGGAGGTTTTCTGTGATGGTTCACATCCAGTGTGTTTTAGAGTCTGTTAAACTCCTTATAGGGAACAAATCAGCTTTGTTTGAATCAGTTTCAAATGTTGGTGAGGGAGGTAATCTACATGTGTGATGATTAGGGAGCTACTCAGTTTAGTGTGTGTTGTCACCATACAGCGTTAAATCATGTATTTTGAAATGATCAACTCAGAGGAAACAGTGACAGGAACTTATACCTAAAAAGACTGATGTTTCCATTTTTTTAAAAGCATATAAAATTATCCAATTCACTCTAGAGATACTCAGAACTCATCATCTGTGAATCTGTGATGAGGTTTGTTTGGTCTTTGTATTCTGTTCATGTAATCAGCGTAATCTCATCATTTCCTCCATCTCAACGTTTCAAATCTGCAGGCTCTTCCCAGCATCCTGGGAGACGATCGATTTAAGGTGATGTTTGAAAACCCGGAATACCAGGTAGACGAGCAGAGCGAAGAGTTCCGCCTCCTCAACCCCATCGTCTCCAAGGTCGGACAAAAGAGGAAGAAGAAGCTGCGTCTACTGGCTCAGCAGGCCGCCGCTTCCCAACAGGTGACGCTGAACTTAGCTGTTATTTTTCCTCACAGGTATGCAAAGATTTACTCGTACGCCTCCAGGACATCAGACTGCCATGGTCAGAGATTCTCCCAAATGAGAGGAGAATTGGTTTGAGATAAAAGGGAGTAGAGTAAATAATTGATGGCTTTCCTCATTCAGTTCTTGTATTCATAGGTGTCTGTGAGCGAGCTGTGTTCACACTTCCTGTATTTTGTGGATCAGGCCTGTCCTCAGTGCCAAGTAAGAATATCACATCAATAACTTTGGCTTTGCAACATCTCTGTCCAGGCGGCTGAAGACGAGGAGGAGCCCGAGGGCATAGCCAGCTCCGAGGAGGAGAGCTCGGACGATGACAAGAGTTGGGTGGAGGAGGTGAGGGAGCAGCGGAGGCTGCTGTGGCAGGAGGGCCGAGACCGGCGGCGGCGGCAGGAGAGGAAGGAAGCAGATCGCAACACCGTCCTGTTGGAGGGGGAACTGGACGGAAGAGAGAGAACCTCAAACATGGCTGAGAGCAAGAAGTCAAGTCAGCCTCAGTTTTATCAGCTCAAAGACGGAGAGGAATTCAGAAGTTTTAACGACGTGTCCCGCAAGCAGAGATTACAGAAGTACGTCTTTTAGATGCATTAAATGCAAGTGTTGCATGAAAACTGGGTCAATGTGTGGGACACTGTTATTCAGATTGCTATCATGTTTTCAGATTGATGATGAGGCAACACCTGTGTAGACATGCCTAGTCAAGAAACTTTGTGTTGCACGCTTTCCCCAAAGAGATTTACAGTCTGCCTGTTCTTCCAGAGCTTCTTTGGAGGAACGTCTTAAATTAGAGGAACACTCTGGAACCAGCAACATGGCCGACACTGCAGTCGGCAGTAAACAGCTAACCTTCACCCTCAAAAAGGTAAACATTTCACGTCTTAGACCATTCTTAGACCATTGCACCAGCTGATGCAAGATGCAGGTCTGAAGATGGTTTAACTTCATGCAGTCTCACAAATCATGGTATTTTTTTATGAAATATCTGCATTTTATTGTTGCAAATGACAGCAAGCCAACATTGAATAACACCAATAACACACTGAAAACGGTTTATGGTATATGGGTGAGGTCAACAGACACCAAACAGCTCTAACAATAGTCATACAAAAACTTCATGAAAGTAATACTGTGAAAATACACAAAAAATACACGAATGATCCGTGAGGAAAATTGTTCGCCCACTGCCTGGGAGTGAATAATAGTTTTAACTGCTTGCTTTTAAGTAATCACGTCACCACATGAATGTACATGTGGTGGAAACGCCCAGGACGACATAATTTAACGTACGTTGTTGTGTTTCCGTTTGCAGTCGGAGCAGCAGAAGAAGCAGCAGCAGGCAGAGCGGGAACACCACGAGGAGAGGAAGAAGCTGAGGCGCCCGGCCGGACACCTGAGCAGTGGCCGAGGGAGAGGCAGGGGCGGCGGCAGGGGCGGCGGCAGGGGAAGAGGAGGAGGGAGAGGCCGGTACTGAGGGCTTCTGCTCCTCTGTTAAGTCATCTCTACCAGATGTCTCAGACGGTTGGAGAATGCAGATGTGATCATATTATAGCCATCCTGCACAGGTGGCAGAGACGGTCTTGCCTCCTGCTCCTGGGAGGTCCTGGCCATGTGTTTAGCTGCTCTTTGGAAATTCAGAGCATATTAAAAAAAGATTACCCATGTCACCGCCTGTATGTATATAAAGCCCATGCCATCATCACAAAATACCTTGACTGCATACTTTCTCTTACAATCACTCCTCAATGGAGCCTACTATTTCATGTAATGAAGAGGAGAGACGCTTTGTGCCTGTAGAAAAAAAAAGCAGTATTTCTTAATGCTTTTTGTTATTACTCTGTATTGTATCCAGAGTGTATCCAACTCTGGAATAACAACACTTGTAATATATTGATTATATTTGGTACACTTGCTTGTCTGTTTTTATCACTGAAAATCAAAATATACAACTTCTTTCTGACAAAACGGCTCAAATGTGTAAATGGATCATGCTTGCTTTGCAGTTAATGTCAGATTTAAGAGTAGGAGAGGAGAGGAATGAGGGAGGTTTCTTTGTTCCTGTCTTTTGCATCACATGCAGTTCTTGAAAACAAAGACTGCCTGGGTGTCCCTCCCATCCCCCATCTGATGGTGTGAACTCCCTCTGCTCCGGCATTGGCGCATATCCAGTGTGAGGGAGGTGCTTTTTAAGCTCCCAGCATGCCAACACTTTCCCTCAGGCTCATCTGAACGCATTTTTGATATCGTTCTGCTTTTTCATCAAGAGCCATCTGCTTAAAAAAAAAAAAAAAAATCTGACTGTGAAAACGGCAATCTGCCGTTGTCTTGAGGGTTATATGCCAGACTATTTCATGACAGAGACCTGTAAAGTCCTGGAGTCTCTGCCGGTCTTTATCTCCTAGATCAAACAAAAGAAGGTCTAACATTGGAATTAGTGAGTTTTAGAGGTTCAGCATCTCCCCTGTCTTTATGCTAAGCCTCGCTAAAATGGCTGCTGGCTCCAGCTTTCTGCACAGACATGAGTGGCATCAATCTTCTCATCAAATTCTCAGCCACAACACCAACAGGCAAATTATACCTTTAACTTTGTACAGGGCTTTTATAATCCTTTGACTTTGCTAAATAGATCCGGGTCGGGGTTTATTTCATTTGAAGGCTTCCAAATAAAGCCCTTCATCTAGGCATTTGTTGAGTTTCCCATCAGTTAAGAGAAGGTTACCGAGGCCAGATGACAAAGTTCCAGCCTAGTTCACTCTTTGTTTTTTGGAAAGCAGTGATTCTGTCCCACTGCAAGACAAATAAACATCATTTAACCATGTGTCTTCCCGTATAGCTCTGTCATCTGGGTTCCAGGCAGATTGCCCCCTTTTCCTTTCACGATGCTTTGGCTTCACCATGACAACTAGCAATCAGGCCACAGGAAATGGGTCACCCAAAGCTGCCACAAAGAATAAGGAAACTGAATTTTCACAGAGGCAAGGAAGTGCTATTTGATATAGAGTACCTCATTTACTGTCACACTGGCCTGCATTTTTCCTCGTGGGACAAGATTTCTATCCCAAGGCAGGTATTGTTGCACTTGATGAAGATCACATACATTTAGCTCAGTTGCAGAAGGACACACAGTATGGCATCAAAGCAAATCACGGTGTGTTTCAGGTTTAAACAAAAGAAGTAAAAACCAGGGATCCTTTAATGTGACTGAATCAAACCGTTTTAAATAGCGTGCCGTATAGCACAGCAGCGTCGGGGTCTAGTATGACCTCTAACATATGCGTTGTGTAGCACTTTGTAAAGACTGGATCAACATGACAAAAAAAAGAAAAGAAATTTACCTTCCCTGTTATGTGACATTGAGCTCCAAACCTCTTGTGATTCGGCGACAGCTGTAACAGAGGTGGGACAAACCGACACCCCGTTACGCCTTCTTTGTGTTCACACGGAACGTTGGGGCGGCCTTGAAAATGCTATGTGAAAGTGGCTTCTGTTGCATCACAAAGGGCAGTGTGTCCTTTACTCTGGAAATTGCAGACAAGATACTTCAGCAGGTCCCACAGAAAGGAATGCTTTGGAGAACTGTTTAATTTGGGTCTTTGGATTCTGCAGAGTAACCAGCTTATTGTTCTAGAAAACTATGACAGAGAGGTTCCTCAGAGGTCTGTTACCAATACATAAAATGAACATTTTCTAGAATATTCCATTCAATATAGCAACGAATGCTGAAGAATTGTCCTAATTTTGATCATCCTGTCGATAGGAGTAATTCGCTATACCAGTTTGGTTGCATTAAGTTATTTACATAAAGAAATGATTTGGTTGTGATTGTTGTTGACAGATTATTTTAAATAATGAAATAGACATAGGAGTTTTCCTGTAATTTCTGTCCCCTAAAACCATGTTAATTAGAATTTAAATACAGTAAGCCTATAACAGTTGATTTATTTTTGGTGATGGTAACTGCTTTTGAGGGAAATACTTCTCTATTATTCACATTCATATTTTGGCATAGTCCTTATATTTGTCCTATTATTGCTGTCAGATCTTTTCTACATCTCACTGTGCTGCGTACAAATGATATTTTCTGACCTCTTCCTACTAAACTGGTGTACAGTCTAAATATTGAAGGGGACTGTGTCCCCTGAATCCGCCCAGAAATCTGCACCTATGCACAGCTGTAACATTCAGAGCCTCTCAGAAAGAGGAAAAAATATGAAGCCATGTGGTTTAGCAATCAAGTAATTGCTTATGCAATGTGGATGTACAATTTGTAGTCAGCAAGCTACAGCCACTCTGCATCAGTCATCTTTTTTCATTAAGAGCGTGCAGCGCCTACTCAGAGGTCAAGCTCTTGAGCCTTGATGAGGAACTTTTAGCTGTATTGTAGATGCATGCCAACCTGCTCCGACTCTGCATGCCTCTGTAGGCGGATGCAGTAGTTTACACTTTTGCCTGTACTTCTTTCATCTTACGTTTCATAGAGCAGATACAATTGTGTTAATGGCACCTAAAATATGAAATAGGGACCCCTCCCCAGACTCTGTGCCTTTTCCCTCCAAATGGATTAAAAGAGTGAAATGTGCTGATGCAGCCTGTTCACCGAGATTCAAGCCAACGCAGGAAAGCATAAAAGATTTTCCAGTGAAAATACGATCACTTTTTTTTTGCCTTAGAATCCACATTGTGGAGCAACTCAACACTGAAAGAAGAAATGTTGAGTCAGCAGAGAGACAGATTAAACAACTCTCCTCTCATCACTCCAGAGAAAGCTGACAAGTGTGCAAGTGGGGCAGTTCTTCAGTCAAATGCTAATTTATATATTTATTATAACAAACTTGATATAGTCTGGGCTATAATTAGCCTTCATTTATTTATTTGAATTTACTATTAAGATAATTAGATATGCAGATAATATTACAAACACGTTTATTCCATTTAGGAATATAATATATTAGGCTTGACGATTGAGACTTTTCTCTTGATGTCACCAGTTTTCTTACACTTACAGTTTTCTTACACTGACTCCTGTATTTTCACATTTTCTTCATGCTCTTTCTGCACCTGTCTGACAGGTGCAGAAATGAACTTTAGAACTTTAGAGCACTGACCCAGGTTGTTGAAGATGTGACTCATATGTATCAGCATCAGCGGAGATGCTGTCAATCACTCTGTAACATCCTCCTGATAGACCATTGAGTGGGTAAACAAGGTTAAAGACATTGCATGTGTAACAGTCATGTATACACAGTGGAACACTTATTGGAGACAATTAAAAATAACCATGTCACATATTTGATATGGTGATGTTACAAACCATGGAGGCTGACAAGCAATGCATTGTTGGTGCGTCTGTTTGATGCATTGAATCACCCGCTCATTTTATGCCAGACTTCAGGTTTATATCTACAGTAAGTTCAGGAGTTGCAATGAAATCTACGACTTTGCACTTTTTCTTTAGCTGGCTAGAAAAAGCTAAAAAAAAAAAAAAAAAAGTCTGTGTGGCGTAATGGTTTGAACGCGCCAGCTGTCTGAGTCCGTCATCACAGTTAGAAGTTGATTAGGATTTCTGTGTATCACATGGTGTAGGGGGGGTTTGCCCCATCTAAGTCACTCTGATATGACAAACGGAGCAGAGTCGAAACGGTTAAACACTACAGGTACCATCTGTTTAGATGGGCCTATAGCTGTGCAGAAAAGCACTAAGATTTCCGGTCGCATAAGTAGCTGTCTGGGCCAGCCAAAAATGCTTATTGAGGTCAAGCCTTCATTGATTCTGTCTGTTAACCTCTGATGAATACTAACTCCAATCTCCAATCCTTGACCCCTGGTCCTACAGCTACACGAATGAATGAGCTGCTTCTTGTTGGTAACGAGTGCATGCAGAGCACCTTAAACCACTAACATTCTGCTATTAGTATGTAACTAATTGGTATCATTTATAGACAGCATTTTGTCACACTGTTACTAATAGACACCTTTGGAATCCTACACATTGCACAAGAACAGGAAGCATTTAAAACATGTCGACCATTTGGACACATTGTGTAGAAGATCCACTTTTAGTTTCATTATTTGTTGCAAGGATCAGCTTTATTGATTTTGGCAGCGATGAGGTGGAGTACAGTTTATTCTGTTGAGACATGTGCGCTCTGTTTATTCTGCTTACACTCTGCAGTACAGGAACGTAAGTTGATCAAAAAGAAAACTGACTGTAGCATTTTCATTATACAAGTATGAGCTAGCAAAAAGTGAAGAAACATTCAAAGCCAGAAGCAGAGACACATAACATACAGTCACTAAGACCCGTATGTTTCTCTGTATGCTGTGGGTGCCCTGTAACAATCATCATCCTTGTCTTCTCTGAGACCTTGTGAACGTGGGGGCTAGGCCACAATGGTCCACAGTAATGATAACAGAAACTCCACACAGAGCGAGAGCTAGACATTACAAGGGGAGGAGAAGGGTGAAAGGGAGGATAGCAACTCGTTTGCTGGGAGAGAGACAAAAACAGAAATGAAAGGAAATGACCAGAGCGAAGAGAAACAATTTAAGCCACATTTAGTATGTAATACGTATTCTTGGGATATTCTGGTTTTGAACCAGCTGATAAACATCTGTTTATAATGAATTAGCCCCCAAGTGTAGGCCCACTTCCTGCTTGACATGCATGAATCTGCACATGAGCTGAGGCCTGCTAGAGCAAGTTCACATCCAGAGCAGGATTGTAAGGAAAGCAGCAATGTATGATACTGGCTGCAGATTTTGTCATTATACAAGTTTGCTGCTTAACCTCTGTGTAACTTTTTGACCAATCCAGAAAGGGCTGTGCTTTTTACTTTTTAATAAACTGCATGGAAAGAATTACTTAATTCAGTAACCCGGCAGAGAGCTTGAATGGAAACCCCATTGTGAAAATAGTAGAATACCATCTTGATTGTGGCCTCAAAACTCTGGAAAAGATGTTAAATTAATCCGACAGATGTGTGGTCCCCATGAAGCTACAACGTTAAGTGTTCTGGAACCGCTTGTGCAACATTTCCACATGCAGTGTGGGATCACTCTAACCAAATTATCAATTTCCTCCATTTGGTAATGTCTGCTTGCTAGTGTCTATGCAAGCAGACATTTGGACTGATAGCACTGTACAATAAGAGAACATGCGTGGTGGGACAGGAATTTGAGGGGTCTGCGTAAAAAAAGAAAGAAATACTGATTAATAATCAGTGTATAAGCAACATCCAAAAGCTGCATGACA
The DNA here is from genome assembly GCA_037577475.1 of Chaunax sp. Z400. Lineage (NCBI taxonomy): Eukaryota > Metazoa > Chordata > Actinopteri > Lophiiformes > Chaunacidae > Chaunax > Chaunax sp. Z400. The sequence continues at coordinate 20,283,831 of CM075194.1, forward strand.
AACATTTGTTAAATACATTTGCATAAAAATGTGATAAATTGCACCACTTCTTCAAGTAATACACATGACTGCATCAACTGTGTGTTGACAGCTATAGCCTATATTTTTAGAGCTGTTGTGACATACATGCCTGTGCTGACACTGAGCCATCTCTAGGTGATCTCTGTTAATCTCATCAGACAGGTCCAGTGTGAGGAGCAGACTGCTATCCAGCCAGGTCACATCAGACCATTCTGTCAGTCAGAGTAAGTGAGGATTTCTGGGAGTCTTTCAAAGGCAGTGCAGATTTCCTCCATCACACCTGGTCATCATCATAATATCAAGAAGACATAAGCATAAAATATGCTTCTGAGGACTATGATAAATTCTTATCTCCGTTAGTAATAAATCTGAAAGTAATATTCTTGATTGATTGATTTGTCTATGAAATTTAAAAAAACAAAAACCCTTGTTATTTTCTCAGACCACGCCCCCACACATCACATTTGAGAACATGAGACAAGAGATTGTGTGGCATTTTTTGCTTGACTGAAACATTCATTCACTTTTAAGATTTTAATCATTTCAACTCCTAATGTTCATTAAAACATGTTTCTCTGAATCCCTACGCAGTCTGGCAAAACTATCCCAGATAAAAAAAAAACTAGTTAACTAGTTTTATCAATTTAAAATGACGCCAATTTGAAATTGTTGTGTCTACATTATGCAGTTTTGAAACTGTCTTTCCAACCATGTGGATAAAATAAAACGAACAGACATTTACAGGTTACACAACACATCCAGGCCAACCTCAGGAGGAATTAATTATTTGCATAAAGACATATGGAACAAGGAAAGCAAACCCATTCAAAGTATGGATCTACGTGGATGGAAGCCGGTTTCAGCTGGCTGCGTTGCCGTAGTAACGAGCCCAGTATAAATACTGTCGGGACCGTCTTTCCACCTCAGTTTCACTTCTGGAGAGGCTTCTGTTATCACGGTAGACTTCATTGTGAAGGGGACTAGCTTTCTAAATCTCAGCACCCTGGTCTAATGGACAAACTGTTTGTAAATGCTTTTTAAGGTAAGTAAGGATCTTTCAGTGTCTAAGTTCAGTGTTTAACTAGGAACGTCTTTCTTTCTTTATCGACTAACTTCAGCAAATGTAGCCTGCAGGCATATTCTAGTTACGGTGGCTTTAAAGGGACAATGAAAAGGGACATGTTAGAGTTCGGTATTCTTGCTGTTTCTCCATGACCGTAACTTCAATCTTAATCTGACTTGAATCTATCTGGAGTGTTAAACATTATTACGTGGACTGGCGTGGAAGACGTCTGGTTTAAATTAGCTAGCTAGCTAATGTTAGCAGATGTCTCATTTGTGTTAAATCCTGCCAGCTCACGAGCATAATGTTTGCTTCAGGTGGCAGCTCTGCGGCGCCATGAAAAGTTTCAGTGAGTTCGTGACACGCTGAACATTTTTTACTTGAGTGTGTTAACTAAGAAACCACGATAACGGTAGTGTGAATGTTAAATTGCCTCATGGCATGAAGCGCTCCAAACGGAACCGGCATATTGGCGTGGGCGTCATTCTTATCACTGATTGGTTCGGTGTCATGACGTCGTGGTGACGTGAGAGTGTAATTGGCTAAAATGTTGAATGGGCGGGTCTTAAACTCCATTCAACGTCTTCTTTGCAGACGGTGTCTGGTTATCACGCCAAAGTTATAAAATGGAGCGCTATTAAGCCCGTAGACTGGATGTGTATGTCTATATTGTATCGTAATGATTTTTTTTTTGCCATAAAGTCTTTATCTATATGGCAAAAAAGATATTAATTCAGATATTTAATGCAATTCGTAGCCTATAGAGTTTGATCTAGAGCTTTAAATGCAGTAAAGTTGAGTTCATATTTAGTCCTGCAACTTCTTTCTTCCTCATGAGAAAATAAGTTGTGTTGTTTACCTACTACTTAATATTCTTGTTTACAGAATTTACGCTCTAGGAAAACACACACTGGCTTCTCAGCAAGCCCTGGCCTCGAGTCTTATTTGAAGGGATTTAACTTCACTGGTGAGCCACCTTGGCTTCTCTGCACCTGACTGACAGCAACACTAAATTCCTTCTCTTTCATATTCAAGTAAGTGTCTCACTGTCTGTCCTGTGCAGACAGTTATTTTATTTAGGATTACTCATACTTGCACTATTGGGGTTGTAAAATGTACCATAGCAAGCAAGGATTCAAAAGATACTGTGGTCTCAAAGTGGAAAACTATATAAATGTTGCCTCCCTCTTCCAGTTAACTAGTGACCAACCAAAGGACTTCTGGTGACCATGAACACTGCCACTCCCACTGAGTTTGAATTCTCCTTCCTGGAGGAGGGTTTCAATGCCCGGGATATTGTTGAGCAGAAGATCAATGAGTCTTACATGACGGTAAGCATGCGTGTGTGTGTGTGTGTGTGTGTAATTTGTTTGTCTTAAATTCAAATTTATTTGAATTGCTGCTGTAATTAAGAAATTATTTTGTACAGGAATACCTTTGTCACACAAACACTGCATGTCCCTTTTCCAATCAACTCTGTTACAGGATGACAGGGATGCCTTCTATGTCTGTGACTTGGGAGATGTCCTAAAGAAACACATGCGCTGGATGAAGGCCCTTCCTCGTGTCACCCCGTTCTATGCCGTCAAATGCAACGACAGTCGGGCTGTGGTTATGACTCTGGCGTCACTGGGAACTGGCTTTGATTGTGCAAGCAAGGTGTGTGTTGAACACTTTCCATATTGCTAGATGTTATCAGAAAAAGGCCGTACTAACCTCTCGATGATTAGCTGAAATTGTATTTGCAGCTTGTCTGAATGCTTGTCTGCATTGTTCCCACCAGACTGAGATTCAGCTAGTGCAGTCTCTGGGAGTGGATCCAAGCAGAATCATCTATGCCAACCCCTGCAAGCAAGTGTCTCAGATCAAGTATGCGTCTGCCCACGGGGTACAGATGATGACTTTTGATAGCGAAGTGGAACTCATGAAAGTGGCCCGCTATCATGACAATGCCAAGTGAGACATTTTGCCAATATGATGCATTATCAGCACGCACTCCATTTTTGTCTCTTCCACTCACTCCATTTCTGCTTTCTACTCAGGCTGGTGCTGCGTATTGCCACAGATGACTCAAAGGCAGTGTGTCGTCTGAGTGTGAAGTTTGGAGCCCAACTCAAAGCTTGTCGAGGTCTTCTGGAGCAGGCTAAAGCACTGGGGCTGGATGTGATTGGCGTCAGCTTTCATGTTGGCAGTGGCTGCACTGATCCCATAACCTACACTCAGGCTATCGCTGATTCCCGCTGTGTCTTTGATATGGGGGTGAGTTGTGAGCGACTTGCACGTGCAAATGTAATATTTGTTCACCCAGCTAAGTAAAGTTGTACTCTTTTGTGACCTCCTAGAATGAGCTGGGCTTCAATATGGACCTGCTGGACATTGGAGGTGGTTTCCCAGGTTCTGATAATGCTGAACTCCAATTTGAAGAGGTCAATTTCTATTTGTTTTCATGTGGTGTTTCATTTGTCTGTTTTGGATTTTTCTTTTTAATTATTCAGATATTTACCTGTGGACACTTCCTTCCCCTCTAGATCACAACAGTAATCACTTCAGCTCTGGACAAGTATTTCCCTGCTGATCCCTCTATTAAGATCATTGCCGAGCCAGGCCGTTTTTATGTGGCCTCTGCTTACACACTGGTTGTTAACATAATTGCCAAGAAGGTCATCATGGATGAGGACTCAGCCTCTGACGGTAACAGCCTTGTTAGACTCTGTAATTTAGAAAAATGGTTTATTCTGAGAGCAGTACCAGTAGTAACGTATTGTTCTTCCTTCAGAGGAAGACGAAGGGACCAGTGATAGGACTCTGATGTACTACGTCAATGATGGTGTGTACGGATCCTTCAACTGCATACTTTACGACCACGCTCACTGTTTGCCAATACTACCTAAGGTAGGTGGAGTTTACCTTAGCTAAGTGGAGTTTCTCATGTAAATCGGTCATTGATTGGCAAAACTAATGGTTAACTTGTGTGTCCCCCACCTCTCAATACTTAGAAGCCAAAGCCAGATGAGGTCATGTACCCTTGCAGTATCTGGGGTCCAACATGTGATGGCCTCGATCGTATTGTTGAGCAGTGTAGCCTGCCTGACCTGCAGGTGGGTGACTGGCTCGTCTTTGAGAACATGGGTGCCTACACCGTGGCCGCTGCCTCCACCTTTAACGGCTTTCAAAGACCTGACTTACACTATGTCATGTCCCGCCCTGCCTGGTGAGTAGACTGTCACAGAAGCTGACAGTGGGAGTGGGTCACTCTCTGGAGCTATTTGCAGGTTTAAGTGCGCCTTGTGTTCCCAGATCATCTAACATTTATCTTTGTCTTCTTCAGGCAATACGTGCAGCAGGTCTGTGCCCAGGGTATGCCAGCTCTTGCAGAAGAGTCTTGCCCGTTTGAAGTGCCAGCCTGCTGTGGCCGAGAGAGCAACTTGGAGATTCCCACTAAGCCCTGCCAGGGCCATGTCGTCTAAACGCAAATGTACATCGCAGAAACATTCTCGCATCCTCTGTTCATTGAGTTGAGAAAATACTATCACTTTTCTTTTTCTCTCCAAGTGTGCATGAAAATTCAAGGCCAGTTACTTGACCGGAGAATGAGAGGGACGTGTTGCACAAATGTCTGTGTTCTGTACGGAAGCTGGGGATCAACCCTTTATGAAATGAGGCTGAATCACACTCTGAGTGTCTCTGTGTGTTCCAGACAGTGTGACAGGGCAGCTCTGTACTAGAACTTGTTGCTGCAGTCTTCCTGCCCTAATCTGGAGATTAGAGTACTATAGAGTTCACGAGAAACTGACTGAACTTAACTGAACTGCAATAGTGTCGGGAGAGAAAACATTACTTTTTCAAATAAATCTCACAACTACCTCAGTGAACATTTCCTGTCACCATAGAAATTATAGCAGTAGATCAAGAGATTAAGGGTTACCAGTACTATTCATTTAATAATATAACATAACTCTATTATCAGATTGCTTTCATTTTAGGCGATTGCCAGTGGTAATGACCCGTAATATGTAAAGTTATTTATTATTGAACTGCTGATCCTTCAAAGCCCTGTTAACAGCTGAAGTCACATCCTGAGCTAGTAACTCGTTAAGAGGTGGTTGGAGGGGTGATTTAATTCCTCAAAAAAAAATGGCTGCTATGTTAATATTTATATTGTTCCATGATCTCCACTTCTGTACAGAACCTGTGAAGTGTTAGTCCTCAAGATGTTTTCTGTAACAACTGCATAATGTAGCTATTCCCTTTTTTTCCGTGTTCTGTGGTTCTCTGATAAAGGCCAGAGCAGATCGTTCCCACAAATGAATACAGTGACACACACAGTCACAGGAAACGCATGTGTTACTGTCTGCATGTCAAAACAATGTACTGTCTCAGTGATTGTTTGGCAGCACCAGACATCTACCAGAAACAGATCTTCAAGATTAACACTTCAAACACAGGGACTCAAGCAGACTGCATCTCTCCTCTTCTCCTTAATTTATCTTATTTTTTTGTAACCTGTAGAAGCAATAAGTCTGTTCGTGATATTAATAGGCCGTGCTTAACCACACATTTGAAATTGATATGAAAGAGACGGGATTGCAAATTCATTATGCTTTCCTATGGAAATTTTTGGAAGTTTTGTATTTTTTTTTAATAAATAAAACAGGTGCAGAGCCACATTGTGTGTGTGTGTGTGTGTGTGTGATTTAATTGTCCATTATGTACAAAAGGCACTCACGTGTATAGGCACATGCCTTAGAAGTCTAGTATTTGCATAAGGCACTTGTTTAAACCTGTACTATCTGAGGCACTGTGTCATCCTCAGTTTTGTAGATGCAGTACAGTTAAGTTGTCAGTAACAACCTCAAAGATGTGTGCTTCAGACAGCAAGGTAACTGACTTTTCAAGAATCAAATAGTAATTTAACTTATAGCACTCATGCTATAATATGTGATTTAGAAAATTATCCCTCAAGTCAATCCTGACTTTCACAGGTTTTACACAACATAAACGGATTACATAACATTCCATATCCTGAAGATGAATGAACTTTGTTCCAGAAACAGAAAGTTTCAATCAAAACTCTTACCACCAGTTGCAGGAAATGACATTTCAAATGTTGAAAATGAGCAATTTCAATGTTTTTTGAAAATGATATGCCCATTTTGAATTTGACGTCAGCAACATGTTTCAGGAAGTTGGGACAGTGAATACAAGAAACTGGAAAAGTTGTGAAATGCTAAAAGAAAACATTAGTCGAACATCTCAAAATTAATGAGGTTGATTGGCAACAGGTTAGTAATATGATTGGGTATCAAAAGAGCATATTAGAGAGGCTGAGTCTGTCTGAAGTAAAGATGGGGAGGGGTTCACCACTCTGTGAAAGTGCGCTGGAAAATAGTGCAACAATTTAAGAAGAATGTTTGTAAAATTGCAAAGAATTTGGGGATTTCATCGTCTGCAGCAACAATATCATTAAAAGATTCAGAGAATCTGAAGAAATCTCTGTACACAAGGGACAAGGATGAAAACCAATACTGTAGGCCGTGATCTTCAGGCCCTCAGACATCACTGCATTAAAAACAGACAGGATTCTGTATAGTGGACATCACTGCATTAAAAACAGACAGGATTCTGTATAGTGGACATCACTGCATTAAAAACAGACAGGATTCTGTATAGTGGACATCACTGCATTAAAAACAGACAGGATTCTGTAGTGGACATCACTACATGGCCTCAGAACACTTCTAAAAGTCATTGTCTGTGAACACAGTTCGTCGCTGCATCCACAAATGACAGCTGAAACTCTACCATGCAAAGAGGAAAACATATATAAACCAGATCCAGAAACGCCGCCGCCTTCACTGGGCCTGAGATCATTTAAGATGGACTGAGGCAAAGTGGAAAACTGTCCTGTGGTCTGACGAGTCAAAATCTGAAATTCTTTTTGGAAATCATGGATGCTGTGTCCTCCAGGCGAAAGAGGAGAAGGACCATACGGCTTGTTATCAGCACACAGTTCAAAAGCCAGCATCCATGATAGTATGGAGGTGCATTAGTACACATGGCATGGGCAACTTGCACATTTGTGAAGGCACCATTAATGCTGAACATATATACAGGTTTTGGATCAACATATGCTGCCAAGTAGACAATGATTTTTTCAGGGAAGGCCTTGCTTATTTCAGAAAATCCTACATCAGGCAAGAATGGGAAAACATTCCAACGCTTACAGAGTGTTGTTTAGAGAAGAGGTGATGCAACACAGTGGTAAACATGACCCTGTCCAACTTTTATTTTTAAACGTGTTGCAAATTCTAAATGAGGATATTAATTTTTCTGTTTCAGCATTTGAAATGTTGTCTTTGTGTTATTTTCAATTCGATATGGGGTTTCAATGATTTGCAAATCATTGCATTTTGTTTTTATTTGCATTTTTTACACAGCGTCCCAACTTTTTTGGAAATGAGGTTGTATATTCACGCCAACGTCATCACTTATATTTATGACTTACATTTGTTATTGTGCTGTAAATGCTGTGTTTTAGTGACATCACATGCACAACAGTAGTATTAACAGTTCTTTTCAATGAAATTACTGGACTTGTATTTTAACACACAGCTTTCTTTGCAGATGAGTTCATTCAGTCTGTAAATTTGATGTGTGTTTTATTATGTAGCTGCTGGTAAAGTCTGGGAATGTTTAGTGAAACATTCAGGCTTTAGAAATTTATTTTTATAGCCTTAAATCAATGTTTTCTTCTCTTGGTGTTTGTTTTCCATTTCGGAGTAGATTGCCTATTCAGTGTGCATTCCCTGGGCAAATATTCAATGTACGTAGGAGGTGCAGCGCTGCAGCATTCACAAAGAAAACAAGAGGACACTCGGAGAGCACATACCTCCGCCAAGCATTTACAAACTCACGACATTCACATTAAAGCTTCATCATGGTGAATATGGTCGACAGCCTAACAGGAGTATGTCACACTAAGAAATGTCTTCAGGGTTGGACAGATTGAACCAAGGATAGTTGGCAGAGAAAATGAAGGAATAGAATGTTTACAGCAGCTTAAAAGCAATCGGTGATTTCATTCAGCATGTCTGACTCATAGTTGAAAGAAATTATGATAAAAAATTTATATAAGTGATACACAAAAATGTCAATATATACTAATTACATGAAAGCTAACCATATTATATAACTAAATACTTGCACACACACACACACTACGGTGCTTTTTTCACAGTTTTTTCTTGTACATAGTGGGTTTTTTAAACCATAAAACAGAAGTCCAATTGCTTCAGATTCAACCTTCAAGGTTAACAATTCGAGATTAGAGAGGTAAGAAAAGATTGTAAATTATCTTAATTACTATTGACGGCATCCCTTTGTTTATCATGTGGGAGTTACCGGCAGTAAAGCTAATATATAATGACAGGACCTTGATAACTTCTAAGGATGGTATGCAAACAAAGCTACTGTAAATGGCATGCACAAGAGATACATGTAGCATAGTAATTCTGGGAAATACACTTATTTACAAAAAACTCTCCTATCTGGTCATTTAATATAAATGCTACAGCCAGCAGCCTGTTAGCTTAGCTTACAGCACTGGAAACAACTAGTCTGACTGTTTAAAGGAGAACGTGTCGCTGTTGTTCTCAAGGTTCTACATCATTTAGAAAATAATCCAAAAAACTACCAAACTGCAGTAATAACTGGTTGCAGCTGGACTAGACACCCAGGCCTGATCATCACTACCAGCCCTGTTCAATACAGTCATCACTTAAATGAACCATTTTCAGAAGCATGAAGTTGGCTAATAGGTCTCACTAGTGCCACACAATGACAGAGTCAAGAGAAATTCCACAAGAGATGAGGAAGAAGGTGATTGAAACACATCAGTCTGGGAAGGATTACAAAGCTATTTCTAAGGGTCCACAATGAGGCACATTATCTACAAATTGAGGAGACAAGTGAACCTATCGAGAAGTGGCCAACCTTCCAAAAGTCCTCCAAGAGCACGGCGGAGGCTACTTCAGGAAGTCACAAAAGATCCAAAGGAAACATCCAATGAACTGCAGGCCTCTCTCACCTCAGTGTGGTCAGTGTTCATGACTCCACCATGGGAGGGACAAGGCGAAAGAAGACCCGGAAGAACATTAAGGCTCGTCTAAATTTTGCCATAACACACCTTTATGATCCTCAGAGCTTTTAAGAGAATATTCTACGGACTGATAAGTCAAAAGTTGAACTGTTTGGAAGACAGTGGTTCTGTTACATCCGACTTAAACCAAACACAGCATTCCACTAAAAGAACATTTCTCCTACGGTCAAGCATGGAGACGGCAGTGTAATGTTGAGGGGATGCTTTGCTGCTTCAGGACCAGGACGACTTGAAGGAAACATGAATTCTGCTCTGCAACAAAAAATTCTGAAGGAGAATGTGAAGTCATCGGTTTGTGGAATGAAGCCCAAGGACAACTGGGTCATGCAGCAAGACAATGATCCCAAGCATTAGAGTAAGTCCACTTTTAAAGTTTCGGAGTGGCCTCGTCAAAGACTGGACCTGAACCTCATTGAGATGCTGAGGTGGGACTTGAACAGAGCAGTTCAGGCTCACAAACCCTCCAATGTGGCTGCGCTATCAGACCTCCTCACCTTATCGGACTTACTTCTCCCTTTGAGAACATAAAACCAGACAGGCCATAAAACGTTTGCATATTTCTGTTTTAAGGATATGTTTGAAAAAGATACTAAATTAGTTTTACTGTTCTGTAAATCTGTTATTGTTATTCCTGACAAGATTCCCATTACATCCATCTGACTCTGATGTGGATAATGTATATTTTAGCACTTGAAAATCTCATTTATTTATTTGATAACTCTAAGCTGTCTATCATCAAAATCAAGCATCTTTATTGTCATTGTATAAAACAATGAAACAGCAAAACATCTCATGGAGCCACGTAGTGCAAAATATAGATAGGGAAAATAGTTCTTATATGTAAATGGAATTTAAAAAAAGGCAATAATAGAATAAATATGTAAATAAATAGAATAAATAAATAGAATAAAAAGGCAAAACTAAGTACATAGTACTATTGTACAAATAGTGCATGTGATGTGTGGTTTCACAGTAAAAAATTAAAATGTTAAAGTTCAGGATTGTGGAGGCTGTCAAATGGGAGCAGTGGGCTTGTGAGGGCTGCTTGGGGGGAAAACAAGTTGTTCAGCATTCTGGTCTTTCTGGCCTGGATTTACCTGTATTTTCACCCTTATGGCAGGAGGTGAAACAGGTTATGAGCAGGGATATAGTGATATGTGATAGGTCTCTGATGACAGTTTGGGAACCCCTAATGAATCACATAAGAGTATTGATTTGGTTAATATTCATTATCAGTCTTTTAATTTGTTGAGAGACAAGGCACCAATCTGTCCTTGAATTATGCAATAGCTCTTTTAATGAGGTGACTGCCATTGACCCCGATAAAGAAACACTGTGGCAGTTTGCACTACAGTCCATGAGAGGGCAGCATGCTACATGTAGAGCATGCTCAGTGTCTGCCTTGCTTCAGGAGGGGAAACGTTTTAGTTAATTTGTCACAGACAATACTATAGATGTATTATATTTTGTAAATCAAGTCACTATTGGACAAGAAGTCCTAAAACTGCTTAGAGTAGGATAGAAATGGGATCATATTTCCGTAACAACTGAGCAAAGTCTGTCTACAGATGAAGACAGTGTGAAAAGCTCCAGAGTTTTGACTGTATTTTTTTTATTATTTTCTTTTGTTTGTTGTCGACTTTTGTAAGTAGAATTTTTTTTGTAACAGTTTAAAAATTAAATTATGGAAACTTTGTATATCTGTTTGGTCCCCCTCTGCTGTTTTAACTGGTAGGACTATTTATCTCTTAATATTCTAAATGCACTCATTTCAAGCTGCTTTGGATAAGTGCTGATTGAATGTCTTGTAAAAATGAAAAACGTCATACTTTAACCTGCACCCCCCCTCCCCCTAAGTCAGGGCCCACATCTGCCAAACTGACCCTTGGAGATGGTTTGAAAGCCATCTATCCTATTTATAACTGGGGTCAAGAATGCAGCATGACAACAAAATATACGTTTGAAATTATTACATTTATTTGATGATTTTTCCACTTTCTGTAAAAAAAAGTTTACAAAGCATTTATTCATGTATTTTACAACATTGAGGGTATAAGAATACATTTATCTAAATTATTACAAAGATACATTGAAGCTCACTGAACATATATTTTGCTATGTTTCGACTGGTGACACCACATATTACAGTTTCATTTAGATGCTTGTTCTGTTAGCATCTTCATAGCTGCCTACAAATAAGAAATATGTACGTGGGCTACATACAGGAAATGTGGTTTTCTTCTGGGACCGAGCCTCAGGATACAGGACTGTGACACAGGGGGCAGAATCTATATTTGCGGATCTCGTGCTCTAGAGCGCAGTGTTTACACACGCTGCACATCCAGAACTGGTACTCCTGGATGGGCAGACCTGTCACAATGCACGTGGGTAATTTTCCTTCCACCCTAAAAAGCAAAGAAAAACCAAGCAAAAAAAAATTAGTTGAAGTCAGAGAATATTTTGATGCAGTGAGGTGATTGAAAATTTCAGTAAGATGGACAAAGGGAGACAAAGATGTTTCAGAGAGTGGCCTGTTAGTGATGAAAGCATACACCACATGTCCCTGGTCTCTGTAGCTCTATGTGTGACTCAGACTGTTGTGTCATTGTATACTAATCATCTGAATATCCATTTTAAGGCTGATCAAGAAAAATACATTCATGCACCTGTGTTCTGAAAATGAATAATAGTAGGAGTATAGTTCATGTTTTTTGGCCTGAATGGAGCAGAAGGACTTCTGTTTTTACTGCAAAGATTTTCATACTGCAGATTAATTTATAGCTTTGCATATGTCCAGCTCCATATGGTCCTTGATGCATGTGTATACGAACACACTCTATATTGCAGGTTCATTTTTGTCTGAGTGACCTGTTGATTGTGTATATTAATATAGAGTATGTATGTATTTATGCTGCTTGGAATATTTGAGCTCTTGATATCAAATGTATCTTAATATTTTCTTTATTATTAGTATAACCTTTGGTTATTTTTCTAAAAGCCAGGTTCGTCTACACATGTTACCTTCTAAAGATGTGTACTTTTTGACTGCAGTGACCTTTTGGCAGCTGTAGGGACCTACTTTGTATTTGTATTGTTACCTAATAAATGTGCACATTGATGAAGTGTCTGCCAGTATTTAGTGAGAACCTGTTGTATTTAATATGTAGCTTTAGATTTATCTATGGTGTTTTTTTTACTTGCAATTTAAATAAATCCCCAGAGAGATTCATCTGCTAAAGTGTCCTGTGAAACGTTGGGAATGTACCTCATCTGTGCATTTTACCCTTCGGCTCTTTTTGTAGTTAGTTTTATAGGAATTGACTAATTCATGACATATGTTTATGGTATATTCATGCTTGTTACTGGGTAGAGCATTTTGCTTGTCTGCTATCTAGCTCCATATTGACTTTATCGTACTGTATATGTAATTGCAGTTTGGTATTTATGTTGTCTATTACAGTTGGGATTGGTAGTAGACATGCAGCCACATGGTATATTCTTACTGTCACAACGCATTCGGCTGATGAAGGGCTAACACTAAACACTGCAAATAAATGCAATTCTGCAAGTTCTTTTGCAACTTTCTAATTATTTGTTGTTATAATAAGTTTAAAAGGCCTTTTTTTTAAATAAACAATCCAAAAACAAGAACATTACAAATCATATTTCACAGCAGGAAAACACATAAAGAATAAAGTAGGTTCATATTTTAATACTAATAATCTAAAAACACTCCCCTAATAGTGTCTTATGTGAACTCACCCCTCTGCTGAGCTGTCCGTCACCAGTGTGCGGATGTCCTTTGGGGTGTGCTTGGTGAAGATCTCTAGGGCCAGATCCTCGTAAAGCTGTCGCTGTTCTGGGTCCAGACTCTCTAAGGACTCCAGCTTGATGAAGGCCTGTGAGCATGTGCCAAAGGCCCGGTTGGATGCAGAGCAAATGGCAAGCAGAGAGTAGATCTCCACCACTGGGATGATGTCCTCATACTCACGCAGGTGAAGGGCTTTAAATATGGAATGAAAAGGTGAAGAGTTGTTTGGTTGTATCTATCATAGGAAACTATCTTCACACAGCCTGAGTGCAGAATATAAATGTCTGTGACTGAATCATAATCTGCCATTCTGTCTACCACATACTCAATATATGTACTTCATACTATAACAATGATGAAGTACGCCATTGGCAGCAGAAGAATACTCGAGCAATCCGCCTTCTCTGCATCACATGACTGTATGGATCACAAGACCGATCTCTGTCACACATCCATGTCCCAGTAACTGGAGAATGAAAACTGTTGATCAAAAATGTAAATCAACATTACCTCCTGCACTCAGTGTAATATATATAGTGTTATTTCAAGGGAAACTGAAAATTGGTAAAGGCTATTGTTTGCGGTTCATGTTTGATTTATAGAATAAAGAATGACGGTAAAAATAACTATTAAGATGGATTGCATGGGGAATGTTAGGAGCTACTGTGGAGAAGAAGAGGAGGCTGCTGAGCTGAGAAAATGAGTGTAAGTGAGAGGAGCCTGGAGGAGGAGGAGGAGGAGGAGGGTTTGTCTCCAGATATGTATGTTAGCTTGTAAAATTTATCTAAAGCAAAACTTCATTTTAATGATAATGGAAAACAAATCTGAATAAACTCAGAGATACAGCAGATAGAAATGTGGTCTGTGTGACTGTGGGTCTGTACGCCGGCCAGCTGACTGGCTGATTAGTTAGTTGCGCTCGCTAGCCAGTTTTGGAATTGCTCAACTTCGAAAACGATGGAGCAAAATTTTGATTCACCATGAATTTGAATAAAACTTCCAATATTTGAATTTTGCACGGTTGATTTCTTCCTTAAAATATTATCATAAGTGAATTTAGTTATTAAATAACATGCTAAAACAAACGACAGCGAGGTGCCTGAACAGTCTGCTGAAAAGCAATGCATTCTGGGACACTTAAATATGTGCACTAAGCTCACGCTGCTCTTCTTGATATTCCAGTCTATATCTGGGCATTTCTCACATACACAAAATCCACATACTATGCAGTTGTAAAGCAGAGCGTAGTCAATCTGACGTCATACTTTCTATGAACAGTAGGAATAACAAGTTAGCATTCCACAGTCTCGAGTAATTACCCTCCCTGGTTGACATTCATCTCAGGAATTATCAAATGTAGATTAAACCATGACAAATACGTGTCTGTTGGCCTCACATGTAAGATGAAGCCACTTTTACATAAATCCTGTTTTGCATGTGTTGGTAGAAATATGGTCATGCAGACATCATGTCAGTCTAAACATTGCTTACAGTATGTAAAATGTTCAGCTCCAAGACAAGTGGCCAGGAACATGATTTTAGGGTCACAAACGGAGATGATTTTGAATTAAATTTGTGACAAAATCAGACAAAAGCTCAGTCCATTTAGATGTTTAGAGGGAAAGGTGATGAGACTTTGGTCACATGACAATAAACTAAATAAATTACTAAATAAATAAATAAAATAAATAAAACCTATTACCTGTTACCTATTACCTGTTACCTATTACCTGTTACTTATTACCTGTTACCTATTACCTGTTACTTATTACCTGTTACCTATTACCTGTTACTTATTACCTGTTACCTATTACCTGTTACTTATTACCTGTTACCTATTACCTGTTACTTATTACCTGTTACCTATTACCTGTTACTTATTACCTGTTACCTATTACCTGTTACCTATTACCTGTTACCTATTACCTGTTACTTATTACCTGTTACCTATTACCTGTTACTTATTACCTGTTACCTATTACCTGTTACTTATTACCTGTTACCTATTACCTGTTACTTATTACCTGTTACCTATTACCTGTTACCTATTACCTGTTACCTATTACCTGTTACTTATTACCTGTTACCTATTACCTGTTACCTATTACCTGTGCGCATGGCGTTCTCCATGTAGCCTTCATACAGCTGCCTCTGAGCAAGCAGAAAGAAGTGATAGGCCTCGGCTCCACGCCACGCATTGTCCACAATACGATTGTCTGAAGAGGTTGCCTCTTCCTCAAGCAGGCCAGCAAGTGCAGATGTTGCCTAATTATAGCAAATGTAGAATTAACACAGTATGCTATTTACTATAGGCCATCAGCAATATTTAAAAGCTTTCATTAAACAAAGAATATTCATGCTATACCTCAGACTGCTTCCCTTTGCCTTTGCTCTGCTGTGATGTCTTCACCTGCTCATGGTAATTTTCAACAAGACGTGCTGCCAGCACATAGAGCTTCTTCACCCGCAGCGGTCGGGTCCTTTTCTCCGCCTCTTCATCTGCTATCTGCAACAGTGAATACAAATTCCTCGCCAGGTGCTCAAAAACATGTCATTGCAGTCATTGATAAGGATGCATCAGAATAGAATATACAACCACATTGCAAAAACGTTGGAGCGCTGCGTAGACTGTAAGTAGACCACGATGTAATCTTCTGCAAACAAACTGTTTATCCACAAGGGTTTTATGAATTCCTGACCCCATACATACAGTAATATCCTTTATAAGGGCTGCAACTAATTACTTCTTACATAACTGATTAACCTACAGATTAATCAGATTACGATTGATTATAAATGTATAAAATGTCAAAAGAAATGCTGAAAATGCCTATTGCAATTTCCCAGAGCCCAAAACAATCTCCTTAAAATGCTTCTTTTGTCCAACCAACGGCCCAAAGCTGAACAACTCTTTGTTTACATGAATGACAAAGGAAAGCATCAAATCCTTACATCTAAGAAGCAGGAAACCAGCAAATTATAAAAACATTTTTGTTTGGAAAATGACCTAAAGGAGTGATTCAATGATGAAAACAGTAACTCACTTTATTGCCATCAACTAATCGATTATTCTGCCAATTGTTGCAGCTTTATTCTATATACGTTTCACAAACTAGTGAGCATCTCCCCATCCTTGCTTGTGAACGACTGAACCTTTCGAGGATGTCGACTTCATACTCAACGATGATGTGATATGATATGAACCTCTTAACGTCGAATGCTCCAATCAGAGGCCTCAGCTGTTCCTGAAAGACTGACCTGACAGAAAACACTCTGACTCTCTGGTGTGCTGCCTGATTATTTGAATTTATAAACCACAATCAGTCAAAACATTCAGGTTTAGAGAAAATCAATGAAAATAAATATTAAATTAAGTAAATGATACAATTACAAATGAAAAGATATAGACCTAGGTATGTATTTGGCTATGTGTTAGGCTTCACGTTGTCCACAAGAACATTATAATAGCTACACCAATAGTTAGCAGTACAAGTGGAAAAAACCTAATTAAATCTTTGGCAAAGCACATTCACCGTTCAGAAAACAGAACCTGTAGGTTATTAAAATGTCTGTCTGTCTGTCTAGAGATACAGATGAGAATACAGTCGGTCAAAAGTCTGTCATAAACATTCAGTTTTATTTGTTTGACATAGCGTCATCCGAGTTGTATATATTTATATATCTGTGTTCTAATCTTGTAGTTTCTTTGTGAACAACTTGTTCCACAAAATAAAAAATCTTGTGATTTTTACCTTTATTCAAATGTTAGAAATACTGCTGTAAGGGCGCTGATAGGCAGCGAGAATACAACAATCACCAAAACATAAGCCTACCTTAAACATGAGTTTGGCTGCATCGAGAAAATGGTGCGCCTTCCGATAAAGTTCCACAGCCTCTAAAGTTTTATTCTTCTCAAGTAGATGTGAGGCATATTTGGAGAGGAGGGATTTAATCTCCTTCATGTTGTGAGTTCTGGTGAGTTCCACTGCTTTGTTCCACTGGAAGAAACGACAACATTCATAGAAAACAAACAAACAATTACAACATTATTAATTTCAGGCTTATTTTACAAATGCCACAGTTTTATTGTAATGATCAAAACAACATTTACTTAAATTACGCTTTCAGTGAAAATCTGTATTTATCTTAAATCTCTTTCTGGATTTCAGAATATGAACTGGACTGATAATGACTTCTCCTTTTGGATTAGTTATGGTCAATTATAGCACAAATTTAACGTCATTTAAACTAAAGGCAGCCCAAATGGAGGAGCGTAGAGTGAGAGCAGCATTCACACTCAAGGGCTAGAAGCTAAAAATCACTCAGGAAGAGGATGTGAGGAGTGGGAGGAGCCACAGTAACTGCTGTGATTCAAATTCGTCAAAGTGTGTACATCTTCAGGGAGTCATCCAGAAACTCTGGCGCCGCAGATTCCTGACCGTCTCTCACCTGGTTCAGATGGACACAGGTGTCAACGGCAGCTTTGGGCTGATTGCACTTAAGGTAGGCGCTCACGGCCTGTTCACACATGCCCACAGTGGCAAACATCTGTCCAATCTCCTGCAACGCAGAGACAGACAGTGAACATACAGGGCAGACTGGGTTTATTTAACTGTTGCACATAAATACTACATAAAGCCCAATGAGAGTATCAAAGAGGTACTTAAAAGTCAAACTGGAACCCTTGGCTCACCGGTAAAAGTTTATGATTCTCTGGCAGGGCAGTGGTCAGCCTTTCAAGGCCATCATAGTCCTCTAACATGTAGTAGCATTCTGCCAGCCTCTCCTGGTTACGGCCCTGAAGGTAGTACTGCACTGCATTGAGCCTTGGAAAAAAACAACAGAGAATAATCAAAAACCTACAGTGACATATTGTTTCCTGTTGTTTTACAATTATTTGAGCCTTGTGCCTTTATTCGTATAGGACAGCTGAAGATGAGACAGGAAATGGGGGAGAGAGAGTGAGGGGCCTGCATGTTTTCAAGACTTTTCTTTCATTTGGTGTTGGAATAGTCAGACAAAATGGGTTCCTCCCTGGTAAAATTCATATGAATGCCATTTCAACTCGAAGCAACAACTTGAAAATTTTGTAACATGACTGACCAACTTTGATGTCTTGGATGCAGAAACATGCAGTAAAAATTTGGTTAATGGTTAGAAATGTTCAATTAATTCATGCACTGAATATCATTTTTGTGCCTGTGTGCAAATACTACCATATTAGGATGTAATCCTTTTTTCTGTCCACTTAAGAGTGATCTAGATTAGTTGGAAAAGTTATTTATTAGCATTTGTTACCTAATGCTATTTCAATTCAAGCAATGGGCGACAAAACCCAGAGTCCTTGTTCTGTACAAACACACATCCCAAAATTAAGATAATGTGATTTAAAACTCATGTAAATCAAGTGGATTATTGTGGCTGTGGTTAAACCCCTGACAGCAAGCTAGCAGTGTTGTAATCTACCTCAGCCATCTGACTACCTCACTCCAACGTGACAACACCAACAGAGACAGGAAGAAGTAAGCACATATCCCTAGAGTAAACAGAAAGAACACAGGCCTATGAAACAATATATTGCCTTACTTATAGTATTACATTATATATTGTTACTCCTGTACTGTAATACGTATTGTATTGCCAGCCCAAGCCAGCTGTTTTTTTCTTTGCGCAAGTGGTTCGAACTATAGAGAGTTCCAGAGAAATAGTATCTGAATCTGAAATTCAGGAGGGAGGTTTCATCTAAATACTTTTGGCAACGTTATAGCGGCTGCCAGACCTAAAAGTAGGAGTGTGAAGTTTGGTAAAATGAATTAGTGAATCATCATTTACAAGTAAAACATTTAGGTAAACAAAGAGTACTAGTTCTGGATACCTCAGATAAAACACGCTTCACATCCAGGCAGTCCTACATTATATGTAAACAGGTTTCCATTTCATTATTATTACATAGTGTGCAAATGGGTGTGGGACAAAGCTGGAGTTTGAAGCATTTCCTGTGGATTAGATAAGATTTATTAAATTAAAATTCATCATTTAAATGGATATAATTCTGGGATGAGATTAATTTACCTAAAGTCTTCTCCTTCTGCTAACAGTGTTAAAAGAGAAGAGAAAAAAAGGGGGTAAACAAAGTTTCAATACCACTTCTGTCTGTCAGCAAAGTAGTCTCCGACTGCATTGTACGCCTGGTGCAGCAGGGCATCATCACAGTCGCCGGAGCCAGTTTTGAGCAGCTGGAGCACCCTGAACCAGTCTCCCAACTTGATTCTAAGGCTGATGGCGAGGTCCCTGCAAGCAATCAAACATCCATTGGTCATAAACCGGTCATGTATGGTAACAGTGACATCACAGAGAGCCTAAAGCAACACGGTGGCTAAGTGTACCTGCGATCCATATCCAGGTACATTCGCTCGGCTTCCTCAAATTTGCTGAAGTAAGCTGCCACCTCCGCCTGTTTCATGGGCTCACTCTGGAGGTTGCCCAGGCGCTTGACAAACTCAATGCCCTGGTAGTTTCTGCAACAGACGAAGGCCTTTTCAGCCATCTTCAGATCCAGTTTCTGGAGAGCCGCCTCAGCCAGTAGACGCCTGACAGGTCCATAACAGAGAGAGAGGTTTCATTTAGCTACAATCACCAGAGCAGCTGCAAGGCATGATGTGTATGCATGCATTCTTATATCCACTGTAATATAATTAGCTTGATTTGAACTGAAATGGAGCTGTATGAAGTCACTCAATTCATGACAAAGGCTGTTACTCGCAACAATAAATTAATACCTTTAGGGTGTTCACCAATAAACTGTCTCTAATGAATCCGTCTGTGTCAATGCTACAACTTTATAACTCCATGAGGTGAGTGCAAAAGACTGTCTTGACGTCACAGGCTGGAACTGACTCCTAGAATAAAAAGGGCCATTTCTGATGTTGCCAGATTTTGAGGGATGCTGCAAGAATTGACACGTCAGCCAGAGATCACACTGCTGTTTCAAAACACATACCATAAATCTCCTCCACTCTGATATCCTCCGCCCACACCAGAATACAGCACATGCTCTGATTAGAACTTGTGGTGACAGCAGCTGTTATTTGGTCCTGACCTAACATACAACTTTTTCTTTCTTTCTTTCTGTCAAACGAAGGCAATTTAGAAATAGCTTTTGAGAACTGATTTGGCTGCTTTGCAACACAACAGTAAAATAACTATATTCATGACAGTTGTTTTATTTAATGGAAGGAGTTCATCTCGAAGTGATGTTTTTGTTTCAACCAGTAAGGAAACACTAACATAAAAAGAAACGGACAGTGAGGATGAGAGGAGATGTCTGACAGGGAAAGACAAACCCAATTAACATAACCGACAGAGACTACATACACCACAGGGCTAACAAATGACAAAAGACACTGCTAAAACAAACAAACAAAAAACAAACTTTTTAAAATTTAAAATACTTTAAATGAAAAAAATTTAAGTCACATTTTTCATAGTGGCCCAACAAGCAGTGTGAGGAGCATTTAAACGGTTCCTTCTGACTTTGGTGTCCTTCCACACCTCCCACTGTTGCACATACATGAACCAAAGTAGCAGGGGCGCTGAGAGAGGCCCACGCAGTCTGTGTAGCCAAGATCAACTGCTTTGTCGCTGCACTTGCATGATTTAGATATAGGGCACTTAAAATCTAAGATATAAAATGTAACATTTCCACCTTAAACTGTCTAAAAATGACTGGACCTTTGTATTAATTTAAGTTGTGTCCTTACATCATCCCAAATGTTTCCAAAAATGTTTAAACCCATAGAAACCAGTCATTTTATTCAAGGTGTCTTTCATCTGTCACTAACTTTCAGAGGGTGAGGAAGGAAGTCGGTGAACACTACTAAAATAAGTTTAAGAAAATTAAAACATGAAAATTTCTGCCTGATTCCCATCAGATCAACAACTCCCATGAACTCATGCTACTTTTGACTGTTGTTTTGATTGAGAGATCCCATATCAGCAGAAATGACATGCTGTGCATAAAAAAAAAACATGTTTTATTTACACTGAATCAAAAGTAATGATCAATAATTCTGTATTTACCAGAGTCTTGGGTGTGGATTGTTTTCAATGAACTGTGAGGCATCTTCAATCCCCACGCTTTCAATCAATAGGCGACTGTCTCTCAGGGAGCGAATTTCAAAGTTGATGAGGTTGTCTTTGTTAGGCCTCTCCGGATCCTGTCGAGGGAATGTGAGGCTCATTAAATCAACAAACTGCACCTTTGAGCTCTTTGAACGTACAAACAGTTCTAGTTATGAGAAAAGCCTCTTTTCGTGCCTGTTAACACTACAGGGGAAGAATTCTTATAATTTTCCAATCAGCTGTTACCATATGAAGTCTAAACTATTGTAGACCTATCTCATTGAGGGTACTTACGATACAAAATAAAACTTTGAATTGGAGCCATGAGAAAAGAAGTATCATAACAGCATAAGTGATTATGTTACAGATATCAAAATGATTGTGTTTCCTAGACCAAGGGTTTACCTTCATGATTTCATCAAGCAGTACAGATTTGATTTCCAGGTCTTCAAAGTTGCAAATGTATCCAGATGTTTGGATCGGTTCCTGTTTTTAAAATACATTATTGCATGTTTATTTGTAGCGATGAGACAATGAAGCTGACCATCATACAAACACCTTAGCCCTCACCTCTGGGTCTAGGTTCCTGAAGACATACATCCTGGTCTTCTCCATCATGGCAAACAGATCAGGATTGTCATTCGCCCACTTCATATCCCAAACATCTTTGCGCTCAAACTTGCACGGATCACCTGAAGATGACTGGTTCCCAGTGGCGTCATCTGCGGACGCGCGAACCTCCAGGTCCAACAAAGTCAGCACGCCTGCGATATCGATTATGGCCAGACGGCTAAAGAATATAGCAAATACACTCCATGTGACAACATTTCAAATTCAACACCTTTCAAATGTGACAAAATATGTTTGGTCTGCTTAAAAGGAGATATCTGTACAACTTTAACCTGCATAACACAAATGGATGCTTGCCTGGAGTTGCAGTTCAACGACAGATGGTGGGCTCTGTTGTTCAAAGCATATTTCTGGATGAGAACAACATTTGGGAGGCTGTATCTATGGATGGTGCCAGACTCACGGCCCTGTATGCACACATACACCCAAACACTCGGGGTTTTATTTCTAATTTTATTCCTCATATTATACTGCATGGTTCAATACTGTATGAATAATACAGAGCTGTACATACCACTATCAGGGTCTTATCTCTCGCTGTTATGCAACAAATGGCATCTCGAGTAGCCTGAAAAAAACAAAACATAACAGAAACAGACATGTGAACTATTACGCTTCAGACAGTTTATCTGTAGGAAAAATACTTTATTCTCATTGAATGCATTCCTTTGTGAGCTAAAATTCAATTTGAAATTAAATTACCGTACTATAAGTAGTAAATTATATAATTGATTAGATAATACATTTTACTCAGAACGTTTTCAAGTAAGGCTTGAGGCAGTTCCAGTGATCTGAATCCTGTGAAAATGTTTGTTTTTGCTTCTCGCACAGTGGATTGGATGATAAAATCAAAACGTACAGCTCTCTTTTTACAGTATACTGTGTTAAATGGCTCAGAAGTGTCTTTAGAGAGTTCATTTTGTGCTACAAACCCTGTGCAACTCGAGAGATAAAAATGTCGCTCACTGTGAAGGCTTTTGCAAAATCCGGACCACCGTCACTGGCTACAGAGGGATTGCTGTCAATGTGATGAACCCTAGAGAAGCAGGAGGTGAGAACAAATGAGAATGAGCCAGAAGGACAAACAGACGTCGTTTCCACTGAGGTGTACTTTGGTCCAGGTGCTATGATAGCCTTGGCAGAACATTAGGGTCATGCCCAGCATGTCTGGAACCTCAACAGCATGTGATTCAGATGAATGAATCCTTTTTGGACACTGGTAGTACCCACACCCATTACTCAAACAGTGAGCCGGTTATCTTGCTGTTATCTTGCCGTCCTGAAACTTTCCATGATCTGTTTGATATGTACTGTAAGTTCTGACATGGGTGTTCTAGTCTGTCCCCACCCACTGCCTGGCTTTGTTAAATACAATCCTTATGACACCTAGTTGAGATGCGGCTCCACTATAATGTAAATGTTCTGCCAATGTCCGAAAAAACTCACCGCTCTCTTCCCTCCTTCTTAGTTCTCATCACTTGGTTGATCTCCAGTGCAGTTAATTTGTTCGCCACTCTGTACTGCCACAAGTAGAAGGCCTCTTTGGATGCAGCAATCACATGTGTCTTAGTCATGGTGACGAACAGAGGCTCTAACAGGTGAAGAGGACAGATATCTAAATGACTAAATTACAAAGATTATGATCAGAATAGAGTGTCTAATTTTTTTTTGTCATTTGGGAGAAAATTCAGGCATTATGGACTCAGCCCCATGCCAATGGAAAGTCGGGTGAAGTTTCTTAGTCCAGGAGCTACAAAGTGTGTTCTTCATAACAACTGGAGAAAATGAGGACCAAACCAAAAAGAAATTAAAAGTCCCAATATCTCAAACTAATTTGAAAAGATATTACTTAGCCGGCACGGTGGCGTAGTGAGCATTGCCTCACAGCATGAAGGTCCTGGGTTCAAATCTACCTGAGGACCTGGGACTTTTCCGTGTGAAATTTGCATGTTCTCACTTTGTCTGCGTTGGTTCTCTCCGGGTTCTCCGGCTTCCTCCCACCACCAAAAACATGCACTATAGGTGAATTGGTGACTCTAAATTGACCGTAGGAATGAATGTGAGTCAGAATGGTTGTTTTGTCTCTATGTGTTGGCCCTGCTAGGAACTGCCAACTTATCAAGGGTGAACCCTGCCTCCCGCCCAAAGTCAGCTGGGATAGGCTCCAGCCCCCTGCGACCCTGCAGAGGATAAGCGGTTTCAGAAAATGAATGAATTATTTAAGCTGAAGGCTTCACTGTAGCCTCTAAACTAAAAAGGTTAGCACACACCCTGTCTGAGGTGGATGCACAAGACTGATTTGAGAAATCGCAATCTTTGTGTTATCTTGTCTATCCACACATGCACCTTCTTTAGCTTCCAGGGTATGAATTAACAGTTTTAACTTAGAGGCAACCAAGAAGACTTTAGTCTAAAATGGGGTGTAAACAACGTCTTTTCAAACCAATTAGGGATTTCAGAGCTTCTGGAGACTTGGCTTGCACTGTATGAGCTGTATGGAGTCATTTTATGTTTGTTGTTGGTTGTTTTTTCATGTTTTAAAACAAGTCCTCATCTTCTTCAGTTGTTTAGGACAACGCTGCAATACTGTTTTGCTGTGAAGTTCCAGAAATGTTTTTGGAATAAGAAACTTCACCTGACTTTCCATCAGCATGGAGATGAATAGAGAATTGCTCAATTTTCATCTTGAACTCTTCCTTTAATCAATTCGATCCACTTCATATTTATGTCATTTGGTGTGTGCCAAGCTTCTAGCATCAAATTCCAAATACACTGATGTGTGTTACCGACGTCACCAACGGAGAGGATTTACAAGTTTTTTTGTTTGTTCTTGTTGATCTCAAACCCCCAGTTTCAGTAAATATTCATAAATGGTTATTAATGATTTCATTTTTATTTTGGGTGGTGAAAAGTTAGAACTAGGAACAACAAAGTGATTTTTTTCGGTGTGAGAATAGAAGAATACAATACGGTGTGTTCTAAAACAGATTCACTTTGACTGTGCCACTCACAAGGCCACAAGAGAAGACACCTCCAAGAGACACTCACTTAAAGTCAATGATTATTTACCGTGGTGGGATTTCTGAAACCTATTCAGACCACCGATGCTTTGAAACCTGCAGACATTAAAGTGTCTCGATCCTGAACTTCTCAGTAAACATTCAGCCATGTCAAGTAGAGACAGAATGCTGGACATTTGTGAGACATGAAGACGCCCAGAGCTCACTGTCTATTTGTTATAGGATGCATTTGGGCCCATGAAAGGTGCAACTGTGGGCGGCAGGCGGCAGAAGGCCAGCCACCGTTTCTCTACAGACAGGGTGTGATCTGTTCCACTGGGTTGAAGCACAACACCAACCTTATGGTGAATTAGGACTTTGATCAACACTGCTTAAGGAGATTTAACTTCTGCATGCGAGCATGCAGGAAACATGGCTTACTCAGTTAATGGTATAATGTAAGAAAATATCATTTTAAGGGTGTGCTTACTAGGAAGTGCAAATGAAGTGGCACGACAAGATTAATATTTCTCTCTAGATTGTATGAACTCACCAATGTCAATGTATTTTGAGTCCAGTGGAGTCCCAATAGAGTTGTACAAAATCAGGACATACTGAAAAACACATAGTAGTGCAACATTATTCTCCAGGACAGGTTATGATTCTTTATCGAAACAAATAGGCCTGGTTTAGAGTGCATGCTTTTAATTTATACATTACCATTGAAGGACTCCCAGACTCTAACTCATCATCCTCCTGTGTGGCAATGAATTAGGAGGCAAGACAGCAGAGAAACATATGTGATCCTTACAAGTACAGTACACTCTGCGTTTCCTACTGTGTATACTGTATCATCCCCACTGTGTGTAAGAGTTAGACATGAGCCGTCAAGACAAACAGATACTTGTCTTGAGTCTGTGAGTCAAACAGCAAGTGCCTAGTGCATCACGCCAACCTGTCAATGTTATATAGATCTTTTTTTTTTCTTTTTCCCTGCCTCTGTTGCCATGTTAGAACATATAATCCAAAGGCGGTAGAGGTGTGTACCTGAGGCTGGGTGTCGTCTGCCTTGCTGGCGAAGATGCAGAAGTCCCCCGACGTGGTAACGGACATCAAGCTCTTGACATATTTGACAAACCTCTCGTTGTTTTTGGTGTCCCAGAACACCACACAGTACTCTTGCCTCTCTGGCTTTGTGTAGGCGTATACCACTGTGCTGCAACAGTAGCCCCACTGTTAAGAGACCAAACAGATGTCAGGATTCACCTTTTGAATAGACTAAATTAAAGAAGTAAGGTCAAATATAATACAGGCTACATTAAAGAAGCCCTTTGTTAGAATTTAATAACTGGAAGGTGAGTGTATTGCTACTTCCTCCACGTAGTAATGTTTACTTCAGGCTCATTGAAATATTTATTGAGACTTAGATATTTGACTGCATAATGAGTTAAGTATAATAACACATCTTATGTCCACATACTATATAAAACACAAACGTAGTCTCCATAATGTCACCCAAAGGTTCTGTATGTCCTTATCTTAGCAGTGCCTGACTTCTTCCACCGCATCCAAAAGGGCAGCAAGGAGGTGGAGCACAGACTTCTTAGAGAGTCAGTCAGTATAGTTGACTGCACAGCAAGCTATATTATTTGTCCGATATTTGTATGAAAAAAAATCTCCGAAAGGCATCAACACCACAAACGCGGCCGAGAGGTCAAGTTCAGTGACTTGAATTAGAGGTGACTCCTGACAAACACCTCGGAGCAGTAACTCCCCTCATTATGGGTAACTTTAAGACGAAGATCTTTACAAACCGCAACAATTATAAAGACAATGAGACAAAAAAGATTTGGGATGACTAACCTTGGCTGCTTCCTGCACGGACAGTCTTGCTGGTTGGATTTACAGATGATAAACTGATCTGTGTTCTCTTCAAACCCACCAGATTACTTAATAAAAACAGTCATTTTTGCCTCACAGAACACAGGAGTTCTTGTTAATCTACTGCCTTGATCGGATAGTTAGGGAGACGCAGCCAGGTGAATGTGACCTCTCTCTATCGATTCTGTGAACCAGAGCTGCAGTGCAGCCCCTGAGACTCCGGATCCTCTCCAAGCTCTGCAAGCTGCTGACATTTTTTGCGCATGGTAGCAAACTATCACAAATTTGCACTGCTGCTGGTGTGAACAGTCTTGATGCTAATTGCTAATTCAAATTTTTACCTCCACCAAAGAGGTTATGTTGTCAACCGAGTCTGTTGGTTAATTGGTTGGTTTGTTTGGCAGCAGGATTGTGTAAAAAATAGTAGTTGGCCTGATTTCCACTAAACACGGCAGAGGGATGGGGCATGTGCCAGGAATGAACCCATTAAAGTTGGTGCAGATCCAGATAAAGGGGTGGATCCAATTTCCATGAAAAGTAAGGAGTTGGGCATGGGCCAGGGGAGCTAAACTGACATGTTCAGGATAGTTTAGCCCTAGCGGAGGTATCTGCTCTACTGACTGCCATTCATGCTATGTAATTTTTCCGTCATGTCCCTGGTGTGTAAAGCCCTTTAATATAATGTTAAAAAGTAGGTCCTTTAAAAACTTAAACCATTTACAGTTGTCATGAATGGGGGAAATTAGCTACACAGACCAATTTCATTTCATTTCTGCTGTAGAGTTGGGCTTTTTTGGTGCGTTCCATTCACCTCGGAAGTTGTAACTCGGAGCTGGGAATGACGTCACACCCGAGTTGACTGCGTTCCAGTTAAAGAAGTCGGAAAACAAGACGGACGACTCCAAGAAAACACTGGTTGTGCTTGCCCTTTAGGAATATAAACAACTAGCAGCCCATACAAACACCCTAGCAACATACCCACGGGTATAAGTTGGACAATACTATTTAAGAGAAAATCAATGGTCAAAAGAACTTTTAGACACTTAATCCAAACATTCTATTGATTGATAGACACATAAGGCTGATTAATATTCATGTGACATATTTGGATTTAGGACCACTGTCACGATATAAACCAGGTTTGACCTGCTCTTAGTAACTTTGCCTTGATAAATATCCTGAATTTGAACATGGTCAGTGTTTTAAAAATGCTCACACCATGTCAAATATAGGTTTTAGGTGGTCTAAGTGTCGTCAACAATTGTTTCTATGTAATTCTTAATTAAAAGCAAGCATCACATGTTGACATTTACCTTGTAGTCTGGTCTTATGTTGGCAAAGTAGATGTAGGAGTCCACAGCCAGGCCAATACGCAGCCCTCCTCCCTCCCAGGCAACTCCTGTCATCTGCTTTCCAGGAACTTTTAAAGTTCTCAGATGCTGTTTAAACAATAAGAAGAATTTTAAGAGAAATTTTTAAAATTGTTCCTGTCTTTGAGCAAAAAAAATAACATAAGATGTTGAATTCTTTATCAACTCTGTCAATTCTGTGTTAATTCCTCTGTTTGGTGCCATGCTTGACCGACAGGAACTCTGCACAGTAGTGTGTTGCAGATGCCTTATCTTCATTTGAAAAATGTGATGTAAGTAAAGGGGAAAAAAATCTCCACCCTCACCTCACCAAATGGTGTGTAGAACTGCACGACATTGAATTCTTTTTCCAGATTTGAGGCTCTCAGAGAACCCGCCACTGCCAAAACACTGCCACAATGATTCCACTGGATACTGACCACATTCATCAGAGTGTCAATACACACTGGATCTGAAGAAGAGGGCAGCAGCATCATCATCGGTAAACATTTCTCTGTAAAGTGGAGAATATAGTGCACTTTTTAAAAGTTTAGTTTCCCTTACTTTCATCATTCTCGTAGCGCATGATCTGGCACCTTCCATGGTCAAAACAGATAGCAAGGCACGGACAGTCCGGTTCAACGTAACCCCCAGATCCTGCGTACCAGTGGATACCAGCTATACTGACAGCTCCAGTTGTACTGGTGAGACAGCTGATCGTCATTTTCATCTGAAGGATTACACAGATCATTAAAAATTCATATATGCCAATATGTATTCAGTAAATCTGAGCATATGATAGGATATAATGTGACTGAAACAAGGGAGAATCACTTTGGGTGTCGCCAAAGTCAAATATTTTCAAGTCCTGCACTAAGAGGTAGTACACCATCTGCAAGTATTTCTCAAATTAGATTAACAAGATAATGTCCCACTATTCAAAGGCTGAAGTTTTGCTCTACAAATGCTCTCTAACTTATGAAAATACCAAATGTGCCTTCATCCACATACTGAATTGCACCTGCATCACTATTCTTAAAATCAGCATCCTCTGAGTCAGAATGTCACATACTTGTACTGATATTTCTATTTTACTAGAGGTTATGCACTCACTATGAAGTTTCCTTGATTGTCATAGATTTGAACTTCCCCGTTAGCCATGCCGAAGAGGAGGATCTTGCTGTCTGGTGACCATGCTACATGGGCAAGCTGATTTCCCTTTAGCTCCTTTCCCCAAATCCGGTTTCCTACAAAAAGAGGCATTTATCCCACTGTACATGTCCGTACTCATTCCCTCAGAATGTGAACAAAGAAATCCTTGTCAATGGGAGTCTTAGTGATTGTATGCTGAATCTGGTTGAAAACACATCATGATTTATTGCTATTTATTTGATTTTTAGCAGTCACAGTAGAGATTTGTTTCACCATCCACAGATCCAACAATGACTGCTCCATCTTCATACACAATGCAGATCTTCTGACCATCAGCATTCCAGCTCATGCTCCTCACCACCGACTTGTTCCGGTTATTGATCATCTCCTCGTACCACACACCTTCAGAGGGGGCAAAGACAAACAACTATAAACACTTATTTTAATACAAGAGTGCTTGTATTTTTAATTTGACAGCACTAATCACCTTTGTACAACATCCATACAATGATAAGTCCATTCTGGTCACTGGTTGTCAGCTTTTCGTACTGCTCATTCCATGTGACCACTTGTACTGCGCCTGCAAGTGTTGTAATCATGAAGTGTCAGATCATTTCTGTATGCTTGCTCCACATTCTAGAAAAGCCAGACTATGTCTTTCATACTGTGGACGCTGTTACTCTGTTACTAACAAAGTATAATGATAAGAGGTTTGGCAGCAACTCAATATAACCTACCACTGTGTCCCTCTAGAGTCTGGTTCATTGACAGATTACTGGGTGCAGCAAGGCCTTTGAGTTTGGCATCATCTGTTGACAAAACATAAAAAGATATCAGGATTAATTCTCAGTGTGGAAATAGTTACAAACTTTTTAAACGGCCAGCTCTAATCCATAAAACTAATTATTATAACAAAGTGTTTACTGTTTCTTTCACTTTGGTGTTGGCGGTCTTTGTTTGTTTAACTAACAACTAAATGACATAATAACAATGCAGGCCAGCAGGTGAAGTGGACAAGGTCGGACCAGTTGTTCTAATGGCGGCTAAACATTGAGGCACCAAGACAAAGCCAAAGTGCTTCTGAAAGTTTCAGGAGATATCTTAAAAAATGTAGGGACATCGTTTTGAAACTCCTCAAATCTCAATCATATAAGTAATACTAATGGTTTTGACTTTTAAAGATACATTTTTGCATACAGCATGAAACGTTATTCATCAAAATTAAATTTTTTACACCCTGGAGCAAGAAAACAGCAATAAATAAACAAAGTGCATGTAGAATATTTACATGTGAACAAGGACACACAGACACAGTCAACTTCAGGATATGGTTAAACAGCAATGGCCTTTTTTGTTATCATTGTTGTTACTAATATTATGACTAAGTTATTGCTATGCCATCAAGTCTTACCAATCTTATAGAGACTCTGATTAATGAGATTTTCAGATTTAGTCTAGTGACATGACTGTCAGTACTCCAGTCATTTTAGGTGGAATATGGGTTTGTTTCTTAATCAGAACCTACCTGTCTGAGTTTCAAGCTTGAGTACTTTGAGAAGACCATCGTCTCCTCCACAGGCAATGAAACCTTGATCTTTGTTCCAGGAGACACATTTTAGATGGATATTATTGGGGATAGCAATCTGTAAAACACGGAAGATTTTATCCACAATGTCAATTATCTATGTCTTACATGAGAAATTGGTAGGTGATTTGTAGTCGACAAAGCGCAGGAATTCGGCACTCACCTTCTTGCTAAGGTAGATAAACATGGTAGCGGTGACAACGTCACAGGCCTCTATCAATCCGGAATGAATTGTTTACAGTGTAGATAAACGAGCAAACATAACAACACACCAACCTAGTCGAATTAACAAACTAGACAAAGCCAGCTAACTTGTTAAACCTAGCTAGCTACATCACTCGGCCTCGTTGTGGCGAATGTAACGTTAGCCGCTAACATTAGCTTTGCTATATACTTGGGTAAAATGGAAATTACTAAGTACCAAAGATGGTTAGCGTTAAATGTAGCTTTATGGACTGAAAATGGTGACTACGATTTGGGTGAATAAAGTAAGCAAAAGAATTATAAAAACCATTTAAATTTGACGTTTAGTTGCTTGCATAGGAAGACCCCAGTGCTTCAAGGGATGTAGCTTCCCTCGGTCTCCCGTGGTAACCGTAAACCGGAAAAGTTGTTTCAGGGCTTTGTGGTATTTGTAGTTTTTCTTGTTGGCGCTCTTGGAAGTGAAATTCTTTGGAAGAATCGTCTTGTCCATTTGGCACCCTCACTAAAATGAGTCTTTAAACTGTTTTTTATTAGGGAGTGTCTGAGGAAAAGCTAAAATTGATTTATTTAGCTTTGCATGGCTTTGTTCAGCACTTACTTCAGCCTAGACTGCATTAAAATATTGTGAGCCAACTACATTATGAAAAGTCTTACAAACCAGCACTAAAAATACATACAATGTATTTTAATGCAATTTTGAATTTAATTTGGATACAAAACAATGAAAAAGAGAGTCCAGTAAGGGTATCGTAGTCGCTTCCAAGACAGATTTTATTGAATTTTAAAGTCACTAGGTAACTAGTTGTAAAAACACACAATAAGCATATGAACCATTTCAAAATATTTATTTTCCATGTACAAATCCTATTCCAATTCAAAATATACTGGCAAGTTATTTTCAATCAGAAAAACACCAAAATATGTTATGCACAGAACTGTCAGTTTACACAAAGACCCCTGCACCACAAATACTCGTTTAACTTTGTTTCATATGTGTTCAATAGCACTGACAAGTAGAAAACACTGTATGTGAACTGCGTGAACTGCGTGTGAACTGTATGATGAGAATACTGTAGAGTGAAATATTATTTTAACTGGTTAAAACATTCTCTTAACTCCAAATCTCACTTAGTGCATAAAAAGTTTTCCTTCTCCCTCAAAACAAATGCACCCATCTATGACAAACAAATCGAAAATGATTAATACATTTTGTGCAATAAATCCACTGAAATTCTTCAGGTATCAAAGTAAAGGATTACAGTAATTAACTGTGATATAACACTGCCATGGGCCAAATGGACCAGACTTTATTTTGGTCTTTTCTCTGTGTAATAGTGCTGCAGTCAGGAAGGCAACAACAATGCTCTTATTGTAGAGGAGATTAGTTGTGTTATGATTATGGATAAAGGCTTTGTGTTCTGCCCAGAACACAAGAACACTGACAAAGAAATGCTCTGAGAAAATACACAACGAGGTTGTGGCACAACTTTGCCCATAAAAACATTCATAATGAAAGTAAACATTTCACATATTTATATTAGCTTACATATTTTCAGTTTCAACTAAATTGCTTACAGTTTAAAAAGGAAATGTAGAATTTAAGAAATATACTAATGTATGTTAACATTTACACCAAATACATCTTAATTAATTGTAAGATGTTCTCAAATGTTGTGAATGCAAAATGCAGGTTTACAATACAAAGCAGTAATAACAGTATTCCACATGAGACATCAACAACATGTTGACTAAATCAATCATTTCTACTGAAATCATTGGGAGATTTTGAAAGTTATTGATGACTTCAAATGGTTAATAAAACAGACATAATGCTAGTCTTGAACATGTCCTCTGACATCCTGACCTCTGTTTTTAATACTGCTGTTGGGCCTCGATCAGGTTCACTTTGTCTAAAAGCTCATCAAGTGAACATACAGTCAAGGAAATAGAACTGAAAAAGTTGTAGTTCTAGTTGTAATGTATTCCCTATTTGTTATGACACAGGACCTCTATAAAAACCACTTACAAATCAACTCAAACTATACATTAGGATTCTATTTACTGTCAATAAAAGTACAAATAAGATTTTTTTTTAAAGATCATAAAAGCTGCCCAAGCTGGTGAAAAGAGATTTTTAGAAGCACAAAATATGAAGCAGATATTTCTCTCACATAAATATACTTATATTAAGGCTTCCAAGTAAAAGGATATGTTTTGTGTTCAGCTCCTGAATGGTGGACTGTATTTTCTTCTGGAACACAATCTGAGCTTCGCACATGCAGGCATCTTGAGTTATTTCACTTCTCATTTCCTCTGAAAGAATGAGAAAAATTGGGAAAAGGTCAAAGTATGTGCGTGGTGTTACGCATCACCTCCTAACACTTGTACAATTACATTTGGCTACTTTTTAGAAAAACAACATATCATATTTTGACACTCTAAATGATTTGAAACTCCGACAGGGTTGATGTTTAAAATGAGAACGTTTTGGAGCCGACAAAATCAGATAAAAGTTACGTGTTAGCGGAGAGATCAGATGCAATCATTGTTTATCTTTTGTGAGAGAGATTAGAAAATATGTTAAAAATGTAATAAAAGTTAATCACAACTTTGGAGTGCATAGTTACTGAGGTCTGGTGTGGATAGCTTTGGAGACATCACATGTTAATAACTGTTTTAACAATATACCCACAATACACATACAAAAACCAAACAATCAAAGCACACAAATCAATTAAAACCATTTTTCTGTGTCCTTTACTTGGACCAAACTACTCAGTGGGCTCATGCCACACTTCCATTGCTCAAACAATCTCATTCCTTAAGCCAGCAGCGCAGCACATGTGTCCTATGAACAGTGCTGTAAACTGATGGATCAGTAGAAATACTGCTTGTCATTGGAGACAGTGTCTTTGGTTGCAGTCAACAGCAGAATTCTCCACAACTAAAGAATCCAAAAAGACAGACATGAAAGGTGATAGCTATTAAAATCAAAATGCATGCACTGCAACTCTAAAGCTATAGTGAATTATGGATTATTAATAAAACAAAGTAGATACAATTCAGAAAACTGCCCTCTCACCTTAAATCATAATTTATCATTTAGGATGGCTTGAGAATGGCTCTTGTCAAGTCAAGCACATGGTCCATCTGTGAAAAAGCCTCTTCAAGTGTCAAGGGGAAGAGCCTTGAAGGAGCCCCTGGACAGCTGTTGACACTTGGTTGCTCATCAGTCCTCTGAGGACTCATGAAATCATGTCCATGTGTACCACACCTTTAGCTGAGTTAGTGACGGTTGTACAAGACAGCTCACAAGGCAATAATATAATAGAGCTGGGTGACAAATCCTGAGAATAGGACTGATTCAAAATATGCACAGTCTCTTGATACTCAAAATACACAGACACCATTATGGAGGTTGAAAAAAAACAACAACATATTCTTACGTGAGCATGTTTTCTGGTCTGCATTCAATAAATAACCCATTCGACACTTGCAGTTGTATGAGACACCATTGTTGATACAAATATGCTGACAGTCATGTCCCTGAGTGCATGCATCTGTACCTGGAAAAAAAAAGACAATACAAGTGTCTCAGCTGCTCTGACTACATGAGTCTTTGGTGCTTTTTTTTAAAATAACACAAGACATCTGGAGGTTTGAAAGGAAGGATTTTCTTACGTGAGCATGTTTTCTGATCAGTGTTCAACATGTATCCCACTCGACACTTGCAGATGTAAGAGTTCCCATTGTTGACACAATTGTGCTGGCAGTCATGTCCCTGAGCACAAGCATCCCAACTTGAACCTGCAAAGAAAAGCTCACACCTCAGTGACTTAATCGTACGACATCGAAAACAGTCACATGGGCTTTTGCGGAAACCATCGGTCACAGATGCCTTTAAAAGAAGCGGATGTTTCAGCCCTGTGATCAATACATTTCAAAAATGGAAAGCAATATTCATAAGAGTTGTGTTCTTCCAGCTCCTACGCTCCAGTTGGAGCCTTTGGTGATCTGATAAACTCTGCTTGCAGCTCCAACATTGGTGCTCTCTGTGGGATATCTGAGATGCTGGATCACATCACAGACACCAAATATGCATACTGAAACAAATCAAGCGCTTACGTGAGCATGTTTTCCGGTCTGCATTCAATACATATCCCACATGACACTGGCAGAAATATGAGTCATCACTGTTGACACAAATGTGTTGGCAATCATGCCCCTGGTCACATACATCCGATCCTGAAAGAAAAAACACTTCCACATCTGACTTTGCCAAACACCATAAGTCAAGAAGCTCCTGACTCACTGAAAACCCCCCGACTGACTGTATTTCCATTTCATGAAATCTATTGTCATGTAATCCTCTCTGTGCATCAGTCTGAGCTAAATGTTTCACAATCCATAACCAAACTTACAAGAGGTGATAGGAAGTGCATTTGTCTGTGCATAAAGTGGCTTACCACTTCAAAATCTCATTTTTCTGTTTTTTATTTTTACAGTTTCACTGCAGAAAATATCCTTGGGACTTCTAACACACTTTACCAAGAAAGAGACATCATAGCTGATGTGAGCATGTTTTCAGGTCTGCATTTAATACATATCCCATTCGACACTTGCAGACGAACGAGTCGTCAGTGCTGACACAAATATGCTGGCAGTCAAGTCCCTGGACACATGTATCCAGACCTGAAAAGAGACACTTCCACATCTGACAGGCTCAACCCGAGTAAGGTATACAGCTGACGGTGGGTCATTATGGAAAAGCACTTATAAACGGACTCTGAAGCAAACCTGAGACACACAAAAAACTTGCAGGTTCTTACGTGAGCATGTTTTCCTGTCTGGATTCAAAATGTATCCCACTCGACATCTGCAGATGTACGAGTCATCACTATTTATACAAATGTGCTGGCAATCATGTCCAAGAGCACATGGATCAGCACCTGAAAAGAGACATGTCCATGTCATGACATCTCAAGACATCTTCCTCATCTCTCTCTCTCTCTCCCCATCTATCTCTCAATCTTTCTCTCTCATCCCAACCGGTCAAAACGGAGGGCCGCCCTATGAGCCGGAATCTGCTTGAGGTTTCTGCCTGTTAAAAGGCAGTTTTTCCTCACTACTGTCGCCAAGTGCTACCTCGTGGGGGATTGTTGGGTCTCTGTAGAATAAAGAGAAGGTCTAGACCTGCTCTTCTTGGAAAGTGCCTTGAGATAACTTGTTGTGATTCGGTGCTATACAAATGAAATTGACTTGACATGATGTCATTCAAGTTGGAGTCTGTCTGGCAATTGCTCCTTTTACAGTTAATGCTTCTATCTGTGTTCTAAGTGTGATCTTATTGAGGCTGACAGAATCTTGACAGTCATGCCCTGGGAACAATTATCCAAGATAGATAGTGGGGGTTCTGCCAAACACCAATCCCATATGACCCCTCCATGTATTGTTTTGTCATCCAATGGTGAATGGCTTCTGCAGCATTTAGTCATTCACCTAAAACATGCACATCAAATGTAAAAGTAAAATTCAACTTCTTACGTGAGCATGTTTTCTGGTCTGCATTCAACACATATCCTTCATGACACACGCAAAGGTGAGAATCGCCATTTTTGACACAAATATGCTGGCAGTCGTGTCCCTGGGCACATGTAACCGAACCTGAAAAGACACTTCCACAGCTAACATCCACATCTAACATTAGCACTTCATTCATCTTTGGCCTGTGCGAATCAAGAGTAATTAATATTCTACGGGCATTTACCCATTGCCTTATTCATCCTTAGTATTTATTCAAGCATTTTTGTAATAATACAAATACACATACTCATTGCATTAAGCCAAGCGTATTGTAAGGTCCAGATTTTTACATGAGGATCTAGCATGCAATCAACACATTCCACTTGACCATTCCATTTACAGTTTATGTAAGTGATAGTAGGGCCTCAATGCATCCATGTGTATCAGCCGCTGTATCCCAACTTTTCGCCTCCATCAAGGAGGTATTGTTTTCTCTGGCGTTGATTTGTTTGGCTGACTTTTAG
Organism: Chaunax sp. Z400; assembly: GCA_037577475.1. Lineage (NCBI taxonomy): Eukaryota > Metazoa > Chordata > Actinopteri > Lophiiformes > Chaunacidae > Chaunax > Chaunax sp. Z400. Next base: position 20,320,852 of record CM075194.1, read on the forward strand.
CAGGATTACACTAAAACTACTTGACGGATTTATGTGAAAATTGGTGGCAGGGTTGGGCACATGACAGGGAAAATGTTAAGCATGGTAACGACAAGCACTCAGGTGTCTGTAGCCAGCAATGCTATACCTGCACCTATAGCTTGTACCATTGAATAAGAAAAAGATGTTTAGCTATTTCCTTACATCATGAAGTGATATGCTTGCACCCATCCAATCACAAGGACAAGCCAATCACAAGGACAAGTCGAGGAAATGAATATTAGCCAATCACGGCACAGTATCACTCACAGCAGGGTGGGACTAGGACTAGAACCTATGCTGATGCACAACCATGTATGCAACATGTTTGTTTGTAGAGCAGGGGGCAGGGCTGAAGGCGCTGGGTGTTAAACGCTAAACAGCTTCCATGCAACCTTTCTCACGAGTGCAAATAGGCATTTTTTTATATCTTACAAGAAAATGCATATTAAACTTTAAAAGTGAAATCTGAAAAAATTAAAAGGTGCTTACGTGAGCATGTTTTCTGGTCTGCATTCAATACATATCCCTCATGACACATGCAAAGGTAAGAATCGTCGTTTTTGATACAAACATGTTGGCATTCATTTCTGGAACATGCATCCGAACCTGAGAAGAGACACCTCCACAGCTAAAATCCACAGTTTACTTCCTTCCTTATGATTGGCCAAAATTGATTAAAATATAAACAAAGGGCAAAGCCAAACACTCTCTCTTTCTGAATCTAATCAAGTATATAATAATAAAGATTGCAGATGACTTTATGCAACAACATGAAAATGAAATCTAATGCATCTTACGTGAGCATGTTTTCTGGTCTGCATTCAACACATATCCCTCATGACATTTGCAAATGTACCAGTCATCAGTGCTCACACAGATATGTTGGCAGTCATGTCCCTGACCACATGTATCTGAACCTGAAAAGAAACGTTCACACTGGTGACTGACTTGTCACTCACAGCACCAATCAAGTTGGAGTTCAAATCATGACCATGATCTCCATTCTTGTAGGTGGATCAACTTCCTGTTCATTCTAAATAAATTCAAATGTAACTTCAGTCATAAGAACATATAAGACTGATCCAAGATGTCAAATTTAAATGACTGGAGCAGCAAAAACCAACACTTCAAACATTTCTTATGCTTCAGAGGATGCATTCACTGACATTTATTCATGTGGTAACTTTGAGGGAAACCCAAGATATTACAATCTTAAATGAAACATTTAGACAAGTTCTCACGTGAGCACGTTTTGTGGTCTTCATTCAACATATATCCCTCACGGCACTTACAAAGGTATGAACCACCATTTGGGACACAAACATGCTGGCAGCCATGTCCCTGGTCGCATGTAACCAAACCTGAAAAGAGACACTTCTACAGCTGAGACTTACATCATCAGGACAGATCAGCATAAATCAAAGACAGACAATTAAATCTTTATCTGCTTTTAACCAAACACATACATTTTTAATGTAATAACCAATGAAACTGCACAAAGACATGTATATAATAAAGATCTTACGTGAACACGTTTTTAGGTCTGCATTTAACTTATATCCCATTGGACACTTGCAGACATATGAGTTGCCACTGCTTTCACATACGTGCTGGCAATCATGTCCATTAGCACATAAATCAAAACCTGAAAAGAGACACGTCCACATCATTACATCCGTCAAGGAGAGCTTGGACTGTTGGAGTGTCTAACTGGCCATTGCTGCATTTTACTACTGTTGTGCATCTGAACCTGAGAAGAGACCTTCACAGGTCTCCACAGCCAAAATCCATAGTTAGCATCCTCAGTCTCCCAAGGCTGACTTATTTAGGTTGGGCTCAACTACTGACTGTGAAAGCGCTAAGAGCAAAGTGTGTATTTGTCACAAGAGGCATAAAGAAAGTCTGTACATACAGTAACACCTCGTCAATTCTCACAGTTAGTCTGTTTTTATGCAGAAGTTCTAAATATGTGCCTGTTCAAAAGCAAGACGTGGTGGCATGAGATGTCCTCACATAGATACGACTCCAACTCTTCTAAAATGATAAAGTGCTTACTACCTTTATATTATATTACAAATGACACTTGCAGATGTAAGACATTTCTATATCCGTCAGACTGTAGCTGAGCACAGCATCCATATTTTGTAGACTTTCCATGGCAAACCCATATCAATAGTCACAAGAGCTGATCTGTGCCTGACCCCACAATTTATAGCTGAACTAAATATTCACCTAATCCACCCAATGAAAAGTAACAACCATCATAACTGAATCAACTGTGTTGGCTCCAACAGTACCTTCACAATACCAAAAAATACCATTTTTTCTGCCGTGAAATAAAATGATGTCACCAACTCATGAGTCAATGTATTTCATTAAAGAACAAAACTAAGTTTGTGGAAGATCTGTACCAAGATACATGCATAAAGTCTACCTGACAATTCCTGGTTCATTTGTGAGCATGATTTCTGGTCTGCATTCAGAATATATCCCATTCGGCATTTGCAGACGTACGAATCATCGGTGCTCACACAGATATGTTGGCAGTCATGTCCCTGAGCACATGTATCTGAACCTGAAAAGAAACGTTCAAAACGGTGACTGACTTGTCACTCACAGCACCAATCAAGTTGGAGTTCAAATCATGACCATGATCTCCATACTTGAAGGTGGATCAACTTCCTGTTCATTCTAAATAAATTCAAATGTAACTTCAGTCATAAGAACATATAAGACTGATCCAAGATGTCAAATTTAAATGACTGGAGCAGCAAAAACCAACACTTCAAACATTTCTTATGCTTCAGAGGATGCATTCACCGACATTTATTCATGTGGTAACTTTGAGGGAAACCCAAGATATTACAATCTTAAATGAAATATTTAAGTAAACAAGTTCTCACGTGAGCACGTTTTGTGGTCTTCATTCAACATATATCCCTCACGGCACTTACAAAGGTATGGACCACCATTTGGGACACAAACATGCTGGCAGCCATGTCCCTGGTCGCATGTAACCAAACCTGAAAAGAGACACTTCTACAGCTGAGACTTACATCATCAGGACAGATCAGCATAAATCAAAGAAGGACAATTAAATCTTTATCTGCTTTTAACCAAACACATACATTTTTAATGTAATAACCAATGAAACTGCACTAAGACATGTATATAATAAAGATCTTACGTGAACACGTTTTTAGGTCTGCATTTAACTTATATCCCATTAGACACTTGCAGACATATGAGTTGCCACTGCTTTCACATACGTGCTGGCAATCATGTCCATTAGCACATAAATCAAAACCTGAAAAGAGACACGTCCACATCATTACATCCGTCAAGGAGAGCTTGGACTGTTGGAGTCTCTGACTGGCCATTGCTGCATTTTACTACTGTTGTGCATCTGAACCTGAGAAGAGACCTTCACAGGTCTCCACAGCCAAAATCCATAGTTAGCATCCTCAGTCTCCCAAGGCTGACTTATTTAGGTTGGGCTCAACTACTGACTGTGAAAGCGCTAAGAGCAAAGTGTGTATTTGTCACAAGAGGCATAAAGAAAGTCTGTACATACAGTAACACCTCGTCAATTCTCACAGTAAGTCTGTTTTTATGCAGAAGCTCTAAATATGTGCCTGTTCAAAAGCAAGACCTGGTGGCATGAGATGTCCTCACATAGATATGACTCCAACTCTTCTAAAATGATAAAGTGCTTACTACCTTTATATTATATTACAAATGACACTTGCAGATGTAAGACATTTCTATATCCGTCAGACTGTAGCTGAGCACAGCATCCATATTTCGTAGACTTCCCATGGCAAACCCATATCAATAGTCACAAGAGCTGATCTGTGCCTGACCCCACAATTTATAGCTGAACTAAATATTCACCTAATCCAACCCAATGAAAAGTAACAACCATCATAACTGAATCAACAGTGTTGGCTCCAACAGTACCTTCACAATACCAAAAAATACCATTTTTTCTGCCGTGAAATAAAATGATGTCACCAACTCATGAGTCAATGTATTTCATTAAAGAACAAAACTAAGTTTGTGGAAGATCTGTACCAAGATACATGCATAAAGTCTACCTGACAATTCCTGGTTCATTTGTGAGCATGATTTCTGGTCTGCATTCAGAATATATCCCATTCGGCATTTGCAGACGTACGAATCATCGGTGCTCACACAGATATGTTGGCAGTCATGTCCCTGAGCACATGTATCTGAACCTGAAAAGAAACATTCGAAACGGTGACTGACTTGTCACTCACGGCACCAATCAAGTTGGAGTTCAAATCATGACCAAGATCTCCATACTTGAAGGTGGATCAACTTCCTGTTCATTCTAAATAAATTCAAATGTAACTTCAGTCATAAGAACATATAAGACTGATCCAAGTGGTCAAATTTAAATGACTGGAGCACCAAAAACCAACACTTCAAACATTTCTTATGCTTCAGAGGATGCATTCACTGACATTTATTCATGTCGTAACTTTGAGGGAAACCCAAGATATTACAATCTTAAATGAAATATTTAAGTAAACAAGTTCTCACGTGAGCACGTTTTGTGGTCTTCATTCAACATATATCCCTCACGGCACTTACAAAGGTATGAACCACCATTTGGGACACAAACATGCTGGCAGCCATGTCCCTGGTCGCATGTAACCAAACCTGAAAAGAGACACTTCTACAGCTGAGACTTACATCATCAGGACAGATCAGCATAAATCAAAGAAGGACAATTAAATCTTTATCTGCTTTTAACCAAGCACATACATTTTTAATGTAATAACCAATGAAACTGCACAAAGACATGTATATAATAAAGATCTTACGTGAACACGTTTTTAGGTCTGCATTTAACTTATATCCCATTAGACACTTGCAGACATATGAGTTGCCACTGCTTTCACATACGTGCTGGCAATCATGTCCATTAGCACATAAATCAAAACCTGAAAAGAGACACGTCCACATCATTACATCCGTCAAGGAGAGCTTGGACTGTTGGAGTCTCTGACTGGCCATTGCTGCATTTTACTACTGTTGTGCATCTGAACCTGAGAAGAGACCTTCACAGGTCTCCACAGCCAAAATCCATAGTTAGCATCCTCAGTCTCCCAAGGCTGACTTATTTAGGTTGGGCTCAACTACTGACTGTGAAAGCGCTAAGAGCAAAGTGTGTATTTGTCACAAGAGGCATAAAGAAAGTCTGTACATACAGTAACACCTCGTCAATTCTCACAGTTAGTCTGTTTTTATGCAGAAGTTCTAAATATGTGCCTGTTCAAAAGCAAGACCTGGTGGCATGAGATGTCCTCACATAGATACGACTCCAACTCTTCTAAAATGATAAAGTGCTTGCTACCTTTATATTATATTACAAATGACACTTGCAGATGTAAGACATTTCTATATCCGTCAGACTGTAGCTGAGCACAACATCCATATTTCGTAGACTTCCCATGGCAAACCCATATCAATAGTCACAAGAGCTGATCTGTGCCTGACCCCACAATTTATAGCTCAACTAAATATTCACCTAATCCAACCCAATGAAAAGTAACAACCATCATAACTGAATCAACTGTGTTGGCTCCAAGAGTACCTTCACAAAACCAAAAAATACCAATTTTTCTGCTGTGAAATAAAATGTCACCAACTCATGAGTCAATATATTTCATTAAAGAACAAAACTAAGTTTGTGGAAGATCTGTACCAAGATACATGCATAAAGTCTACCTGACAATTCCTGGTTCATTTGTGAGCATGATTTCTGGTCTGCATTCAGAATATATCCCATTCGGCATTTGCAGACGTACGAATCATCGGTGCTCACACAGATATGTTGGCAGTCATGTACCTGGGAACATGAATGCAAACCTGAAAAGAACAAACTGACATGAAGCCTTTATTGTGTAACTTATTGCACTGCCTCACCAGCTCTATGTTTAGTATTTGGAGGACGCACAACAACGTTCAGTCAACTGACCACACACAGACAACAAATCTATGAAAAATATTCTGCTATGAATGTGAGCATGTGTTCTGGTCTGGGTTCTGGTTTTAACCTTTGTAGATAAACATAAGTCATCATTGCTGACAGTCATGTCTTTGGACACAAACCTGAGATGAAACATCTCACCAACTAAATCTATCGTGTTAAGAGGCCTACAGTCAGTTCTATTTCATACATGTAAGCATGATGTTTTTAACGTCCCCCAAAAGACACTAAGTCTTCACTCTATATGTCAGAATAGACCTTTAGATCAGAAGTGTACTCGTTGGCTCTACATACAGCTTACTATGTTTAACCGGTGCAGCTTAGTTTGGGTCTAAAGTACAAAAACTACACTGGCAGCAAGCAATAAATCTAATTCCAGGGCACTTGGGATACATTAATACTTAAAGCTGACTAACTGAACAATGATATTCAGTCACTCTTAACAGATTTTGATGAAATGTTGTGGAGGGATGGGCCTGGAGCCAAAGACGAGTTGATCAGATTTTGAGGTACATCAAGATACGAGTTCAGGAGGTGTCAATAAAAAAAAAAGTAATATATTTATCTAATATTTATTATTGTCTGCTATTAAATCATAATAAATATTAAGTAAATATATTAAGAACGATCTAAATTTATATGTTTATCATTTTAATGGTTGTTGCACTACTTTTTGTATGGTTACTTGTTTTCTATGTAAATAACTATTCTATATTTAATTATTCATTATCATAACAGTATTATAGTTGTTTTTAAAGTCATTGAGTATGTCTCTGATGAATATTTATGTCTTAATGATAGTGGTATGATAGAAGGTAGGAGCTCTCTGAGTGCTTTCTGGTTTGGTTTTGCATAATTTATGGTTGTTTTCTGCATCTCTGTGGTTGTTCTCTTTGTAGTTGTTTTATGTAAATGTCAGTGGTTGTTTTATATCATTTTGTGGCTGTTTAGCATGTTTTTGTGGTCACTTTGATGCTCTAACTAATAATTTCACATCTCATTCTGGTCATTTTTCTGTTTTTGGTCATTTTCCCCATCACTTGTTAGTCATATTTCTTCTTCTTTTGGTCATTTTGCACTCGTTTGTTGTCTCTCTGTGTCTTTCATTAATTGTTTTGCACTGTTTGACTGACTGTCTGACAGCAACACTAGGGCCCACTTTACATGACAACAGTTGTGTTAAAAACTTTTAAAAAAGCATTTAAAAAAAGTTCCACTTTTCAAAATCAACACCATAGAATTACACCATATGACTGCATAAATGCTTTCCTATACAGTGCGGCGAGTAAACAAAGAGATGCTGGTAAATAGATGCTCGTAAATGGATAATTTGGTCTGGATGGACAATGAAGAGGGGTTTCGTTGATCTACATTTAGCTGGTGGAGCCTTAATAAATTCAGCAGAGTCTTCAGCATAAACAAAACTCAGTAGTCCGCCATTGTTTATGTTGTTGTTCTGTAAATGCATAGCTGTTGGGCTGAAAACTTAATACCCATACGTGAAGTGTGGTCGTGTTGAACCCAATTTCAAAAGTTTGCATTTTCAAGCCCCTAAAATACCATTGTCATGTGACGGTGCACAGACACCTCCTGGAATGTGATTGGCCACCAACTATAGTTCGACCCAGTCTGTCCCAAGCTTCTACAGATACAAGTAGTTCCTTGTCAATTATTGGGATAACCTCTCTGGCACCACACGTGATTTTCACTTCTCACAGATGCAGCTATCTCAGTACAAATTTCCCTGCTACTATTCACACTTGACCCCATACAGGAAATGTTCCTGTACACTTCAGGGATAGTCTGTGTGTGTGAAAGGGGCTCCAGACCATCCCAGTCTTTTCAGCATCTGCTAGTCTTTTGACTCTCAGTTACAAAAAGCAAAAAAACACAATCTGTTGAGTAAATGTATGATCTTACGTGAGCAGGTTTTCTGGTTTGCATTTAACACATATCCTACTCGACATCTGCAGGTGTATGAGTCACCGCTGTTGATACAAATGTGCTGGCAGTCATGTCCTTGGGCACATGGATCTGAACCTGGAAAGAGACACATCTGACTGATTTGTTTTCAGTCTGGAGCTGGGATAGTAAGGCAGGACCTAGAGTTCTAGGGTTTTAAAGAATCTTCATTTCCTTCATCAGCTCTTCATAACCATATCAGTACAGGCCTTCATCCTGTCCTGATCATTTAATCTGAGCTGAATAGTATCTGTACCTATACTCTATTTATGGCAACCCAAAACATTAGTAACAAGAGACGGTACGCAGTGTCCCCAAAGCACAAAATGCCAAACTGATCTCCAAAGGGAGCTTCAAAAGCTTATGGACTTGGAATTCCAAGGTGCTGTCAAAGTTCTTCCGTCAAACATTTTTCAAGTGAGAAATCTCTGTCTCTAATCAGCCTTTTGTCAGACAATCATGTCTCAGTGTTCAGGCAACATTGCTGTTCAGCCATTGTCTTCAAATAGCGAATCATGCAAACACGCTGTGACACTGAGACACTGGATATAAACATTTAGTTGAAAGTTAAAGATTACTCACGTGAGCATGTTTTCTTGTCCGGGTTTAAGACATAGCCTGTACGACACTTGCAGTCGTATGAGTTTCCATTGCTGACACAAATGTGCTGGCAGTTGTGTCCCCGAGCACATGCATCCAAACCTGAAGAGAAACACTCCGATTTCTGATTAGCTTAATCCTGGTGAAGTCAATAATTGTGTGTTATCCTACGTTAGTAAGAAGTAAGTATAGAATAATTGTCTAAGTTTGTAATTCTACAGAGACACATGCAGGTTAGTTTCCTTGATCTCTGTGCTTCAGTAAGGATGTTATAGTGATTTAATCTAATTGTTTCAAATCCTGTGTGAAAGAAGAGACTTGATTGTGTCTCACTTTCAAATGTTACACTGACTTCTTCTTCCATGCAGTTCAGACCATGCAAGCACAAAACCTACACTCTGTCACAATCACTGCACGTCGTTAATGGTGACATCATTGTTGTGCATGGACAAGAGTTCCAGTGTTTTCGGTGTCAGAGTCTCAGTGAAACACAGAGGTTGAACTCACTCCTCGGCTCCAAGCTGCCATTCAAACACAAGCTGCTGGATATGTATGACTGGAAGGCAGTCATGATTCAAGCACAGTTTGCGAGAAGTTCAACAGCAGGGAGAAACATGCATGAATAGCATGGTTCACATTAGCATTCACCTTGCTAGTTAGGGTGTTACCAAGAGTTTAAAAGAGAAGTTCACAGGTGACATTTTTAAATTCATAAAATAAAATAATCACAATAACGTTTGTGTCATCCAGCAATAAGTTTATATTTCCCTGCCATCACTTTTTTCTTAACAAGAGGGTTTGGTTTGGTTTGGTCACTCATAATATCGTTTGTATTACCTTGCAATAACTTTTTGCTGGGCTCATCATACTAGTTTTATACTGATTTGACTGAATTGCTTTCCATATGCTGCTGCTGCTGCGCTAATGTGCTCGATGCTACACTTCCTGTAATGGCTGTTGTGTGTTGAAATTACCAGGATGAATATTTGTAAATCAGATGCTCAGGGTGTGAACAATGTGCTTTTAGCAGATAAGACAGATGTGTGAGCAAATATACTACGGGAGGTCAAGGTGAGCTTCATCACATAAAGCCAACCCTCCTCTATGAATCAAAGGAAATGTGTTGTCAGATAATGCCACATATTGGGAGGGATTCCAAAATAATTGGGAGCAAACACAAACTTTTGTTTGTTTTGGGAAGGAATGTGATATTCAGATAAAAATGGCCACTTTTCCAAGGCAAAATAATTAGAGAATTATTAGTCCTTGTTTTTCTTTTCCAAATTCTGACATCATTCAGATTTATCATTGCAATGAACAGTTTGGCTGGATTAAGCATTCCTTGGTTCCCTTATTTATGCAAAGCTTGGTTAAACATGGCTGCTGTCTGTTCATCTAAACAGGTCTCCTTTAGCATAATTAGCTTGTTGAAGCTAAAACAATATTTACATGTAATTTAGTGGAGTCAGAAAATAAAAATGTATGTTTTATGTATGTTTTCTAAGAAATTTCTTTAAATCCGGACCCTTACACTCAAATACGTATCGTCAAATTTAGTTTTTGCTGTGCAAAATGAGTGGCCATTGCAGAAGCCCAAGTTGTGGACGCAGATTTCTTAGCAGGGCACGCGGCAAAAGAGTCAGCGCAGAGGGCAAAAAGCAGCGCTCTCCCTGTGAAAAGTAAAGGCAGCATCATATTAGGTTTCAACTATTTTAAAGCATTCAAGGTTGCAGAATTTGCTCAGAATTGGCAGATCAACCAGTGAGGTGTGTCTTCTTCCATAAGTTGGTTAGTAGATGACTAATTGTATCTTCATCTCTGTGGGAACGGTTAATGAACACCCTTTAGTGGGAAATCCAAACAAAAACAAGAGCATTAAATCGCGGTTTACCTTGCCCTTGTTTTTAAAACCAAAGAAGAAGACCAGTGACTTTAGAATGGAGATTCCCTCTATGGTGCTGCCCATATGATCACAGGTGAAGTTTGAAAGAAATATCTGACATACCGTTGTTTCCTTTAGCATCTTTTTCATAATTTATTCCTTTAGCTTCTTTTCTGCCAGCTAGGCCTAGTCCATAACCATCATTTCCGCCATCTAATGGAATATCCGCACTCCCATTATCATCATCCTTACCACACAAGGTTTCCCTAAACTTGGAAGTGAGCTTCTCTATGACACCATAGGTCTCCACATAGAAGACATGGTCATCATGTGGTTGGCTGGCCATGAGGCGGAGGGACGTCATATCAGCTCTGCCTACTCCCACGGCATAGATCTCGATCCCCGATGCCCGAGCCGCCGCTGATACATCCTCTACCTTATCCTGAGGCCTCCCATCTGTCACTATGATGGCCACTTTGGCAATGTTCATGGAGCTAACTCGGGCCCCTGCCTCCACTGTGAAAGCTTTCTCCATGGCAGTCTTGATGGCCATGCCTGTCATGGTGCCAGAGGCCAGGGGCTCAACACGAGCCAGCGCCTGCTTCAGGGCAGACTTGTCAAAATACTTCTTCAGCAGGAAGTCAATCTTCACCGTGCTGGCATAATTGACGAGGCCAACTCGTGTGGCGTCTGAGCCGATCTCCAGGCTGTCCACCATGTCTTGCAGGAACTCCTTGGCCTTCTCAAACTCAGCAGGACGTACACTGCGGGAGCTGTCTATGATGAAGACCAAGTCTATTGGACGATTTCTGCAATTGGACCTTGATGCTGTAAAAAACAGGATGTTTTGAATTAATTAAAAGTCTATATTCTAATGATTTTGGGCATGAAGATACAGCACTACAACTCTCACAATTTGTGAGAATGGAAATCTCCCAGTTCTCTCACTCAAGCACACACACTTCAAATCATAGTCAGACCAATTGGCCAATTCAATGAGCGGTATTTTTAAATCAAGTGAGAAGCAACAAAGGTGTACCAGATGTTAGCAATCCTCATAACACTGCTAGAATTTTAGGATCTTTCATCCTAATAAATGAGAAACAAACAAACTTTATAAGACATATTTGTTGGCTTTTATTTTTTTATATGTGTTTGACACTTTAAAATTAGGCAGAAAAGACTGTCCATAACGCCACATCAGCCTTTTGGTAGTTTAATGAGATCATGTCAGTTATGGTTAAGGTTAAGTGTATCTGCAAAAGTTCTAATGGATGTAAGAGAGTCACTCGAGCCTTGAGTCGGCTGCCAAGATGCAAATGGTGCAGTTTTGTGTTGCAGCTGTGAAAGTGGCTGGCTTTTCTTTAGTGGCTGGTGATGGGAGGGCTGATAGCGATTAAACCTAGAATTAGTCCCATCAGCTTTGCCAAGGGAGACGGAAACGGCAGAGTTGAAGGGATTAGAACAGGGGTTACTTTGGTTCAACTCAAGCTTAATGAAATGCAACGTGACACACTTAAAGTATGATTATTCAATGTGAAAATCACAAAAGGTGTGCACTGCATGCTTTTTGGGCTGTTGTTAAACATATTTACCGTAGACAATTACAGTATACTGTAACTTATTTTACTGATGTGGACATTTACTAATTAACTATTAATAATAGTTCCTCATTTATGCTGTATAGCCTGGTCAGAAGCGAGAGCTAATAAATACATCAGCTCCGATAGAGACCAATGACTGCACAGCCTCCACTAGTTAACTTCTAGAACGGCTGATTTTGAGGGAAAATACGAGCTTGGAGAATAAAATACGATTTTTTTTATGGTTAATTTGATCAAGTCCAGAGTTATTTATTAATTACTTAAAAAGTTGGATCTTCAGAGATCTAACTTTATTTATTTAGGTAGGTTTATTATCTACCCTGTAATGTTCAGTTCAACAGTTTTCCAGTCTCTAATTGTGTATTTGTGATGGTGTTGATTTAAGCCAAATTTACAGTAACAGGCCATTTACATTCACACTGGTGTATAGATAATTATTTACACTTTACATTTTCATCCTAAGTGACACCAACGCATTAATATATCTATTTTATATTAGACTGATAAGGACAAGGACATAACATTTGTCTATCTGCATAGGAGAATAGTGGCAATATGGGATGCGCGATAGTAATCTGGTTTATCTCTCTTTGGTTGGAATAGATTTTTAGGACTCTGCAAACACCTTCACAACAGGTCATTAATGCTCAACGCTGAGACTGAAAAGTATTGACAGTGCATGACGGACATAAACTCTAATGTGTATTAACTTTTGTAAAAAGTTGATCATTTTGCGCCAAGTTTCACAAAATCATAGCGGGTTATTGCGCGCATCCATCCTGCGTGAGCAGCAGCTCGATGGAACATAGAGTCACACAGTGAAAGCACCTAGAGGACACATGAGATTTAGGCCTACCAACCAACCTCCACTGTCACCTCTCCGACTCTCCTGCGTCAGGTAGTTGTTGGCGCTCTGCTGCTGGAACCCTCGCGGTGCGTCATGACGCAGCCGAACCTCTGGAAAGGTTTCAGCACTTGGTTCTTCGTCAGACGTTCGTTCAATTGATTTGATATCTTGGTAACGCTGTTGGATCCGTGAAGTTACTTGCAGGGACGCTCGTGGGATGAAAGGACTAATTGCGTGAATCTTCCGGTTGTCTGACCCAAACTGTGGGAGAGTTCCCAGAGATCCCGATGCCAGGATGCCAATGAAACAGAGCACTCCCCACACTGATGGAGCCATGTTGCCTGCGCAGCTGTTTTCCGTCCGCCCGTCCGTCCGCGATCACAGCGCGATATTTATATGGTCTCGTCCACGGCCCACAAGGCGTGGGGATCAGGAGGCCCAATCCAGATACATTTAGACGAAGTGAGGGAAGGAGGGAACAAGTGAGCAGGAGCTGCAAGCACCCACATCTCTATTAGTCTGAACTACAGGTCATCTGTCTTATTTCTGGCGTTTGATTACATTCTGAGGTTACATTCACAGTATCTTTATGATCAGATTGTATTTTATTATTTATTTAACAAATACAATGTGCCTTTCCATCTAAGACTGTTACCAGTAGTGGTAGTGAGGTAGTTAGTCCTAAACCAGGAAACATGGAAAGGCTCTAATCACCTGTGAATTGCATTGTTGGTGCATTGTTCTAATTTAACTTACACTAGTATGTAAAATAGCTTGAAATAATGCTTACACTAATGGATCATTGATGACCTAATAGTCCTGTTAGATTTGATGCTCATAGATCACACTTGGTGATGTTCATAGTAATACAGAGTCTTTTGATGTAGGCCTACTACTGTACCTTGATTTGTCTTATTCATGATTTACAATGGCTAATAATTGCTCGTTTTTTTTCTGGGCCTTGATTTTTAGTTCCCATTTTAAGATCATTTAAAACTGAGAAGACTACAGCATTACATGGGGGCTCTTCAGTTCTTTAAAGTCATTTACTTACATTATAAATTTTCTTCAATCTTTTTACTGATAGTCATTTAACTCATCTTTAACTGTAACTGGGACCATAAAGGCTTACGCTCTCCATTTAGTGTCAGATAGTACTGTAGCATGTTTGAGTGTCTGACACTACCACCCATATTCAAACACTACATCTTCCCCATGTCTGCTTTTAGACCATCTGCTGCAATGTCATCACATTCTGCATCAAAATTTAATCTGCAGAATTTCTAACTAGATTTCCAACTAGATTCCTCACAAAAATGAGAACACATTATTAAATTTTAATGACCTCACATGGGCTGCCCATGTGTTTCAGGATTGATTTTACATGTTACTTTTAAAGCCTCACATGACTTGACCCCTGAAGATATACCTGAACATATGTCAGTCTCAGGCAGAAACCTGCTGACTGTACTCAGCTCACGCTCAAATTAATCCACATGTTGTTGTTTGTACATTTTATAATTGTGTTTTTCAGTATTAATTATCCACAGTTTTAAGTTTATTCCTCTTTTATTCCATATGCCTTTTTTATTCATACGTTACTGAATTTTTTATCTTTGTGTTAATGTGTTTGTTGCAAAGCAGTTTGTAATTTGACAAGGGCTATAAATAAACATACAAACATACATCCACCAGTGTCACAATATTATGTGTTTTGCATGTTGTTCAGCCTTAATTCCAACCAGTTCTTTATTATCTCCCACACAAACAAACTGATAGGGCCATATGGGTTCTATCCATCAGTTCGTATGAAGTTTTGTTTCCAGAGCATTACTCAAAAACCCTTCAATGGTTTTAACACACACCAAGTACTGCAGTGGTGTCTTTTGCTATTTAGAAACCTTTATTGATTATATTATTTTGTTTCCATGGTTACAAGTTGGACTTTAAGAAGATTTGTCTCAGATGAGGGTTTCTGGAGTATAACATTAAAACTGTTCAATGTTTTTTCACAAAATCTTATACACATCTTCCATAGTGGAGAGGTGCCTTTTGATATTTGGGGAATTTTAAGCCTTTTATTCATTTATTTATTTTGCAAATTAAAGTTTTTTCTCAGATATGCAATTAACGAGTTTAGTTTTATGCAATATGAAAAACATACCTGCACATCCCATTGATGTGACTATTTAATGCTTGTATATATGTTGACTAACTATGGATTAGGATTTTGTCTTTTCGTGATAATAATTTACAAAGGATATAATTGCTAAATACTAGTAAAGTCCTAAGTTACCCCAGGCACATGGGGTCATAGCTGTGTCTCCCTCAGTCACTATAAATGAGTTTTGTCTTTCGTCAATTAAATGCACCGTTTGCAGGAATCTTGACAATTTCCTCTTTAATATGGCATATCTGCATATCTACTGTATTCTGTTAGTGTTGCACTAGTTTTACACCTTATTTTTGTATTACTTATTACAAAAAATAGGCTGAAGTAGATGAACATGTGAAAACTGAAAGAAGCTTTGAATAATGTGAGATTAAGCTTAAAAAACATGTAAACTATTTACAGTGATAAATTTGGCAAATGACCGGACGCACCCTGGACTCTAGTAGCACATTACGCATAAAGTTTGGATCCATTTTTTTATTATTATTATTTTTACATTTATTTATTTTATTATTATTATTATTATTATTATTATTAGTAGTAGTAGTAGTATTTTAATTTTAATTTTTTTAATTAATTAATTAATTTTTAGTTTGATCCATAAAACTGTGTGTTTGTGGGGAATGATGTCTCAACCGGGTGATCAACTCGTACCGCCCTGCGCTGCACTCAAACGCTGCACCACTGCGATCCGCGGTACACTGTAGGGACCAGCCACAGGACAGGAACTACACATGACCAGGTACGCTGCTCTTGTCATTTCTAGTTATTAAGTCTATAGAAAGATCCTTAAAAGGCTAAAAGGGAAATATCCCACTGCTGCAGCCGCTGCTCTTTTATTTTTTGCGCACGTATTTTTGGCAATTTGGTGCAAAACGCACAATGCCCCCGTAATTGTCGCACCAAGTCTGTTTCATTTTACTTTCTACTTTTCATATCCTATCTCATGTTACTTTTATAATCTATAATAACTTTTATTGCCGCAGAAGCGCGTCAAATCTGACCTTGGCTCGCTATTTCTTTGCAATTTGAAACGCTTTAGCGAAACACAATCTAAGGGAGACAGTGCCACTGGTTTTAGAGCTACAAGCAGGAGAAACACCCTTTGAAGAGGAAAATAAGGTCAGGGTTTGTAAAATGTTGGCCACAGGTAGAGGTTTATTATAAAGACATTAATGCATGGTGCAACCATATAATTTCACCATCTGTAATTTTATCCTCTGTGCCTGCACTGTTGGTCAATACATTCAATTTAATGAGCCAATTGTATAAAGGTTTAGGTTAATTTATGTTGCAATTATGCACATCTTATTGAAAACGTTGAGTAATGTTGTTCATTGTATGTAAATAAGTGTTGTGGAGTGCTGCCGTGATGTGTAACACATGTAACATGTGGCACAAATAGAAAAGTAGGCCTAACTTTGCATTTTAAATGTCTGATAGAAACACAGACTGTAAATAAAAACTGCACAGGAGGCGATGCTGTCATTTGTCCGTTCCATTACAGAGTGTCACAGTAACCCAGATGCAACGTGATACATAATGGCTCTGATGTAATGCACTACAGTGTGATCAAATGACACAAGAAAGTGTGAAGTGTACTAATTTCATTGTCTGTGTGTGCAGGAAACGAAGCCTCTGAGATTTTCACCTAAGACAACAGAACAGCATCTCACAGCTGCTGCATCATGATGTATGGGCAGATCCTACATCGGCAGAGTCCTGATGATTGCTTTATTAATGTCAACGTTGGTGGTTTCAAACAACGAATGGAGCACGACGTTCTGAAACGATTCCCACAGACACGTCTGGGTCGCCTTTTGTGCTGCAGATCCAAAGAAGCAATCCTGGAGCTCTGTGATGACTTCAGCCCTTCTGAAATGGAGTACTACTTTGACCGCAGTCCTCGCTTCTTCTGCTACGTTCTCAACTTTTACCTCACAGGCAAAATACACCTGGTGGACGGACTGTGCATAGTCTCTTTTCATCAAGAGATAGAGTACTGGGGCATCAAGGAGCGCCACCTGGACTTCTGCTGCAGCAACAAATTCCAGGAACTGACGGCGCTTGCTGAGGAGAATTGCTGGGACCAGAGGAGCGATGAGCTGCAGTTCCACGGTTCGGACTCATCCGTTGAGGAGCTGTCAGCTTTTGAGGATGGCGTAGAAATGTTTGAAGGCTCCTGGTGTGGAGACGTCCGCAGGAAAATCTGGATCCGACTTGAGAATCCAGGATATTCCACCTCAGCCAAAGCGATGGCTGTGGCATCCCTAAGCGTGGTCATTGTCTCTATCGTTGCCATGTGCATCCACAGCATGCCAGACTTCCACCAAGTGGATCTCAATGAGAAAGAGATTGAAGACCCAGTTCTGACCTTCTTTGAGACTGTCTGTGTTCTGTTCTTCTCTGCAGAGTTCATTCTTCGTTTGGCTGTCGCACCATCGGCCAGGAAGTTTCTGTTCAGCCCTCTTAATATCATTGACTTAATGTCAATAATGCCATTCTATGTCACATTGGCCTGTGATATAATGGATGAAGGTGAGAACACAGATCTGGAGAATGTTGGCAAAGTGGTGCAGATTTTGAGGCTGATGCGAGTGTTTCGCATCCTAAAGCTGGCTCGCCACTCAGCAGGCCTTCGCTCTCTCGGTGCCACGCTGCGACACAGCTCCCATGAAGTAGGGCAGCTGGTGCTTTTCTTGTCTGTGGGCATTTCCGTGTTTTCTGCTCTCATTTACTTTGTGGAGAAGGAATCTCAAGAGTCCGAGCTGCAGACTGTCCCAATAGGCTGGTGGTGGGCCACCATTAGCATGACTACAGTGGGCTACGGGGACACCTGTCCAGTTACGCTCCCTGGAAAGCTGATTGGAACACTGTGCATCATCTGTGGGCTGCTGATCGTGGCTCTGCCCATTACCAACATCTTCAATAAATTCTCTAAGTTCTATCAGAGGCAAAGACACATAGATCTGAGACAAAGCAACAACTGAGGCCTCTCCAGCAAAATACTGTAGATTTTTGTAAATTTACTTATTTCACCTCATTTCAAGAGTTACATGAAAAGATGAACACTCTCATGTTTCTATGCTGAATATGTAGCTGGTGGCAGCAGTTGATTTGCTTAGTTTGAACATAATAAAGACTGGTAACAGCTGGGAACCGCTAACTTCACTCTGTCCTAAGGTAACAACTAGGACAGGTCAACCAGGCTACTCCAGGTAGTTATTCTGGCACTTAATCCCACATGAAACCTTAAATCTGTTCTTCAGATTAAGTAGAATTTATCCAGAAAACATGTTAATCAGTGAGTTTTGGTTGATGGATTTTTTTTTTTTTTGTCATGAGCCTATAGTCAGCCTGGTCTCATTCTCAGGTTGTCAGATACACCAAATTGTCACATCAGTCTACGCCTCATCCATACATAGAAGGTGCCTTTTAGTGTCTCTATGAGAAACACTGGCTTTAAGCTACCAGATGTAAATCTATCCACATCACTATAAGACAATCACTATAAGATGATCAGAATCATCATTTGTGAGCCACTTTCAAATGCATTCCTGGATGGGAATTTGTGGCCATGCGACATGAATGAGAACGGTCACATCGGAAATTGTGCGGCTTTTTGCAAATACGCAGACGCCGGGTGTTGTCGTCGCCAGCCAGAGACGGCACCGCGCGGCTAAACAAAACTACCGGAGAGGACAGATGACATGCAGATCGTGCTCATGAACAGCTGACCGAGTGTTTGTCGTCCTCCAGAGGAAAATGTCATGCATGCATTCTCTACTTGTGCGTCCATTATGGTTTGAATATCCTGAGCTGTGTCACAAGCATGACTTTCTTTTGGTCGTGACGCAAAAACGTATCAGTGTGTGCACGACTGTCCTTTCCAGAGGACAGATGCATCCCCATTGGCTACACACAGGGTCATATGTAATTATGAATGAAATCTGAACTGAGCAAAAAAATCAGAACAGTGAGGTCTGGGATGTGAACGCAGCCTGAAGGGTCACACACACTTTCAGCCAGGATACTGGGGTTCGTGTCCCATGTCAAACCTACAGTAATGTCATTTATCTTTTCTTAGACCAGTCAGTGTTAGAAGGATGTATGCAGATGCCCAGGGGAGTCTTGTGCATATGCATGAGATGCCAGAGGGGTTTGACAAAGCAGCGTTAGCGTCTCGCCACCTGCTGGGATGAGAACATGTTGAGGTAGCTGTTTTCCCTTGTTCAGAGACAGAGACACAGGAGTGGTTTCAATCTTCTCATCTAACTTTGGCAAGAAGTGAACAATTTGCCAAAAAGCCGAACTATTCCTTTGACTGCCTTTCTTGGCCGGGAGATTCTTGTATTAGAGATTTTAAATCTCAACGCGGCATTTCCTGGTTGAATAAAGGTTAAATTTAAAAAAATTAATTAAGGACAAGTCAAGACTAAGTGAAGAACTAGGATGTCACCTTCATTGTTGCATATATAGAAAGTGTTTCAAACTCCAAATGGGCTACAGCGTTCTGTACTGTATGTGTTATTGTGCTGGTCTCCATTCCTGCCATCCTGCTGCAGTCCTCTGCTATTTATTCACGCGTCTTGTTCTCATGTCCCTGATGTATTCTGTGTCAAAGGCTTTTAATAGCTTAATTGAATGAGAGGCTTCTTGGTGTTTGTTTGGTCATCAGTGTAATGAGTTTCTAATCAATGTGCCTTGGTCAACAACAGTTTAGGTCAATAAAAAATCCTTGAGTGAGCGATTAATCCCCCTGTTCAGTATCGAGGATCTTTAAATGGAGAATAGACTATATATTTCTTCCATGTTGTTTCGAGGTTATATTTTACTTCTATGTTGAATCTGTGTACAGTCATGCCCTCCTCACCACAGTTACCTCCATCAACACTATCTCTGTGTGCTTCATCTGTTATCGCTGTTATTCCACAGATAAGAATGGGCCGATCAATGAAAACCAGATATTCAAAGTGCCCTCCAAAGAACGCCTCTGCTGTAGACAACAAAAACGTCTATCTCAGTCCAACTGATTATAGTATAGTAGAAAGCAGTGAGTGCATTCTGCCGCCAACGCCGCTGTCACTAAATCCTGAACTATCTGAAAATAGTTTACAGGTTATGTCACAACAAAATTCTCCAACAGTCAGAGGTGTATCATCAGGGAAGGAAAAAAAACAAAACATCATACAGATATTTATTCAGCATAAACACTCACCTGTATTTATAGCCTTCTAAACAGCCTTCTAAATATTAAGTTCCCTAACAAATACACATTTGTACATTTCTTTACTTGTAGCAGATTTATATATCATTTATGTCAATGCAAAAAAAGTTGCTGTGCATTTTAAAAGAACAGTAATTATAGTTTTTAAGATTCTAAATGTATAAAGCATATATAACACATTATAAAGTCTCTTAACATATAGCCTTTAATAGAAAAATACCATAAGAGAAATGGGTGCACTTATGAGTGTGCACAAAACGTGCATTCCCTTTTGCATCACGGTGATGGAATTACCATTGCACTAAGAGCATAGCACACACTATGGTGATGTCATCATGGTGACATCACCATCTGGAATCATGTGTTCATCATTACTTTATTTATTAGTTATCAGCTAACATGTGATTTTCCATAGTGGAAGCCAGATCTACTTTCCATCTACATAGACCTTTGTACCTTTCACAGATACATGAGATCCATTTGAACGACTCTGAATCTGCAATATCTCAGCTACATATTGGTGGCAGTGCCACGGCTCTACCCCTGTCTGCAACTGTGACCCTATAATTATTCACCCCCTCCAAATATAGATTTTAATCTCCCACATGATCCAGATCTGGAGCCAAATGAGCGTAGTGGTGGAACATCATGACATGTTCATGCCTGGTTATTTTTAGTTTCATTATTTTCATGATATTGGCAAAATACTAAAAAAGTGTCATATCATAATACAATGTTGGAAGAGAGTGAAAAAATGAGTCAGAATCTGCAACCATACCCGGATCCACTATCTTGCTCAAAGACATTTCGACATGTAAACTTCAAGACCTGGGGATTGAACCAACGTCCCTCTGCTGAGCCAAAGCTATCCCAAGCAAACCAGCGACAAACATGTGATCACATACCCTCCTCCAGCTCTCACTGGAGGAGGTAATCATGATCGGTATACTATTATCTGTGGTGGGGTGTCTTTAGTTGGACAAGAACGTCTTTGTCAGCACTCAGGGGTTCGGTCACCTTCTATTCTTTCGTTTGTCCTCCTGCCTTTACGCTCAAAGTCACTCAGGATTGCACTCTGATTTTCTTTAAAGGCCCCCCTGTCAGCAGTATCTGTGGTCATGTGAGGGACAGCCAGGTGGTTGTACACAGGAATATATAGATATTCTCCTGCTGCTGGGATACTCACTAAAAAGACTGGAAGTGTAAACCTGATAGAGACCCCATGAGACCAGAGGAAAACAGCGGTGCTTGCAAAAATGAAAATATGCAATAGGGTTTGTTGCTTGAGCTGCACTTCAAACGGTATCTATTTATTGGTTAATACTTTATGATGAAATCTAGGCCACATTCTAAATTGATTTTATTTATACGGTTCTATTTGGTTTTATTTCAAATGAATTGAAATCAAATTGAAAACCTATTGCAGTGACTCTCCTATTCCCTCAGTCCTTCTCTTATATCACTTGAGACAGTTTTAGAAGGCCCACGCAGCATTGTCTGAACACATACTGTAAGATACAGAATGAATTAAACAGTGTGTAGCCAGAAAATAAGAATTTGCTGAATTTCCCCATTTGATAATAAACATAGGCTTGCTTTTCTTCCGTGTTCTGTGAAATGAATTTGATGTGGGGTTTATGCTTTTCTTCGATTGGATCACATCACATTTCTTGTAAACACTTAAAGCTAAAGCGACCAATCCTCTCATATCGCATATGAGCCAATCAGTAATCACTTCGATATCCATCTAAGTCACTGCATCTGTGCACTGCATCCTCCTCTTGCAGATATAAGCATCAAGACTCCATCTATAATCCTTGAACCTGTTGTTCTTTTTAAAGTGCATCTAGTTGAGTTTAGAATGGGTGGAGTTAACTCACTACTGTCAGGGTAGAAACTTTAAAACATGCAGAAGTTTAACAGAATGGATAGGTAAGGTATAGACAGACACATGCTGCTCTGTGCCTTTTGGATGTGTAAATAGGCAACTATTTGGCATAGGTGACACCAGGCCAACATTGTCTTTGCAGCCCTCACCTCACTGGGTGTGATTTCAGTGCAAAGAGAAGAAGAACAACTCTGTTCTGGATAGAAATACAAAATCTTCAGCTGTCTGTCAAATCAAGTGGGGATGTTCCAAAGTTATGGCCCAGGAAAGTTCAGGTATTCCCTCTTTTCGTTTCTGTCTATCTGCTGCTGATCGGCAAAGATGAAATACCGAAAACAGTAGCTATGGAACATCCCCCACTGTAGTTGACTGATCAGACTGCTGAGTGCAGTTTTACACAGAGAAATGAGGGCATCAGGGTCGGTATAGTTATGCAGTGAGCGGTCACTTGATGCCGGAGGTGAATTTCTCCAGGTCATGGATGCCCTCCTTGTCAATGAAACGGACGCCTCATCGCCTTGGAAGCAGACGGCCTCATTGCCAGTATGAACAGGAGGAACAAATGCTGCAACAAGACTTAAAAGTAAATGATTCGAGGTTATAAGGTGCAATTTTCCTATTAATCTTCACCATGACAGACATTTTGACATGTCACAACATTATTATTACTTGAATTAATGATGGTTGAATTGTATTTAGGTGTTCGATCTCCGAGTTCTGGTCCTGGCATGACTTAATAGGCCTTTTACAAAGCAGACACTCTGACTTAACAGTGTAGGTGTTATTGATAACATTAATGTTGGCTTAGTTTGAAAAAACATCATGAAAAAGTCTTGTTGTTTGCTCACAGATTTGTAATATGTGTGACTGATGAATTAAGATTCTTCTTCTTCTACTAGTACAACTGTACTAAACCCAACCACTTACACATCACACATTATTTGAGGATAAAGGAAGGAAGGATAAAGGAAATTAATATATAGATAAATATCATTAATTAATGAATTGGGGAGAGGGGACAGGATTGCATAAGGTTATACTTCTAAGACATGTAAATTGGTTAATTGATTTCACTGTGTATTATGCTTTTTATTTTATTTTTTTATTTTTTTACATGTTCATAATAATAGAGAAATGAACTTTTCAATCAATCAATAAATCAATCAATCAGCTAGTCAGTCAGTCAATCAATCAATCTTAATATTATATATTAATATTATATCAATATATATTAAATGTGATCTAATAATAATAATTCTGCAGGCTCTTGAACGCTCCAGCACCAGGCGTGTTCTTCCAGTGCAGAAGTTCACTGGCCATCAGCCACATGTCTCAATATTAATTTCATTTTTATGCCTCATTGCCTTTTACTGGTTTGCTAGTTTCACAGTGGCTTCACTAGATACAAATCAATTTTCCTTTAATTGCCCTTGTGGGGTTATAAGCTGTTTGTGCACAGTCAGCAGATGCACGTGTCACAATACGACCAAATCAACAGCGTGTTCTTGAAATGCTGCTTTTAGGGTGGAGAGGAAAAGAAAAGAAAAGGACCAAAGAAAAATTAACAATCTGCAAGGTTGCTTGTACGTCTTTAATTCGTATTGAGCTGTAATCAGACCTCAGGATAGAAATCGATTTAACCCAAGCACTCATGGCAGAGACAGGAGAGGGAGAGAACTGAGAAATCATGCACCGAAAATGGATCCGAAGAGTGTTGAGCATTTTGTTTGACTTTAATTTTTGCTGTATTTGAGTCATATGTGTCCTTATTGCATTGAATAAATAATTAGAGAAATTTACACACTGAACCAATGAACAGTTCAGTCTGAGAAATGCTCTCAGCTGTCACAGATGTCTCTGCAAACCAAGCAAATTCATCCAAAACGATTAAATTACATGATGTTTCTGTGCCAACCACCTGACTCAGCCAGATCTGGCTGAAAGATTCCAGAAACTCCGTGTTTGATTTCAAAGAAAGTGGCAGTGCTAGGATTTCAGCCATGGATGCCTGCAGGGCACTGGTCCACAAACACAATCATATTACACTCCTTTGACATTTTAAAAGGGCTAACTATGTCACTATGCTGCTGGAAGAGAGCAACTGAGGAACAACGACACTGTCATGTCTCAGAGGTTGACATTAGATTAGCTTGTAGATATAGACAATGTAAAGAAACTGGTGAGAAACAAGGGCTGATCAAAGCAAAATTAAAACTGCTGCACAGATAAAGTGATTAGGAAGGTATTCCTGATTTGGGAAGGTTGAGGTTTAAGGACTTAAAAGACATCTACAGCATGACAGGAGCATAAAATGTAAGAAAGGGTGAGAAGAAGGTCAGGTTCAGTTTTCTCTTTTGGAGGCACTGCGTTTAGTTATATGTGATTAATTTGAGATAAGAGCATGAGCCTCTTATAGGAATATAGCATCAGACTCATCAGTGGAAAAGATCTGCTGTTTCCTTTAGAGGATGTTTCCATTATGCTGACGTAGATAACATCGGTCAAGGCTACAGGCCTACATTGTGGTTTTGGTTCAATACTGATAAAGCTGTAAGTGGTTGGCACTAACCACAGCCAACATGCCAAGTTTCATCACTTTAATGGGAAGATGAGCAGCAGGCTGATACACTTTTCTCTTCCTGTAAAAGAATAGTTCACCAAAAAATGAACAATCTCTCATCATAATGTTGTTACACTGCTTTGCAGTGAAGCTCCTCAAATGTTGTGGACTAAAAAAACTTCACCCAACTGTCCACTAACATGGAGGTGCTTAGATAATGACTGAATTTTCTTTCTTTTTTTAAAAGAACTCCTGTTTTAATGTAATTTAATAAATATTTCTGCTGATTTGCATAAAATTCTCTGACATGACTCAGGACAGAAGGAAAAGGAATATCACTTATAATAAATAGTAACAACCATGTTAATAATAAATAAATAATTAACTTCTGTCAACTTTTACTCTGAAGGTCTTCGCCGGGCTTGAATTGAATTGGCGGTCATGAGTATATAATTACTGCCCTCCAGCGGTCAGTAGGCGTAATTACATGTCTTCATGTTTTAAAGGGTTTTTTTTCTTCAAATTTATTACTACAAAGTAGACCTATATTAATACTAAAACATACCGTGCAATGTGCTTTGTAGCCTATCATTATAATTCAGGATACTGATAACATTACTGCTAACATTTACATTACACACTTATACAGCTGAAAATAAGTGACATCATTATCAACCTGTTGTTGTAATTCTCTTTAGTGACCACTTGAGGGCAGCAAACACCGATAATTAAAAACACTACATCCTCTTCGTCTGCAGACAGGCCTAAACACTTCCGGTACATAATAAATATTATGACAGCTATTTAATATAAATATATTATCATATCAGCTATTAAACAGCAGTGAGTTTGATACATGGTCCACTACAACGTAATGACAGCACAAGGGATGCTGTATTAGAATTAATTAGAATTCATTTTAATTAATTTTGTTTGAATTGTTTCTGAGTTTGCATTCTCCGGCACTTTGTTGGGTTTGCAATGTGCACCAGTGGTTGTTTGTTTTTTATGTTGTATCTGAAACTTTGTGTACTGCTGGCCATTTTGGCCAGGTCTCTCTTGTAGAAGAGATTTTAATCTCAATGGGACTAACCTGGTAAAATAAAGGTTAAATTAAAAAAAAAAGGTTGTTGTTAAGTGTAATACATTCAAGTGTCTTTCCAGGTGAAGTGTATCATTTGCCAATGAGAAGATGTGAGCCTGGACAATTATAAGCTGCTATATATAAACTCTTTGTGAATGAAGTCTGGAAACGTTTTTTATTTTATTTTCAGTATTTATTCTAATCAACCATCAGCTGATATGAATGGGAAAAATTCTGCATTTACTTGGATAACATAATATGGCTATAATTTCAATAAACTCGGTGGCTAATTTATCAGGTACTCCGAGATGAAACTAATGCAGTCTAATAGAATACCGTCATGAGAAAATTAATGGTTTAATATCAATATTACACTATAAAAAGATGTTTTATAGCACAACAGGATGCCTTCTCATAGTAGTATAAAAGTATTCTGGGGAACTGATTTGTATTTGATATTAGATTTTGCCTTTATAGGACATGTAGAAGCTGACACCTCTATATTCTATAATATATTCCTTAAAGGCCGTCTATTAAACTTTACTGTTCTGGTAACAATTATTTTATTTCTGCTTTCAACATGAACTAAAAATATCAACACCACTCATTGTAATGTCGGTGGGATTATTATATAATTGCTTTGAGAGGATTCATAGAAACCATCAGGATTTGGAATGAATTCTGAAATGATACTTTTGTTTGTTTTGTTTTTGTTGGACAACATGGTGATGCAGAGGTCATTACTGTCACGTCACAGCAAGAAGGTTGTGGGTTTGGATCCAGACCTGGGACCTTCCTTTGAGTGAATGAAAAAGGACAATTACAGATTGAAAAGGATTTTTTATTATTATCATTCATTTAAATTAACAAACACTGCTATACATATTGCTTTTTTTAATTAATTTTGAATAATTTTAAACAGTTAAAGCATTTTGGAAAAGAAGTAATAGTAGTTGAAAACAGGCGACAAGACAGTAGATGACATGTACAGCAGAAGATCTACAGTCAATGGCTTTCCTATGTGTGTGGCGGGGCTCCAGAATATTTCAACATATAGACATACCAGACTCGCCCACAGTAATGTTTTTGGTTATCATTTCTCTTTATGCTGTCATACAGGATCAAATAGTATCTGTTGCATCCACCTGATCACACCCAGTGATGTTAAACCCAGTATCGTTAAATTAGTAATAGCCGACATGTTCTTGTCAAAGTAGCAGCAGCTTGTTTTGAATCACAAAGTCTGTTTTCTGCATCCAGCGCAACAACTACGTTTATTCCTCTGGTAACAAAAAGGCTTTGAGTCGAGACGACAGCCCCCCTTTTGAGCCCTGACATTGTTTTCACTAGGAATGTTTGAAGTCAACAAAAAAGTCCCAAATATCGCTGTCCTTCTCAGTGCACAGTATTGAAAAACCTAACCCATTTTAAGATACACACATGTAAAAATTATGAAAAAGAAGTGCTTCGTAGAACTTCAGAATATTCCATCTCCTCAAGGTGTCCCATCTTTCATCTCAGGCCAGCTGTAGAGAGTTGTCTTATCCCTTCCTCAATGTCAAAAAGTGATCGGTGTCTGGCCAACAAGGCTTCCACTAAGTTCCTGCTGAGTACCTTTGTGTTGGCGTACGTTCATACAACCACAGATCAGCACATCTGAGCTCAATTGAAACATCATTTCTTTACTAAAAGTGACAGATTTACAAACACAGTATGAACAGGGTTGACATCATTGGCAGCTGGCGACAGTCTGGACCACAGTGGCTTTTTCAGATTTTAGCAAAATCCCTCCCTTTAGACAACGATGGACAAATTACAGGATTACATGTGTCATACAAACCGTTTTGGCTGTTTGAAACCTGACCTGCCCCGAGAGGCAGTGTTGAAAAAGGGTTATTTAGAGCGTGTAAGAAACAAGAAGTACGCAATCCAGTATAGGAGGGGTTCGTTCTATGTCGTCTTGTCAGAGCGAAAAGACGAATCGTTCTCGATGTGACACGATGAAGCGTTTATCTCGCCTTAACGTGTCGTACCACCTCTGCAACACTCTGGCTAGACCTTGCAGCAGCTTGCAATCCTGCAACACTCTTCACGATGGGGCTCCACGACACAGAGATATCCCTGACATCAATGTAAATCACATACACTTTGTCATAAACATGTTGTAAAGTTCAGGTACAGAATCACTGAGGAAAAGCACACCAATAAAGTCAAAGCCGCTATGGCAAAATAGAAGGTATAGAGTATGGAGGAACTAGTCATTGGTTGAAAGTTGGCTCGTATCCTTTGCAACACCGAGGAGTGCTTTTGTCACCCTGTGGATGAACGTTTTGCTTTTCTACAGGCAGATTAAGGAGAGGACGATGTCTCAAAAGAAAAAAAAACACTTTAAAATGAATCAGCACAGGCCATAAATACAATTAAAGAGATGGAAATAGCGTTAGAAATGTGTATACACTCTAAGTAGCGATTCCTGAATCGAGGACAAGTCTTGGTGGAAAAAACGATGCTCATTGTCTCTCCTCAGATATTCCAGTAGAATGCTGACCTCGCTTAGTGATTTATTGATTCGTCTTGGCGGAGTGCAAGAGTCAGCCACATGGCTTCTTTTTTTTTTTTTTACATTTTCAAAAAAATATATTAAGAATGTGCTCTCTAGTTTAGTCACATGAAGTCATTACTGCCATATTGAGGCATCTTTTTCTTCAGAACTGTCTGCTCAGTAAACAAGTTGACACTCTGGAGTTGAAATGGCGAAGGGATGACACTTCTAAGGATTGGTGCACACACTTTTACACACACACACACAAAAAAAAAAAAATAGCACTGAAGCAGAACGATTAGAAACACATGGCGTAGCCCTTGTGGGTCTCCCTGCGGAAGGGGAAACGGCTCACATGGTCAGCTTGGTCTGGACTGTTGAATGTGCTCTTGGGTCTTTAAAAGACACTGGAGGGGGGCGAGCAGTTGATCCTTACGCTTGCCTGCAGCCACAGTGTTTGTTTCTCAGCCCAGCCCTCGCTCAGAGGGCCAGCAGGGTGGGTGAGTTGAGGGAGTCTGAGGATTGGTCGCCGCTGCTGCTGCTGCGCCGATGGGCCTTGGAGCAGGATTCGGAAGAGGGTGAGGGGCTTTCGGGCTCCAGTATGCTCGGGTAGGTGAATATGAGGCTCGGGGCGTTGGGCGTGGCGGCCGGGGTGGACGCCGCCACTACTGGTGTGTTCAGGCTGTCTCCATCTGTGCAGTACATCCCGCCGATGACACCACCGCCGCCCAGGCAGATGGGCTTGATGACAGAGCGCTGGGGCTTGCGCAGTGCTTCCTCATCATCGTCCGGCTCTTGCTTCACCACCACTTGGTTCATATGAGCCCGGCTTCCCAAGGTGGGGCGCATGGTCAAGGGGAGGGGGGCGCACTGCTGTTGGTGCTGCTGGTGCTGGTGCTGCTGGTGCTGCTGGTGCTGCTGGTGCCCTGATGACTGGTGGCGGTCATCAATGGGGAGCTTGCACACAGGATTGTGGGCGACCAGCATGAACTCTAGTTTGTCCTTCTCCTTCTGCAGGCTCTCGATCTCCTTCTGCAGGTCTGCTTTCTCCTCCTCCAGCTTCTCAGTCTCCTGTGGAGAGGAGGAACAGGAAATAAGGTTAAGCTCCAGAGCTTGAGTGTCACCACAAGTTCGTTTTTCAGACGAATCTAGTGGAATTTTTGCTTTTATTTTACAGCAACAGTAGCAGGATGTTGCAGCTCATGTTCAACCCAAAGCACCTGGGGATGAGACTCAGCGATTAACCAGAGCATTTTAACTACTAACTACAGCATATTTCAAAAATGTTCAGCGACAAAAATGAACATGTCTGCACAAATGATCTTCAGCCTAATCTAAACGTGGTGTCAGATTGTGTGGGTGTTCCCCTAAAGTGCCAAAAGAGGGCACTGTTTGTTTGCTACAGTTTCCTGGACGTTGAAAGCAGCACAATTAAATGAAGAATTTGTCAAGGGCCAGTCAGACTTGCAGCGTGTCCTTCGGAAACCTTCTGCCTGAATGTGACTTAAGGCCTGTGCATTGTTTATCTGTGAGATATGTGATCTGCGTCAACAGTGTATCATTAATGTGTCTCTTAAAAGCTGTTTGTCAGCTCCAGACATCACGCAGATAAAGATAAGCTGTCTGAGAACTTTGACTCATGGTCAAAGGTATGAGGAAGTTGTGCACAAGGAGCAGGAGGAGGAGGAAGAGGAGGAGGGGTAAATAGAAGATATCAGTAAATCCAAGCAGAGATATCGTAGGTATAATTGCACCTTTTCTTCACTGGAAGGTGACCTTTTTGGAATTTAAAAAAAGAGTCGTGTGAAGACGAGAAACCTTTTTTTTTTCTCCCCTAGAAGCAATGTATGTGGGGTGTGTGTTTGTGTGTGTGTGTGTGTGTGTGTGTGTGAGTGTTTGTGTGTGTGTGTACATGTGTGTGTGCAGCATGTCTGTATGTGGGATTTGGAGACAAGCAATTTGCCCCTTTTACAAAATGTCCTGCATTCATGGAGACAGCTGCCTACAGCAAATTCCATTGCTGTTTTTTTTTTTTTTTTTTTTTTTTTTTAAGGCCTTACAAGCTCAACCTCACTGTAATCCGGATAATTAGTCCATTTAGTTGCCTTTACTGTCTGCCAGGCAGGGCCGCGAGACAGCCTCTGTCTACAGCTGCCTAGGACAAAAAGCCTTTCATCGCCTGTCACCTCATCACTCAGAGAGTCAAACCAGTAATGCAGGCTTGTAAAATTAGGTGTGGAGTTCAATCACTCCTCAAAACCTGGACTCCTGCCAGACATCTGAACAAGTGTGACTCTTCTTTTCTGTGTTCATTTTCATTCTCTTTTTGCAAATGCTTCTTTGCGTGGCTTGGAATTAGCATGCGTGTGAGCTGGAGGTGTTTGCTCCAGCGCTCTGTGGCCGTTCGATGTGACTGACAGAGGACTCACCCCTTGCAGCATCTCTGTGAGCTCTCGCCTGCGGTTGCGGCATTTGGCGGCGGCTAACTTATTCCTCTCTCGCCTCACCCTCCTTTTCTCCTCTTCCTCTGGGGTGAGCTAAGGCCA
Organism: Chaunax sp. Z400; assembly: GCA_037577475.1. NCBI lineage: Eukaryota > Metazoa > Chordata > Actinopteri > Lophiiformes > Chaunacidae > Chaunax > Chaunax sp. Z400. Next base: position 20,351,807 of record CM075194.1, read on the forward strand.
GGGGAAGAAGGAACACAACAGATGAAATTAGCTGTTCGACAGACTAACAATCAATATGGAGAAGCATAAAGAAGAGAATCACGATGGCACAAAGATGCAGAATTTATTGGCATCGTTAAAAAAAAATCTATTTCATGCTTTACCATTGAATAAACAATGGTAAAGCATTGTTTTCTAATGCTAATAATAATAAATCCAGCCTCTATGTTGAAGAGAAAAACGCCCTACTCATTTGCACAGTGTCATCCGAGGTCCCTCACCTGTTCGTCCCTCTTGCGTCGGCCCCTGGCGTCCCCGATGGAGCGGATGACTCCAGGTCGAGCCAGCGTGTTGTGCCCCAAAAGCCCCGGCCCGTTGGTCAGGTGATGGCCGTACGGGTGGGAGCGAGAGTAAGGGTTGGACATGGAGGTGATGACTGTCGGCTGAACCATCCACTGTAGGTCTTGACTGGTCGTGATTGCATTGATGGTGGGTATGAAGGCACTGTTGGAGCCGGGCATGTCAACCCTGTACTTCTGGAAAAAGAAGGAAGGAGAGAGATCTGATAAGAGGGGATTCATGATCACGTCTGAGAGAGGTCTCCTTAAAAGCGGAGTGGCATGTGCTTGTAGGGGAATGAGACTATATTCTGCTAAAGCTCCAACCATGCAACTTAATCCTATAAGCATCTTACTTCATATCTATGGGCCCTGCCTCATTTCGCTGACAGCACAATCAAAGAGACACACACCACCGCCCACCATTATCAAATTCACACATTTTCCACATTTCAAGCTTATAGTAATGATTCAATCCACATAGGCAAAACACTGTGTATGTAACCCCCGGAGTGGAACAGTGACACATGCTGTGAATCATGTGGGAAAGCCCAGCGTGTCCAGTGCATCTCACTTCACTATAATAACCATGAGACAAAACACAGGAGTGTTACACATGTCTGGACTGGCAGCAGAGTCAATATGCATTTTAGTGGCACTTCTGGGAGAATGGAAAGGTTCATGCGGGAGCAGAGACCTTCGAATATCGTGCAGAACCATAACTGTTCTAACTGTTCCAGAGGGATGGTTGATGAAATCCAAAATCTGATAAGTGGCATGAACAATATAAACAGCATATTGTTGTTGTCAGGTGTTGCTTCAATAAAATGATTATTAAATGATGCATTTGCCTGTAGTTGTGACTATGTTATGTCTAATGCCATACTGTGACTCTAAAAGACTTTGACTGAAAGCTGCTCAAACTTTGGCACTAAGCCGTAATAATTATATGTTTGGAGCTTTCTCCTGCAGAGATTCTTTTACTTTTAAATGTACACACACCTACAGTCTGCATGAATGTGTGAATGTGTATTACTCTCCAGTGTGAGAAATGTCACATCAACAGCAGTGCGCGTCTCTGGAGCCCACATATGGTGCGTGTATGTGCGTAAATTACGCACGTCCCCATATGCCCGTTATTCCCGACTTTCCGTCGGATATCCCGGCAGTCTATTGGAACTTTGTTTATCTGGTGAGTCATTGTGTATGGGATTTGTTGAGCATATGTGAAATGCGGTCAGTTCCAGTAAAGGGGGAAGCAGCCAGCTGTAACAACCCGGACAGTTTGCCAGAATTATATTTTACAAAAGAGCGTTAAAATTCTCATTTTAAAATGTGTATGCAATGGAGTGAGAAGGACACACACACTCACGCACACACACCGAGTATAAACACGATCTGGTCTGATAAATATTCTACAGCCTGACTTGTTTTAATATGTCTCAATAAACCTAACAAATAGGTCGTGTTCCAGCTCGCTGTAATGGGAAACAGACAGCTAGTGTGTGATTACAGGGGACCACAGCTATGATAGACGCTGGCCGAGAGTCGTTTACCGTATGTTACGTGAGCCTGATGACGCTTTTCCACAGAAGAGACTTGAGCGGGTAAACAACATGCCACTTCCCAGATTTATGTCCCATTATTTTTGAATATCTGGACGCGGCGTCCCCGTGGCGCTGCAGAGGCACACTTCCAGCAAATGTAGGTTATATGTGACTGAGTATGTAGGGACGTTATGAAGGAATCCAGCAGATATGTTGTGCAGGGATCGATCTCTCAGAACGCGGCGGTTTCATTTATCTCGGTAAAGACATGCTGGCTTTTGATTGCCCTGCGCTCCCTGTCGGTGCGCGCTTCCCGCTGGGATAAATGTGCCATGTTCAGCGCGGAACCCGCGTGAGAAAATCAGTCTAGTCACAATATGATCCATAATCACGTCAGTTTTGATCATTAAGAAACATTTCCGCTATAAATACCAACTTTATACTAATATGGTCGCAGCATGTCTCCAAACCGCCCCCAAGAGAAATGAGACTGCATCCCCTGATATTTGTGTTATTTGCCTGTTGAATTCTCAGCTATACGTTTATTACCATGTAAATAATAGCACAAACTGTTGTGGATGTGTTCTAGAGGATTTATCGTTGTTATTATGCATACAGACGGGTCCGCCACAATATTAGATTTACGCACAGGTAAATAAATAGACAAAGGATACGTAAATGACATCGGAAAATCTCGGGTATATTTCAAAGTGTCCCATTTCTACTGCAGCAAGCAGCACACAAAACACCTTACATCTGTAGCCTGTATGTTCGGAAGTTTGGTTTTACCGGAAAGAGCAACTGATTAATGTTTGGTTTGCATGACGGAGTGTAAATGTGATAATTAATCAAAAAGTAGGGCCGACAATATCCGATTATGTTTGGATAGCTAATGACAGAATCAAAATGGAATGAGTCCTGAATTCTTGTGCATATAGAGTCTCATCTGTTGAGTCATCGTGTCATTGAGTTCTTTTCTCAAGTGAGTTGGAGAATTCCTAAATTCCTAGACACGGGTGGAACCCATTGCATGATAAGATATCTATAAGACACACATTTGAAAATTTTTAGATGTTGCGTAATTGAAATAAAATCCAAGACAGATGTGTATTGGTGCATTATTTACGGATAATGTCGCGACAGCCTGGTGTTTCCCCGTGTTACCTGGTAGCTTGAGGTAGAGATCGGACTACCGATCGTGCTGCTGCCGCTCGTGAAGGACTCTGGCTGGGCCGGAGAGGTGCTGCTGCCGCGGGACGAGGTGTCGTAGTTCCCAGAGTAGTCCTGGTACATGATCCAGGAAATAGGAATATTTCAGTAGACGGTTTGAGCTCTGAAACACTTTTAAAAAAATCCTCGCAGTGAAAAGGCACCAATAGGAAAATCCTCTCAATCGACGCCGTTAATTTGGGATATCCAGAGTAGAGTTGGAAAAGACAAAGTGCAATTACGCTCCTCTAAACTAACCTAAAGCAGCTAAAAGATATCTGCAGGTAGAATAATAATTTTCCTGTGCGTCAGCCTGCTTGTAAATGCTATTTCTTGTTTTATTAGCCGCAGGTAGACCTACACTACACTAGAAATCCTCTAAGGTGCGCAAACTTCAACCTAAAGTCAGTCGCACACCTTCGGCAGTCAGATCCAGTAGAGACAAGTGAACCTGTAGTTACAGAGTGACTCACGCAGGTTAACATTCGCTTAAAAACCTATTACCTGGCTAATCTTCTCAGTATTTTCCGTCGCCTTGCCTACTACACATTCTGTCTGAGCTCTGTTGTGTTCACGGAACAGTTCTAACTTTTTTTTCTTTTCCTTTTACCACACTTCCTAGAGATGACTCACTTCAATGGCAATATGAAGAACTGCAACGGCTTTTCAACACCAACGAAACAGCCTACGTCACGCCAGGGCGTTGCGACTCCATCCAGGGAGGGGTCGTTTCTGAATAAGGCAGTGAAAGAGAAGGATCCGCTGTGACCATGCGTCGCCCAGCGGGCTCTGGAGACACGGAGGCCAGCGGGGATTCAGAAAAAGTAGCCAGAATATCTCTGAAGAAATGTATTTATTTTTAATACGGACGTCAGTGCCTGCTGTGGAGTTCACTATTTGTCTGACTTGCGTTGGTCCATTGACGCATGTTTCCTAAAATGGGCAGTTGCGTCAGAGAGCGCGTGTGGGTTTCCTTGGTAAAGGAAGCGTCAGACACTAGAGGGATTCCCTCCCCTCGCGTACTCAACACTGGACTCGGACATTTTAGCGCGCGGGTCCCGGTTCGGTCGCCCATCAGTGCAGGAAAACGAAGAAATGAAAGCTTTACACGTACAGACACAGAGTTTATGGACGCACGCAGGCACGCTGGTTCAAAGTAATGCACGGAAAGTAGAAGTGAGAGCAGTTATAATATCTCCTGGAGGTTTTCTGAGCCATAATAAATTTGATTCCATCTGCGCACAGCCTCTAATGTCTACAATGTATTTACAACAGAGAGAGAGACCAGACGCGTGTTCCATAGCTATTAGTGCTTGAAGGCACGCGGAGTCATCATCCTCCAGCTTTCATTTGGTACCGTTCCTGTTAATAAAGACCACTCAAAATGATTGGACACGCGGCGTTTCTGCACAACGGAGCCTTTGTATTTTGTCGTAGACGCATTGTGCGTAATTTGGAGAGTTTGTATGGAGCGCTAAATGATGGCACAAAACAAATCATGATCCCCGGCATTTGGTCAAATGAGTGTGGCCCACTTGTTAGGTCTATACAACAGTGCAGCATGGCTGCTTCAAAGTAATCTCAGTGAAATGTAGGCTAATTGTAATTCGGACGCTCCTCATAAACAAGGGCAGAGCGCCCAGAATGTGACAAGTTACAAGATATGAAATGGTGTATTAAGGATAATCCAATCTGCTATGGTTCCTATTTTAATCTGGATCACCACAAACGGTTCTGGTGAGCCCCCTCAAAGCTGTTCGCAGCTCGTATATTTGCAGACAGTCGCTCCCATCAAAAGTTTCTGCTGCAGCGCTCAGTCGGGAAAGTTGCATCGAGGGAAAATAATCTGCAAGGGGTTTTCTGAGGTGACCACTCGCCGGGGAGGGACTGACTTTGTGTTTGCTCATAATGTGAACACGCAATTACGCTGTAGAACACTCAAACCCTCCAACATGTCACCCTTTCCAAAGTTACTGGGTGTCATTTTCGCTGCATTACCTTTTGACCCGCGCAGTGATCCGTAAATCCTTCTGTGGGGAGGCTTCAGAGCACTGGTGCGCTCCGAGCTTTAGTTACATGAAAGGCGACTGAAAACACGCAGATGTTCAATAAATCTTTATTACAATGATATTAATGTACGGGTAATGTTTATCATCTGCCAACGATGCGGTTTTTGAGCGGCGATGGTGTTGCTAAGCGACAGTTTCTGATAATCTAATCTGCCATAGTCCTATAATTAATGCTATAATAATGATTTGAGATGCACCCATCGGCGTCGGTTTGGGTAAGGCAAGGTATGGCACTGTGACAGGTTCTGTTCCCATAGGAGTCCAATTTAGACATTTAAGTAGGCCATAATGAGATCATGCAAAAATCGGAAGTGATGCCTGTCAGTCAGACGCTGTTGCTCCAATACGTAAATAGTTTCATGGATGTTGATGGTAAATAAGAGAAATCTTTGACTTATTATAAGTCACGGCGCTGCAGTTCAGAGGATATGAGGTCAGGCGAGGTGACAGATATGGGCTCGGGTGTCAGCGTGCGCACCGAGGCCGGCTGATCCGCAGGTCGTGCGCCACTGATGTGTCCCCATCACACATCATACGGAATCAGCCCCGTGTTGAACATCTCATCCAGTCTGCCTTCTACATGGGAATTATGCTCACTGAGAGACTAACCCGGTCCTGACCGACGTGCTAACAGGTGCTCGTGACGCAAGAGGGTTGATGGCGCTGGTGCTGCCTTCAAGTACCCGCCTCTAAATCCGAATGAGAAAATGTGAAAAAAAGCGCTTTTGGTCTTGAGTATTGAAAAAAATAAACGAGGTTACGTTTGAATCGTGCAGAGCTGTATACAGCAGTTGTAGAAGAACACTCTATTTGATTAATACATTTAAAAACATTTATATTTACAGGGCTTACTCAATGGATTATTAAGGTTTAACACCACTTCATCAGAACGACTGGCATCTTAAAAAATAAGCTATTTAAAATAGAAATAATCATGCCATATAAAATATCACACATATTGAACATATAAGAAAATGCACCTATTATTATATTTATTAATATAAAGCTCCTTCTCAATCAGTTGTAGTGTTTTCCCCAACTTGGAGCAGCACAAACTCAAAGTTTTGAATAATTGCTTAAACATGTGATCCTTTAGTAGTTTACATACTCTGTGGAGGTAAATTCTATGCATTTCATTTGCATATAAGCCAACAAATCACAATTTTTCATAAAGTTACTACCAGTGGTGGAATGCAGCTAAGTACAGATAAGTTACTCAAGCACTGTTCATAAGTGCTGCTTTATGTTACTTTATACTTACAGTCCAGTACAGTTCTTTATAAAATATTAGGCCACAGCTACACATGCATGCATCAGCATTACTTCATAATAATCCAACTATATAATAGCCTAATATAATTATTACAGGAGCCACAGTGCTGCATAATGTTTGATATTTATTGCACATAATTGATGCCTTAAAGGAACTTAAATCATGTTTTGCTGATAATCAGGCATTTCTGTATGGAGCTATTGCTTCTTTTACCTAACTATAGAATCAAAGTACCTCGTCCACCACTGGCCTATAATATTATAATCATCGCTATTACTGTTAGAATATGATTTTGTGTGTTAATCGGTAACAGGCACCAGAAACTCAAACACTTTTCACATCATATATTGTCATTTGTTATCATTTGACCATTTGCATTATATTTAGTCATGAATCAGGTGCATTTTCTGACAGTGAGAAAAGCCTTTCTCCTCTTTAGGTCCTGTGAAGGGTGAAATAGATTCAAACTGACTGTAAACATACTTAAAAGAGCACTCCTAACATTTGCAGTATCATTGATTTCTAAATCTTTAGCAGGAAAACAGATGAGTGGGACAGAGAGGAGGAGAAGGTCTCACCTGAAATGAAACTGATCATTCTGTTTGGTGCTTGTACTGGCATTTTTTCTGCCCTTGGCTTCTTAAGTTTTCTTCTGTCACTCGCCTGTCTTCTTGTAATACCTTAACCTGGATAATGGCTCAACATGATCAGCGTGGCTAATCTCACAGCTCAGGTTATGGACACACACGCAGACACCAAAGTGCTGACTAGGAGCATAGAGAGTGGGTTAAACAACAGTCAGGGTGACTGACAATGGGATTTATTGTTGTGCTAGAAGCTAACACAGTATATTGTTTTATGATGCAGGAATGCAGAAAGCCAGTGAGGGAGACTCACCCTTTTTTTATGACGATGACATAAAACCTATTGAAACTCTCCCATATGACTTGGATTGCTCTGACAATGCAGTGGCAAACATGTGCTCTCTTGTCACCGTGTCTTGTGCAAGTTGGACTTTTTAAAATAGAAATCTAATCAGCAGTTTCATCAGGATGCCCGCTGTGCAAGAGCACGGCTTAAAAAAAAAAAAGGCTGGATGCCAGACTGGCAGATAGCTCCTGTGAATTTAAGTAACCATCCTTCAGTGATTTCATTTACTGGTTGCCTTGGTGACTCATTGTAAAACAGTCAAACACAACAGCGCGGAGGGATAATTTGATCGTTCTTGACCTCTGTAGTGTGGGATTGTGGAGAGAAGGGTATGGATTCATTGGCTGCATATCACCCAATAAGGTCAGTCACATTAAGGTATGCAAAAAGCAGCAGCTGCTCGACTGAATCCTCCTCTTGTTGATATGCAGCCTATCTGGACTGCATGCGAAAGAAGCAGCCAGATAATCTAGGTTATGTCCTTTGGTGTGTGTTCAGCTCGAGTGCCAGATAACATTTCAAAAACTATTAATGGACACGTGCAAATATGCAGCAACAGTTTCAGCTGGAAATGGATGAACATGAGAAATCTAAGTGGACTTATAACATGCCCACATTTCTGTATATTCTTGGCATCTATAGTGATGGCAATTAAAGAGGCTCGGCATCACTTTGACCCATGCAGATCAGTTTACTCATCATAGGAAGCACTACTCAGCATGTGAGAACAATACTGTCTACTGTGGATGATGTCATCAGGGATATCTCGGCTTGGGCTTTGAATCAAATTCATAAATTGAACCTCGTATTACACACTGGGCTTGTGAACTTTAAAACATGTGCATGCTAATCATGACTGTATGGTAAAAGGAAAACAATACTACCAAGGTGCATCATGGGAATTGTAGGATTGAGCCATTTGTAGCTTCACCTATATTACTGAAAGCCTGGACTTTTTTTTGGAATTAATTTTGGCCAGTCTTTTTCAAATCAAGTATCTCAAAGTTCATCTCACTGTATGTTTGTGCTATATTCTATCGCTTTATATATACTTATTCACACATCAAGCAATTATGAAGCAACATTAGCATTTATTTGGAGTTGCGTTTGAGTCCACCCGATAAACACAAATCTAATATTCACTCTTTTAGCTCTGTGTGTGATCTCTACCAGGGATGTTGCTAGATTTACATTCTACTGGGGACCAGGCCCCCGTTACTCAAATCACTATTTTCTTCTTGAATGCCTGCTGTGTGTTTGAAACATGCTATACAATGTGCTCAATGATTAACCCTTGCTTAGGCCTCTTACTGCTTCCTCCATCCCACAGTGCTGCTGAAACGGCGACAACTACTGGTACTGTAAGTGTAAAAATGTAGAGGTATTAATCTTAATGAGGATATTTATTTTGACTTTGTTAAACGTTTGGACACACTTTCCAAATGTTTGGCTGATACTGTACAGGAACATTTTCAACATGCCTTTATGGGGTAAAAGTCATACCTTGTATATATATATAGGTTATATTTATATTTTATAATGCTTCGTTTTGAACAGAGCCAATGTTGACTTTGTTGGATGCTATATTAGTGTGGTTCTGAAACCATACAGCCAGCGCTGGGTCGGTCCAATATTATCCAACAGTTGGATTAAAAACTACCAAATTTAGGTGTTTTCAACCTTTTTTTAATTTACATCCCCCACAACTTAATATTTAGCATTTAGATTTACCAGACCTGCAAATAGGTTAGCTATACTAGCTAGCTTGTTTTTATCACTAAAATAAGATCATCTGGTCCCATAGTGCTATAATACTTTAATCCTTTGATTCTTGTGATATGTGGATTGCTAAGTGCTCACAGCATGCACATACTGTGTGCATACGACATGCACACTGCAGCATTTGGACGTGTGCTGTGTGTGTTTGGACCCAGACTGCAATGTGCACGCCTCAGAGCTTGTATTTTTGCAAAGCTGTGTTGTTTTAATATTGTGGACTTGAAAAAAAATAAAGATTTTCCCTTTATTGTCGATCAAAGTTGATTAAATGCCAAATATAGGAGCTTGTTAAAACCTAGAATGTCAGATTTTACTGGGGCATTGGCCCGAGTGATACAGGTTCTATTGACGCCCTTGGTCTCCACCAATTGCTGTTAAATTCTCCACTACATTCATCAGTGACTTGTGCCCGTCTGCTTTTAGAGCTTTTTCACTGGAAACAGCTGCCTGCTGCAGCCAAAAACGACACTAAGAATTGGAGCGAACCAATAAAGCTACAGGCCGGAAAGCTAAACAATGAGCTGGAACTCGCTATTAAAGCCTCACATAGCTGAGGGTAATAACTCACATCACTTCGAGCTACCCCGTTCACATCGTCTTAAACATATCATTACAGCCGCTTTAAAGGAATAAGATGACATTTTGATAAACACAACTATTTGCCCTCTTGCTGAGAGCTGGAAGAGAAAATCAAAACCATTCTCATGTCTGTATGGTCAGCAGCCAGGAGACGGCTAGCTTAGCTCACTCATGAAACAATAACGTGTTGTACAGATTAAACTAATGAGATATAACTTGTTAATTAGTGATGTAATTAACAGGTGCAGTGCCAGATACATTTATCCTTGTATCTACTCAGTAAATTGGAAACACTGGTCTTGATCTTGCCCTCAGACAGAAAGCAGGTCAACATATTTCCCAAAATGTCAATCTACACAGGAGATTTAGTGATTTTTCAGATATATCAGCTCTCGATCTGTCTAAAACTGGAGGTTTTCTTGTGGTAATGATTAAAAATGATGCTAAATATGTTATTTCGTTGGATATTTGTTATGTTAAGAGGTTCCACTTACAGTAATATCAGTCTGTTTGGTAATAGAAAAGGTTACAGTTGGGACTTGAAAGCTGCCTAACCAAAGATGTGGAGGTGACTTCTTTTTTTTTTTAGGCAAACAAATGCATTTAAACCACTGTAATTTCTAGATGTGAGAAACAAATCGGAGGCAGGATTGTTTGCTGGGCGTCAAACTATCAGGAGGGCAGCAGTGGAATTGCTGTGAGGTGAGAATTAAGGGGCGGCAGCATCTTTTGAAAGGCCATCACACAGCAATCAAATGTTTCCCTGCTTTTTTGCTGCTGCTTTCGGGAAATAAACCGAGTGACCTCATCTGACTCGACTACAACTGGTTTTCATGTCATTGTGCGTAGCTGGGAAAGCTAAATATGTTTTGACACAGGAGATTGCAGTAGAGCAAGGTGCTTTTACTCTGTAATTTACCACGTAGCTCTTTATACCAGAGTGGAGACACACCTGTAGCGAGCACACAGTACCTTCCAATCAACACGCTCTTGGTAGTAACTTCAGAAACATTAAGGTGTCAGTTCCTGAGACAATGGAAGGAAGCGCGTCACAGACGAGCGGTACACTCGAGACAAAGAAGAATGGAACGAGGCTCATGCAAAAACAGAGAGAGAGAGAGAGAGAGAGAGAGAGAAAGGGAAACGTTGGAGCATGTGCTGGAAGAAGTGAACAAATAACAGGGTCTGAGCGGAGAAAAGAACTTCAGGGGACTTCTGAGCAGGCAGGGTGTTCAAAACAGCCACCTGCAGCTCACAAATAAGCACGATGTTCCTTCCACTTTTACTGGACGGCTTGTTTTCAGTGGAAGAAAACAAAAGCCCGCCCCCCCTCCATCCCCACCCGACACTAGAAACCAAGGAGAGGAAAGTGTTGACTGTCTGACAAAAATGTGCTTTGTATCTGCATGTTATTTTGTTTTGGTGCCCCTGCGTGTTGTTGTCCTCGTCGTTGGCCAGAAACAGTCAAATCAAATCGCGTTTGAGTGACGTGACTCAGTGCAGCCACAGTGCAAAACACAATGGGCATGTTTATCTCCCCATCAACAAGATTGTCAGTGTAATTTATGAGTATGCTGGTCTGAGAGCAGAATGAAGGCTGTGCAGCTTGGAATGTTAATGGGTCTTGGTTGAGGAACTGAGTTCTGGGGCTGTTGTTTGACCTCAGCTTAAAAACGGCCATCCTCCTCTCTTCAGCAGGCGACGAATCAATCTTAAAGGGACAGTTCACCCCAAAATCAAAAACACACATTTTTACCTAGTGCTATGCATCCGTCTAGATCACTAAGGAGAGAAGTGCAGAGCATTGGCATCAGATATCAGCTGTAGGGATGTCTGCCTTCTCTTGAATGTAATGAAACTACATGGCAAAAAACAATTAAACAAACAAATGAATAAATAAGTAGAGCAGTTTCATGAACTGTTCTCGTTCGACCGAACTACACCATATCACCGTGCAGAAGGAAAACGTGCAGCCTCATTAGCTCTGTTAGCTCGCCTCTCATCCATGAGGGGAAGGAAGCTTCCTTCTGCGCGTTGATACAAAAAGAAACTAGTCCCCACTTGAACCTGCTCACAACAATGTCTGTGGATCATCTTGATCATGATTTCTGGAAAGATATTGCTGTTTAGTTTATCAAATGCATTTGATCTAGTTGAACAGTTTAACGGGTAAAACTTTTGATTTTGGGATGAACTGTCCCTTTAAGTTTAAAGCTGATGGAATATGTGAGGTTGTTTGTTTTTAAGTCTTTGAACATCTCTAGCTGTTGTTTTCAGCACTACAGTACATTTACGAGAAATCCTGTGATGTATGGGTGGAACAGTAGCATCATTTGGTCAATGATTCATTCTCAAAGCTTTTGATCTTTCCAGCTAAGTAACTAATTACCCATATCATCTGGAGGAATAGAAACACAGACACCTCATGTGCACCAAGGCTGAGGTTGAAGGTTGAGGAGGTTGCATCATGCTGATTATTCCTGTAAAGGCAGAAAGAAAGTTCCAACAGAATTATATAGATTTAAGAAACATTGTCATCCTTATTGCTACAGAGTCTCTCACTAAAGCGAAGCTGTGCTGGAAAACTCTTCTTCATGTTAAAGATTAGGGAAGATTAGCACTGTTGGCTCGTCCTTTGATGCAATCTTGCATGTCTTTGTGTTAACATACAGAATCTTCGTGTTCACTTTCATAAGTGCCAATATTTCACTCAGTTCCTCACATGACACTCTGAGGCTCATCTACACTGTTGAATAATCCACAGTTTTAGCTCGATTTAATTGGGTCCTCAGTAGAATCAGATGGGATTGGACGATATCAGCATTGCAACAGATGAAATTCAGATTGGTTTAGTGTTGTTGTTATAGGTGTGGTACCCTAATTAAAATTTCAGGTATGTAGACAGAAATAAAAATGTCAAATTTAATACAATTTTAACCATTTTCATCATTTATTCATCAATCATCAAAAATCAGAAATTAATTCTTGCAAACATCTTTGGAAACGAGATGAAATTATTCTCAGTCTCAGAGAATCAGTATTTCGGCTAAGACGGTTCATATCGTTAAAACTGAAAAGAAAATTATAAAAAGAAAAAAGGGCTCTGCATATACACATTGAAAAATATGTGAATAAAATAAACATTAGACACTTTCAATATAAAGACATATAATGTAGTTATTTCCCTGAAGAATATTAAACCACTTTACGCTTGGTGTGGGTTCAGACTCACAACATTTCTTTTCCCCAGGCTCTTACATGAGAACCTTTTTTTATACAACTCTGTAAGCCGGACAGGAGTTGCGGCCGAACCTGGACGTGGAGTCTGAGACGTTACCGCGGGGTTTCTGACAGGATGTTTTGAAGCTTACCTCCATGTTGTCAGTCATTTGTAGCGAGAGACGCTGAAGATGGACGAGTAAGCTGCGATCCCTACTGACTGTGATGCATGCAGACACCTGTCAGTCAGGAGAGAGACACTGAAACATACCTCTCTCCAAGCCTTAATGTGTTCTTAATGGAACGGCAAAATTGCACAAAGATGTGTATAAAATAAATGATGCAATCAGTTGAAACTAGTGGTCGTCATTGATTACAGAGAAACATGGACTTGCAGGGAGGAAGGGGAAAGAGGAGGAGGAGGAGGGGGGTGATGGTTGATCTTCTTCCTGGGGTCGACTCCTCTGGTGCGTCCATTCCTTCCGGCTCAATGGAGGCTTAATGTGAGTGTGGAAAAGTGGAAAATTTAATTAGGCTGCCAAAGGGGGTTTGTGTCACTTGGCATGAGCCATCCCCCCCACTACTACCATCACCCCCCCTCCTCCTCCTCCCAGCCTCACTCACCCTTTGCTCTTATCTCATTTGCTGCAAAGGCTCCGATGTTTTTCCGCCTCTTTTTGTATTTGCACCCACAGTCCTTCAGGACGCGACCTTCAGCAGACACAAGTCAACAGTTTACAGCTGCACAGAGGTTTCGAAGTGGGTGAGGCCTGAGTAGTAATACGAGGATAGGCTGAATCAGTGCTGCTGCTGCTGCTTGCTGCATGGAGACACATGCACTGATTGCCATTTTTTATCGTGGTGCTTGTGTGACATTATAATGCGAGGCTACCAGCACACGACTGACAACCTGCTTTATTTGAGATTGTTGGTTATATGTAAGGCTTTTGGACTCTTAATATCTAATTACAGTGATATACCCACATGTGAAGCAGACAAGACAGCAGCGTCAGAAGTATCTGCTGTTCTCTCACATCTGTGTCTGGCTTTATAAGCTCAGTTAAGCGCTACGTCTCCCATTCGGCTTTATTCTCTCTTTTGTTTGGTTTTTGCCTTGTTCTCTGGCTCAATCAATTGTCAATCAATTGTCTCAGGCACAGCCAGGTTTAACTGTTAGGAGGCCCAGAATATTCTGTGAGTGCCGTGCATTGATGATGCAATGACGATTCTCTCTGACCAGTCAGTGGTCTGCAGTGTTTTCACCTTTCAGCAACTGCTCAGCTGTTTTGGAACTTCAACGGAGGTGATACCAACATTGTACGCAAAAAAAAAAGGTGAGTCAAGTTGAGTAGAGCTGGTAGTGGAGACGCAACTGTAGACCAGTTTCCCCAGTTGGATTGCACCAGTTCATCGGGCTCAATTCAATTTTAATGTAAAGGCCTTCTTAAAGGTCCAGTGAGTAGGATTTAGTCACACCTGGCAGATTGCAACCAACTGAACACCCCTCATCTCAACTTCTTATACTAGAATGACTGCTGAAAATGCAAAAAGCCCTTTATTTAGTGACGCATAAATCCCTGCTTACAGTAATAAAACATTAAAATGTGTTTGTATAACCCTTTTAGATTATATCCACAGTCACATTGGTCCCTATTTAACAATATATCACCGCCCTAAAAAAATAAAAGATAAAATTACCTCTCATGTTTCCACGTCAGCTTGAACCAACCAAACTCAGCCAAAAGAATCATGTAATGCACCCATCAATCAAGCTTCAGAGTGTTTCTGGGGTCTGAATGTTGTACAAAAACACTTTTATCAATGTATTCAGTGATTCTGTTGAAACAGGATCATATTTTCTGGAGGAAATATTTTCTGGTTTTCCCCCTAATGTCCTCTGGCTGCTGCTCTACCGGAACACATGCTGCTCACTGTACTGTCATCAGACTGGTAAGACGTCTTGCAGACTGAACATAGTGTCCAAGATGAACTGAGACCAGTTTGATGACAGGGAAGCCAGTTCTGAGGTGATTCATGGAGTTTATGGAGTTATAGCTTTAATGTAGCTGCTGTTAGCCACTAGCTAAAGTTAATAGGTTTGAATACTGTAGACTAGGCAAACAACAAATTTCTATTGGAATGAATGATCTAATCAAACACAGGTTGGATGTCGCTCATATCAATAGGTGATGATCTGAAAGCCAAAATGTGTTACATTTTCCTGCTTTTTGCCAAAAAACCCCAAAAGATCTAGTTTTAAATCTGACTTCAAACACTCTCAGATTTAAAGTCCCCATACTGTGGAAGGAGATAGACAGAAAACATTTACCTTTAATTTCATGCAGACCATCTGCAGAAATCTGCAGTCAAACTCCTGACAGGTTACTAAACTAATATCTGAGCCATACTTCATCACGTGGCTGCATCACATCCGCTCAGACTCAAAAGGAAAAGTCCCCCCCCCCCCAACTCGTCAGGAAACACGCTCATCCCTTGTGCTCTCCTCCAACCTCCAACACATGGATATTTATTTTTCAGCAGTGGAGGGGGGGGGTTGAAGGGAAGCAGAAAGGGGTGGTGGAGGGATGAAGGAGTCTTGTCACATTACATGTACCTGTCTGCGCGCGTCCTCACTCGCGGCTGTCATCTCACCTGACAGGTCTATCGGTGTCCACGGCTGATCAGAACATGTCCCTCAGCCTGACAGGCTGAACCGACGGCGCTGCAATCCAGACTGACAGCTCCTCAGGTAGCTGGTGGAGGGGAGGAAGGAGGGAGGGTTCTGGGGGTGAGAGGCGAGACAAAAGCTGCGGAGGAACACACACACACACACACAACAAGAGGAGTAAATTAAAGTCTGTAAACAGCCTGAAATGATCCACCTAGCATGACTGATCCTGCTGCAGCTTTCTTGAATTTCATAAAACCATCTGATAATAAAGTGATTCTGGGATAGCGCTTTGTAGCCGCCAATCATTACCTTTAAAAACCTCCATTTACAGCCAGGAAATCCCTTTTTCTGCCATGGAAACACAGAGTGCCAGTTGGAGTATTTTTGAGCATATTAAGTCTCATCTTTAACAGCAATCAAGCACATTGAACCGAGGCCAAACTGCTCGCTTAAAGCAGGGGAGCTGAGAGCTGTATTCCAGAGAAAAAACACCTGAGGGATGTGCTTTGGTTAACCCATGACAGGTTTAAATCAAGTTTCTATGATCACACCCAGGGGTAAATGAGGTGGGAGCTCCCTCCTCAGCTCTTTCCCCCTCCTCTTTGACAAAAATCTGGCTTTATCTTGTCAAAAGCCACCGAAAACAAGCCCATCCAGAACGCCTCAACAACACCAAGACGAGACAAAACCGGAAAACCTACAAGCTCCAGAGCGAAGACTCATTTGATGAGCTTAGCTACGCTCTCCTGGTTTCTCATGTACGAGGAGTAATTAGCAATTAACAATCAGGGTTTAACTAGATCCAGTTATTATCTGTAAGCAAGAGAAGTTTATTTGGGGGGGGGGGGGGGGGGGGGGGTTATCTGCTGCTTTGACTTTGGAGTGCATTAGAATTCCTGTGCTACTTGGGTCTGATTAAAAAAAAACACCAAAAAACATTGAGGGACCCGAGCAGTAATTCTCTGATTTTCACGACATCTCTGGGCCATTTTTTTTTTTTTTTTTTAAATTCCCAGATCAAACAGGCTGTAACAAAAGGCCCCAAATCCCCCCTCCGCTCTCCTCCTCCTGCTCTCTCTTTCCAAAATTAGTTAAGCCTCTCAGCTCCATCATCCTCAACGTGGCTCGCATCAACAGCCCTACGCTGCATCACAAACGCTACATAGCCTCTGAAATCCTCCCCTCCTCACTCACACTCCACTTCAACCCCCTGCCTCCAAAACGGGGAGGGGAGGAAGAAAACTTCCCACATGTCACTCTGAATTTGTACTTACAGGCAAAGCACAAAGTACCCCACAGTCATTAAAGTTTGTGATTTCACCCTCTCCGTCCTCTTTTTATCTTTTCCGGGGGAGCATGTCTAATCAAAAGGCTGCTGCTCAGAAAACAAAGATGGCAAAAAACAATCGGCAAGGCTGACAGACTGGGTGATTCGGACACTTGAATAATGTCTGCTTTTAGGCCTTTTGGACGCTCCGTGTTTCCTTCCGATTACCTCGTCCTCTCGTCTGTCCTCACAAGAGGATGATTCAGGATTCTCAACCACTTTTCATCTCCTCCTTTTCTCTTTTCATCTTTCCATAAATATAGTCCCTGCCCCCGTTTCACACTCCTGCAACTTTGTCGGCCTTCCGCCTATTTTTCGACTCTTCCAAACTTTCCGGCGACGAGCCCGACGTCTGAGGTGAAGTGGGGTGAGTGATGCCAGGAGCCATCTCTGGGTTATTGCCCAGGAAGGTGCTCATTGCTGAGCTTTAAGTGATCCTGTTTCACACACTTGTCAGTTCTCTGGGCTGGCAGGTCCTCGCTGCCTCTGAGCTAGCTGCTTAGAGGGTTGTCACCAAAGCAGTTAATGTTAATCTAATGCTAATAATCATGTTTGCAAGCTCCCTTTTAGCTATGAGGACACCACCAAGCATCGACTGTGGACTTACTTTGTTAGCTTGTGTCAGGTTAGCTGTCCCACCACCAGCATGGCTAGGGCGGAGATGAAACTCCTCTTACCTAAAACTAACACCAATCAATTGCCCATACCTCTGAGGGAAAATGACCATCACTGCATCTTCAACTTTTCCTCCCAGTGAGTCCCAGTCCAGCAAAGCGTGAACTCAGCCGGACCACAAAAACATCACCATCAATTTAATCATCCCCAGTCCACAGATTCCGAGCTAATTATTCCAGCCTTTAATTATTCCATCCGACTGCCTTTGAGATCTCTTAAAGACGGCTGGATTAGCGGATTTGGAGTATTAGCTTGGAGGGTTGGCAGACCTCTGCACTGTGATTCAAGGGGCTGAGAAACACATCTTCAAAAGGTACCTCGAGCAGCACCTTCACAGGATCATTACACGGGATAAATCCATGTTAAGTTGCTTAAAAGCGTGTAAAGGTGAGCCATGTTTGGGCGCAGTCACTTTTGAGGGACTATCTAAATGTGACCTGAGCGTCGCAACAGTGACACAGTTCAAGCCACTTGAATGAATTGTTTACACGTTTCTTAAAGGGTTTACGTCACCTTGGGTCAGTCTAATCTCATCATTCATTGACCCGTCTAATGTGAAACCTCCCTGCAGATTTGGCAGCCTGAATCTACGCTGAAATTCACCTCTATTGAAAATCAATGGTTACAAGTTGTGACATCCTGAGTTGACTGTATAGTTAAACTATTCTTCTCTCGTGCTTAAGATGCTACCCATCAGCCTGCTACCCCTCCTTTGAACCCCCCTTCAGATCTCCACACTGAGAGGAGCTCATCCTGCGGCTGACAGCAGATGTTTTGAAAGCAGGTCGAGAAAGGTTAGAGCAAGAAACATGCAGCCGGGCAGCGAAAAAGACAAAAAGAATCTTGCTTTTTAATTATTTTATTAAGAGCCTTGATGCTATTAAATGCCCCAGATACATTCACCCTATAGTTCTCAATTAGACTTGACAGTTGCTGCATTACCAACAATAAATATAGCAAAGGGCTGCGCCTCAGGCCCGGAAGGACCCCTAACTATGACCCTCATATTTAATGATGAAAACAAGCAAGCGCACACTGTGCCTCGTTCAAGCACACGCATGTGCACATCCATGCACACACACACAGACACAGACACACACACACACACACACACATACACATCGTCTCTGTTGCAGCTCCTTGTTGCACAAGCACAGCGGGGCCTGTGGAAAAACAACAGCATCTGTAGGGCTTAAAAAAGCATTAGTGTGCACATTAGGGATCGACCATAATGTTTTTTCAGGGCCGATACTGATTATTAGTAATCAGGGAGGCTGTTACCTGATATTTAGTTTAGTTTAGTTTAGGCAATTTTCATTTTCTGCTAGCATACATGGTACTTCAGCTCCAATTAATTTATTTCATAGCCTGATAGTTGCAGATTATTATACGAAAGCTAAATTCTGAACAAGCCTCATGTATTATTACAGATAAAGGTACCCAGCAGTACGCTCAAGTCTACAAATGCATTCCGCTTTGTCAGGGCGCCTTCATTGTTGGTAGTTGTTGTGATGTGTAACCAATCAGCTGTGGGCAGAATATGGATTGTGATTACAGACAGAGGGACAGCTGCATCAGAGACAAAATGTCCCATTTTTAAATGCATTTATTTTACTGGCAATGAAAAAATGCTGACTATCACATCAGATAATCAGTCCATCCCTTTTACATGTAAAATTACACATTAACAAACTTTCTTTCCCTCTTTTATCTCAGAATTATACTCAGTTTCTGTTTTTGGGATGGCAGCTCAGTTGTTCAATGTTCTGATGGATGTCATTGGATGGACTGCCATTTAATTTGGAAAGCTATTCATTGTCCTCAAAAGAAGAATCCTCAAGGATCCTCATGTCCAGTACTTCAGTCGCAGCTAAACTAATGACATTAATAAACATCTGCTGTATTTTGTGTTTAGTGGTAACTAATTAACAATAATAACAATTATATACATATATCTATATAATATTAATAATATATACTTAACTAAGCTTGTAAATGGTAAATATTACCTGCTTAATCACATGTTATAATGTAACTGTGAGCATGCTATCATGCTAAATGTTAACATTTAGCCGAATGAGCTGGAATCATAAGAATTAGAATGCTATTTACATTTAACAAATATCTTGTAAATAGCAATAACGTCAACATCCAAGTTGCAATACGATCGACTGGGAAAAAGATTTGAATTGAAACTCAAATGTATTTCATGTGGCTCTTATTAATTATGAAGTGTTACATAAAAATCACAAATTTACAAATAGGGATGCCTTAAAACAGCCAAAGTTCATTCAATGTCATTAAACCCAAATGTGATGCATGTGGTGTCATATTATCAGTGCACCATATTTTAATCCCTCTCAAGTTGTTAACGTGTGAATATTTCCCATCCATCTAGTTGATATTCCCGATAAATTTCCAATACAACAAACACAAATTGCAGATAAAGGACGAAACAATGACAAACTGACGGAGGAAACATATTTCTTTACTGGGCAGAATTTTGACAAAACGTATTCTAACTTCAACATGTCAACATGTCAGTGAAAGACTTTGCTTTAAACAGTCAAAAGGAACGTACAATCAAAAGGCAAAGCTAGCCGTAGATCATTTTAACATGGACAGTTGAACCAAACGTGACAATCGTGACGGTGACAACAGAAAAACCTAAAGTGTTGTGCATCGTCCCTACAGCTCTGTGATGTATACTGTATGTAGTTCACAGCTTATTGTCTACATATCAACTCATTTCTGTTAGTATGGCAGCTCTGGATAGAGTGTTGTGATACCAACAACCTGTGGTTGGACCATTTAAAGCCAGGCATCATTGGTACAACTCTATCAAAAAAAAAGTTACGTTTGTTAAGTCAGACAGTCAGCTAGTCACATCCAATCCCTATCAGAGGTTCTCTTCATAACAAAGGTCCTTTCATTTGAGCTGGCAACAAGAAGGACACAACCATCGTTTCGGTGTAACATGAGCCCAAAGTTAACGCGTCTGCCATTTTCACGTCATCATTTAGAGGTGGAGGAACTCCATCATCACATCGACTGCTCGTATTTAAAGCAGAGATTCTTGCTGCAGTGCCTGGACGACTTCTTCTAACCTTTTACACCAAAGTGGCTTCTCAATAAAACAAAGATAAAAAGGTGAATGTACTAAGAGGCAGCCAATTCAAGGCCAAACTGTGGAACTCACAGAGTCAGTGTGCATCGGAACAGTGCAGTACATTTCACAAATTCCAAGTCTGTACATACTCATACACAGGTACACAATGGCATGCACAAACACACACATTCACATACGGACTCCCACGGGCAACTCTCCAGGCGTGTAATTAGGCTGGAGGGTACTAGAGCTTCCCGTTGGCAAAGGCTCCCTCTTGGAACTGTGGGATGAAGCTCTTGAAGTACGCCCTGGGTGAGAGACAGATAGAAAGAGTGAGGAGTGGGAGAGAGAGAGAGTACAGCAAATAAAACATCAAAAATATGACAATAATTGTGTTTCAGCTGCTTCAAAGCATCCAGTAAATTGACTGGGTCAGTCCAAGCATGTCGATGAAAGGCAGAATGTGCTGCTACAATTCCAAAGGACATATCTCCTCTGCATGGAGACATTACTGAGCTACAAGTAAGAAATCAAACAGGGTCAAAAACAGCAGCCAATGAGATATTTAGTCACATATTCAGGTGGCGTGTTCAGGTTTGTGGGTATGTGTGCTATGTCAGGTCAATATTCCAACATTTTTGGAAAAATGCTTATTGGCTTTCTTACAGACAGATGAGAAGATTGATTTGAGTCTAATATCTCTTGGTTCAATATACTGCTTAGCTTAGCATAGCATAGGGGCTGGAGGTGGGGCACCAAAAAGGCTGACAAAGTAACACACTATGTCTTTTTGTATATCCTTACAACAGGTTTTATTTTTTGTTAGCCAGCCTAGGCTTAAATCAAGCATTTAAATAGAGTACTTTTTTGCGA
Source organism: Chaunax sp. Z400 (assembly GCA_037577475.1). Taxonomy (NCBI): domain Eukaryota; kingdom Metazoa; phylum Chordata; class Actinopteri; order Lophiiformes; family Chaunacidae; genus Chaunax; species Chaunax sp. Z400. Next base: position 20,373,384 of record CM075194.1, read on the forward strand.
ATGAAAACAACAAAAGGGCGGCACGGTGAAGTATAGCGCTGCTGCCTCACAGAAAGAAGGTCCTGGGTTCAAATCCACCTGAGGACCTGGAACTTTTCTGTGTGGAGTTTGTATGTTCTCCCCGTGTCTGCGTGGATTCTCCAGCTTCCTCCCACCACCAAAAACATGTCATAGAGGTGAATTGGTGACTCTAAATTGACTGTACTGTAGGTCTGAATGTGAGTGAGAATGGTTGTTTGTCTTTCTATGTGGTTCTGTGATGAACTGGCGACTTGTCCAGGGTGAACCCCGCCTCCCGCCCAATGTCAGCTGGGATAGGCTCCAGCCCCCCAGGACCCTACACAGGATAAGCAGGTACAGAAAATGGATGAATGAATGAATCAGAACCAGGTTGTTTGTTGAGCTAAAGCTCTTGCACTCTTATCCAGGTTGGTAGATTTGTTGATTTTTTTTATTTTTTATAGGGACATTAAGTTTAAGATAAATGAATGAGAAAAAGAATCAAACAGTTAATCTATGCTTTGAAGAGATGACGTATTGCCTCTGCACTTTGTGGTCCCTCAGATCTCTCAAATATTTACAGCAGTTATTAACCTTTGCCATGAAAAAAGCAAACAGTGTTCAGGTTGTAGCTGACGCCTATAGATTGACTAATATGGGGTCATACCAGTTTATGTTTACTGAAGGTGGAATCAAATCTGTGAATATCAACAAATGGCACAGTCCACACAATATGGTCTTATTGATTCATATATCTAATGCAGACCATACATGATATTCATGACAAATGACTCTGTATGACTTATTAGAAACACTTTTTCTTTGAAGTCTTGTATAATAGTCCTGAAATGCACTTGAATTTTTTTACCTTGATGTAGGTTGTGCATTTTATTCTGTTGCAACAAATCAAATAGGATCTAAAGATCTACTGACTTGGCCCTCTTTGCCATCTCATTGCCATCCCAGCGAGGGCTGTAGGGATACGACTTCTGCACCTGGGAGTAGAGCTGACCGCTGTTGGTGAAGTGGTACACGGACTGGAAGGTGAGGGTGGGCTGGTCCCTGGGGAAGTACAGCGGGAGGTCCACTGCAAGGAGCAGAGAGACAGAGAGAGGGAAAAGCATGTGAAGAGGATGATGAGGTCATTGTACAGTAGAGGATGTGATCAGAATGAAAGTGTGTGTGTGTGAGAGAGAGAGAGGCGTCTGGGTGTTTCGTGACTATCCTACCATGTACTAGGAAGCAAAAGTCCTTCCACATGAGTAGAAGTGTGAGTTTTGTGAAGCCCTCCGCATCATACTCCACTACGCCCCTGTAATACAAACATATTCATTCAGTCAGCCTCAGTTTAAACCTACAAGACCTTGTCGTAAAAGGACAGGGACAACTGGATGACAGCTGGAATACATGTTGCGATCCCTTCAACGGAGGCCCTCTCCAGTTGACTCACGTTCCGAAGTGACTGAGGAAGGCAGCGATGTACTCTCTCCTCTTGTGGTAGCCCTGGATGACATACTGCACCTACAGAGAACCAAGTAAAAGGTTTAGTACACACAGTGGAAATGGCCAAAGGAAAATAGAAACCCTGCAGTGGCTTTTAGGAGAAAGGTTTAGCAGTAATTCACTGGGCTCGATCAATATAACTAATCAACCAAACATACATAACAGTGAAACAAAAACAACAGCAGCATCTGACTTGATAGTTAAAGGGTAGCTGCTGCACCAGGGAAATGAAAGTCAGACCTTTAAAGATATTAAATCAAGAGCAGCCCCTACAAAACCACATTCTGACTCAGCAGATCTGGACTTTTATCTGGATCTACACCATACCACACACACTGCTGTCTCTGAGCACGTGATCAGAGATTCACGATGTTGTTTATAAAATCTTATATCTTATTTGTATACCATTTCTGGTAATGACCCTCACAGCAATAAAAGAGTTTTAAAGATTTTAAATCAATTTAACATTATTAACTCCAACAATTTTATGACTACGTTCGCATTTCTAGGCTGAAGTGATTCAATTAATTTTTTTTTTTTTACCATAATGTGGCACAAATAGGATTTCTACATGGCTGTGTGAACACAAAAATCTGATTTGAGTCACTTTCATATGTGTGATCCTAGATTCCGATTTGTGGCGACATGAATGAGAACAGTCAGACTGAATTTGTGTATCTTTTTGGATATATGCATGTGCTGTGAGCTGTTGTCGTCAGCCAGCATAGGCAGCGTGGTAAAATGAAACGACAACAACAATGCAGATCATCAGCTGTTCATGAGCAGATCATGAAAAGAAGTGTTTGCTGTCCTCCAGAGCAAAATATCATGCACACATTGGCCATTCATTTCGGTTTGAGTGCCACAAGTTGTCTCCCAATTATGACGCTTTTTGTTGTTACGCAGATGACTTGAACAAAAACCTATCAAAGTGTGTATGTCTGTCATTTAAGAAGGCAGATGCTTTCACATTACAACTAGATACAGGTCACTGTAGTTATGAATGTGAACCGTCAAGATAACCAAATCTGATCAGAGCAAAAAAAAATCTGAACTTAAGAATGAGGCTTGTGATATGAACATTTCCAAAGTCTTCACCGGTGTAAAAACCTACATAAAAATAAATGAATGGATTCCTAAACATCTGATGAAAGAATGGGGAGGCCTTCAATGTTGGTGCAGATCTGGATAAACAAGTGATGTCAGTAACATTGCTAGAGGTATGCGCTCTACTGAGTCCTGTTCTACTACTTATGTCTGCAGAGGAGGTTATATTTACATCACTGTTTGTCTGTTTAGTTAGCAGAATAGCTCAAAAAGTTCCTAATGGATATAAATGAAAGTATGTAGAGAGGTGGAACATTGGAATGGGGAAGAGGAGAAAAGATTTTGAGGTGGATCCAGATCAAGGTCCAGATCCAGGATTCACCTCTTTAACATTTTGGGGGAATTTCCCAGTTTGTTGATGATATATTTCAGTAATTGTTTTTTTTTTTGCATCTAAACTGTCAAATACTAGTATATATCTATGGCGTGTCACACTAATGTCTTCGTCATATTTGGTTTTCATTCCTCCATCCTTTCTTATCCTGTCTTCATATTTGATGTTTTAGTTACTTCTCCTTATTCATTTATAAAATGGTATATAAGAAATAAAACTTGATGATATCAAAATCCCTGGTTATCTGTTGTCTCATATACATTCAGATTAGATATAGTATGTGTTAATGGGTACTAAGGTACCTAGAATTAGAATGTCATTTTAGCAATTAAGCCTTTTTGTGCCTGCTGGTCACATTGCAGCCTTGGCAGAATTGTGCTCTCCCTGAATGTGACAGTAGAAAGGGATGGATAACATGGAAGATGGCGTGAAGATGGGGAGTCATGTTTACTTTGATTGTAGGTTTTTGACCCTTGGCCTAGAAGAAGAATAAAAAAAATAATACCCGTTCAGCAACAGCATTTGTGCATTTCCTATTTAATGAAACAATATTGTGTTTACCGTTTTCAATCTATTCATCCCTTCACAAACTGTCCTGTCCACATGATTTCACGGTCTTTCTTGCTCAAGGATTGAGCTGACTCAGTCTGAAAGAAAGCGCTATCAGTGCTGTGCATCCTAGCAGAGAGGCTCTCTGAGCCGACCTACCCAGAATGCAAAGAATGCCCTGGCCAGGAGACACAAGTCAGAGGGGTGAATGTCTTAAAGGTTGCTTTCACTTTAAAACCAGAAAGCTCAGAGTACAAAAGCAGTATTACATGCAATCATTGTACGGGCGAATTTAAATGTCACAGTAGCACAAAGTTATTAGCTTCCCACTTGACAGCCAAATAAGCTGGTGTTAAAAGCTCTGCCATAGAGTCTGTCAAATGTTACTAGAATAGACTGTGTGCTCAAGGTTCTCTGTTCATTTTAATACATTTTCTCCATTTCCTATGCTTCTTCTTTTTAAAATACTGATAAAATACGGTATGGCATTTCAGTTGTTCATTCACCTCATGAGCTACGTGCATGTTTAACAATCTGGTGCATCGTGCTCGGACAAAAGATACAAGGCTGTAGTGTTTGTCAGAATGTGGGTTGTCTTACGCCTGCGTTGTGTAACACCACAAAGCAACTGCTACTCATCAGCAATGCTATCGACAATGTGCTCCACACAGAAAAAGCCTCAGCGGGGATTGCAATAGATTTTTAAATATACAAGAAGGCATAGTATAAAAGCCACCAGTGAGTGAGCTGGAATTTACACAGGTGGAAAAAACATTAAAAAAAACAATAAAAATATAATCAATTACTTCACATGAACCAAAGAGGAGAAGCTCAGGGCTCATTTGACTGTTGAGCATCCTGGGCAGGTGAGAAAGCCTGCAGTCACCCAGCTAGCCATGAAGGTGACCTGCTCTATTCACCTAGCAAGAGCCTTAGCAGGGTGGTTATACATCCCTGCACCTGGGCCACACCGACAAGGATCAAACAGCACAGCAGAAAACCAGCAGCAGAATGATCTCTGTCTTGACAGCAGACACACACTATTTAATTAAGGAACACGACAAAATTCAACAATGTGAAATCCCCACACCAGTGGGAATATTTTTAAGTTATACATAAGAGTTGTTATTTAATGTACTTTAAAAAAAATTATTTACAAGGGACAACGTACAGTTCAAACATAAATGTTTCCATTTGATGCACTGTACCAGATTATAGCTTTGAGATCATTTGCATCTGTCGTCCCTTAGCAGGTCAAGGCAAAAAAAAAAGAAAAGCAACACAATAAATAGTGCAGAGTGCGGCTGAACAATCATTTTAAAATGATCGCAATCCAGCCAAAAGCAGCATCCAGTTCACATCGTGACATGCACCAAAACAAGTGCAACATGACTTCTGAACCTCATCACTCAGGCCCAGCACGGAATAGAACATCATACAAAGTTATAAAAAAAAAAGACATACAATACAAACTACACACAACGGTGCATCACAAAGTGTATGCTTATCAAGTGAAAGCAAGCCTTCAGACCTGATAGGCGGTGCAATTTGGATCAAAGTTGGTAAAATATGTTTTTTCCTCTCCACATTTTTCACAGTCAAGAACAACATAAAAACTTTTCAAGTAGCAGGAAACATTGAGGTGGCAGGTAACATTGAGTTGGCAGGAAGCATTGAGGTGGCAGGAAGCATTGAGTTGGCAGGAAGCATTGAGGTGGCAGGAAGCATTGAGGTGGCAGGAAACATTGAGGTAGCAGGTAACATTGAGGTAGCAGGAAATGCTGATGTAGCAGGTAACATTGAGGTAGCAGGAAATGCTGATGTAGCAGGTAACATTGAGGTAGCAGGAAATGCTGATGTAGCAGGTAACACTGAGGTAGCAGGAAATGTTGATGTAGCAGGTAACATTGAGGTAGCAGGAAACATTGAAGTAACAGGAAACATTGAAGTAACAGGAACCATTCAGGTAGCAGGAACCATTCAAGTAGCAGGAACCATTCAGGTAGCAGGAACCATTCAGGTAGCAGGAACCATTCAGGTAACAGTAAACATTCAGGTAGCAGGCTCATTTTTAGCTGGCGCTGACTGTCACTCAGTTAAAATGACAAACATCAGCAGTGGCAGATTAAACAGTATCAGCTCCAAACATACTTTTCTCTGCCACTAAGAACAGTTTCTGGTCTTCTCAGCTGAGAAAAGGTGATTAAAACTCTCCAGGTTTAGTTATTTATGACTTTAGGTACTTGAAAACATTGGGCAGTGAATAGATTCAATAAGAGAGAGATTCAAACAGATTTAAATTTGATGAGTACTGCTTTTGGATTGACAAAAATTGAATCAGACCTCCTTAAGTTATACATTTGCAACATACATTATATTACTTCAAAGTGGCATGGATCGCATGCATCAGAATGTGGGAAGAGATTCACAAGTAGAATCATAATAAGACATTATAATTGTGTTTCCCATGGTAGAAATGCTGTCATGACAGTGTGGGATACATGAGACAGGGTTTTCCATGCTGAATTAAACAGTATGGTACAACACGGTAAAGCTTTTATTACCTCCGCCAAGGTGGTTGTGTTTTCACCCACGACTGTTAGTTTGTTGGTTTGTCAGCAGGATTACACAAAAACTACAGAATGGATTTGCACAAAACTTGGTGGGAGGAGGGGTCTCAGGCCAGAAGACACACCATTAAATGTAGGTGTTGATCGGATAAAGGGGCAGATCCACAATTTGTTTTTACTCTTTAACATTGTGAGGGTGTTTGATGACATTCTTTTAATTTCTCAAGGAATAATGCATGGATCTTCAGGTTACAAGAAAACAATCTGGCATATTTAGGAGATCGGTATCTACGATTGTATGCAATTTGGTGCAGATCCAAATGAAGATCTGGATGCACCAGATTTAAATGGTTGGCTGTCAGCGAAAGAAATACAGCAGGTTTAAAAGAGTAGAACAAACAGGTCGATCAACCACAGTCATATGATGACATAGGGTGATGTGTGTCGTTAAACCAGCAGGCTTAAGTTACACAGATATACTGCATTTCACTCAATAAAGACTTTATCGGGTTGACGGCTGTTATAACCAGTTTCCTGGTTATAGTATGTCCAAAGACAATCATGTATCTGGGTAGAAGTAGAGGAAAACATGCTTCTGAAATGGGGAATATTTTTCAGAATAAAGTTAAACAGCCAAAAATTGGATTAAGGACAAAATTTTAGAAAGAAGTCTGCAAGTCTGTGCTCTAACGATGCAAGAATAATGTGATATTAGTGCAAGTGAACCTATAATGCATCCATCCATTTTCTTTAACTGCTTATCCTGTACAGGGATAGGGGGGCTGGAGCCTATCCCGGCTGACATTGGGCGAGAGGCAGGGTACACCCTGGACAAGCCGGCAGTTCATCACAGAGCCACATAGTGAGACAAACAGCAGTACTACACGCTACGCCTTTGTGAATCTATAATGCATAATCAACGTGATAAGCGTCCAACAACTTGTGGTAAAATTGTGAGATTCATAGGACAACATGAATGCAGCTAGAGCGCACTACTACTGTGCAGCTGTGATTACTCATCCTCCATGGATGAATGACGGCATTTTGTGACAGCTGTAATCTCTGATATAAAGAGTCATATGCGTGTGACGGGTCTCATTCTGCAAGAGCTGTTAAACACAGACATGGTTTGTGACTCACCCTCATGTTCAATAAGTTTACATGGGACATTGAGGTGGCAGTCTAGTGTTCTCAAAAGCTGCAAGGCCACATACTCAATAAGCTGTTTATCTAGTTAGTCTGCATGTATGTGTGTCTGTTTGCGCCTGTTTCAAGGGAACCATGGATCACTGAACTTTCCCACACATACTGTGAAAGGATTTTCCACCCCCACTGTCACTGAGACTCCTCACCAAGCCTTTTCATTGGCTGCCTGCAGATTTGAGTGACGCAAGACAGGTGATCTTGCTCTGCAGGTATTCGAACCTGCCTGCACCCATGACGCCCTCGCCTGCACATCCATTTATTCTGTTTGTGCATTTGTCTTTGGAAAGTGTGATGCAACACTGCCGGAAGTGCTTCCTGTTGTATGATTTAAGAAATCTCTCCTCCCTGTTTACAGGTATTCACACCACCCCCAGCCTTTCACAGAGTGATTGATCTGATATCTGACTATTAACTCATGTCTGATAAGATCCACAACGACATCAGAATTCAAAGAAAAATTGTACTGGAATAATAGAATCACTCTGTCTGAGCCAGAAATGCGTTCACTAATTTTTATGTGGACAATGTTGATAAGGAGAGTTAGAAAAACACAAAAATCTTGGATACAAATTTAATGGCTTCCTTCCTGGCATGTGCCCAACCCCTCTGCTAAGTTTCATGGAAATCTGTCCAGTAGATCTTGCGTAATCCTGCAAGCAAACAAACAAACAAACCATGCAAACCAACCAAAAAATAAAGGTAAAAATATAAAAACAAACACTAAAATAAAAGAACTGGAAACACAGATCTCAGATAAAATAAAATGATAACAAAATAGAGTCTCCATTAAGACGTTTTATTACATTTTAGTAAGGACTAAGCACACGCTGTACTTCTAAGTGACCTTAGCCACTATGCAAATGTCCTATTACTTGCAATTTGCACATCATATCATGAAACTAGGAGGGAGGGTTGGGCATGTGACAGGGAAGAGGGTGGAGCCGATCCAGATAAAGAGCCAGAGTTAGGATTAATTTTATTTTTTATTTTTTGCAAGATAGGCCTTCTTTCACTATTTCTGTCTATGACGTGTGAATCATCTAATGGATTTTAATGAAAGTTAGTTGAAGGGTTGGACATGATGCAGGGAAGAACTCAAATCTTGGAGAGGATCCGGATAAAAGGGCGTAGTCAGGATTTTTTGCCTACTGTTTTGGAATGTTAGAATAGGCATGTTTAGACCATTTTTGTCATTTACCCAAACTACTTGACGGATTACCATGAAAACAGGTGGAGCATGTGGCATGGAAGATATAATCAAGTTTTAGAGTTGATCTGGATAAAGGGACAGATCCATGAATTTCCTTCACTTCCTTTGCCAAAATGGAGCCAATGAATTTTGATGTTAAATCCAGATAAAGGGGTGGATCCATGACCTTTTTCCCCCACTTCCTTTGACAGAACTTGTTGGAATTTGGGTTAGGGTTGAATTTATGTAAAAGGGACTTCCCTTCTAGTATTTGTAAGAAATTAAGGTCGACAGGTTTAAAGATAATGCTCTGTACTCATGTTCTAGGAAATGGCTGCATAACAGAGGAAATTGGTGGAAATCACTTTGGCGACAGAGTTGAACTGAACACTGATGGTGAAGACAAGGAAGTTTCTGTTATTGATAACTGGATATAACCCCCTGTGATAGATGGGTGTGTTTATGTGTAAGTTATTCTCCCTAAAGAAATAAAAACAAAAAACGACTAGTGTAATGCTGGTTACTAAAAAACAGCATTTTAAGTTTTTGTCCAACCTCCTCCGTCTGGATGTCAATCCCAGGCTTCCATTACTTGCTAATTTATGATTATAAACCAACAAACTTGAAATCCATGATTTCTTGCATTTATTTATAAGAATTACATAATGTAAGAAAAATCTCATATGTGATATTGTAAAAGTCAAATAAATTCTAGGGAGAAATCATTATGAATAAAGTGCTGAGTGATTAGTAGGTGGACAAATGTCCGTCTATTCAACTTTGACTAAATTCTCTTTGAAGTATTTTAGATTATAACATTTAATTAATAGCATTTTAATTACCATTCCAACATATAACATGTTCCACAAGACCTTAATCACATATTTGTTGCCAAAATGATTTCTATCTTATTGTTTTCATTACAGCTGAATGATTTCTACCTTAATGTATCACCTGCACCTTCATGGGAATTGTTTTGTTTTTCTTTTTCCAACTTTGCATGGTTTATGATCTCTTTATTTGTAATGTGTACGATGTACTTGTCAAGTGTACTGACATACCACCACAGTATTTGTGGCCTGTTTGCCTTGTGATCACGGAGGCAGAAGAAAACTCTCGTCTGTTCTGCTGGCTATGACACACAATTACCTCCTCCATCATTAACAAAGTGGTTTCTCTATTCGCTGTCTACTTTGCATAATATGTGTGAAAATTTAATAACAGCACCAGCAATGAGAACACACTGTATATAGCAGCTATAAATTTGAATGCTGTGATTGCATTGATCATTATCTTGATGCTTGACTGCTATTAAACGCCAGGATGTGATTTTGCCCATTGTAAAAACATTAGTGCTCTCACCCCCTAAAATATTACAGAAAGCTGAAGCATACACTTGACGCTTTCAATCAAACCGCTATCATTATTAACTATTTCAGCTCCCCTCTCGTAAGCCTGTTTCTACTATCTTCATTGAAATTGATTGAATGCAGCTCCTTGTCTTATGTGAGTTGATCACATACTGTATGTACATAGGAGATGGGTAACAAGCCCTCTGGAACTTTTCACTTCTGAAGCTGATTTCCATGAGTAATGTTTTTTAATGATGCAGATGCCTGCTGCCATCTTCCAGCAATATCACAGCTGAGATATGTAGTGGTATGGCTGTGTCAATAGGATCACAGCATCCGGAATAAGGAGGAGGAAATAACTGATGTGTTAAAACAACAAAATGACTGCACAGCCTGTTCTTGCAAGGATTATTACAATATTTGTCTGGGATGCTTAAAGTTCTTTTTTTTTACCACCTTTGGCCTTAATCAACAAATCACACAAACAATATCAGATATATAGAAGTTAGATACTGTGTCCCTGGTTACACTTTGAGCTTCTGTCTTTCACCTCTGTTGAATCCACATTGTAAAAATCTGTTAGAACGGTAATACTAGTCATTTTTATAGTTAAGTTTGAAAATATTTTGGCTGCAACATGGCTGACAGAGCTGAGAGAGTCATTGTAGACAATGCTTGTGATCCCACCAGTTGCACTACAGTGGAAGGGCATCAGAAGCAGCTCTCCACTCCACTCTGCTTCATATACGTTTGTAGGTATAGCCGCGTTTTTGACAGAAGCCGCCTCAAGATGCACAAAGCAGATCGAGCCAGGCAGGAAGGTCAATTTTCAAAATAAAACAAGCTTTGCAGACCAAGAGCAAAAAGAAAACAACTTATCGACGGCAGAAGCACAAAATTAACAATCCTGCCTGGCTCACCCCTCAACAAAATTGTACGAAAATCGGTTGTTGTTTTTGTGTAATTAGAGAAAAACGTCTAATAACATCCTACCTCTAAAGTTGGGCAGCATGATATTGGCAAAAACTTTGGAATATTTGTATTTTCTGCTAAATATATTGCGATATGAAAAAATAGAGGAATTTTCACCCGATGACTTGAAGAATGACTAATCCTTTAACTTCCCAATAGCGGGTTTGGCATGAGGAGAGCTGCCAGTCAGAGTCACGTCTGATAAATAATAATTATAAAACCAAACAAAACAACACAGCAAATAGCTCAGGCTCTAAAGATAAGATCTGTGTTTTGGCTACAGTAACACAGACTTTACAACATGGTCTGATACCGAGGCTAAAGCTGGTGTATTCCTCCTCCACTAACCAAACAACAATGGCGGCTTTGAGACGCTCTTGATGTGCAGAGCCTGCAGTCACTCACTAAGAAGAACCTCAGTGTATCCAAGAACACTTAAATCCGATTAATTAGACAGACTTCTCTTGTAGATTAGTCGTGGAAAATGAGAACCACAGGAGTATTCCTTTTGTATCAAGCAGCGAAAAGGTTTCGGCATGACATGTTTGCATTAATTTGTCTTGGCATTGTACTTCTTGTGGTGTCCTGTGACTATTGCACATGCGCACATTGCACTGTTGATACTGAAACAAGATTTTATGCAGCCCCATCCTCGCTATGTTCACCCATCATTCCATCGAGTTGCGTGGAATCCATCCTTTATGTGCAATCATCCCAACAAACAAACCAACCAACCAAACAGACACGGGGGACAACATCACCTCTTTGGCATTCAATAAAAATGATCAAATCAACAAAATCTGAGCAACAAAATCGGGCAGTCAAAATATTCTGTTTCTGGAATACTTCCAGCGGATTATGAAGCTGTGAGGATGGAACAAAACTGTGTTGCTGTCGGAACACAATCCACAAATCAATGTACGCAGTGAAACAATAACAGCTCAAATATCATTACCTCCGCCATGGAGGAGAAGGGATCAAACTGTTTGTTTGTCTGACTTTTAGCATGATTACACAAAATGTACTTGGCACATAGTGGCACATGTGGCAGGGAAGAACCCATAAAAGTTTGGAGTGGATCCGGATAAAGGGACGGATCCGGGTATTCTTTTTCACTTTCTTTAACATTGCAAGAGAGGGATTTTGTTTTCACAAATTCCATCTATGATTCATAAACAACCTGACAGATTTAGACATAAACTTGGCAGAGGGGTTGCAGAGGTAGCTAGGAAGAATCCATGACATTTTGGAGAGGATGTGGATCAATTACACCTGAACTTCTTGATGGTCTATGATAATACTGGGTTGAAGTGTGGGCACTGTCCCAAAGGAGATGCCATTGGATTTTAATTTAGATTCGGATAAAGGGGCGGAGCTATGATGGCTTTTCTTTTCACTTCTTTTAACATTGTGAGAACTCTAATCGCTGCCATTTCATCTACATTGTAGTGAGCCATTTGAAGTGAAAGAAAGTGTCAGTTGATTTGAGTTACCAGTCATTTCCATTTCTATTGAGCAGTATTATTTTAAAAGGCTGAAAAATCACCTGATCTCAACTCACAATTTTTCCATCTACATTGCAGAGTACAAAACGCCTCCACTACTTGTGACTGACAGCATTTTACAAATGCCTCCCAACGTTACATACAGTTAAGATATTTAAGACTTTTATTATTTCATTTTAAACACGTTCAAAGAATAGTTTGTCTTTCAAAGTAAGCTGCAACGTACCATGATATTTATGGCAACAAACCAGTGCAGGTGGTTCTTTTGCATTGGCTGCAGTGCTGTAAGAGAAGCTAAATGTTTGCTGCAGTATTAAGTCACATTAGGAGTAAGACTCCTCCTTCATTGTGTCCCGTTGCCTTTATCTGCTATTGACTCTGCTTTTCAACATGCCTTTACAAACACAATCTGTGGCCTCCATAACTCCAGGGAGGTGGAGGGAGAGGTTTTCACACTGCTGCTGGATTTAAACATACAGAGAGCTGGTGGTGAGTTGGGGACAAGAGTGTTCCAGTCCCCCTGAGTGTGCTGGTCCACGTCCAGGTAAATAGGAAGAGATGTGTGTGCATTATGTGCGTGTGTGTGTGTGTATGTATGTGGGCATTTCCCTCGAGGAAAATGACATTACATTGTCTCACACACCACATCTACCTGTCAGCCTGCAGAGGCCAAGCAGTGCTCAGACAGCCTATGGAGGTTGGCCAGTACGCCCACGTCTGCAGATGCCGGACTCACATGGATGCACTTACACGCATCAACACACGCATGCACTTGACACAAGACATTCATCAGTGAACACATGCTTTGTTGCACCAAAGTTTATAACTACATGATGAATTATTCACCCACCATTCATAAACAAACATACAATATTTCATTTTTTACAATATTAACATACACACAAAGCACATTGGACCACACTGGGTAAAAAAACCCCCCAAAACCCCCCCGACTGATACCAAGAACATTTACCTTGCTGGTGAGTAACTGGCACACTTGCGGGACGTAATCAATTAGGCATCCACCACTAGGGAATGCTGGGATATGAAGTGCTGAGGATCCTCCCAGAGCACTGATGAGTGAAAATAAGACAACAGTTAGCCTGTAAATAAAAAATACTTCAATTACACAGAACATTAAGTTACCGCCACATTCTCTTGACCACCACAACAATACAATACTTTATGTGACCACATTTCTTTGTGGATATTAATGGAACTGTATAAATAAATCATGGAATTACAAAAATAAAGGGCTTTCTAATGCCTGTAGCATCCTCTTCATTCTTCTTCACTTGCACATCTATTTTTCTGACATCTCTCCCATTCAATCCTGCAGCAAAGCTCCATTAGTGATTAGTGCATGCTTGTTTAATCAGGAAATCTGCTGCTGCAGCTCCCCAATGACTAACAAACCGAAGTAGTCACTCCATTTTTTCTGATCTGGGGCATAAACAGGGGGAATACCCTGAGGATGGGTTAAAGGTCTTAAGGAACCGCTTATTGGTTTTTAATGCTCATTTTAAGACACATAGGAGGATTTCTTCAGCAGCCTTCTATTTCTATTTCATTCTTCATTATAGCAGGGCAGTCACGGGGCATTTAGAAATGCAGTTACTCCATATTAAAAGCAATGCTGAAGAGCATGACCGCTGTTTACCAGGTTAAGCATGCATGATTCATGTAGATATCCTACATCGTAACATTATGTCAAATGTCAAAGATCACATATGTTGAGATCCAGACCCAAGGGCTTGTTCTTTTATTGATCAGAAAGGCTATGATGTGAAAATGGTAATAATGCATCTAAAGGTAAAAACAACAAGAGTGAGTCACAGACCAGGGTCATGATCCTACCGTCCCCATCACATCACCCTTAAGTCTTTAAAGGGAAAGTCCAATTCAAGTCTCAAGAGGACAAGTACAAGTCATACCTCAAGTCTCTGAGGTGTGACTTTCCAGTCAAACAGCAAGTGTTTCTGGTTTGTTGTTGGTTAGAATCAAATGGAAACAGTATTTGAAAGGAAAAAAAGGAGTGAGTCATGAGTCAAAGCAGTTCTGTATTGAACCAATTTTTTCTTAAGTTGACTCACTTTGTTTAACATTAATGTATAAACAAATTTGACAAACTATTCAGTATCAGCCTGGTTAATTTTTAAGGAAGCTGTCACTCATACCTTTGTGATGACATTTTTGTAGTTTTACAGTGTACTGTGTAGGCTGCTGTCTGTGATAATCGCTGCACAGAATGTGCAAAGTTAAACTAATAACCCAAAGGCATGGCTTTAGGGTGAAGCAGGACAGAAATTAAGCTCTGACATTGATAATTCTTATCAAAATTAACATGACAAGATTAGGACAGATCGAGGGACAGACAGGTTTGTGTCATGATGAAGGAATAGACTTCATGTAAACACAGACACATTTAAGAAACATATTTGTGACTTTTTGTTGTTGTTTGAGCACCACAATTAAAGCCATGAAGTGCCATTAAATTGCAGAGAAGGCAGACATGTCTACAGTCGATATCTCCAAAACTCAGCAGCTCACCCCAAAAGATGGATAAGTAGCAATGGATGTAAAAAGAAGTATCGACTTTTGAGTTTGGGGTGAATTGTCCTTTCACGCTGTAGCATTTACAATAAATAGATATTCTTATCACAAATTCCTGATGTAGCAGGCGGCCACCTCCTCTGATTTTAAACAGCATGGGTGACACAAGACACAAGATTATTTCTAATAAAAAAGCACAACAGAAAATACATTAATAATAACCTTAAATTATTAACAAAAACAACAAAAGGGACACAAAGGAGATCTTTAAATAACTGAAGGCAGGAACTAGCAAATACTTATATCAAATATTTTGGTGCTTTAGCCAGAATCATTTTCACGGCTTAAGGAAAATTAGAGGAGTAACAGTAGGCTACATGTTTTTGTCCTGAATTGAATTGGCTCCACATCAAACTTCCTTGGTTCTGTACATCTTTTCACCCAAATAGTTCCTGTTCATGTATACGCATGCGCAGAACAGATATTTTAGAGCTTCACTTTTACCCTCAACGTTTTGTCGGTGCACAAGTTGTTGTCGATCAGCTGCAGAATGCTAGTCGGCTTTACTCCACGAGCCCCGTCAGGTGTTCTTCATACTGGTTGATCATGAGGTGCACCTGGCCAGAGAGAGCTGCTTAAAAGCTCCTGTTCCTGCATCAGAAAGGTGGAGGCTTCTGGAGCGGGGACTGCGGGTCATGATGCCTCTCAGCCCGGGATTTTTAAACTCATGCGTTACAAATGTTGTGTCTTTTTTTGATAATTATAATAATAAAATTTTATAATCATTGTTCAATGTCTGGTTTGAGTATCTTTGTTATTAAATCCCTTGGGTTTGATCTTTTTGCAGGAGTCTTTCTGTGGTTAATTTGGGTCATTCCTGGTGTATTGTTTGCCCCATTCCCATCTCCCCTGTCTACACGCATTTTAATTTGGGGGCTTTAAAGTATCCAATCAGGTTCTGCCAACAGAATTCTCTCCACTGACCTGGGCTGGTGGAGGAGGATTAAGTGGAGCACATATTCAGCCAGCCAATCTGGATTCTTTTACCCAATTCGATCTACTCTTGTTGATTGTTTCTTAACAGTTTGAATACTCGAGTATGGTTTTGATGAGACAGAGCAGTAGGACGTGATGCTCATCCTATATCACTGCCTAAACCTCCCATGAATACTTGTTGGTTTGAAATCCAGATAAGTATATTATTTTCAACATTTGTTTTCCCTGCTGTACCGTAAACCAACCAAAAGGTGATTGTTAAGGCTAAGTTCTTTATCCTGACTTTAGATTTAGATAATTTTTATTCTAGTTACAGCAGCTGTAACTTAAGATGTATATTATATTAGGGAGATGCACATCCTGTCTATGTTATTTATTATTCTTGACAGTTTGGCTGAGCACCAAAATACATAACTACATTCAGCATGTTCCAATATTTAAAGGTTACCAAGTCAAACCTCCTCTCTCCTCAGCTTATGTTTCAGTATTGAGTAATGTAAGCCTGTAACAGACAAATCTGACTCGAGGCCAGGTCAAGTGTTAATCTGCAACATTCATCCACATAAAAATGAATTTTTGTTTTTTTCCCCTAATGAAAATATTTTCCGCATTACACAGAATTCTTCAGAATTGCAAAATGTTGCAGATTCCAAAGAAATGATGTGGGAGTAGTGAAGAGGAGGGTTGGGCCCAGCAGCATGCACTCCACCTAACTGTCATAACCAAAAACCACAGATGTTTATAGGAAAGTGATGTCTTAACAGGTGTCATGAACAGGTCAACAGTGGACTTGCAGTCTTGACTGTAGACACACACTTGGCCTATGAGGTGTAGAATAAATAACAACAGAGTCCTCGTGCTCTGTACCAGCTGGTTTCTGATCAGATGTCACATACAGGAGTTTTTATTGATAGTCCTAATTCACTAATATTAAATAATTAGATTTGTGCACTACCATTCATACATAATGTTTTATTTGTGGAATTTATAGAATTTATATGTGCACTTGTTTCATTTCAGCAACGCATAAGCGTGTTTTATGCGTTATACTGTCTTGATCAATGACTTGATTCTGCTCTGTTCTCATATTCCAACCGAGGGCATGGCTTATCCATGCTTCACACACAGACACACAGAGCGAAGTAGAGGAGACGGGTTGGACTGACAGTAACCCTAGTTGAGGACGAAGTCGGTACATATAATAAAAACTTCTAACACAAAAGATGGACAAACGTCGACCCCAAAGTGCAAACCAGGCCAAAACAGGCATTTTTCAAACACGGAGATTAGATTAGATCATTGGTCCAAGTTTTGCCAACTGATGCTCAACTGAAAATATATATGGCCTTATTCACACAGAATCCATTTCCATTGTCAAAATCCTTCTCTCCAGAACCCCAAAGCCACCAGTTATAGTAAGCTTTGTGCACATAATTAGCATTAGCCTGTGCATTTTGCTGTGCGCCAACAAATGGTCGGTGAAAATGACTTGCAGCAAAGAGGAGAGAAGCCTTTGAAAATGAAAATCTAAATGATGCCCATCTATCCGCCCACAGATCTAAGAATAGCTCCATAGCATTCAAATGGAAATGCAGACAGAGGCACAAAGTAGATGGTGGTGTGTTTGTCACTCATTTGTGTCAATGGCAGGCATGTGAACAAAAGTGCACCAGAGGTTTTGCCTCTGATACACGTAACTGAATGGAGGCTGATTAGACGCCAGCCTCTTACTATCAAACAAAAGGTCTTCAAAATTATTTGAGGAGTTCTAAAACAGAGGTTCCAAACTGGTCTAGTCTAAGGGTTCATTTGCAGGTCACTATCCACAGTACATCAACAACAGGAATACTGCTTATTTCTATTCATTCATTCTACCCATCAGTGGATTCAAACCCTGGACATTCTGGCTGTGAGAAAGCTGTCTGTGCTTTTATTTCAAAAAATGAACACTAAAAAATTTAAAGAAGTTTTTCATTGCTGTAAAGATGTTATTGTCATATAACTGGGCCATCCATGTTGTAGACAAGATGCAAATAGTTTTGAAATTGGTGCTACATGATCAGAAATAAAACAAGGGCTGTCATATCCCCTTTGGCTCAAAAAGGTTAAAAAAAACAACCAAAAAACTACAACAACCAGAATGCACTGCGCCGCACTAGACCAATAAATGCTCTGGTTGTTGAGTTGGGCGGTGCTTGGCTTTGGCTCGTCCATTTTGAAGCAGGAAACAGATTGGATGCTGCCTGGTAACAAATGATTGTGTGTTACAGCTAAACAACATTCTAAAATATGCTCTTGAAAACATTTTAGGCAATAAACAAAAATGAACGGGATCATCAACAGAACTGGGTACAAGCAAAGTGGAGAGAACTTTCACATTTCATTTGCATATACTACTCAGTTTGTAAAGACACAAAGTTATAATAACCCGTAAAGACGACAAGGTTTTAACAACCAATGAACATACATGTGCTTAAAAATTAAAGGGATACTCTAGTGATTTGGTATTGTACGTCATAAAGTTGGGGGACTCGGGGAAGTTGGGACAGATGACAAAAAGAATAGAGGACAAGATATCCTTACTTTAAGACCCTAATACGAGTCAAGCGCAAGAGTAATGCTGAATTCCACATTACCTTTAATACAACCAAAGGGAAATGCTTGCATCTTTCAAACTCACTCCATTTGTAACGCAGGTTCTCTGACAGCAATATGTAGTATTTGTCGATTGCTCCCTCTGCGTTGGAGGTGAGCTGCTGCCCCAAGTGAAGGAGTACCTCAACATCTTGTTCACAGGTGGAATGGAAAGATGGAGCAAGACCTGAACAGGCAGTTTGGTGTGGAATCAGCAGTAATGTGGACATTGTGAAGAGGGACCTGAGTCAGAAGTCAAAGCTCTTGATTTATCAGTAAATCCAACCCTTATTTATAGTCATGAGCTCTGGGTAGAGACTGGAAGAATGAGATCGTGGATGTAAGCGGCTGAAATGAGCTTTTCCACACATGTCAAACTTGGATGAGAGTCCGAGGGTAGACCCTAAAATTACTGGAGGGAAGGCGCTGCTGGTAAGAAGGACATCTGGAACACCCTGCCTAACCTGCTTCTACAGTACCATGACCTGACTAAAGATAAGTCGACAACCCCGACGACATCATATGGGTAATTTTCTAAGACTGAGAAGACTTTATAAAACTGTTTTCACAGGCTTCACCTTCACTACAATCATTCGGACACCTGCAGTATATGATGTGCTTGTTTGAGAGTTTATATGCCTACCATGTGGAGGTGCATGCTCAGTGGACAGTAGCACCAAACAATATGAAATGTTTCTGTTTCTGTTTCCCTTTACGTTAACGCATAAGCAGGCTTACGTTTTAGCACAATAGATGTGTTGTGTAGGCCTATGATATACAGCCTTTTCACACATCTTCAAGGTAACCCTTAGCACAATATGATGTTACAATATGGAGTTAAGACGCTCACAGCAACGCCAGACTGACAAAATAATGTTAGCTATTTCACGTTATAATAGTCAGCCTAAGTTGTGACTTCATCGGGGGATCTTTGCAAGTTACAAAACCAATGTCAAAAAGCACATAATGGACTATTTGACACCGACTGACTGAGGGACCACCAGCAGTAGGTTGACATTAATTGAAATAAATAATCATCATCGTCATTTTGACAAGACACACACACTCACACACACACACACACACACAAACACTCTCTCTCCATCATGTGAGTGCCTGTTAATGAGCTACTCCTGATACTTCAACTACACTCTCCTCCTGCTCCTCCCCCCTCTGTCCCTCTGTCCTGTCATGGTCACTCCGTCCCTCCTCTGCTTCTTCGCTGTCACAAGCCTGCTCCTCTCCAAGGCCAGCCATCTCTTCTCCCTCAAGTGGCTGTTGGTGCTCCACAATGTCGGGTACTGCTGATGAAGCTTTAGCAGCCCCTGCTGTAAACATATGGGTTATTTTGGCAGCATCCAAACCCCCTTGTTCTTTTGTCTGTCCGTTCTGACGCCTGACACCCTACTGCATGAACAGACTTTAGGCTCTGTGCTACGATATTACCACGATTAGCTACGCCTGCAAGTCCAACCCTGGGTAGCAGAACACTGCCCAAAGTAATGCTGTTGGTGCTGATGTTAAGGTTTGAAAGGCACTGATGGGAATCTCTATGCACATATTGAGTTTGGATCACGCTTAGACAAAAAACCTGTCTGAATTTTAGAAATATAAAGAAAGTAACAGGTGAAACGTCCCTGAAATAGAAGTGCATTTTTATTGATATGCCGGTGTAATCAGGCCTCTAGTATTGCTTTAAATGGAGTTTCCTGTGGGTGGCCTCAGAATCTAGACATAATGGTGTTTCACTTTCCAAGTGTCACCCTGAAGAGTCCCTGCCTCTCAACTCTACCCACACATGGTGGAGTCATCATGCAGACATGCTGCCTAACACAAGCCCCCTAAGCAATGCAACCTACTGTATGACATATTTACAGTAGACAGTGGCACACGCATGCATGCATGCATGCACACACACACACACACACACACACACACACACACACACACACACACACACACACACACACACACACACACACACACACACACACACACACACACACACACACACACACACACACACACACACACTGTACAGGGACAGGGCTGCCTGTGATTTCATCAACCAGAGATTATCCTGTGTGACTCAGGTGGATGGTGATGATCCTCTGTTTGTTTATTTGCGTGTGTGAGAGAGAGAGAGAGAGAGAGAGAGGGTGCGTATGACAGAGCAGTGACAGCGTGAGAGCAGATAAAGGCTTAATTGGAAAGAGGGCAGACATGATTCATTACCAAAGTGAAAAATAAAGCAAGAGGAACCGTTTGGAGATTCAAATGTAGTTTGAAAGCTGCACCATTTCCATTTTGATGGCCTTCTTCATTTCCTAAAGCCTGGAGGTTCCTCAAAGGTCTGCTTGTTGATTCTTTGGAACACATTACATCCTGTTCTTCCTCTGTGACTGGACAAGGAGCTTTAAACCTATGGCAATGGGAGTCAGTAACCTTTCTGTTACTCTGAATTTTAACTAGATTCATCATCTACTTGGATAAAACCAGATTAATAAGAGCCTCAGGCTGCAACCATTACACACTCTGACTGGTATTTTAAAAGGCTGGGGAACAGGGAAGCATTTTCTTAACTATCACCCCATCAGCTGGTGGTAGTTGATGTTTGTTGAAGGGCTACTGTAGGTGTACATGTCTGTATGTCAAGACTATTGTATATCACAGGATTACTAACCCTTTAAAATATATATATACTTATGTGATGATTTGCAAAGTCACAGTTGAGTGCTGCAGGTTAGGTGGGTAATGTAGTTTGAGACACAAGACTGGCCATCAGTGAATGAAGGTAATTTCACAGCCATTGATGACTTCTAAAATGTATTTTTAAAGCTTAGTAACAAAATAAACTACATTGTCGAGCGTTTTCATGATAATATCACAGAACTTGAATAATTGATGATTCCCTATTCCGAAAGCTGGAAGTCTTAATGATGACAGAGCATAGCTGAGGTCGGTTAGGGGATCATAAATTCCACCCAACAAACGCAGAACCATAACACCTCTGACAGGTTGGTACTGTAAACACCAAAAACCTGCCAGTTATGTTTTTTTTCACGTGAGATTCACATTTGTGTTTTGTCTTTGTGGCCTTGTCAGCGTTTGAAGGGGGATGACTTCAGTGAAAAAAGGTTTGCTGTGGATGAATCATAATACTGCAACATCTGAACCTGATGGCAGATGTGGGTTTGTTTATTCTGTTCGGCCCATTTTTGGTCATTGCTTATTCTCTTATGGATATTTCTTTGTCATTGCGTAAAAGGGCTGTTTTCAACATGTTTTTCGGGGGTGTCAGGCGGATAACAAAGGCCTGATGACTGATTCTTCCATTTAGTCTGACTATTAGCAGAAAATGTGCATATAAGTTCTGTACTGCACAGTAATGGATACATTTACTATATGAGACGTTGCTGATCTTAAACAACACGTTCATTTTTTTGATGTGCTTCTTAAATGTGATTTAATAGTTTTAGGTTGTGCTACATAAATAAGGTTTTATAAATGTCTGCACCTAGATGTCTATGTATAACACTTGCGTGAACACATACTGTATACTAACCATAGGGGATTTAAGACGACCTACATTGTAAGGAGAACTTACATCCAGCTGCAAAGCAGCATAACAAAACTCACTTCACACAGACGTATAGAAAAACCCATAATGCAGACGCGTTCAAGGAGACGGGGAGGAGAAGTGGCAGAGTGCTTTGAGCTGCTGAGACAAGTGAAGCGTCTGCACTGACATCTCAGACTGTTGAGTGGGTTTGTCGGGTTAGTGGATTTACTTTATCAGACTGACAATTTATGGCTGTGACAGGACGCTCACAAAACCTTGAGAAATATCTGATCGAAATGCAAAGACTTTCAAAGGCTGTAAAACACCTCTACAGACCCTGGAGAAGGGACACACAAACTGTACACCCACACAGGCGCATGCACACACGTACTCGCACACATCCGCATGCACATACACACACATCCATGGGCACCTAAAGGCAAATGCAGATACACAAACATAACTGCACTGCAGCCTAAAACTGTCTCTCTGTGTTGATTTTTCTGGGCTCCTAAATCTGGTTTGGGGGCAGAGACGGTGCCCACTCGATTCTTTTATGCAATGCAGCAGGTTTTCTGGGGGAAGGAGAGATGTATCCAACTCATCTCATGGGCACGGTACAATCAGGTAAACGAGAAGCAAAAGCGAAAATGAAAAGAGCGATGAGTCTCGTTACAAAACAATCCGAGGAGACCAGGTTAAAAAAAAAAAAAAGAGACTGTGCAGTTGTGTGGTTGCTGATCATTGTAACAGGGAAAAATGAAACACTTAAAATCTCTAAAAACAGATGGAAGCTTCTCATTGCTCACTGAAATCAGTATTACAGATAAGATCTGTGAGCCAGACTAAGAAGAATTTTTTGCTTCAGCATTAACAACAACAAAAGAATTAAATAAGAAAGATAATAATATAACAAGAGTAGACGTCCTCAGCTGATCCCAAGGATCAGTATTGGGCCAATCCAGCCATATAATGTCAGAACTGTCCAAATTAAATCAGATTCAGATCTGACTGTAAAAATTATTTGATTGCACTTTTAATTTATAGACCCTGCTCTGACAACAGGGCAGGCAAAATGTTCAGTCTCAGTAAGAACAAATCCTTTGTCTCTCTTCCCGTTAGTAAAGAGGATGTGATACGCTATCACTACCACAGACTATCACTTTTCACTATTTAGAATGATGAAAATTAAAGTAGTTGAGTTGAAGTTGTACGGATGAGAAAAGATAAAACATATCAATAAAAGGAAATATTAAGTGAGTCGACCTCTACAACATGGCAGCCACAAGACCTGGCATAAATACCGGCACAGACAGACGCATATAGCTGCAACACACTGCAGCCAATCAGGTGTTATTTTGTCTGGACATCTGTTCACAGCCATCCACTTCACTCTTAGCAGGTATATTGCTGAGGGATCAAGAAAGCAAAGTTTCACTGGTCGAGGATTAATGGATTAATTAATTAATCTAATCTGTTCATTTCTTATTGTTTAACTGATATGCTTGTGACATTTTTTCCTCAATATCATATCAATAATGGAAGTTTAACAACTTAAAATTTTGAAAAAGGGCCCCCAGTATTTGGCTAAAGTAGCTTGAGAAAAACAAAGGATTGCAGATTTAGTGAGCTTCAACTCTCATCCATATTTAGTTAACATTTAGGTAAATGAACAGTGGTTTAGATTCAGTATCACAGATACTTAATATTAAAGGACTGGGAAAGAGATTGGGTGAAAAAACTTGGTGACATTCCGAAAATAAAAAAAATTATCAAAAAAGAGAGAGAGTCAAATTGAAAATTAATCTATCTGCATCTCTTATGGTTGTTAATAAGTCATCCAAATGTTTTAGAGCAATTTTAACAGCAAAACACAAATGTAAATACTCACTTATATGTTCAATAAGGCATCTATAATCAATATTATTTACAACAAACATGGATCACATGCCTACTTGTGTGTGTGTGTGTGTGACAAACACACAGACAACAAGTTCCTTTTTGCTCGGTGAAACTTTTTTTTTTATACCATCTTTTAGTTCTTTTGGTTTGCTGTTCTGGTTCACCCTGACTGCTCTCGTCTGCCGTGCTTTAAGCCACAGCAGGCAACCCTTAAAAGCAAAAAAGCTCCAGGAAAAACCGTTAGAAACTACCTGGTGAACATTATGGAGCCTTTAGCAGCAACATAATTCTCTCGCTGTTGGGGAGGGAGCTGGTGACGAGCTAAATGGAGCTAGAAGTAGAGTGAATATTGGACTACGACCACAAGTGAATGCTTATGTTCCTCGGTATCAACTGGATGTGTATACATGCAACAGTTTCCTAATGTTGATTACCTTAAGATGCCATTGTTGTGCCCACAGCATGCTTCTGCTGTCAATAACTGATGGAGGAAGTTATCAGTGGTTTAAACACAGTCAATCAATCATCATGCCATCTTGAGATATTGTACTGTTAGATACAAATACAAAAAGAACCCATTCTGTGTTGCCTAAACCAAAGAGGGATATTATCTATGTTGGTCCAGCAGATTTGATGCTTTGTGCCTTGAGACTGATGTTGAATTCCACAGGGACAGATGCGTTACATCTGCATCCTCTACAAATCTCTACCTAATCCAATCCACATCTGTAATTGGACTTGTCTCATTGGCAAAGAAATCCAAGCCAACGCTCTCCCACCCCACTTGATATCAGTGACCCATACTGCCCCGTCTCATAACTGCTCTGTTTATGTGGAATATTACAATTCTGCATCATTCTGATCATAGCACGACCTCCACTACAACACTGCTAAAAAAAATCATTTGGCCTGACAACAAATTCTCGTCAGAGACGCCTCCGTAGAAAAACTTTTTTTTTTTTTACATTCTCTAAATGTCTACATCTATTTAACACTTAACAGCTGGTTTAAAGAAGTAGGGAGGGGAAAAAATCAGAGCTACACAGCATTAAAACCATGCCTTTCACTGTACATTTTCTTTTAGGAGGCCTGTAAAACATTATATAACAAATGAGCTCTGATTTGTAAGCAGGTGAATCTGAAAGCTGCACAATAACAGGGATTTGACTTCTCACAATCGATAATTTCTACAGAAGAAGAAGCAAATACGGTTGTACAGTCCAATCAAAGAGAGGAGCCGATGCAGCAGTCTACGTACAGTACTCTGTACATTATTGGTAAAAATGTGGGTGTCTGTCAGGGTGTTTTTGAACATCTTTCTTCCTTTTGCCGCTCTGTAAGGCAGACAACGTTACATGATGATGGTCTGTTTGAAGACGGGAGGAAAAAGTAACAGGGAGAGCAAGAAAGAGAGAGGAAGAGGGAATAGAAATAGAGGTATAACACTGTAGCTCAGGGGGCTTACGAGTTTGCATTCAGAGCACTTAGATCCGAGCCCCTGCTGAAGGAGAGTAAAAGTGAGATATCAAACAACTCAGGAGCGATGAAAGAGAAGAGTAGAGAGGTGGAGGAAAGAGAAAAGGAGAAATAGGGAAAAGCTCTCCTCTCCCGTGTGTTGTTTTTTTTGTGTTTTTTTTTTTTGCTCGCTGCGTTTCAGTCGAGCGAGAGACGACCTTGCTGGGTAGAGCACAGCTCTTCTCTCTCTTTCAAGTCCCACTCACTCTCTCGGCTCCCTTTGAGGATCAGCCAGAGGGATCAGCAGAGGAGAGGGAGTGATGGAAAACGGAGAAAGACGGAGAGAAAAGAGACGGGCGGCAGACGTGAAAAACAGGAGTTAAGCTTGGGGGGGGGGAGTTTGGAGAGCTATGGCGGAGAACACAAGTGTTAAAAACGGGAAAAAATTCATTTAAAGAAGTGTGACAGACAAAGACAGCAGTGAAGGAGAAGGGAGAAGTGGATGGAAGGATAGAGGATGAGTGGACGAACAACTGAGTGATGAATAAAATGATGGGACGATTGATAAAATGATGGAAAGAATACATGTAGTTGATATGACAGCCCGTCCCAACACTGAAATCCAAATCAGGACGATTACTAAAGACGGTTAAAGGTTAAAGGTTAGCTTCATATTTGAATATTTTCATGACATCAAATCCCATGTTTGAAACTACGGCACGTTTTCAGAAACAACCAATAAATGCATTTACCTTCAGTAATTACATCTGTATATAGCAGGGTTCAAGTTTTTTCAATTTCAGTCCATTTTTAACTTCCCCATATAAATTATTTTATCTATTAACAGTTATAAAATGATAATAAAGTACAATACATTGTTTGAGTTGTGCCCACCTCCTCTAACTCCACCTGACTAACCTCCTATTTTCAGGATAATTGAAATGTTCATGCTTTTATCTGATATTTGTCTTTACCTTCTACTGTTTTCTCATGAGTAGCTTCACTCTATACTGTTTTTACACATTGTCTTATCTATTTAATCCCAACTCAACCAGAATGATCATATAGTGAAGAAGTCACAAGAAAGATAATGTGTTTCTGTCAATGTGGTTATTCATCAAAAATATGTAATTTTCTGCATTTTTTCGTCTAATCGGCAGATAATTTTTATAACAATGGAGTCGTAGCAAAAACATCACTTTAGCAGAGCAACGGCAGCAACTTCCATCTGTTACACTAGAATAACTGAATGCTGTTTAATGTTTGTTTTAAATGCATAATATTTCTAGCATATTTCTCTTCCTTTCATTCCTTTAAATGTTGTTAAATGGTGAAGAAGTTATCCTTAGACAACTGACATCCATTAAATCTCAGTCTATTGTTAATAGCCGGTTTACTTTCTTTGTAATACAAAAGAAGAAGAAAATATACTGGTAGATGAAGGGTCCATAATGCCAAATGTACTGGGGTTATTAAATGTTGGTAGCTTCAAGGATGACAGTGATCATTTTTTACAGTTCATGTCTGATCAATGCTCAAAAGTATTAATGCAACTAGTCTGCAAATACAATATGGTGAAAACAAATGTTTTTGAAGTAGATCAGATGAACGGCTCTCGAGGTAGATGAGTTAAATACATATATGCACACATAAAGACGGAGTTATTATAGTTAGATGGCCACCATCACTCGAGCCTGTCGGCGGCGGCAGTGCCCTCCTCTATGCCTGCTTCTCCTTCTACTATAAAATTTATTGAGAGGGATGCGTAAGTCCCTTGGAAATCAGACTGCTGGCATGATGACAATTGAGTGTAAAATTTAAATTATGCTATATTCGGATGGATTCTTTGGTCTCTAGTGATTGGTTAGGGGATATTGATCCCCTCTCATCACTGGGAATTGGTTAGAGTGGAGACAATATCATGCTGAGGATGAAAACAGAGCTGAAAATTCAGTCTGATATCAGGCGAGTAGATGTGTGGACAGATGGAGGGTGAATGCACAGACAACGGAAATGGGAAAAAAAAATGATAGGATGATTGACTAGAAGCTGGACTGACAAAGATTGCAGACATGAAGAAAATTTTGACGCTGAATAGATGTACTTAATATAACAGCCTGCACTAACACTGAAATCCAGCGGTGAGAAAATCAAAGCTGAGCCAATTTCTGCTGCTGTCCACAGCTGCTATACTCACCGTTTCAGACATGGGAACTGATTTAAACAATTTCCAAAGCTGCTTTGATATGAATTTTATTTTGGCATTATGTGTGTATTATATTGTGAACATTTGTTGTCGCTCGGATTAATGCAACAGAGGCTCCTGAATGTCGCTGTCCATCAAATGCTTGCTAGGAAAACGGAGAAATGTGCTCCAACAAATGGGTTTTCCTCTCCACTGGAGCAAATGCAGAGACAATGGGCGGCTATGCAAGACCTGAGACTAACAAGGGTCAGTAAGGACACAGAGGAAAACTAACAGGGTAACAGATCCGCATGAGCAAATGTACAGCAAAAAGGCTCGCACACATCTGCATGCTAAATTAAGTCGACAATCCACAATGAATACGTACAATAGAGATGTGCTCATGCATGAATTCGCGCACACATGCCATCGTTTGTCTTCAAACAACCGTGCAGAAGACATACATTCTTGCCTTGGGTCATGAATTAACACACTCCCACACAGCTGACAAAAAGGTGCACAAAAGCATGTAGCGGAGCATATTCATACACGGCCTTGATATGCATATGTGCAAATATCTCAGGAGAAAGAGGCAACATTAAGCTGGAGAAGAGGAGTGGTAAATGAGAGCGAGGCTCAATGAGACACTGATAAGCCTGTGTTTTGAGATATCTGGGTTTAGATGGAAGAGGATTTGTTTTATAGCCTCTCCTCCTTTATCTAGCCCCCCACAACCGCACTGCTATAGCGAGCGCCCCTATTTATCTCCTGCGCCACAGCTTCCCCAATTCCTGCTCTCCACTCTGATGCCTTTAGCCTCCTTCTGTCTGCTCTCCTCATTGCAGAGGAGGAGAGGCTCTAACACCACTGCAACAGCTTCAGTGTAGTCTGGAACGGCAGTAAGGTCAGTCTCCTTCACAAACACATCTCCGTCATAGTAGGGGCAGAAAGATGTAC
The DNA here is from genome assembly GCA_037577475.1 of Chaunax sp. Z400. Classification (NCBI taxonomy): domain Eukaryota; kingdom Metazoa; phylum Chordata; class Actinopteri; order Lophiiformes; family Chaunacidae; genus Chaunax; species Chaunax sp. Z400. The sequence continues at coordinate 20,401,915 of CM075194.1, forward strand.
CGAACATGCATATTTAAAGCCTGAGGTATTTTGACACCAAAGGAGAGCTGATGGTGAGAGCCTGCTCCGCTGTTTATCTGTGAAGAAAGGTGTCCATCAAAACAGCACATCTCCTGTTAAAACATAACCATTTAATAGGACCAAGAATGCACAGTGCATGTAAGCCACAGGCAGCAACATATGCATATATTAAATTTGAACCTAAAGCATGCATCTCCGCATTTTGTACTTAATAGCACATTAAAAGGATAAATGAAACATCATGGAGGTTGTGCTACATCAAGGTTAGGAATAATGTGTCTCACAAAGGAGATATAACAGTCTCTCTCATATTAGTGCTTAGATATGCTTTTAAACATGCAGAGCATGGAGAGAAAATGTGGTGTATGTAGGACAAGCAGCAGGTAGGTGACCTTTGTTTTGTGTGGTGTAATTAGGGTGTTTGGTTGCAGTTGCTGGATGGGGGTGAGGTCCTGTCACAGTTCATTTTTACATATTGGGGAGGAGGAGCGTCTGTGGCTGTACATGTGTCCGCTTTAGTGGTTGTGCTGGAGAGATGCGGTAAATGAGAGGGAGATAATGTGGAAAAAAAGGGGTTGAAAATGGCCGGAGTCGAAAAAGAGGGGAAGAGGGTTTTGATTATGTAGAAATTAAAAACAACTGCAGAGAAGGTCTACCAGACAGGAGCATGGGAGAGGAACATGGTGAGACAGGAGGATGGGAGGGAGAGAGAGGGAGGGGGAGAAAGAGGGGTGGTGGTGGTGGTGGTGGTGTGTGTTTGTGTGTGTGTGCGTGCACACAGGGTGGTGATGGTGGGGTGGGACAAGGGGTGGGGGCAGAGGTCTCTTAACCTGGTGCGACGGGGCGTGCGCTTGTAAATAAACATCAGCCTGAGATTATTCTGAGCACGAAAGCCCAAACCATGGGGCCCTGAGGTCAGAGTGGGCCCGTACCTGTCTCTCTCTCTCTCTCTCTGTCTCTCTCTCTCTCTCTCTCTCTCTCTCACAAACACAGACATGGACACACACACACACACACTACATACACACCTAGAAAGACTTTGTGTTGAGAGCAAAGCCTATTCAAACCCCGGTGCATGCAAACAAACACATGACAACAGACATTCATTTGGGATATGAAAACACATAAGCATGCATGCATACAAACACACACCCATCTGCACACGCACCCAAAAGTAAACTGACAAAGGCACACACACAAACACACACACACTAGATCTAGCAACACCAAAAAAATGGATAAGAACAAAGACGCTAAGCTCACTTCTGTAGTGCACACACACACACACACACACACACACACACACACACACACACACACACACACACACACACACACACACACACACACACACACACACACACACAAAAAAACACACACACACACACACACTGTACTGTTAACACCCCAGATGTCTGTAGACGTTCAGTCATGCCGAGCTCAGACGCCGTGTGTCATCCATCTCATTTTTTTGTTCTTCCCTTGTTGTTTTTGAGCGAGCGACTGATGAGTCCAGACACTGGGATGCCGGATTATTCGCAATGACATAATATGTTGCGAGACTTGCAGCACACTCACGCTAATCCATCATCTTGCAACCTGGAAATCCGAGGCAGAGCGAGTGGCCCTCCCTGAGATTCTAAAGGTATATCTTGTCTGTAGACGTGAGCCTCTGGAACAAACCTGCTCACTGTTTTGTCTCAATTAACACTGAATGTGTCTGATTAAAGAACAATTCATGCAGGAGGGTTTATACAGTGCTTCTTCTAAACATCTGCTGTGCAAAGACTCTTGTTTGTGATGCTTTCTGGGAGTGCTGAAGTGTTACAAAGCATGCAACTTCTTTTCGTATCCTTGCAAAATAAAGGCCCTTTAGCTGGAAATGGTAAAATGACACAACATCAACCTCCCATTTGTTGGTAAAGGAGAGGTGATGATGATTAATTACAATTGATGAGATTTGCAGCTCTTTCATGTGGTCGCATCAGACTTCATACACACATCACTCCATCAAAACATACATTTAACCGAAGCGACTAATACAGGAAGAAAACACATATTTAAAAATATAGAAGGCTTACTGTTCAATGCTGGGGGAGAGGTAGAGTTTAGGGAAGACTTGTGTAGCTTCAGCATCCTCAAAGCTCACGGACAGTAGGGCCACATCTTCTCCAGGGTCCAGTGCTGTGTCCTGAGAAAGACACGGTCAGGTTGGTAATGTTATTCAGTACAAGCACGATCCAAAGAAAAAAAACACCATTGAGACGAAGCTGGAACTCACTTACACAGGTTTTTAGTGTTTTTGTTGTTGGTCTGTTGCCACTCACATGAAAGAAACATAACTCTAAAAAGTCACATTGGACGGAAGGCCAAATAAGGACACCATCATAGAGAATGATGTGACAGAATAATCGATCAATTGAGGATTGATGGTCCACACTTTTGGACTGTATCTCCTATAAAAGTGATCCCCAACTGGAGGCACAAGAGCCACATCCACTCTGCCAAAGCCTCCCATCCGGCTCGCAGGATATCACTTCATTCAGAAAATGCTTGCATCTCCCGTTACCCACCAGTGGGAAAGTCCCGATCTAAAAATTCACTTGCCAACCCCTGCAATGAGCCATATAGTTCATAAGTCATAGTTGCCCCACTCAACAAAGTCAGATTATTTTCTAACTCCATCCCCTCTTCCCTAAAGAGCTGACAGCAGCGTACTGGTCAGACTACAGGTGAGAAGTTTAAACATTCAGTGAATGGGATTTAGGGGCACATATGGTATATGAATATGTTTTAATTGGTGTATAATCACCTGAAACTAAGAAGTGTTGTGTTTCTGCGACACTTGACTGAGCCTCTCATATCTATAAAGGGAGCGGGTTGTCTTCTATCGAATCTGCCATGTTGCTCTACAGTAGCCCACAATGGACAAACCAAAAACTAGATCGAAAGGCCCATTTATGCTCCATTTATCGGTACATATGTAAACGGATACGCCCGTCCACAAATGGTCTATCCGTTGACCCGTACATACTTCTGTATGTCCTCTTCTTTGACATCGATACAACCACAGGGGGGCGATGAAAGTTTAGAATGTTTTGACAACAACAAATATGGCGACGGCCGTAATAGGTTGATATAAGGTACCTAGTAAATAATAAAATAAATAAATAATAATAAAAGCAGCAAAAGCGGAGGTAAGGATGTACTCGGTGGTCGTCTGTGAGGTTGTTAAATCCATCGAGCCATGAGGACGGAGTTTTCACACTTTGCTTCACTTTTGTTCTTCTTCTTTGTTGTTTCTGTACATATTTGCCGCGCCTTGCTTGAATTGTAGCTACAGTGCCCTCAGATGTTTCTGGTGGTATTGCTCTGTGTGGCAGCCTGGTTGTGTTTAGTGTAGAGCTAATTATTCCAGGTGTTTTGTGTTAAGAGCTGATTGCTCTCTCTCTCCCTCATATATGGGAGCATGATGGACCTGGAAGCGCTGCCGTTTGGAGTCTGCCTGAGAGGGCAGGCTGCATGCTGAAGCCGGCCTGGAAAGGCCGACAGGAAGAGTCTAACGAGACTTTTACGTTCAGTTTAAGTTTATTGTTTATGTGTGAATAAAGACGGTTACCAAACGTCATCATCGCTCGTGTCTCACTGAGAGAACCTATAGTGGTACCAGGAGACTCGGCTGCTACACTCTGCTTACACACTTCTTTCAGCCATTCACATCAGGATAATGACTGATGTAGACTAGCTTGTCGAATTGTCAACTTTTGGAAAGGTACACAAATTGTTGCATCTCTCCATCACTGATGCTGGGGGAGGGAGATTCGGGTGTTCAATAACATCAAGCACTCTGGAGCATACCGACCCCTTTAGGTTTTCAGGTGGTCCCTTATCTGTAAAAAGAAGCTACCTATGTTGCACAGCCTTGCAGATCATATGCTTCTATGTGTGCACAACAAGTGTGCAAGTCCCAAAACATCGAAAGAGATGAAAGGGAGAAGAGGAAAGACACCAGAAGAAACATCTGTTTTGTTTCATGCCACATTAGCTTCAATAGCTGCACTATGAGGCTGAGCTGATGACTGGGAGCACCAATCAAATCATGTGTGAGATGGATGTAGAGGCCACCCGGAGCTGATCTCTACAAACCTCCTCTGTCTCCTTCATGGCTCTAATTTCCCATTCTGTGATGTTTTTCCTCGAGCATGGCTACTTCTCAGGCACCGTCATTAGTGCAATTCCATATCAAGTACCACTGTGGTCTCTCTCTCTCCTGACAGAGGCTGGGCAGTGTTAATCAAATGTCTTACAGATGGTTTGAACTCATCCATTTGTTATAATCACTGCCTGCTGTAGTGAGAGGAAATCTAAACACCATGCATGATGGACAGAGGCACAGTGCAACCAGTTTGCAGCATGGCAGCTTCGAAACGTCATCAGGCTTATTAACTAATTGCATATGTTTTGGATTGCTGCTCACAAAACTGAAAAAGACCATTGGTTTGAGAAAAACATGGATGAGTGGGTGGAAAAAGAAGTTCTGTTGCTCAACATTTTCTCTTCAAGTGCAGTGGAATTAATTTCTCTGCATGTAATCTAATGAGTTCGACGACTGTGTTTAATCAAAGAAAAAAAATCTGATCAAAAATCATTCAAAATTTCAGCTCATTATAGCCTCTGGTGTATGACAAATGTCAAGCCTAAAAGAAAAAGAAACAGCTCTTAAGGGTTTCGTGTTATGAATGTAACATGGAATGCGATCAATTAGGGTGATAACAACTCTACAATACATTACATAGTATAAAATAAAGAAATAAACAGTCACAACAAAGGCTGTGCCGACTATCATGCAGTCTGCCTTGTTGTGGTAGATGCGTTAGGGCATAAAGGCATAAGGAGTAGAAGGGAGGCAGTGAAAGACAGCTGAGTGTGGGGCAGTCAAAAGTGTTTCTTGATGGAATCAACTCACATCAATAGAGTGTGCATCAGTAAACAAGAACTGCTCTCTGCCTCACAGCAGCGCTCACAGCCTCTGCCGCTGACGATACGGGACAGATAGGAAGAGGCGTGGAGACGTGGGGCTGGGGTGGGCGCGAGGCTTGGGAAAAGATTGCTCTGCTCCAGTTTGTAGCTGTCAGGTCCTGTTTCTCATCTTTAAAGCAGATTTAATGGATGCTTCTTTTGGATTGGGACAGAGTTAACGAACAGATGAGAACCAACAGGAAGGTGAGAGGGCTAGAAGGTAAACACGGGACAGCTCGGTACGGGCTGCAGCGGAATGTCCCTCAATTGGGTCAGACCAAGGGTAGAGTTGAGGGGAGAGGCTTTTTTTTTTTTTGTGTGTGGAATGATTCAGACTCATCTCGTCCCAGCAGACAGAAAAGAGCTGTCACAAGTCATATTAAATCAGGGAAACAAACAAACAAAAACCAAAGGCAGACCCTTTCACTTCTAGCTGTTGCCATTCTAAATTCTTGTGCTGTGCAAGGGAGCTGAAGCTACGTACATAAAAATAGCATCTTGGTCTCATTTAGTTAAATATAAACTATACATCAAACTTTATGTGATTAGTTCACAAACTTACTTTTACGTTAAGCTAATAAGTAACATGCCTACGCTGTCAGCCAAGTTTCTTTTCCAATGCATGAGCCTTAAATTAAATATCATCCAAACAACAATAAGAATCAACAAACACTCTAACAGCTCTGTGAGGCTGTACTGAGGCATAATACAGCCACGAAGCAGTGATACAGACATTAGTATGCTAATATGTTTACTATCCATAATGTTTAACAAGTTAGTTCAACATGTGGAAATATGTGGAAAGCTATAGCATTATACTGCTGTGACCCTGTGGTATAGTCAAGCCAAGGGATCTATCTTATATTTATTCAAATTTATTTCTGTATGAGCAGATGTAAACTGAAATTAAGTCATTTTAGGGCTGTCTAATTGCTATGGTCAGACAAGCCAATAGACGTTTGATGTCTGATATGACTGAAGGAAAGATCAAACATAGTTTGTAGTTCAAGAGCTCAAGAAATACTCCTTATAACAATCTTAATCTTCATCATAAATATTGTTGGTTTTTAATGACTACTGGCAGCAAAACAAAGATGATTTTGTCTCTGAAACCAAAGCACTGCTTAAATTTCATGACGCTATGTTCCGGAGAAAAAAAAAGTTTTCATGCTTGAGTGGTTTAAAGTCAATTAAAGTGTAGAGGGACAACACAAATTATTTAGCTGACAGATGGTTTGGGTTATGGAATATAGCGTGCTGAGAGAGTGCCCTAGCAGTGTGGTGATGATTCTGATGCACCAAAAAACTCTCCTGATATTCTTCTCCAAAAACTTTGCACATCCTACACAGGAAGTTGTGAAAAGATAGCATAATGAGAAGAGAAGTTAACCTTTTAACCTGGCCACCTTGGAACCATTATCTAAATTGAAACAGAAGAGCTCTTCCATCTGTAATGAAATAAAAGGCCCCAAATGGCCATTAATGTTTCTGTGCACACATACACACATCCTAAGCCCTTTTAACGAAATACACTTGAGGGCAACTGCTGCTTGCTTATATAAAGAGTTATTAGAGAAGGAACATTAAAAAAAGCCTTTGCTCCACAGGCCATAGGCAGGACCTTAATGAAGACACTTCTTCATTGGTAAGTAATGAGCACTGAAATGGCTGGGGTCAGGGGACTGCAGGACAAGGAGGGCGTCCTGCAGGGGTGTTGGTTGGATGTTAGTGCAGTATTTAGTACATGCCCATGCCCATGGGTTATATGACTCAAATGCTTAAGGACTGGATTTAAGAAAGCGGCTGCAGAGTGTGCACGCTTGGACATGAAGGTTAGAGGGTGCCTCCGAGTCAAACCCTTTCACGTGGCCACCACCCCGCATCTTCAATCCTCCATACTCTTTCAGACAGATGTGTTCATGAACACACAAATGCGCAGACGCTGTTCCTTGCGTCCGTCCTTGTGTCTCCCGATGCCCCGGCCTGTGGCATCTCCTCTGTGTCGCATGTGACAGGTTGGGGATGTGACAGCTGTCCTTATGCCAGACTAAGTCTGGCCAAAGTCACAACACACACAAACACGCTCATCTGCAAACATTACACAGGGGCCCTACTGCAGGGCTAGTACGGAGGAGGTAAGGGCACTCGGTGCGACTTCTTCGCCCAACTTTAAATGTCATGCCCAACTTAATGGGGCAGCTTGACTGACAGCAGGGTTGTTGTGCAAGGACATGTCCAGCTTCTGGGCGAGCAGCTTTGAGTGCCCCTGTACATATGCTGGACACAGTGCAGCTTCACAGTCTGAAATCTACAATATGTACAAGGCAGTGGCTGCTATTCAGGTAAGACATTTTCAACTCTTAATGTGGTGATCAAGGTTAACTTGGGCTGCTTTCACACCTGCCCTATTTGGTTTGATTAGGCTTGTGTGAAAGCTGTTAATTGACCCTTATGCAAACCGAACAACCAGACAGAGATGCAACACTGTCCAAACAATCATTTTCCTGCAAGTCTGTCAGTCTACAGCTTTCATTTGTTGGTAAAACGTCAGTGTGAACACAACATGGACAGAACTATGAGTAAAAGGCAACAATGTATAATTTGTTCCCTTGGTCTAGAGCAGCGTTGATTGACCTTTTTTCGGTCACAGCACTCTTTCAAAGTCTCAAGCCACTCCAGTCTAAAATTTACTTAAAAACGTACACTCTGCATCCCTCTGACGGCCAACGCATTTAGACGCAGGCACGCACACCCACAGTAAGTGGTTATTGAGAGAGGGGATGTGACTTACTGTAAGTGGGAAACCTGAGCCTGGGAGAATACACATAACTGCCTTATTCTGGCAGGGATGAATGAGAGGCAGACAAGTGACGTCCACAGCCTTCAGTCACTTCCTTCACTTCCTCTTCATCTAAGTTAGGCTCCAAAAGCTCAGGTCACACAAATACATTATCGTGAATAGCGGCAGAATCGCAATGGTGCTACTCAACTATTGGTTACTCCTTCTCCAATGATATGCAAAACCACGTCTTGAAATTTTATGTGCTATCTTCCCCGAAGTCTGACAGTTGATCCCATGCCAGTAGTGGCTAGACGCATTTCACCATCACTTGCTCTTCTTGGTTGTGTTGATTTTTCAAGGTGATCAAATATTCCACACCCTTGCTGGCTAGTGTCAGATGATGTGTAGTGTGGTGAGTGAATGATTGATCCCTGGCAAAGATGAAACCATAAAACAAGTAGCAGTCATCGTATTGCCATTTCGTTGTCTGGCTGCTTAGCATTGTCTTGTTTTCATCAGACCATCTTAGATGAGCTCGGGCCCAGAGAAGTAGGGAACATTTCTGGATGGTGATATATGGTTTGGTTTTCATCCTTACCCCTCACATGCAGAGATTTCTCCAGATTCTCTGAATCTTTTCATATTATTATGGACTGTAGATGGAGAAATCCTCAAATTCCTTGTAAATGCACATTGACAAACATTGTTTGTTTTCAAACTGTTGGACTATTTCCCATGCAGATCTTCACAAAGTTACAACTGTAACATGTTACTTTTAAGGTTATTTTAATAATCATTGATTCAGATTAATAATATCTTATGCTTTAGAAAAATTATATTTTCTTTTATAATTGTAAGGCAATATTGCAGAATTGCTGAACTTTCTGCAATCCAGCAATCCATGTATCTACCAGCTATTCAAGTGTGCCATACGCAAAAAGTCAACACTGAAAATAGTGGCTGCAAAATAAGACTGGAAAAGTAAAGTGTTAATAAATGTTCTACATAAAGAGCCCCTTCAACGTAAATTGTGTAGACTTATTTAAAACTGTGCTGCATATTGTTGTAATTCTCCAACAAATGCATTTGAATGGCCTCCAGACAGAATATTTGTGTACTGCATGACAAAAAGATCTTCTTTGTTCAATGTGAAGAGCCCTGAACAGTACTGTACACCATGTTAAATAATACCCTTCAACAGAATGTATTGAATTAATGTCTGACATGCTAAGTTTTGCGTTTGTGTCAGCCTTTTCAAAGGTTGACAGAGACTTATGCCATCATAGCCTGAGGGCGAGAAGCACGGGGGTCAAGGTGGCAGCTGCCAAAATGTCTCATTGCATGACATGAAATGTTCTGATTACTAAAGAGAGTTGAGGGTATTTTTCCTAATGATGTGGTACTGCTTGTGGGGAGAGGGTAAGCAGAGATGTGGTGTACTCCAGGGGCTGTGATGATCCCACTCTCTTCACCTCAAAATACAGAACATTGCAAGGCAAGCACTTGTCACCACAACCCAACTGGCACGCATGTCCAAGAGGACCTAACATCCTCTTCTGAAATATCAGCCATATCCAGTATTTGTCCCTCTTTCTCAAACAGACTCAGCTCACGCTATCACATTGTCTGCTGTTAGACTGGAATGGTAGATGATTAACCAGGTAACTTTGTGTCCCCACATAGTTGTACCTTGTGCCAGGGCTTAATTTTGACAAAGGATAATAGGCGAGAAATTGCAAAGCACACATGCTCCACCTGGAACCACACTGGTAGAACAGGACCAAAACACATGTAAACACTGCCCTGTTACCACAGTCACAAAAGCTTTGTGCATGAGTTGTTTGCAAACTGAAGAATAAGACCATATTCATGCATTAAAGAGTTTTCATTTGAATGAAGTAATGATATAAAGTATGTAAATAAGTACACAGAACAATGTTTATCTCATTTACAGAAAAAACGAGGTAACAGCTCTCTTTCCAATTTCAAGTGGTGTTCTTTAGACTTTTACAACAATAAAATAATGCTTAGGTCTATACTATGCAGGGTTTTCCTTCAAAAATGTACAGACTACATACAGACAAGAAGAATCCCTCTCAATCATCACTCCTGATCCACTAGAGCTGTGTGGAAGTGTCTGTATCCACAAAAAAGATGCCCTCTGCCTGCATTTTCTTATTTTCTCAATATGTTGCCGTGTTCTGGACATTTCTGGGGGTCAACAGTTCTGGAGAAAGATCATTCCCATTATGTCATTGAATGGAATAGAAAAACAATAGTTCCATGATGTTTGACCCTCATAATATGACTCCTTGACCATAAAAAAACTACCCCTTGAATTTGGAATGACTTTGATATCATTATTAGTTTGCTAGTTATTCTAGAAAAACAGTTTACTAATGGTGGTTTTCTTCATGATCTAACTTTTGAAGATACGTCACCAAAACAATCGATTGGATTCTTCCCTTGGCCACCATTCAAATATAGGTGGAAACATTAAACCATTGGTGGAGGTAAAAAGGCTGCAGGAGGCAAAGACTAAAGAAAGTTAAAGTTGGGAAACTAAAGTTAGACATTTCTACATCAAAGCACATAAAATATAATGACCTCGCTTGACCAATCAGTAGTTTGTTTTAACTCCACCTTTTACTATCGGTAAGTACCCAGTACCTTGTCCTCTGAGTACTCTGAGTACTGGGTACCTCAACAGAGGGGTAACGAATAAACAGGCCAGAATAGAGTGGTTCTAAGGTAACATCCTAAGTTTTTGATAATGGGTACCCAAAAACAACTGCTCTGTTGTGTAAAAAAAAAAAGACATCTTAGTGGAATCAAGACTTGTGGTGCAAAAAAATGCAGGTGTAATTCACAAACCTTACAGGTAGTTTACGTTATAGTATGGTCTTTATCATGTCCTTTCAATAAGGCACTCTGAACCACCATTATTGAAATTTAAAAAAAGCTCCAACAACTGAAAATAACTCACAAGTGCACTGTGTTACAAAAGACATAAGCATGTCTCAAACCTTGAAAACCCAGACGTTTAAGCATCTACTGCTTGGATATGAGATTGAATGGGAGAAACCTATTGCTGAGTCTTAATAAATACAGGTTAGTACAATCATCTAGGCCAATAGTTTAGTCAGTGCAAGGCAAGTAAGATGAGGCAGAAAATACAAAGAATTACAAATGGATGCTAAACCTGAAGTAGATGTCATTATAGTAATTACTATTATTATATTTCATAAAAAAACAAAACTAAAGGGAATCTAACACATAACATTTTTTTTTTCATTGAAGTGCTTTGCTTATCTTTTCAAATATTCGTCTTCCTCATGATCTGTGCCACAATGGAAGTCTTTACATTCTTCACAACAATGTCTGGCAGATGACCAACAGTTGTGCCACTGAGACACTGAAGCAAGCTGATCATTATTTCACGGAAACACTAGTCATGTGTGTGACTGTGGCCAAGTGTCACTGATACTGTGTCACAGCAATGATCTGGCCTTCGCTGCACTGTGTGTGTGTGTGATGTATGGGCTTGCAGCCATAAGGGTGACTCAAGTATGTATGTTTGCATGCACTGTGTGTTTCAAGAAATGAATGAATGCATGTTGTACATTCATGCAGATGACATAACTCAGAGTGACTTAAGTCAAGCGCCATCTGACTTCTAAACCTTGTGGTGACAATATTACGAGCAACATCTTCAGACCATGAATCTTAAATTAATGACACAATCAACACAGAAGAGTCTTTTTACTCTTTACACTATTTGACTTTGGAGACGTGAATCAAACTGATGCTAGCATTCACAGCAAACTCTCAGCTGTGAAAGCCAGTCTTATTACATTGCTTTGTGGCATTTCATCCGGGGGTGAAAATTGTAATTGCATTAATATTGCTTCAGTGACAGGGTGGTTTTTTTTTCTATTTCACCCCTAATGAGACTCTTATCGCTATTTGGGACCAATAGGACGTTGGGCCCAAACAGCCGTGAAAAAGGGCATTTACTGAAATTATAGATCATTTGGCTCATCACAAAAATGACATTTCTCATGAGCATTAGTCTCAGCAATCACGACAACTCACACAATATGCATTATATATTTGACATGCATTTCAATATTCAAACACTCTGCCTGTTGGTCAATGCTATATGTTAACTATGGTTAAAAAGTTACAAAATAGTTTCAAAATTAAAAACATGAATAAAATACTTGAAATTCCAAAAAGATCTAAAGGCACCTTTTCAGAACATGGGAGATTTGTGCACCCCGGAAACCCTCATCTGAGACAAATCTCTCAAAATGACTCCAAGTCCAACTTGTAACCATGGAAATGAAAAATATACAAATGATAAACGTTCCTAAATAGCAAAAGGCACCACTTCAGGTCTTTGTTGATGTGTTTTGTGAAAAAATAATGAATTGCATTTGAGATCTGCTCGGGAAACTAAACGTGACAAACAGACGGACAGGAAGGACGGGATGGATGGAGTCCATTGTTACTCCCCTCCCTCCACCCTCCCACACGGGGAGAATAAATCAGAGCACACGTTTCAAACTTTTGAGGGGTGTAGTTGAAAAAAGCTGCATGACTATAATAGGCAGCAGTTTAATATTTATTGTTATGAATTGCTCCTTACTGCTTGTGTTAGCACACTGTGATACCATGTGGGAGCTATGAGAGACAAAATATCCCACGAGCACTATTGTCCTCAAGCTTCTTTTATACAGCCTGCAAGGTCTGACTGCTGCTCCATTATTCTGCCTCGCCAACAAGGCTGTTGTTCCACCTCTCAGCTGACAGGTAGCAACAGCAGCAAATCAACATCTTTGTAAAAAGAGTGGGTTGGGGGTACAGGACAGGGGGGATGAAAAAAAAGAAGAAAAAAAAAGCAGTAACAAGAAAGGTCATCTTTGCAGCAGTATTTCATGATCTCTGTGTGAAAAGGGCTACAGAAACTGCTTTGCTTTTTCCTTTCTAATGCTGCGTTCACACCGAACGCGACATGAAAACCCCCCCCCGCAGCATAACACTAAGCCGACATCAATGTGGACTATAGTTTCCTACAGCCTCTGAAGGTTAACTAATATCTTAGCCGTCTTGCTAACAAATTTCCTGGCTAAAATTAGGAGGTAGTGTATATTAAAAGATACATTGGTTTAAATGTATACCTCTTCATTTAGAATACATTCATATTTTAATACAGCGTAAATGTAAATGGATTTTTCGTTTATTTTTAAATATAAACCCATTTTTTTCAGTCTAGCTTTTATGCAGTGTTTTACTTTAATTCTATAAATTTGTAGTTTTAGAATTCAACCTTATCTATCACAACATTTTTATTTTTTATATTATTACTTTTAATTAGATATTTTCCATTATAAAAATGACTTATGTATAGTATCTCATTATTCTATTATTCTCTTCTCTTCTTGCTTGTTTTATCTCTTATTCTTCATCTTGTCTTTCTTTTTTGTTGTTGTTTTCATCTCTACATGGTGTGCATTAGTCTCTACAACCTGTTTAACTTCTTTTGTTCCATCAATCACCTATAGCACCTCAATCTACACAATACATTTCAAATATGTGATGTGCAAAAGGTTGACTAAGGACACCTATGACTCCTGAGGACATTTCACTCTGTTGGCGTCATGGAAACAACAAAAAAAACAACCAGACACCAGCTTGTAGAGACAAACCCGAAAAAGAAACATTTCTCCTCACGTACATTTGCTTGGCACAGAATTGATGTAAAAATTAGTGACAGCTGATACGTCATTTAACTTGTGAAAGCAAAGCAGCCATCTGAATATCTTGTGCATTGATCACTTCTAACAGAAAAAAAAACTTTCAGGGACACATTTGTCAGAATCAGAGCAGAACAAATCCATGTTTTGCCAACCTCTATGTCAAATGCCAAGAGTCAAATAATTCCATCTCTTGGAGAAGTCAAGTGATCTGGTTCACTTGTTTTCAGATTCCGCTTCTGTGATGCCTCTTTAAAGCTTTGGTACATTGCTTTGAAGAAACAGAGGGAAGAGCAAGACTTGGGAAGAACAAGACTGACTCTTTATTGTGGGTCTTAGTCATTGGTAAGCCAAGTCAAAAGAGCACAGACAGGCAACGTATAGGGACACAAATTCAGCCAGAAGTCACCAATGTGTTAATAAGAAAGGGGATGAAAAGAAGGCAGAACAACATTAAGGGTGAGGGGACAAAAAGGATTAAGAACAAGAGGATTTGGAGGCGTTACAGAAACACAACATATACATATATAGAGTGTACAACATAAAGTGTACAACCTGATATAGAGTGAGGGCGGAAAGTAGGCCAGATAGAAGTAATTCCATGGAGGTGTGGAGAAGTGGGGGGACGGAGGAAGAAGAAGGAGAGGAGGTGGAGGAGGAGGAGGGGGTTTTCTCCTGAGACTGTAAAGCTGGAAACCTCGGATGCTCAGCTGGGGGAACGAGCAGGTGGGTGGGAATCTTCGTTTGGAGACGCGGTGTGGGTGGTTACAGGGGGAGGGTTGGGGTGACGGTGGATCGCACATTCGCCCAGGGAGACAGGAGCTGGGCATGACCTTTGGTATCATAGAGTTATACTGGGGTCACTGGAGCTTTAGAGACTGGATGTGAGCTCTGTGCTCTGTAAACAGCTCTTCAAAGGATCTTTAATTCCTCCTTCTGTGCACAGAATGCTGAGGTGCTCTCCTTCGTCTCCTTAAATAATCTTTTGCCATCGACTTCCACATTTCAAAAGGAGGTGAGGGAAGCTTCCCATCTTACATTTCTGCTGAAAAACACGAGACATTTCATCATTTCCCGATATAGAGGATGATTGCTTTATTTATCCTTACTCATGGGGTAAAGGACATCAGTAAAAGGGGGGTGGGCTTTTTTTCAAAGGGCACACAGAAATGGAGCCACCTCTTAAGTATAGCATAGATTTTTTTTTTTAAACTGAGTTGGTCTAAAAGTAAAGGGTAAGAAGATTCTCATTCATCCAGGTCATGATGACACTAAAAGGTTGAATGAGAAGCAACTGGACCATCTTAAGACTAGGACTACCTTCTTTCACTTCTGTAATATATCAAAAATCAGGAACCTTCTGTCTCAAAAAGATGCAGAAAAATTAATCCATGCATTTGTTACTTCCAGGCTGGACTATTGTAATTCCCTATTATCAGGCTGTCCCAACAAGTCTCTAAAGACTCTCCGGCTGATCCAGAATGCTGCTGCACGTGTCCTGAGCAGAACTAGTATCAGAGATCATATCTCTCCTGTATTAGCTTCTCTGCATTGGCTCCCTGTAAAATCCAGAATAGAATTTAAAACCCTTCTCCTCACATACAAAGCCCTTAATGGTCAGGCACCAACATACCTTCAGGAGCTCATAGTACCCTACTACCCATCTAGACCATTACGCTCCCTGGATGCAGGGTTACTTGTGATCCCTAGAGTCTCCAAAAGTAGAACAGGAGCCAGAGCCTTCAGTTATCAGGCTCCTCTCCTGTGGAACCATCTTCCAGTCTGGGTCCAGGAGGCAGACACCCTTTCTACATTTAAGAGGAGGCTTAAAACTTTCTTTTTTGATCAAGCTTAGAATTAAGGCTGGCTTAGGCTAGTCTTTAGCTATGCTGCTATAGGCCTAGACTGCTTGGGGACTTCCCATGATGCACTGAGCTCCTCTCTCCTCCTCTCCCCCTTCTTCTCTACACACTCATGTCTCATTAATTCCTGTTACTAACTTGACTTCTTCCCCTTTCTCATCCCGCAGGTCACCGTGGACCGATCTACTGCTGGGATCATGGTTGACACCCTCTGACATCATCATCATCATCATTACCATTATTATTATTACTCTTACTATCATCAGCATTATTAATATTATCATTATTATCAGTTTTGTTATTGTAGCAGTTATTATAAATGCTACAAACTGTAATCTCTCTATTATAATAGCTGTTTTTGTTATTGTGGTTGAACATGTCTGTATCCCTGTCCCACACTCCTTATCTCTCCCCCCATCTATCTCCCAACCTTTCTCTCTCTCTCTCTCTCTCTCTCACTCCAACCAGTCAAAGCAGAGGGCTGCCCACCATGAGTCTTGCATCTGCTCAAGGTTTCTGCCCGGTAAAAAGCAGTTTTTCCTCACCACTGTCTCCATGTTCTTGCTCACGGGGGATTGTTGGGTCTCTTTAGAATAAAGAGTCGGTCTAGACCTGCTCTTTTTGGAAAGTGCCTTGATATAACTTTTGTTGTGATTTGGCGCTATACAAATAAATTGAATTGAATAGAATAGAATTGATTTGATTTAAAGATATTTCAAAACCACAGTAGTGCTGGATGGGTCGACTGTAAACGTGTAACTTTAATGACTCTCAATGTGTTAATCCTTGCAGGATTTTAAATACCAGAAAACTCTCCATCAGTACGTTAGAACCGAGGAAGCCTCTTGGATGAGAAGTGAAACGTCCTCAAACCTTAAAAAAAAAGTCCAGTCGTTTCTGAGTCGACCTTTAAGCATTAAAGGGTCACTGCTTAAGCAGACTGTACTGTATGTCTCCAGGATGTGTCCATAAGACACTGAGAAAACAAACATGAAACCAGTGCAAAACAAAATTAAATAAAAAAAAAATGGCCTCAAGTTTCATTCTGAGGAACACTGAATAAATATGTCCCCTGATTGGATGTCTGCCATGACATCATGAGGTAAGAGCTGACTCAGTTACAGTGAGAAATAGGTTGTTTATCGTGTGCAAACAATTATCAATTCACCAGCGTCAGAGGCATTCTGTGGCATTAGTCACTGCGCACAGTCCCAAACCTAGTTAGGATATGATACAGCAAGACTGAATAGGCCAAATGTGTGTCATCATTAATGGCATGTGAGCACATTAAGGTGTCTCTGATGAATTCTCACCTCTGAAGAGCATTATTAGCGTAGTATGTCAGTGCTGCATAAAAGGCAAATATAAATGGAAATAACATAGAGGAGAAAAGAGACAGGAGGAGGATGGGGAGCTGTCGTAAAGCAAAGACAAAGGGAAAGGAATAAAGGTCAAGGAGCTCACGTTTTCTGTTATTGCTAACCACCTCATCATGCGGCGAGGCTCTGGTGCCACTAGTCATGTGTCACAACACAGAATGATGGAGAATGGCTGATGCCTTCACCTCGGGGCACGACCTTTCTGACAAACCATCTCTCAATGTAGCACTGGGGTTGTTGCCGCAAGTGATGGGTCAGTGGTTGAAAGTACTCTGACGGAGGCAACAACAAGTCACATTGTCTGAATAAAAAGTCCATTTGGTGCACGTCTGGAAGGGTGTTTTCAGCTTTTCATCCTAATCAAACCTCTGCTCAGATCGAGTGGAGGGATGTTGAGAAATACGTGACTTAAAAATATTGCACAATAGCACTTTTAAAAGCAAGAGTCATCAGGAATGACATATCCCCCAACCCCCGCAAAAAAAACCAAACTGTAGAACAAATGCATCAGTGGATGACACATCCTCGCCCTCCATTCCTTTTTGTTGAGCCAAGACTGGTGGATATTGTTTTATATATGCTATGGAAATATGGAAAAGTTTGATGAAGCTGGTATTTATAGTTTGCAAGATGCTCCGGACAAAAAATGATAACAGACAGAACAGACCAGACAGACAAACTGACATACCGATACCGATTTATTATTTTGTATGGTTTTGTTCCATTCTAATAATTATTTGTGGCATTGATTGGCGGTCCTCTTCATTTGAAAGTGTTGAAAGCCACCACTAAAAGCTTCTAGAATGCTTAATTCCTTTCAAATTAAAATATTTCAAGTAATCCTAAGAGAAGTATTCTATTTTTTCATATCGGAATATAAATAGCCAACAAAAATAAAAGTATCACAATGTCAGATTTATCCAATGTCGTGTAACAGCTCTCTTGGTTGGCATTTTGATACTGCCATAGCCACTTTCTCAGAAATTAAAAACAAGTAGAGCCAACAGCAGGTTGCTACTGGAGCTCAACAGTAACACTTACGTCATAACCCAAAGATCAAGCTCAAATATTTACATTTGGCTCTCTGGCAGTTTTCAGGGTGGGGACATCTCAAACCACTAATTGATATTTACAAGAACGCGGATAAAGTACTTTCTGGTTTTCACAGGCATTCTACTTTTAGGTTTTAGATGATGTTGTAGTAAATTTAGCCGTCTATGTGCACAGTCATACCTATTCCATGCTGTTTGTCACAGTCATACCTTGCGGTAATTTATAATGACCTCACATCTGTCAAAATGCCATTTATTGCAGATCAGCATAATAAATGTGTGCAGTGTGGACCAATGCCTGCTATTGCTGCAAACAACTTCCTAATTGGAAACTTACTAGAAGCCTTTAATCATTTTAACCAGGAAACTTCCAGAGAACTGGAACTTCCAGAGAACTCCACTCCTCTCTTTAATAATGCTCTCTCAGGACCAGGCCCAATAACTTCCCAACCAACACACTACATCCTCAGACGCGGCGCAAGTGCATTTGTGTTAAAAATACTGCATGGAGAAGTTGGACAGTATTCTCTACAGCAGGTGTTTTTCAGGAAGGCTGCAGAGATGCATGCATGAATGATTAAAACCATTATACCATGTGCATCTATCACAGTTACTCCCAAATATTATTTGGTTACACGCTAGCACACAGGTGTTCTTTGATTCCTGCACCATGCCCACTGTGTGACTGTGCTCTGACGGTCAGAAAACAGTGAGATGAAAGCATGTTACTATTAGCAGGAACAAACTCTGTCCAGACTCTCTTTAACGCTCTCATTGTGGGACATTTTCTCAGAGGGCTGAAAGCTGTGGACGAGCAGATGTTAAACCACCTGGCGGTAATAACAGCAGGGTTCATAACCCATAGAGTTTGTGAACGAGACAAATAGAGACAGAGTTCTAGACCTTCAAAAAGAAGGCTCGATTACTCACAATTACAGACTTGGATTAATAAACCACAGGTACATTCAGGCTCCGAGTCCTGCTGTCTAATCATGACTGATGCACTTTTGACTGTGGGTACTTCAAGCTGAACTTCATGCCACCTTTTACACAACGGAACAAATCAACAAAGACCCTGTTTATGAGAACATTCCTCCTTGTGTAAAAATTGTAGAAGTTCTATTACATTACATCGATTGACGTAATTGGAGCATCTTTTTTAAGATTCGGAGAAATTCCAATTCCAATGCCAACTAGCAGCTTAGCAAACCCTGAAACACTTAACTGTTTCACAACAGAAGACACGCCATAATTTGAAATGCTCTGTTTGGATTAACATTAGTTCAGCTCCGACACAGCTGTAGGTAAGTGACCATTAAATATTGCAGCTGACATGTTACTAAAGCGAACGCTCCATTAGATGCATGCATGCATCACTTCCTGTAAATCCCTGGAATTTGTGAGGATAATTACAAGTAAATATCCTGAACAGCGTTTGCCAAAGAATGTAACCATGAGGTGTCATGAACCACGAAATGTCTTTGACTTTAGAAATGAATTCCCAATACATTATTAATGTATTTCTCATTTTATTTGACTAAAAACAATTAATCTACTGTAAATACAAATAAATAAAGTCAATAACAGTCATAATGAAGATTTGTATCTATCTGTATCTACACATTTCTTTTTCTGGATGTCAACCAGAGAGGCCCCTGGTCCTCTCACCCTGGAAGTGACACTAGGCCTGACGAAACACTTACGTTAGAGAATAATGCACAAACCACTGACCCACTGTATCCTTCTCTTTTGCAACTGCATCAAAAGTCTTGCAACAGAGGAGTTTCAGTTTACTGTGTCAGCAAACTCAGGAGAAGGGTGTATGTTTCCTGCCATGCACAGAGGAGATATTAGCCATATTTGGTATCCTTTGATAATACAGTATAACTGATGATGTGCCATTGGAAAAACTAAACTAACCGCATGATCAGTAATTACAATTTTGTTTAAGTTTTCAGATACAAAGATAGTATCTTTAGAGGAAAAAAAAAAGATATGTTAATATTCTCTCCTCTCTCAATTCTTATTTCTGTTTTAGAGCTGCTACGCCTGACATTTAAATTCATCTTCACAAGAATACCAGGCTATAATACATTCACCATTTAAAAGCCACATAACTGTTTATCTGCATGGAAGCGGTGGCTGGCCTTTTCAGATTTCAGTGGTACACTGCATTAGTGAAGCCCAAACTGGCAATTACTTGACGATGTCTTTCGGGCAACTTACTTCCCTACTAAATGCCATGTCTCAGTTCTATACAGATACGCCATCACTCAGAAACAGGTCTGGGAACATAATGCTTTGATTTACTCTGAATTTATTCAAAACATAAATGTAGATTGTTTTTGCTTCTCCAAAAGTGGGAAATAATAAATGTAGATTTCAAATTAGACAATAAATATCCAGTATGCTATTCTAGTATGTGAATAAGAGTCTTAAGTGCAGATAAGATACAAAAACTGGTTTTGGATTCACACCCACCACAGGTATTTACAAGAGGACTGTACTAATACTACTTTTATAGTACTATATTCATTCAAGGGATTTATGAGCAGTTATATGTTCATATTAAAATCGGATTAAAACAATTACATTTAAATCTCTGATTATGAGTTCAACTTTAGCACAGAACTAAAAATATGGGGGACTTTTTTTTACCATTAAGCAGGCAGAGCAAAGCAGTAAATATCTTCTTTCTTTTAATGTCATTAGGTAACTACCATAATGAGTAAACAGCAGATGCAGCAGAAAAAAAAACACTTCTTTTTTTTTTTTTTTTGCAAAGTAGCAGTCGGGGCTGCTATGCAACAAACAGAGATGAGACAGGAGAAGTAGAGTTGAGGTAAAAGAACACTCTGGGAGTAACCTGCAATTATTTTATAGCTCTTAAGATTCCTGAGCTCTTAGTCAGTGTTTACCGTGCAAGGGCACGGCAAGGCCACAAATTACAACCACTTGCTTTGGCACCAAAAGCTCAACAGTCACGCATAGGCCTGAGCTTTCCCTCTAAGTAGTAAATAGGCCCAGAATAGAAAGACAAAAAGATAATGGAGGAAAGATGGACATTAGGTCACTTGTCTGTTTTTCTTTTTTGTCATATGACTACCACTCCAATGTTTCTAGACTGTACAATGCAATAATAGCTAATTCTATTCAATTTACTCCAATAAGTGACAATAAGTCTTTTGACCTGCTGTGAAGCCATGTGGTAAAAACCTAAACCATCAGGTCAAAGGAACAGATGAATAATGCAGTCAAAATGCACAGCTGACACCACTGAATACCCCGCTTTGGTCATGACACAGCAAATGACACAATGGGCAGTACAGACAGCACAGGCTGCTGTCATGGCTGACTGAGGGCCAGTTTTAACCATAGTCTTAATGGCCATTCAATGATGGGTGTTGTGCATTCATGCATGTATGTGGTGGCCACAGCGTTGTTTTCCAGGTCTGTGCAGAGAATTGTGAAAGACTCTGCATGTGACGCAGCAGGACATCTTCAGCCACGACTTCTGCAAAAGCTCAACTGCCACGCAGAGCGGGCCTTGGGCTGGACAGAAAACCACAACAACAAAAGCCTCATGAGCGGTTGAGAAAGGGGCGGCAATTATGTGGCAACAGGAACGGTAAGGTAGCCACGGCTGCTGCACGCTGATGAGGTTTCTGGCTTATCAGCTGGAAAGCTGCGGTGGCCGCAGTCCAACAAGTGCAAACGCACGAGCAAGAACGCAGGGCTTGAATGCCCAAAAGGTGCTCCATGGCTAGTGGTGATTCAGCGGTGTAGGCCGTCACATAAGTGGCTTTGTGTCATTCTCCAGCGCCCTTAATCTGGGCTTTGTGGAGGAGGTGTTGAGTTGAAGTGTTTTTAAAGAAGAAGTCAGGTGCTCGGATTGATAAGACTGGAAATCGCTGCAGTGTCAAAGTTATACTGAAGGATTTTCACTGTTTCCCATAGTTGAATGTGATGTGGATACAATCTGTAGATGTCATGTTCAATTCTGTGTTTGAATTTTACTTGACAAATTTCAACCAGTCACAGCACCTAAAGGGTAATTGCTGAGGAAACTTAAGCATAAGAAAGTTAAGCACGAAGAGCACAGACACACATGCCGAGGAGAAACATCAAAATATTTTTAAAAAGATTAAAATGTGTCCAAGGATGTGTAATGAGAACTGAACAAGATGAGTCCAAACTAGACATAAGCTATCAATTCATCAAATAGGTATTATTTAATTCATTAATTCATACATTAAGCAAAAATGCAAAGGCCTCTGTGATGCAGCTTCTTAAATTTGATGATTTGCTGTTTTATATCATTGTCAACCAAATAACTTTGAGCTTTGGACTGCTGGCAGGAAAAAAAAACTAAATTGAAATCGACATATGCATCTGTCACTATTTTCTGATTTTATTAACAATTGAAAACATACATTTGCAATGAATACATTCATTATTTGCAGGCCTAGCTCATACTACGCTAACAAAGAGTCATTTGTGTATTTAATGCTCATTGTTTTCTTTTAAATTTTACACATCTTTTAATTTTGTAATGGTCCTTTAAGGACCCACTGGTCTCTGACCCAATGGACTGTAGTGACCAAAGTCACGACACAGCCATTCACTGTGCCTGGGGGCTTGGTCAATTAATGTGGGGCACCTAAATTACTTTTATTTCTGCAGAGAAATATATTAATTAACTAAACACACTGACAAGACCTGTATATACTGTGTTTTTGTTGCAGTAGGCAAGGGAAATTACTTCTATTCTGTACATTATTACCTCTGCCAAGGAGGTTAAGTGATGGTTGGGTTTGTTGTGTCTGTTTCTCTCTTAGCAGGATGAAAACTTGACGGATTTTCCTGGAACTTGGAGGAGGAGTTGGGCATATGACAGGGAAGAGCCCATTACATTTTGGAGAGGATCCAAGAAATTCTTTTCAGCGTTTTGTCAAATATGCTTAAACTACTTGACGAATTACCATGAAACTGGGAGGAAGAGTGGGGACTGTCCCTAAGAAGGAAGCTTTGAATTTGGGATTAGATCTGAATAAATGGGTGGAACCATGATCGTTATTTTTGGAGGTGGATCCATGATTTTGTTTTTCACCCTCTGTAACACAGAGAACCCTGAGGGCAGTCATTTTGACAGCGCACATGTCTTGATTGTTTGGCCTTGGAGGAGGTACGGAATGCACCTTTCTGGTCATTGCTTCGTGTGACTGAAGTCAATGAACACTCTGCTTGACAACAACTGTAACATAATAAAAATGAATGAACTCGTTCCATTGCAATAATTCAAATTTAAGTTCAATGGTATGAGATTCATAGTTTGAAAAACAAAAGACTGTGTTATTTTCCACATCATTAATCAGGTTTGCTGTAACGTTAATTCAAACTGGATGACGAACATCACTGTTCAACCGCAAACATTCTGTAGATCACTGCTCAAATAACGGCTCCATCACTGTAAATGATGTTAATTACTGGGCCATGTCTGACTGACAACATTTTTATCTATTTAAGACCTCACTTTGAGACACACAACATCATCAAAAATAGTAATACACAGAGGTGAAGAGTGGGAGGATAAAATCAATTGATTTGAATAAACAACTCCCACTTAATCAGCCTCCTGAATTAATCAAAAGTTGACCTCATGCTGTCAGAGACGCCTCTGGTTTGATCCCTTCATAACCCATTTAACACTAAAACGGTAAGAAAAGTCTTTAACAGGCTATACTGTAGGCTATGAGGATATCTTTCAGCTTTTCAGGGTGGTCTCAATGCTTGTAGAGGAAAATCGCTGCAAAGAGGCAGCTGCTTTTAACAGAAGTGCCATTTAAACTCAGTAATGCTAATATATTACAATGTAAACAGCAAGGGAAGGGTGCTGTTAGGGCTGATAATTTAATTCATTTAATTATCATTTAATTCACCATTTCAGTGCAGTTTCCAAATCTCACATACAATTTTCTGGACTGTGAAGCAGTTCATCCTTTCAGTCTGTGAAGTTAACATTGGCCCCAGCAGGGTCAGTGTATCTTTAAGTCATTACTTTTCAGAAATGGGTATTAAAAAAACAGTCACACAAAGTAAATGAGTAAATGATTTTTCACTTTATAATTGCAATTCAAATACAAGGCGTTTTTTTGTTTCTTTTCATGAACAAAATGGATGAGAGGGAAAAAAATGGTTTGATTTTAATTTCCTGTTTTGAATAACAAAGAGTAACATCACTAAGATGTGACAAAAGGGCAGCTTTTCATATTCTGAGATGTGATTTGCTCATTTAAAAAGACAAGAGCAACACGTTTATGATGCCACTGTGCCGGACGGTGTTGCTTTATCCCAGGCTAAAATGTCTTTGGCACTCTACTCATACAAGTAGATTAGAATTCTTTCTAATTAGACTGTGTGAGGATGGACTTTCCAATACATTTTTTTTTAAAAACCACATATTTTTAGGCCTAATTATTATATCAACGTTTAATGTTTTCATTTTCTTGCAAAATTACTATTATTTTCATTGGGCTATATCAGTATAAACAGACTTCTAGAAAACATTGGAAATTCATAATGATATCCAGATGCTTTACAAGAAAATGCTCTCAAACCTCCATCAAGGAGGCGGCCAGTGCTCCATACAAACCCCACAGTTCAACTAATGAAAGAGTCTCAACAAAAAACACAATCTCAAGAAGCAAACAAATATACTAGTTTGATACTCAATACAACAACTGACCACTGAAAATAAACTCAACTGACACCTCTTGCATCTCAGAGACAAGCTCAGGGGTTATCTGACAACCAGCCACCTGGTCAGAGGGGTGATCACTGCAACACTGCACTCTGTTGCTGTTACTGAGGCCAGGAAGGCATTTTAAGAGGATCATTATGAAATTTTCATGTTGTTGCTCCTCTGTAATGTGTTTACTGAAGCTGAATAGTAGATCTCTAAACAGCAGGATCAGGAAATTATTAAAATGAGAGAAGTCAAGACCCAGATGGCCTCCACTTGAACGTCATCCGATTATAATCAAGATATTATTTAGCAGAGACAACCCAGAATAGAAGTGACAGTAAGAGAATAATCTGCTTTTTTCAAATTGACGCCGATTTTTATATTCAGCTTTTATATCAACTTTGATCAAAAATGTGTTCGGGAATGCAACATTTGCTCAAGGCTAATTCTCGAGTTGATATTTAGATGGAAGAATTTTTTTAAAAAAAGAAGAAAAAAAGAGAGGAAATGAAAAGGAAGTAGAGAAATAATGGAGTCGGTGATGCTGGAAACACAAATGAAAAGACAGAACGAGAGCCCAAGGCTCTGCTTCACCCCGACTCTCCCCTGTCAGTTGCTGCCTGTGGAGCTTCGAAGGTTAAAGTGTGTGTGAATGTGTGTGTGTGTGTGTGTGTGTGTGTGTGTGTGTGTAGAAGGGGGGAGGGTTTGAAGATGCAGGACCAAAAATAATTAGAGTAAAAATAATTAGATGTAAGTGCCCCTGTTGAAGCATGCACAGCTTTACAGACAAAATGTGGACACAGGAATGCCCAGAGCTCAATGCAGCATCCCTCAGGTCAGCTTTGCTTCCTGCAGGGAGTGGGATGCCAGTTGCTGGGCATTAGAGAGGCTTTAGGTTAAAAAAAAAAGGGCCATAAATGGACAAATACAGACCTGGTCTTCAAGCAGTAGCTGTGCATTTTGGAAAATAAGCTTCTTTGTATATTTTTGAGTTTGGTGAGAAGATGATCGTTACTGTCATATATAATGTATATAAGGCCACAGTCAGCATCCAGTTAGCTTGGCTTGGCACACTGACTGCGTGGCCCTCCTCGGGTGGGGTGGGGTCAGCGGCCTTGGCGGAGGAGTCGGCCCTGCTGAGGGGGGCGTCGTCCTGCTCCCTCGAGGGTGATGGTTAGGGGTGGGGTGGGGTCCTAGCCTCTCTGGTGTGTGGTGGGCTCTGTGTCGGGGTCTCGGCGGGTCCCGGGTGCGCAGGTTTTCTGGGACATGGGCCTCGCTCGTGCTTGAAGGAGGTCAGCTTCTGCCTTGGCCTGGGGCCTGTTGTCCCCTGTCCCCCCTGTAGGTCAGGCCCTGGCGGTGGGGGCTCCATCTGTGGTCCCCTGTGGGGCGCCATGGTGGTTTGGGTCCTTCTCTGCTTTCCGTTGGGGGTCGTTTGTAGCGCCCCCCCCCCCCCCCCCCCCCCCCCACACACACACACTTAAAACCACATCCAGTGATAATCCCTCTGACACACGCGGACATTAAGGTGAACAAGGTTACACAGTTATGGTTATAATGTTGATGCTATTGTATATATATATATCACTGCTGTTACTGTTATTGCTGTTGCTGTTTTTGTTTGTTTTGCTGTTACTGTGGTTGTCTCCCTTGGCTCCCCAACAAGTAAGATAAGTGTACGGTGATGGGTTGAACACATGAGCCAATGCAGAGCAGTCAACATCCATTTTTAAAGACCTGTGCGAAACGTTAGCCGTGTAAACAATAGATTGTAGATGTCAGTGTAATTGTTGCTGTTGTATGTTATGCAAAAATGATGCTGCTACACCAATCGCTAGCCAGCTTACAACACATCACCTTTTTTTTCTTTTTTTTTAAACAGCTGTAATAGACACACAAGTGTCTGTAAACATTTTTACAGGTGGGGCTCACAAGTATTTATACTGATATTTTTTTTCTATTATATGGTGTAATTAGTTTTAGCGATGCTCTGCTTGCAGTTCATATAATTCTTATATAATATAAGCACAGCAGATATCAGTTCACAAGACTTTCACCTGAAACATCCCATTGCATCAATAACACACACACACACACACACACACACACACACACACACACACACACACGCACACACACACACGCACACACACATACACACACACACACACACACACACATACACACACACATACACACACACACACACACACACACGCACACACACACACGCACGCACACACACACACACACACACACACACACACACACACATACACACACACACACACACAGAGAGAGAGAGAGTAATCACCATGGAGCTGGTGACATGGGTCAGTGCTTGTGGGGCAAACAGAGCTCAAGTGAAGCGAGAGCAGAAGGCTCAGTCACGAATGTGGCGTCGCTCCATGCAGATCAGCGTGGACATTTAGAGGCATCCTCACCCTGTGCTCTACAGAGCCGGGATGGACAGACACACAGACACACAGACACACAGACACACAGACACACAGACACACAGACACTCTGGTGAGATGCAAAAGGGACATATTCTAATGAAAAGGTCATAGCTGTAATTAGAAAAATAAGAAGCTGCTCATGGAGTAGCATGAAGCAACACGAGACATGTGGTAGAAAGGAGCAGGTGTGTAGCAGGTTTTAAACCACAGATAAATGTAATATAATATCTAACCTTACAGACTGAACTGCACCCATAAGCCACGTTAAAAGACCCAACATGAGCATACCGTATACAGTATGCTATGCAGTAGGTTGAAGGCCAATGCTAAATGAGAGAGTAACTTGAAACGCTGACAACTCAGAGGTCAAAGTGCGATCAAAGGATGAGACACTAAAACGATGCCCAAGAGGACAACATGCCCTTTAAATGGGCAGCAAACTGCCAACATCCATCTGTGTGCATTTCACCGTCTTCCCTTCATCTCTGCTCTCACTGTCCTTCTAACTCTTTCATTTCGACTGTGACGGGCTGCCCCCTTTAAAAAAAAATGTAATAAATAAATCTTCTTTCCTCCACCCTCCCCGAGGCAGGCCAGTCCATGCAGGAAGGTAAACATGTCCATTGTGGTGAGCTCAGACCGTGCTGCAGCTTCGCTCCAGGTAACGGTCGTCCTCCAAAGCTCGGCGCCCACCAGCAACATCTCGGCATTCAACAGCGGTGCAGAGTATAGCCTGTGTCTGGACAGATTTCCGCTTCAGTGCCAAACCCACCCTCCTCAAGCAAGGACATCCACGGATTTGATGAAGAGCTTGATTCAAATGAGGGTCAACAGTCTGACCTCTACCTACAGTACCTGGCTGATGGCTTATATTCTGTCTGAACAGCATCGTCTATGAAGTTGTTTTTTTTTTTTCATATTTGAAGAATAGTGTGCTGTTGAATAGGTTCTAAGTTATTTTGAAGGCTTAATCCAGAGGGCTGCATTGGTGGGGATGTGTTCCTTCATGTGTGCTTCACTTCAAGTAATAGATCTACAGCTTTGAAAGCTTGTAAGACACCAAAACACTGCACAGTGCTTTACATTGGAGACTGGACAAAGTGTGATGATCACCACGTAGATGTAGTTTAACGCAACAGTACCACTGCAGACAAAACTGCATTACTTTGTGGAAAAGGTTAAGCCAGCAGTTTTGCTGTACAAGGCTGTGTGTTAGCAGCTGTGCTGTGTGAATACAGCGGTCCCATTAACAAGGAGGAGAACGATCCCTGTCGATTAATCTACCCATCAAAAAAGTAAACTGCAAATATGCAAGTTTGCAGCCACATCTGCATGGTTTAAGCACCTGATTTAATAAGGCAGCAACTCACTACGGAGTCAGGACCTGGACTGATCCTGGAACTGCCCTCCAGATGCATTCTGGTAGTGCACAAAGGAGGGCTCAATAAGTACGGTTGAGCACTAGAACTTCTGAGATCACTAAACTCAGAATAGAAAGGTAGTGGTCTTTAATAATCCTTACTCTGGCCATAGTACAACCGTCCCCCGGGAAAAACTATTACCATTCCTCCAACATTATGCTAATGTGATATTTAGCATATTTAGCAATACACAACCACTGTCACAGAGAAAGAGAGAGCAGCAGAATTTTCGCTGCAAAACTGACTAGCTGTGTGACCTTACTGAATCCAGCAGAACACCTCAACCACTGTTAACATGGCTCCTCCTTTTAATTGGGCGTTTCTCCCTTAAATACATATTGGATAAGGAGAAAAATGAATCATGCAGATACTTGCATGATTGACATGCAAACTCCAGCCTGTGACTATGGGCACCAAAGTCACAGTCAACCTGTGTGTCAGATTTTAAGTCCTCTTCCAGTCAAAAATGGATTTTTCCTCTCGTTCCTGCAGTTGTATGTTTGAGCTTCACGGTGTAGAACGAAGCATCTGCAGAGTTGGACACTAATAAGGTTGTTTTCCCATTCTGAAAATTTTCATTTTAAGAGGCGGGTCTACAACATGATTTGTGACATCACAAATAGTTTTAAAGGTCAATCCTTCTACAATATTAATGACACACAAATGTGATGTGGAAACTTAAAGTCTTCAGTTCACTGTTATAGGCTGTAAAGTAAGAGACATCTTGTGTCCAACAGTTGAAATAGTGAAATTCTAAATAACTGGAATTACATATGGGGAGGATTTAACGAGGAAGAAGATATATGTATGTAAAAAGAATCCCTGCAAACTGTCTAATTTGCAGATATTTGCGATGTGTTCTGGTCCCTCATCAAGCAAAATTTTGCCTAATACACGACAGTGTGCAGGAATTGCTTTAACAGGTTTTGATCGACTCATTCCCTATCATACATACCTGGCTCAAAAACAGATGTGTGAAGGGCTGTTTTGCAGAAGGATTATGTGCCATTTTAAGGATTTTAATGACAGATACAGATGAGAGAAATTTGATGTATGCTTTAAGACATAGATGGGGTCTATAAAACTCAACAAAATTGTGTTTGCAACATTCCTCTACAGTGACTATAAATGGCATATCTTTGCACACAGTCAGGAAGTACTGCAGGAGTGAATTAATTGCACTTCAGTTGCTCTACAACGGTCTGGAATTACTTGCAGTGCACAAATGTGCAATGCACAAAAACAATCGACTCCAGACTGGCAGTCACACTGACAGAACTAATTGCATGACAACTGTCAAATTGAAAATTCAGGTCATCGGTTTGGCGTACAGTACATTTGTGTTCTTAGAGTCCGGCCTATATGCTTCATAATCCTGTTCCTCTGTAATGCGTAGGTGGACAAGGTGTGGGCTGATGTTCATTACTTTCCTCTCTGCAAGTCTTCCTTAGACTACAAGCGCTCCTATGGTAATACTATGTATACCCTTCGCTGTCATGCTGCACAATACTGAAAGTGTGTGTGTTTGCAAGAGCAAAGAACATGATATGATTAGGGTGATGGGGGATGTATATCCATATCACAGATATCATTTCTAATAAAAATCTGTATGTACTAAATAAACCCCTTAGACAATACTGTGTCAGTGGCTGCAGTGCTTACCACCACCCACCGGTTAAGTGTCAGTGTGTCTGCCTCATTTCTTGAAACCTTTGCACAGAAAACTCCAGTCAGTGACAGCAGGCTCACTTGAAAAAAAAAAAAAAAAAAAAAATGCCACCAATAGAGCTCCTGTCAGGGCTGAGTGTAGAAACTTTCCTGCCTCAAGGCAAAAAACATAATAAATATAAACTAAAAAATTCTATCAACACTAGCAATATGGCTTAGAAATAGGACTTCGGGTGAGTCTGCTCAAAGCCTACAGAGAGAGAGAGAGAGAGAGAGAGAGAGACACCAGTCTCAGTGCGGCAGGTCCCAGAGACATGGGTGGACATGCGTGGCCAGGCTGATGGTGATTGCAGTTTCCCTTATGTTTACCATCATTTCACATCACAAACAAGAGGCCAGACTGGAAAAAGGCCAGAAAGCCACGGCCTCCAGCATGCAGCCAGTCCGAGATGGGGGAGTGAAAAGAGAAGTGGAGATAAGAGAGAGAACGGGGGGAGAGGTAAAGGCAACCAGAGGAGAGAGAGAGAGAGAGAGAGAGAGAGAGAGAGAGAGAGAGAGAGAGAGAGAGAGAGAGAGAGAGAGAGAGAGACATACAGGGAGAGAGTTCGGGCTGAGCTGCCTCTAGACACCACGCAGCTCAGAGCAGATCGAGAGTGACGGCTTGCTGATTAGTCAACTCACAGCCCCCAAGACCGGAGTCTGCACACACGTACACACACACGTACACACACACGTACACACACACGTACACACACGTACACACACACGTACACACACACGTACACACACGTACACACACGTACACACACACACAGCTGCATCGCAGATCATTAGAATAAACCCTGCTGTTATCACCGCACATATAAAAAAAAACAACATACGGACACACACACACACACACAGGTAAACAAAGACTCATATCTCATTGTTTTTAAAGGAAGCTCATGGTATGACAAAATCTACTTTGAGACTAACAAACACTGCCTGCAGGTCCGCAATGTGAATTTGTATGTCATGCGAGGAAGGTGTGTACCTACAGTACCAGTCAAAAGTTTGGACACAGTTTCCCATTCAAGTGGATGGGAAGGTATGTCCAAACTATCGACCGGTACTGTATATTATGAGTCCGAATGTGTGTGTGTGTGTGTGTGTGGGGTTTGCTGGATAATTACCTTAAGGAGATAGACGGGGATGTTGCTGAAGTCCACGGGGAGTTTGAGAAGGAAACGGGCTGAAAACTCTCCGGTCTGGAAAACCAGAAACAGGTAAAGATCTTTATAGAGTGCACAACACCATATGGTGCAAAACAGGGTTACACCTTGATGTAAAACATCACGTAAACAAAGTCTGCACGTCAAATAATTTTCCACAACGAACTGTGAAATGACAGAGCATTACGTTTCTGTAGAGGTTACAAATAACGCTCCATTTATCACAATAAGCCAAATTGCTCATCGCAAATGAGACGAGATTACAGTCAAAAGTTTTCTCATTTACAAAAACGCCTACTAACATCAGCGACTCTTTTTGATGCACGATGATGATAGGCCTCAGAGGGTCAGAGTAAATGGTGTTGTCTAAGCAGCGTTTGTGCTCCACAGGCTCCCCCACAGGGCTGGTTCCTGTCCCAGCTGCTGGCTACTCTCCACAACAGCGACTGCAGCAGACAGTTCAAGGACAGGCTCATTCTTAAATTCACATTTGACACATTCATCTTATTGGACGTGAGCCGTCTCATATAGGCTTGTGGTCAGTGACCTAGTAGAGTGGTGTGATGATTACTTTCTGGGATTCTGTGAAACTTAAAATGTGTTTTATGGGCTTTAGAAAATAAAATAATTTCCATCTTAGATCAGAGCTTGAGTATATGAAGTAAAGACTGTAGTAGTTATAATTAATGACAAGAAAAAGAGCACCGATGTGAACACAGGCCTTATGAAAAGGAATCTGTCTTGACCTACTCATTGATTTATTGGTGACACTGGTCACAAATGAGCACCATCGTCAAGATAGCGATGTCATAATAAATCAAGACTACCCTCTCTTTAAGGACATTGACATCGCCCAGTCTGGCCACACAGAGACACACATTTCCAAAAACGAGATGCAACTGGTTCATGTTTTCCTTGATCCCATGTGTTCTTCATTTTATCAGACCATAAACTGCCTCTTGCTTGCCCTCACAGCTTAGCATTTCATCTTAAGTGTCTTATCCCTGTTCTTATTGATGTTCCCTTTGATCCCATAGACCTGTTATTGTGCTGTGTACTGTGAGTATAGCACCAGCAATTGTAACCATTGATTTATTATGTTTGCATTTATATTTTATGTTTTCATGCTGGCTTTCAGCAGAAATAAGGGATAATGATAAGATTTGAACTGAACTAAGCTATGGGCACATTTTGGTCAGTAATGAAGAGGTATTTAGGTTTGATAAACAGCCCTACTCAGATAATGAAGTAACTGTTCAGTTGCTAAATCTGTTTCTCTAGAAAATATAATTAGTTGAAGTACAGAGCTTCCCACAACCACAGTGTCAGACTCTTTTCACCACAGTGATTGGTTTCTTCTCTGGGACCAAAAAGAGAAAAGCTGTAATTCTGCTTCATCAGTTAGCGCCAAGCTAAAGAGTCACATCTTTGAATATTTGGCTGCATTTCTTTCTTTTCTTTTTTACTTAAAGGCACTTGATTGACATTTAATGGCATGTCAATAAACACAAAACGCAATCAAAGGTCCCCAAACAGAACTGAACCGAGGAAACTGCGATTACATGGCATGAGCCTGACCAATCGATTATCAGGATGCCCGACCCGCCCCCTCAACGGGATGTCCCCCCCAAAAAGAAAGGCACAAAATATTGTACTTATGGAATTCACGTTATTTTCTTGTGCACCCGCTTATTTCAGCAGAGGAGCATCTTTTATGCGTTTCGCTGTCCTGATCAATGACTCTGCTCTGTTCTCATGTTCCAACCGAGGGCGTGGCTTATCCATGCTTCACTCACAGATACACAGAACAAACATGAACAAACAGTTGCCTACCCAGCTGTTCTTGTGCCCGGCATAAATCTCCATGTTGCGGCCGTAGTTGGGATCCTCCAGCAGGCTGTCATACTCAAACAGCAGCCTGGAGCTTTCTCGCAGACGCTGGCACTGGTAGTGGTGGTACTGCTGGATAAGCTCCTTCACCAGCTGGAGCAAACATTCTGGGTTCCCAGCATCCCACTGGACTAAGTGCTGAAGAAGACACCAGGGAGGAGGCATAAGGAAAAAGACGTGTCATTTTAGTTTCAAGTTAACATGTTAGCATGTAAAACAATAATAAAATTACAGAAAGCAAATGATCTAAGAGGATTAGCAGCCTTATTTGCCATTTATTAAGGCTGGCCAAGAGGATGTGTGGAGTAATTGCATTTTTTTTATATAATAAATGAATTGACTCTAATCCATATTAAAAGTTAACTCCTATCTAAGAAAATCTGCACATGTCCATAGAGCAAAAATGATAGAAATACACTGGATAAGATTTCTCGTCAGACATCACTCAATCTAATGTTATAAGTGGAACAATGACCAGCAGGTGCAAGAGCGATGTTTGAAAGTATTGTAAAAAATGAACTAAATGAATGTGCAGCACATAACATCATAGAAGGACTATATGTCATTAGGTAGCAGTGTAAGTGAGTTCTGCTGTGATGCGACCAGAGCGGAGAAAATTAGCTAGCACGTCATGCTCCCATTAATCTTTGCGGAGGGAGAAGGCTTGTGCAAGCTGATGAGGTTTGCTGAGGTGGAGTAAAAGCTACCATCATGGTGAACAACAACTGCAAGAGTGGAGAAGGTTTAACATTGTGAGGAAAGCAGGGCGAAATTGACGGCTGATCTGCAACGTGCCAACAAGAGAGCGATTACCGTTGATAGTAGTGTTTAAAATGCCTCACTAATTCTAACCCAAACCCACAGTTTTGCTTTGTTGTTGTTCATTTTGGGCCGGTGTCTCGCATTAGATGTTTTCTTTGGGAGCACTTAATAATACCGCTAAACTGAATGTAGACACAAAAAGACATTTCAGTATGGTATTCAAAGCAAACAGGATGCTATGCTTTGAGCACAAACTTTCAAAATTGCAACATCCTGATGAGACACACACTGACTGTCTTTGTAACCATTAACTCACTTGTTTATAATATTATTAAAAAAAAGATACACAGCACAGTTTGAATTCACTGACAAATATGTGGTTAGATGAAAACATCTACATCAATTTGAGGAATCACTAAGATTTTGATTTTAACTGGTAAAAATTGAGAATTAATAATTATTTATAGCATAGCGAGGCCATGGTAGCAGAAAAAAACAGGACCTAGTAGAAAGAAAAAGGTGAAGTAATAACCTAATCCTGGAAACAGTTCATCCTATTACCAGATCAGAAGGAAAGGGTTGTGCAGGATGTCCTGTTGCCACACAGTGATTTAGACTGATATGGGAAAGTACAGAGAATAACCTCTTTAATCTGCAACTTTTCTAAACCCTATTGACAGCTATAAGGGTGCAGTGTGTAAACAATTTATCTACGTAATAACATTGTGTGTTAATTTAGCAAAGCTGAAAATGTTTGAAGCTCATTGTGTATCTTGCGTGTGTCTAAACGGTGAACAAATTGCCTCCCACCAAATCTCAATTTCACCCATCACAAACAGCACTTGACCTCCTGACCGAAGCCTGTAAGCCCACATGCAAATTCACAGGACAAAAAGCTACAATCATATGCAGCCACCTGTCACGTACGAGTGAGCAGAACTGACCAAATGTGACCCTCTACTGGGCTAAACAGACGGTTTTTTTCCCTCTCTCAAAGGGGAGCCTGTCCACTGATGCGCGAGGAATAAAATGCTTAGAATTAATGCGAACAACACTGTGTAAAAATAAATTGCAGGAAACATGTCAGGTCTAATAAAGACAAATGGATGACGAGAGGTTTATAAGAGAGAAGTACAGCACGCAAATCAAGACCGAAAAAAAAAGAGTGGCTGAATTCACTGCTCTGATTGGCCTTTGAAATGACTGCTACTTCTCACATTTGTGCTGCCTGGAGGAAAAGGACATTTAAAATTCTCATTTTGGAGAAAGGTATGATTGAATGTCCAACAGGGGAAGCCCCCTCCGCCCCCTATGTACACACACACACACACGTTTAATCTGAATCAGGTGGATACGATGACAAAAATAGAGATAAAGAGGGTGGTAGGTGGCTTCCAGCAGTTTTAGGGCATGATGAAGCTCTCTCTGCAGCCCCTTGAGACCTGGAAAGTAAAAGTGATTCCTTTCCCACCTCATTCTGAAAGTGAAATATTTATGGCAAACGCAAGAGATATATGCAACTAGTCATTTTCTCTGCATGGTTGTAGTCAAACTAATAAAGTACCAGTCAACTTAAATGATGAGCAAATAGGAAGAGAGTCATAGTGTACTGAGTTGGGGGGAAGATTATGATGTGTTGGAAATACTGCACATTACATTGACATGTCAAAAGCAGGATGTCTTTGACTTCGTTCGTCTCCTTTACTGACTTTTTGTGTGTCTGCCAGCATGTCTGTCTGGCAGCCCATATCAGTCCAAAGGAGAAAGCTTCCATTGTTTCAGAGCAAGCCATACCACTCCCTGCCATGGGAGAAGGGGGAGCGATGGCAAGGCCGGGCTTAAACCGAGACAGTGACCTCATCGCTCCTGATCCACCAGTGGTTACCAGCAATGCCGGGATTCCCGAAACGAATGCAAACAAGGATGGGCATTGTCCAAAAGAGTCAGTCAACGCTCCAGGGCAAGAGCGAGCTGAAACTGAGGAGAGACTGAGGAAGTGCTGTGTCAGGATTGTGACACAGAATATCAGTGAAACTCCACTGAGGAGAAGGAGAGGCAGTGAGGAGAGATCAGAGGTGGAGAAGGGGGGAGGAAAAAAAAAGAAGCTGTGGAGCTCTGGCAAGTATAGAGCAAGGACAATGCAACTTTATTACCGTTTAAATGATATGGTTGCGTCGCACATATTGTATCAGAGACTGACGGATCTGTTGTTGTCTACTGTTATTCAGGAAAAACACATGAGAAGAGAGGTTCCTGTCTTAGGACAGCAGTGTAGAGGAAACACTCCCTTCATAATTACATGCTTAGTAGTTAACCTCATCTGCCCTATTGGAGCTTTTCACTGGGCAGCTACCAGGTGGAGCAGGGTGCTGCGGGGTTACAGCTGGGATGATGCTTCCCAGGATAATGACTATTATATTTTAAGAAGACGAAGAGTCCACAGCCATTCCAGCTGTTCTGTAAAACTGTACTAAAACACAAGGGGCTCTGAGGAACAATTCTAAAATCGGCACACTAACGTGCTCAAAATGACAATGTTAACAGGCAGAAATGAAGCATGTACAATGTTTACCGTGTTCATAATCTTAAGGGATGTCTGTTTACATTCTGTGAACAGTGGCGCCAAGCTTGCACTGCACAGCTATAACTGTGTCAACAGCTTACCAGCGGTTAAGTGGATAATTATGACGTGCTACTGCTAAACGTTGTGCAAAGAAATGAGAGCAACGCCGTGAAAAGACGAGAGGAGTCGAGTGAATCCAAAGAGTTCACAATTCCAAAGAGAGCTGTTGTCTTTTGAAGACATATAATTCAGTATGAGTCAACACCAATCTAATGGTATCCTGGTAATCAGGAAAGATTACGTCCGTAAGGAAAAACGTCTGAAAGCCCCGTCAGCAACAAAGACCGTTTGGCAGGATGTCTCAGGTAAAATGACATTTTTTAAAGGTTTAATTTGCAGCCTAATATAATGTTAGCCTAATGGAGCTACCGATGAGTTTTATACCATAGTGGCTAAGACTGAGTGATAGAGTGGACCATCTAAAAAGTCTTTCCTGAAGCTGAGCTTATTTAAAAGAGGAAGGCAACACTTAAAAACCAAAGTTATAAGCAGTAAACGAATGGATTATGATTCAGCGTTACGATCATTCATCAAATCCCTCCGAAAATGGTTCCCACAATATCGTTGTTGACGTTATGGTTGTGGTGTGAACTTGAGAGATAGAAGGATTCTTAAAACAACATATGCTAGAGTTGTGAGAGGAAAGCTCCTTACTTTAGCATGTTAGCATGCTAGACTTGGCAAATTTGCACTAAACACAAAGCACAGCTGAGGTAGTTGGAAAAACGAATATTTTTATCTGATGATGGTGAATTCATCCTCTGCGTATTTTGTATACTTGTACCCAATTCCTGGACAACCCGTCCAATATTAAACTAAAAACTAAACTAAAAGACTAGAAGTACTGCCTCATGGCTGTATGACTCCGTGCACCAGTACAGTTGCAGTTTACATCCATGTCTGTCCAGACTCTCAGACTGGAAACTGTGTTGACTGGTACTGTGTGAAATGAAGACTTTGAAGGAATCTCATAAAAGGCATTCAGAGGATATATTTTGCTTAATGAAAGTTATCACTATATTGACATGTTTAATTCTAGGGGAAAACGAACAAAAAAATTCCTTGTTGGTGTTATCAGA
The DNA here is from genome assembly GCA_037577475.1 of Chaunax sp. Z400. NCBI lineage: Eukaryota > Metazoa > Chordata > Actinopteri > Lophiiformes > Chaunacidae > Chaunax > Chaunax sp. Z400. The sequence continues at coordinate 20,439,644 of CM075194.1, forward strand.
CTTGTCCAACAAAGCGGATTCTGGACACCCAATATTAGCATCAGCCCTTCAGTATCAAACCAAATTCGACATATGGTCACAGATGACTGTTCTGTTCCTGAGTTGTGTTGATTAATAGCCAAAAAAGAAGTGTTTTTGCAGAAAATGATGTTGTCTTAAAGAAGTTGACCTTTGACCTTTTGGATATAAAATGCCATCACTTCATCATTTCATCCCATTAGATATTTGTGTGATATTGCATCATAGTCGGTGCACGAAGCTCTTGAGTTTTGTCCAAAAACACGTTTTTTTGAGGTCACTGAGACCTTTGACCACCAAATTCTAATCAGGTCATCTCTGAGTCCAAATTGATGTTTGTACCAAGTTTCAAAGAAATTCCCTTGAGACTCTCCTGACACTCCAGTCAAAAGAACAGATGGATGGGCCTCTGCATGGACAATAGTCATGGCATAAAGAGAAAAAAAAGAATCCTCTTGGTGGTGCAGAATGAGATTGATCAACTGATCCTATAGTTATAATATTACAGTGTTGGTCCATCCCTACAGTCTAAACTCAGTTATGGCCAGTAACAGAACACTGCACTGGTTCATTTTGTATTGTACAGAATGTTCTGACTTTGCACTAACAAGGTAGGGCTGAAATGCTGCAGCCAAGCATTGGTGAACATAAAGGGAGTGACAGTGAAAAGCACTGAGCCAAAAAGCAATGTCCATGTGTTGCAGTGTGTGTGTGTGTGTGTGTGTGTGTGTGTGTGTGTGTTTATGTGCAACATGCGCGTCTGAATAGACTCTTCACTGAATTGATTTTATACGCACTGCTGAAGGCTGTGTGTGCCAAAACAAATTTATGTTTTTTTTCATAAATAGGAGAAGCCCTGCAGAAAATGTACAGATTTCATACATTTAAAAAAAAAAAAAAAAGTTGCAATAGTCGCAACAATGTGATGAAATGAACTAAATAAATCCATCTGCATGTCCTTTGGATCATTCAGCATGAAAGAAACATTTTTCTCAGGGCTTTATCCACAGGGGGTAGACATCTTAGCCCTCAACAGTACTCTCTGCTTCAATCTGGACCTTATAATCCAATATTTTTCTCAACACTGGCTTAACCCTGTCGAATGATTAAGCCTAAACTTGGCTAAGGATAAAACATGTAACCTCTAATAAATAAAGCCCCGATACCTTACTTTTTTAAAGAGATAGGGTATAATAAGATTACCTTAAGATATTAGGATTTGATTCAATATCAATATTAAACACTGAATATTAAAAATATATTGGATTAGCATTAGAATGTTGCATTTTTGGGTAATCGTGTATCAGTGTGTCGAAGGCAATGTTAAAAAGACAGTTGCGATAGCAGAATTGGTTAATATAAATATTATAGAACATTATGCCTTTTAATAGAAAACACTTGTTATTTCTGCTATGGATTAATTTAATCAAATTACACATTTTCAAATTAGAATGGCACTGTGTGGTTTTGAGCTTAAATAATAGAAAAAAAGAAAGTAGTTTGTTCTTGAAGGAACATGAAGAAAATTAAAGAAAGTAGTTAAGATTCACGTGGAGACAAATAAATGTGCAAGTTGTGACAACATTCTCAACATTCTCAATAGTTTTCAAATGATGCTAAATAAAGGTAAAATTAGCCAACGAGGCCTTGTGAGTTTCAAAGAATTCTAACTTGAAATCTACCATTAGTTATGAACAAGAATAAGAGTCTATATTCATGCTAGTGGCTCTGAGGCTGTACATACAGTATAGTGCATTAATGTGATGTTAAAATAATAATCAATAAACTAAAAAAAACTAAATTAAATAAACTAGTAAAAATTAGGTCCTGCTGGGGAAAACTAATGTAAATGCACAACAATTTGTGAAGTCCATGAAAAGTCTGGTCTGTGACACAGTGGGTGAAACTAAATGTTTAGTTAACTTTTGATTAATTCACAAACTGCATATTATTTTTTGCTCACATGTAATTTGAAATATACTAAGGTGTAAACTTTCTCCACTGTTCATATAGAGTATTAATGTCCATGTAGGGTGACCAAGATTGTTATGATTTATTCATTAGCATTAACATGATAATAAGTTAGGTTAGTTAATAGTTTTTGTGTGTGTGTGTGTGTGTGTTTTTAGGGAATGTACTGGTGCAGCAACAAGTCAGGGACAAAATCATGTTGAGATGTAGTTAAAAAAAAAACACATCTTTGTCATCCATACCCCTTTACACAGCCTGGTCAAGACGGGATTGTTGCGCCTTCTCATGCACTTAACCATTCTGTTTGACGGTTACAAAGGCATAACGAGGGTCATAATGGTTCCGACTCTGAGCCGGCAGCGGAGCAAGTATCACCGCCGAATTGACTGTTTGTATAAACGTAGCCAGCTGGAGAGGCCGTGGGACAGGACAGGGGTTTTACGCTTTGACAACGTGTTAAGTGTGTGATCCACAACCGGGAGATTTAAAGAGCAGCTAGTAGCTGTTAGCAGCTAAACCATAGATAAAGATAAATCGAATCTTAGGGAGACAGTCTGAGTTCCTCACCCTCCGAGCGGAGGACGAAATCGACCTCCATGTAACAGGGAAGGTATATGATTGTTGTTGTCATGTTATTTTGTTGTTTACAAAGCACTGCTTGACACATATACTGTACGTAAAACGTCACACTAGACACCGACGCTGCTGTGTTATATGTCACACTTCTTTAGCTTGCAATATGCCAGCATGCTATTTAAAATCACACACTGGAGTGGCGTTATATGGCCATTGGTTTATTCAGTGTAAATAAACAAAGGCAGCGTTTTTAAGAGTCTACTATTGAGCAACCTCATTCATATTCTATATGCATGCTAACACGATAAGCACATGCAATTTTTATGATCGCTATTTTAGTTAATTTGCTAATTAACACTAAAACCAAAATGGATCTGAGGTTCATGGGAGTGTCATTAATTTTGCAGGTATTAAGTCAAGAAAATATTGGACAAATTAAAATTTTAATCTGCTGGAAAGGAAAAGTCATTATCCCAACAGTCTTAATTTATACTTTAGGGCCTTGAATGTCACTGGAATCCAGCTATAAATTCTAAAAGTCAGCAGAATTCCTCCTCTGGGACCACAAAATTTCATGGCAATCCATCAAATTGTTGTATAGATATTTCAGTTTGAACCAATGTGGTGGACCTACTGACTACCATCCCTAAAACCATGTGACTAGCATGCATCATGTAGTATTGTCTGAATAAAGAGAAAACATATCTAATATCCATCTGAACATGTAGCAGAGCTTCCTTCCAGCTACAAGTTTATTGTAAGTGTGCTTAGGATAAGGGAAGAACTCCACAGTGTTTTCCTTTAAGAACAAAATGTACACCTAAATTGAGCATTTTCACACTGAATAGACCCAAGTTGACAGAATTATGTCTTCCTGTGCCATCCGTTTGTGCCATCTTCGATCCAATATTTATCTTAGCCCAATGAGAGAGGGACTGGCATCTGAAAATGCAAGATAATTATATAGGCCAAGAGAAGATATTTGTTTTTGCATCTTAAATGTGATTTTTATAGATGCTGGCAACCTGATCCAATAAATCGCTGTAGACTTGAAAGTGTGAGGCATTAAAAAACTCCCAAGTATTAAATTAATCTCTGTTAGTCTCTAATTCAAGTGTGGGCTCACACCCTATTTCGCCCCCAGAGAGTGCCAAGTGTAAGATCATGCTAAATTGCTCTTGTCATGTGTTTAAGACACTTGGCATTCTCAGCCCAGTGTTTTTTCACTGTGATCTGTGCAGTATGCGTCCAATGTGGTACAACTTGTTGACAGAAATAGCACTTTTCTGACTACTTTTAACAGTGTTCATTATCTGCTTTAGCCCAATACCAAGTCCACTGGGAGGGCTGATACTATTGTACCATCTTTGTCTTGGCACTTAGGTGTCTTGTTTTCTTCTATCTCTCAGCTGGTGTTGAGGAATTGCCAAACCCATTTCCACCAGCCAGTTCTAGAGTTCTGGTTGCAAACAATAGCCTGGCAACTAAAAGCATTCCCAGACCTGTGAGTGAGCCCTGCCAATAAAGAACTCTAATAAAAGCTGGAACGCATTATTCTCAAGATCGGGAAGGAAGCAGGGGCAACAGTTGGTACACTGTGCTTAGGTTGACATAATCTTGCTTTATGGTCCATCTGAGGTCCATTGTCAGAACAGCAACAGGGGACGGGCAGGAGCAGCAGATAGGAAGTGCTCACCAATGCATAACATTCAGGATTACCAGGGGGTAACGTGAAATAAGGAATGTTTCCTTTTCCTCCACTGGAGGGTGTTTAGATTGGCTTTACCCTCCATTATCTTTGTGGGAGTTGTCCTGATATATAAATTACAAACAATGTCTCATTGTATGAGACTAATTTCTCAGAGGACTCTTAATTTCCTAAATACGTTGAGGGTACACAATTCTAACACATCTAACAATTAATCGACAAAACATACTGGCCAATGAGTCGGAATGACATTAAATGATTGAAGAATAAAGCTGGTGTTATTTTAGAATGATCAACAAATCCAATGAAAAGACAAAAAAATAACTGTGTTCATCCTTTTCTCTGTACTTTCCAACATCTCTATCCTATGCATGGCGCACAGCCCCCAGCATGTAATTGTTAATAAAGATGTAAATATTTAAAAAAGGCATTAATACAGTATAGTTTCTTTAAAAAAAAAAGGAAAGATAAATCATTTCCAAAAACAGGTCCGCCAAGGAGTATGTAAGTAAGTATGTGCTTATTGAGACAACATATGTATTTGGTGTTCTTTTCCCCTGCCAAAGTACACTATATTAAATATGTGCACATATGAAATAACATGAAATAATTACTATGCAGCCTAAAGTAGACGGTATGTAGATATGTACAGTATACCCAAGGTAAGTGAACGAGCAGAAGCCATTTGTTTCCATTTTTGAATATGTGCTATTTCTTCCCTTTTCATGCTAAACCTACAACCTGCCCGGCTAATTGACCCAAAGCAACAACAAAAAAAGAAAAAAGAAACATGGTAGTAAATGGCTGCCCAGAACAGGATCCAACAACAGATCCATACAATGCAACAAAGACCAACAAAGAAATTCTTGCCGCCCTGCCGGCCTGTACCACACAGCTACGTACTGCAGGACAGATAAGTAATAACCTGATGTTCTAGAGAGGCCAACGAGGCTAACCCCAGTGGGCACTCATAGGGACACAGATACAAAAACACTGGGAACTCCCTAAATGTTTAGTGCCTGAACGCATCATCGGACAAGTCTAGACCAGACAAATGACACATTGCGCACAAAGAAGGGGGACAGAAGGACACACAAATAGCAGCATTAGGTGAGTAAAAAGAGAAGTACAATTAGAGGTATCTGTTCTTATGTGCTGCAAACCTAACTCTTATCCCACAGTAGAAGATGAAGAATCCATTTCAAGATTTTTGGCTTATGTTGACTGCTTACAAGTCTGAAGAAATGAAGGATAACAAACAATAACATGCTGCTAAAGTTTACAAAGTTCAGTTTCTCCACATGTGAGAAGTACAAAGTCTGTTCAATGGCACTTAAAGCTTCACTTTAAATTGCAGCATATTAGCAAGCGTCATCAGTATATAACATATCCCCCAGAGGATGGATATCAATACAAAGTGCATCAAATATTGATAAACTGAAACTGACATAATCATAATTCACCTTTATTCCATATTCTCTGTAGAGTATGAAGCGATATCCACGTCATCTTGTGACCAGACCAGTATGTATGGCAAAAGGAACCAACCAACCAATATATCTTTTGTATATTATATTTGATGAGCCTCGAGTATAATGTAAATTGTTTTGGATATATGCTATAAAGATGACCAACCTTCAGTGTGACCATAAAATCATCTTTCCATGGAAAACCCAAATACTAAAATTTGGACAAACATACATACTGATGACTATATCCCCCATCATTCTATGTGGAAGTGACTAAACACTAGGGCAGCTGATAACTGGGGAGTAACGTAGTTCAAACTATCAAAAGATCATTCTGTGATTCCTGGGTCATACTTTACCTCTGTCCCTGTTTTCAGCGTGGTTGAACTGGTGGAACGCCTCTGCTATTTATCCAATCAAGTCAGTGATCTAAGGTACACATAGCTCGCATTTACTGGGCCAAAACACACAGAACCACCTGTACAGCCCTTTTTCCTTATATCTGATATTGCTTTGCACATTTGCTATACATGTAACTCACTGAAAATATGCCTCTCTAAAACAAATCATTTAAGGGAATGACTGGCAGAAAAAAACAAGCCAAATAGATAATCATCACCATATGTACGGAGGGTAGAACTTTTTATGTACAAAGCCATCCACCGGATGAATAGATATATTTAAAGATGAAGCTAAAAGTAAATTCTGATCTGTAGTCAGTCATCATTTACTGAATTAGGGAAGAAAAAAAGAACCATGTTATGCAAGAGTACAACTTCTACGTAAGTGATTTCAGTAATGTTGCTCTCCACCTTCCCTCCTTCCTTTCCTGCCTCTTGTCTTTGTCATTTCCTGCTCTTTTAGGAGTGGACCTATTCTGTTGTATTCGGCTCAATACGATTAGTGAGCACATGTATCTCCAAAGTCTTCTCAACTCCTGGCAAAGTTAAATGCAGCCTTCATCGCTATTAGGCTGTTAAACTGACTCGAGTGTGGCGTGTTGTCAGTCACCATTAAACCACAGTAGGAACAGTCTGGAAATAGCTCCACTGAAACATTAGGCATTTTTATACCAAACAGTTTAGGGACCCTCTCTCTCTCTGCACTGGGAAGTTCCTCCGAGAACTAAATACCTTCAGCAGCCCTTTTTTCCTGTTTGGATTGTCAACTCCAATAAGAATGTTGATGCCCGTATTTTGTTCCATTTTCAAGCCTTTGCTTATAAGGCTAATGCGTCACACAGATTTTTTTTAAATGGAGGTCGACGGCGTTGCATTGGTTCATGGGTTCAACCAATCAATGTACACTTGTGCCACACAAGGTTCCTCGTTTGCTGGGATAGTGCCTGTTCTTGTTCAGTGGAAACAAACAAAAGGCGTTGTCGAGAGGGGACTTTGTTGCAGCATTGTTGCATGATCTCTGTGAAAATTACCTATTATGGACCAGGTTAGGTATGCAGAATATGTTACCATGGTGATCTTGCCAAGTTAAAAGTGAGACACCTTCATGACACTGAAAACTTTTGAGACTCAACATACCTCTCTTGCTTCGTAGCACACCCCCTTAGTGGACAAATTACAAACACCTCTCTGTGTACAAGTGTTGCAACAAATACTGAGGATATAACCTTCATAAAAGTAGGATTCTACCGGACTTGTTGCTGCATTTTCATGTGTGGTCATTGGAAACAGGTAAAAACTACTTTGCCTTGACATGAGGTCAGATGACGCATCATACCAACGGGTTCATCTTAGGCATTGCATGTTGTGTACTATTTAAAAACTAAGTACAGTCTCTGTGTTCACCACAATTAAGTAACCTCTCATAAACCGCCTTTTAACTACAGACTGGAATCAATTACATCTTTAAGTAATGATGATTAAATTAAATGGGGCAGTCACTGGCTAACTTCAGATTTACTTCCACGTTAAAAGGAACAATGGCTCCGTCTCTGCCCAAAATAAACCCATTAGACCAGCAGATGACTTTTCACAGTCTTAATAGAAATAGATTTATGAAGCTAGTACAAGACCTAACATGAGTGACCCGTTAAAAACAAGCCTTACAGTACATGTATCAAAAGCACTCTGATATAGGGAGCTGGCCTGGTGGCCAATTACCAACAGTCTGGATGCCATTTAGGCTACATTTGCACTTGACAATGAATCCTTGCACCCTAGCAACAATGCAAAAGTGAACCTCGATAAATTTGGGACAGACTTTGCTCATATTCCATGGCTCATGGAACTGTTGTGCTATAAAAGTTTTATTTGTGGAATATGTGGCCTTTCATCATCCAGCTGCAGTACTTAAGCCCCTTTCATTTCTCATGCATTGTGGTTTGAATGCAGGACAGACTTTTCTTGTGTTCACTACGGATTTCTTCATTTTGTTCTGTAGTATTTCATGTTTGGTATGTAGTGCAATTCTGCAGTGTATGAGACAGGATTTTCTACTGTATATCAAATAGATCCCTTGGTACTTTGTAGGGAAATAAATGATATTAGACATATGATTTTAAGACATATAAGCTGTGTTTTTTTTAAATGTCAATACATTATGACGTCATATAGATGAAAGATTAAGAGAAAAGATTGCCCTTTTAGTTCATGATGCCACTGACCAATATTTAATCAGAAAATGGGGGATTTCATCTTATGTTTATTATCTGCTAGCCTTAGCCTGACCAGTACTCAACTACTACCTATGAGTGAGGGCTAGAGAATAGCATGAGCAGGCAGCTAACACAAGGCTGTTACTGACAGATGGACTGATTACTCTGAAAATAATGGACAAAGGCTAACACTTTCCTCAGTTGTTCAGGTAGAGTATGATCTCTATTGCCCTACCCTCCAGAGAGGTTGTGCAGCCTTTGGCCTCAGAAACAAGGTTCTCTGTTTTAGTTATTCTTTTAGTGTCGTCTATGCAGTTGCTCAGTTTGTCTAAAGTGGACTGCAGTTCAAGTTCAAGTGTCTGGGCACGTTGTCGTCATCATGTACGCTTGCATCAGTGCTGGCCTCAAGCTTCGGAGCATGTTCTCAACAGTCTTGAGTTGCAAATTATTGTTTCCGTTTGCGCTACAAATGTCTGCAAATACAAGCCAACGAAATAATTGATGTTTAATCAGTCAAAAACAAGAAACGAACGCTCCACAAGGCAGGAGGTTGGAGACAATTATTCTCTTAAGCTGTGTCTCAATTCAATCATGAAGGCCACACTGAGCGCCATTAAATGAGACAGTCTGGTCTGCAGAGAACTTCACCAGCTCCTCCCATCCTTATCCTTGAGTCGAGGAAGGCAGCGCCTGTCGCTTAGCAACATTGACAGCTGGGGTTGATTAGCTGATGAACAGTCATAGTTAAAGTCGTAGTAAAAGCTGTGTGATAGAAGTAGTAGGAGTAAAACCTGTGGTGTAGTAGTAGTAATAGAAATGAAGCCTATTCTATGGCTGGAGTGGTAATAAAAGTAGTCAAATTTGTTGTGATTGAAACTGTTGTAGTAGAGGAAGCAGTACTAGCAGTAACAGAGTAGCAGTAACAGAGTAGCAGTGAGTGTGTGCCCTATTATAAGAAATTGAGATGGTTCGCCTTCGCTCCTCAGCTGTTGAGCGGTGGCCATTAAGCCGGTGCATGCTGTTTTTGGGGAAAAAAAGTCTAAACATCAGCGATGCACAATGGATGTTGGGATAGGGTGGGCAAACGCGTGGATCCTTCAGTGCCACAGAAAAGAAGGCTGCACTTTTTTTTTTTTTGGCTGCATTTGAGCCTTCGAAATAGGAGAGCCACTGTGACGCATTCTCACATACAGCCTTCAAAGGATGCGGCGCCTAAATCGAGACACAGCTTATGTCGTGGTGCATCTTGGCGACGCCCCCGCTTTAACTTTTTAATTATTCAGATGATACACAGAGGCATGTTACTCCCTAAACCCAATCCTTGGCAAAACATGTAGACTGACAAAGGTTTCTGTTTCACTTCTACAAGATAGCAGTAGATAGATAGATAACACTTTCATTTCTTGGCTAACTAACAAAATGGATCTAATATGACGTCCTGTCCTTTATTTTGATGGTCTGTTCTGTCCATCTGTGGCTGCTCCTCAGGTCTCTTCTATGCTTTATCCTGTCAAAATTTTTTGTTAGCTGAATAGAGGGTCTATTCATTGTATGCTGCACATATTTTAAAGCCTGGTGAGGAAAATTGTGATTTGTAATTTTGGGCTATACAAATAAAAATGTGATTTTATGCTGGATCTTTCTGGACATTTGGATATCAAGGCGCCGTAATGTGGGCATATTTTACATTTTAAGGACAACCCTGCTGCAAAACTGCTACTTTGGAACTTGATGAAAAAGTGAGGACTGTTTTTGAAGAATAAAATGTCCAACATGTATACATGTATCCTGAAGGTACTGTGCATTTAGCACTCTTTTGTCCTTTTGCAGCAGCAGTACATTTCTCTGTCCAAACAGAAACATGCATAACTAACCTGCTGCAGGCCTGGTTGACAGCAGGGGAAAACACAAGGCTAAACAGAGAAGCTAATGATACCCTTGGCCAGCTGTAAACAAGAGCAGTGTGTTGCTGAGACATCAAGATTTCAACAAGCCACTGACAGAGGACCTAAAATTAGCTTAATGTTTATCCCACTGGAAAACACAGGCTAGAAACATGTGAGCCAGCAGACATTTTACATTTCATCCATTAAGAGTAACTGCACACGAAAATATTTTTACTTATCTTTAATCAGAACGTTATCAATCTGTTTAAAAGGATGCACCCTATTTTTCTTTAACTATGTGCTGTACCAGACACCAAAACATAATTCGCAGGCACCTGGTCCCTTTGTTTTAAGAGAATTCTTTCCAAATTCACATAGTGAGGACTTAGCTGATGGTAAATATTTCTCAGGGGATATGAGTGGAAATTTAAGGACTTACTGGGAATTCCGTGTTTTAAAGAGTTCAAGGGGGTGGTACTTACTGAAAATGCACAGGAAAAAGAAGTGAGCGGGAGAGGAGGATCTCAGGCAGACAGACAAAGGAGGATTATAAAAGCATGAACAGGAAAAACACAGCAAGAATATAAGTGAGAAAAAATAAACAAGTGCTGGGCTGCCAAGAATTGGCCCAGCAGACGTACTTCCCCTTATGTGCACAGCTGGATTGGTGAGACGGTGAGCAATACTCCCCTCTTCTCCCAGACTCTGACACAAGCAGGGGAATTTAGCTTCTCTGTGCTAGGCTGCTTCAAAAATAGCCCTGGAAAACTGCATGGTGGTAGCTCGACAACAACAAGGAAGTAGTCAATAGAGCGCTGATTTCCATCAAGGTTGATAATCTCCTTAGTCTTTACCGAGTGGATGATAGTAAATAGACGTTCATTTCCTTGTCAACATTGGACAAGGTAAATTATTTCATCGGACAGAACACTTCTCGTTAGAACAAACTGAAAGTTTAGCCGCAAATTGGCACTGCACAGATGTTCAAACAAGCAGTCCCAAGATTTGGACCAATTCTGCACCTTAAAATTTACATTCAATGCTGACGTTCAGCACCAGGACACGGTACAGGGGTAAATGTGATGAGGTAGAAAGAGACTTTTTAGACATCGTGCAGGAGACAAGAGTTCAAGTCCATCACAGATTATAATTCATGTTTGCTTTTATATCACCTCCTTTCATAAACTGACCATGTTTTCAATTCATGATAACTTCTATTTTTCATGGCAAAATTCTTTAGTGCGAAAATACTTTTTTATTTTTACTTCCTTTTGAGACTAAAGACTGATTCTGTGTATTAATTTAGCTCTATCAGATCTAAAAAGTGTAACAGATGTAGCTTCATGGCTGAAAAACCTCCTTTTTGAGATACTTTTGAGTGTATTATAAGTTCCTTGAAACTTTTTCATGGCAAAGTGTTAATAGACAGAAGAATGTGCAAATGTCAAATTATTCCTTTATCATTCATTTTAAAACAAATCTTTGGCACTTTTTACTGTAATAATACATTCAGTGGGTTTTTTTCCACAGGTAGATATTTATACTAAGTTGACATCAAGGTTTTCTATCTTTGTGTGATAACTATTACGTCTCTTTTCCATTGGGTTGACATTATATTACAGCTTGTAATGGCTTGGTGCAAATTGATGATGTCATTCTGTTTGCATGGCTGGATACAATATTATTTAGGGTATTAAGTCATACACATGTTTTATATCTTAATTTCAAGTAATTTGTGGCATCATCAACTCAGACAAACTCGACAGGTCAACTTTCCTAAAGGTGCAGGCTGTCCTGTGACAGTTGGCTTCTTCTTTACAGCATTAGAAACAATAAAGCATGTCTGGGCTCATCCCACCTGAAACAGGTTTGGGCAGATGACTGCAGAGTGTATTGCAACATATCTAGGCATATATAAAGAGTGAACTCGTAATTATTTTCATCACAAAGCAGATTGCACCTTTGGGTTTGGCTGAGGTCATGATGTCAGGGAACATTACAGAGAAGTTTGAAATTAAGAAATAAGCATGTCTATGGGGTTAATTACTTATCTTAATGCACAAACCTCCTGAACCCAATGAAAAACAGGCTCCCACATAGAAAACCTTCAAGTCAACATTGTACAAATGTCTAATTAATAAATACAATCAGTGCATCAGTACTAAAACGATGATGTATGAATATGTAACAGACATTTAAACTACCACCTAAGTCTTGAGGAAATTTAAATACTCTTTCCTGGGTAAATATTCAAATATTCAGTCAAAATATCTTAAAAACAGGCTTTTTCAGCTCTGAAATTATATTTAACAAGCCTTGTGGCATTTGATTTTTTTTTTAAATGCAGGATTAAATAACTTCTAGATCTGAGTGAACTATATTGATGCCACACAGAATTAAAAAAATTGGCCACAGGAAACTTAAAAACAAGAAGAAAAGTACATTTTCTGAAAATTAAAGAATATTTATGTGAAATGAATTACTTCCTAATATTCATTTGCTGACTGTAGAACATTTTGTGACAACTATACATGTTGCAAATGATGCTTTCTTGGATGTCAAGAAAAAATTACCACATTTAACTCTGAGGGATAAACTTCAACAGTACATAACTTCACAAGTATTCTGAGTAGAGCAAAAAGAGGTCCTGTGAATTAAATAAAAGGTTGTACTTCTTTCCCCCCCCCTAGAAAAACCATGTCATATAACTGGGAGGTACAGTAATAGGTGAGTTGGTGTAGAATGACCCACATACAAAGTGATAATCTGGAACTAATGGTCATGTTGTTGCCTCTTTTTGTGGTGCAATAGCTCTTGATACAAACCACACCCCATTTGAACCAGACAGAGCTGATGCAATCACTGCTTAAAAAACAGCTGTCATACTAGACACACATTCATGTACAGTGTCTCAATACTTTCATGCTTAAAGTGAAAATATAGCTCAATATTAGAAAGAAGATGTTCACGTTTAAATGTCTTAATTCCCCTCCAGGTGGATTTCCTATATAGCACAATTATCATGAGCCTCACCATGTATTTAATCTGCTGCTGTTTTGCCAGTTATCAAAGTGCTGGACTATTTATACTGTCTTTATTAAAGGGGAGGTTAATGTTCACATTCTTCACAAACTAGTCCAGCCCCCTTTATCATGCTTAGACTAGCGAATCACAGCTTTAAAGAGATCATCGGATCGGCAGTAAGTCAAAACAGAGCTATAAGAGCACAAGGAAACACAACTTAACAATTACGGCTACATTTCCAGCTACAGTATCAAACATCACACACGCATGATGGCTGCGGAGTGTTAGTTTGCTTTTGCAAAGAGTGTGTCAGGCACTGCTTCAGCTCCCTCTGGCTACCAGAGTCAGTGAAGTTGTGATTGGCAATTTGACGCATGTGTCTTGCATTTAGGACCACACAGGAGAACCAGGCAATATGGCAAATGAATGGAAGGATGTGGCTCGAACAAGTGAGCAGTAACAAAAACAAATCATGTGGTGAATTTGTTTGCCTGGGCAGCAGAATAATAAAATGAAGTCTATATTCAGTGTCAAATAAAACGTGTTTTGAAAGCGATAAATTAGCCTTTTAACGTCTTCCATGAGTCTCATAGGAGTCTGGATACTCACTGGTAGCTCTGAGGGTTCGGGGAGGAACTCGGCATCTTCTCCAAAAATAAAATCTGGAGGCAATTCTGGATACCGTGCGTTGAATATGATATCCCCTGGAAGAAAACAAGGAAAACTTGTTACCTGATTGATGACATTAACGTGGACACTGTGAATTAAAAAAAAAAAAAAAAAGGTAGCTGCCTGCATTTGGTTGTGTAATAAAATCACCACGACATCACCTTTCATTTCATAAGAGCTCATTTTCATGCATCTTAACATGTGCTTTTGTTTCCAGCTGAGCCCTTAAGTTTGATTTTATTTAACAAGAGAAAAAACGTATAATTATCTTGACATTTGTGTGTCTGCCTTACGTCTGTATTGTAATCCATGGAGAGTGACGGCAACTTCAATGGGAACAATTTCTTAACCAAGTCAGTTTGAATCTGCATCTGACATGCAATGGCTTGTTAAGGCAGCTGCCTCTACAGCCGCGTGATATGCCAAACAGGTCTGTTTTGTAAAGATAATTGCAGTATTTTTAATATAGCACACATGAGGCAATGCTAAAGTCATTGAACAGACAGAGAAACAAATGGTGCATTGACTTAAAAAAAAAAAGCAGAATGCATTCAGATAGAAAACTTCACATAGGGAATGTGCTTCACTGAGAAGACATTATAAACACATGATATGTTGCTTTGGCCGGTTCACAATGTTCCGATGTTATGTTACACAATTCTATTCGTCTGCTGCAAGACTGTTCTGTTCTGCTTTTTCTGTTCCAGCGCCAAAGAAGCGACAAACGTACACATATGCACATATGGAAGTATTTTATCACCGGAGTCAAACGAGGAGATGAGAGGATGTGCTGGGAATCTGTTGCAAACCACTGGAAGTCCGTCAGAGATGTGCTGGTATGGTTCCAGGGGGAAATGGAGGTCGTGGAAGTGTTTAGAAGTTGCAACACAGGCTTTTATACATTTCTTTGTTGATTGAGAAATGAAGGAGCCTCTAAAGTGACATATAGTCACTGCAGAATGTTCCTGATTTGTACTTTAGGCGGACGTTTTATTGAGGTCATTAGTATGTGATAAGTACAACAACAAAAGTCACAAATTGCTGTTTAGCCAGCCAGGCTGGTGAAGTGGATCTGGGCTGGGCTGGCAGTGTGCCATGTTTTTATCACGCCATCAGAAGGCAGGTCCTCAGACTGAGAGACACCAACCTGCAGCCCTGCCCTGCATCCTTCATTAAACAAACCTTCTTATGGCCAAAGTGTGTCAGCAGGTGTGACTTTTTGTGTGTGTGTGTGTGTGTGTGTGTGTGTGTGTGTGTGTGTGTGTGTGTGTGTGTGTGTGTGTGTGTGTGTGTGTGGGTGGGTACTTTGCAGCTCTCATGTCTTCAAAAAATTTAAAGATGGATAAAGTTTCATTTTAAGTTGATGTGAAGGGGAAGCCAGCGAATCCATGAAGATGTAGAGAAAGAGAGAAATTTTTACCCCTGTCAATGTTTTTAGTTTGTTTATTTGTTTGTTAGCAGGATTACCCAAAAACTACTACATGAATTTCCCACGCAACTTGGCAGACAGATTGGACATGCGGTCAGGAAGGAAACCAACCCCCTCCATTACATTTTGGAGCAGATCCTGTGGGATCAAGGATTTTTTAAATTTTTTTAACAAAAGACAGCAATGATTAAAAAAAAAGATGTTTTCAACATTGTCCCTAATTAATCAAACACTCCTAAACTGCGGAGTAATGGCTGTTATGTTTGCACAGAAGTGTGAGTGGATGCGGAGTCAAAGGCAGGAGTGGTGCAATCGTAACTTGAAGGGCTTCACCTTACAGAGATTTCATTCAAAAAAAATCCGGATATCCCAGGCTACTTTTAAATACATCTGTCTGAGTGAGTGATGTAAAAGTCACGAACTCTGACTAAAATCTAATTTAGGACCAGATATGAAAGTGGCAAATATCAGAGTTGAAAAGATTAGATTCCATCTGATTTGTCCCATCATGGAAGAAAACAGATCTGAGTTAAATATGAGCAAAAAATTCTATTTACACCACATTTGCCTATATTTACTAGAGGCAGACTGATCCCATCCTGCTGTCGCCCAGATGTTGCATATTCTTAACCTTGCATCTACATGTTCCTTTGGCATCCTGACTGTGGTCACAACTGACTTTTTCCAGATAATTTTGCAAAATAAGCAAATCCTACTTCCCCTAACTACACAACAGTTGCGTATTACCAAGCAGGACCTCATTTGCATCATATGTTGCAGACGGCCCAACAAACGTTCATGCACGTATTGACAGATTTAGTATGACGTTTGTTCCCTAACGTCACGCTGCAGACATTCAGTACTTTGGCTGCACATTGACAAGCTACTTTTCTTTTTTTTTGGAAGCCCTGTGGAATTAGTGGGCATCTCTTCAAACAACTTCTGAGAAACTCATCAACCACAGAAACCTGTTGTACTATTCTAGCTGACAGATCTGGCTCATGTCGCCTACTGTATCTTTGAAGTTACTGTGTTGCCTGTCTGAATATTCTAATAAATGAGATAATGTGAAATAATGACTGCTTATACCTGGATAATTATGCATATTTGCATAATTACCCTCTAATTTTTTAACATATTTGCATATTTTGTATATTTGCATAATTGCCAGTAAACATTACAGCATGTTTACTGATACCATGTCACTAATTAGGCAACACAATCATAAGAAACATGTTCATCTTATTTTTGTACTTTAGGAATTCCTGTAGCTTTACTCATTTGATCTTACTGCCTCCTTATTATAAAACCTTGCTATGGTAACACTGGTTAAACTTTGGTTCTGCATTTTGTTCAAGAAATAAAGACTTTCTGTATTTTCATTGAAAAGCCTATTGACTGATAATGATCACTGACAATTTAATCTTTTGTATTGTAAATAGAACAGGTTTACTTGGTGTTCCCTGAATCAGAAGCTGAGCCTATCCCAGCTGATAAGAGAGGGCGAGAGGCGGGGTTCACCCTGGACAAGTCGCCAGGACCACATAGAAAGACAAACAAACATTGACACTCACATTCACACCTACGGTCAATTTAGAGTCAACAGTTCACCTTTATTACATGTTTTTGGTGGTGGGAGGAAGCCA
The DNA here is from genome assembly GCA_037577475.1 of Chaunax sp. Z400. Taxonomy (NCBI): domain Eukaryota; kingdom Metazoa; phylum Chordata; class Actinopteri; order Lophiiformes; family Chaunacidae; genus Chaunax; species Chaunax sp. Z400. The sequence goes on from CM075194.1 coordinate 20,456,654, forward strand.
GACAACCCAGAGAGAACCCACGCAGACACGGGGAGAACATGCAAACTCCACACAGAGAAGTCCCAGGTCCTCAGATGGATTTGTACCCAGGACCTTCGTGCTATAAGATAACAGTGCTAACCACTGCGCCACTGTGCCGCCCTGCAGCTTTCCCATTCAAAACGCTTCTTATCTACTTTTATTTATCTCTTAATTTAATCCCTTGCTTTTATGATTCCTTATTTGCCATTTTACTCCATAGTAATGTTTTGTTTTTCACGGCCTTTTATGCTCTTGATGTTTTATGTCTTTTTAATGCTCTTAATGTCTTATTTCTAATTCTAGCTACACCCACTGTAAAGCACTCTGCCTTGTGTCTGAATGGTGTGATATAAATAAACTTGCCTTGCCTCTAAAAAGAAGTTCTCAACCTATGTTTATGCACACCTGGGGGTAAGAAAGGTTAGGATTTATTCCATGGTAAGATTCCTGATAAGATTTGCTGTGTTAAAAGCATCCACACCATGTGATGATATGTTTGGCTACCAGTCTACAATGTGTGGCTGTACAAAGGTAAAGCAGAGTGATGTCATGAGAATGACAACAGCGTGATGAGAATGACAACGTGATGCGCTTCTTCTTTTTCTCCTTCCTCTGTGTTTACTGGGGGATCGCAAACTACATATGAAGATGCACACATCCAGCATGAAATACATTGTACATCCCTGCTCCATGCAGCCGTGTGCATAGATCAGGTTGCATTTTAAAAACACTGGGCTGAATATGCTGATTTCATGTATGTACTGCATGGTGTTGGCGACCTGAAACCATCATTTTTATGAACCACAACACAGTCAACAGAAGCAGATCTCTAAAACACCAGTCAAGGTCTGACTGAAAAATAAAATTTATTAATTCAGCACTTTTTTTTCAAAGTGCAGGCTCATTGCTCAAGATGATGAATGAATGAACCTGTGCACACTAGGTAACCAAGAACAAAAAACAAAGAAATGAATGAAAAACGGGAACCAAAATAGACTTAACTGTGGACTCAGCATGATTTAAATTCTCACTGCTCCATAATTTGTGTTTGCTGTTGATTAATATAAGAATATATTGATACACACAGAATAACAGACATGTCTGATTTTAGACTGAAGAGTTGACCCCTATTTCTACATACAACAAACACTACTTTGTGACTTAAAGAAAAGCAATGTTTGCAAATAATTTCTCTCCACAAATTTAAAAAAGCCAACAACAATAACTTATCAACAATAAATGTTAGTGGCCATTTACTCGGCCAACGTCAGACTCGTGAGATGAATCTGAAAATGACTCAGTTACTTACATTTCAGGGTTTCTCCAGCATACGGGATGTGAAGTTTAAAGCGATCGCAGCAGGGACCAGGAGTCAAAGACGTGCATCTGAGCAAGAGGATGAATGAAAAATGACAAAAAGACATGAACTGTTGGTCTGAGAACATGTTACAGTAAGCAGTAGCAAAGCGCTAACCATGTAATCTCTACTTAGTTCAATAAACTTTGAAATGATCTCATGAGGACAAACATAAGTTTGACATCTGCCACATTTCAGCTCTGATTGATGTGATTTTGTCTCATCAATCAGCCATTAAACAGTTTACCGTCAGTGTCAAACTGCTGAAATAAGGTCTCGAAGCTGGAGCCACTCATTGAGCCGAAACGATATCCTGCAGCTTGTCTGCTCAAATGTCAGCTGGCTGTTGTGACCCTATACCCCCCCCCCATTTTCAATTCACATCAGATGAGAATAACACGGAGGTACTTGATGGCTTAATGTTTTAAAACCAAACTTATTAATGTGCTTCACTTTGATAAATCTGTCAAACTGTCAAGAGTGACATTTTAAAAGGATTTAGGTTATGCATTTCCTGTTACCCTGCATGTAACTGGTGAGGGTTACATTAATGTGATTTAATAATTAAGTTCGAAGTTCCAGGTGGGGAGATGTGTCATGTCATCGTCATCCAGACTGCTTAATTTGCTTAGCAACGGTCCGTCCAACAAAATCTATGTTCTCCTCAGCAACAATCTCCTTCAACTTCAAGCAGTTTCCGGACTTACTATTTTTGCCATCATCCTCTATGTGTGGTGGGTCAAGTGCCAATATCTGTGATGCCGTTGTAGAAAATATGTATTAAAAAATATCTCTCTCTCTTCATTACAAAAAAAATCAAAGGTATGAAAATGTATCTGGCAATATCCAGAAATACCATGCAGCCCTACAAGGACCATACCAAACTGGAAAAGAAACATGAACTCTCAATAACATTTGGAATCTATGACCAATGATAACATTAACCTAAAGTATTATTCAAGAGACTCCCACGTTGAAACATTCAGGAATAGTAATCATTAACTCGACAGTACTCTCCAAGGCAGCTCAGTTTCTCCATTATGTTATTGCATCTCAAAGCTCTCTACACTACTATCATAGCTTTAACCTCATAACATGACTCCCCGGACATGAAAATCTAGCCCTAGAATTGGGAATCACATCGGTAGTATAATTAGTCTGACACTTAGTTATTCCAGACAAACCATATTTCAGTAACGGTGGTTTTCTTCAGGATCTTGCTCAGTAAGTTTTGAAGATGGTTCAAATTCTACACTTACAGTAACTGAATCTGCATCAGACTTCGATGTGTGTTTGATCTGATGGGAACGTCATCATGAAAATTTTAATCCAAACACTGCAGGCAATATTCATGATGTTAGAAGCAAAGATTTTTGTAATTGCCCCTTGCTCTGAATAATTAATAATAAAGAATAATTAGGAAATTCTGGATCCAGATTATGATTAAATCACCACCAAAGTGTGGTGGATTGTTCCTTGGGTCATAGGCTACCTATTCAAAACAAAACAAAACAAACAAACAAAAAAAACCCGACACAGATCTGTTTATAACTTTTCAGTAATCCTGCTAACAGAGAGGCAGACAAAGCAGCAAAAACATAACCTCCTTAATGGAGGTAATCTTTATAATAATTTACATTGGTGAAGAATACCTCCAAGACCTACTGACTCTACTCTAGCTCTGATTGGTCACATCCTAATTGTGACTCATTATGAATGTGTAGATATATGTGTGTGCATTTATATGTAAATATTTAACGATGGGAAAACAATTAGCATGTTCACAGAGTTTTCCTAATATCCTAGCAATCTTCCTCATACATTTGAATGCAGTCTGACTGCAGTGCGAGTGAGACATAAGGAACTTATAAATCACAACTACTCCTCACCCTGTTTTGAGGTCTGTGACACGGAGACAGTTTGTAGAGTCGAGTCCCACTCGGCCGTTTCGCACAACGCTGCACAGCAAGGGACGCAACTCAGGCGAGATCCGGTGCAGTGCAACTTCAGGAGACATGTTGTTCATTTTATTTGCTCTGAGGAGTCTGTGGAGATACAACAACCCTTTTATGCTTTAAAGTCATTTAACAAAACATTATTTGGTACAAAGTAAAAAACATCCGCGCTTAAGAATCGAAGAACAGGAGCTACTTCACCAAGGTGTCCCGGTGATTTTTTAGCTGTCATTTCCTGTAGACAGTAGAACATTTTGTTTGCACACCAGTGAGTTTTCGAATTAAAGAATTACGCTTTTCGGCGCAAGTACTTAAGAGAAAATATGTTCTAACAAACAAAAATAGGCAAGATGATAGATTATGTTTACCCAACTCAATATGGCTGGAAGTTACATGATGATAAAACCAGTCAAGGGCCAACAGGTGTCCCGAGGATGACAGAGCCCGTGCCCTCTCCCTCACTATGATCTGCCATGTAGACTGGCCACATGTAATGGGAAATACAATGCAGCACACAACTGATGTCCTAACCTTTGTTTGTGCTTACTGTTGAATTGGTTAGGACGGAATGATCATTATGTCAGGATATAACTTAAAGTATATACTGGTAAGCTAGTTATCGTTTAGCATTTGTTAGTTTACCACATAAAAAATGGTATAATTGCCACAATTTGAACGATTATTTGACTTGAAAATTAAACTTCTTCTTGTTATTAATCTATATTAATATGCGGTGTGAGTTAGAGTACCTGAAGAAGCTGGAAAATCAGATCATTTAATCGGTAAATCCAATGTTTACTTCATGCTCTCGAAACTTCCGGAAATTGTTGTTTGGGTCCTTTTCAAAGCCCCTTAGTTAGCTGTCTGTAATATTGCCTGTTACCACAGTGAGTGTTTTCATTCGGAGAGCCAAAATTGTCGGTGTAATATGACGCATAAAGATTAATTTAGTTTGAATAATTATTCTTAAACAATTTTTAGTAAATCTAAAGGCGTAGCTCCTTAATCATTGAAAAGTATTGGTCTGGCACTAGCTATAACGTAATACTACTGGCATACTGAACTTTGACCGTCACTTGTGCAGAAGGTGTTTGGTTATCCTCAGTGCGAGAGCAAAGTTGATAGCAAGGTAATTATGGAGTCGCATTTCTAAACAGCTGTTTTGTCTCAACCCGCTTTTCATGACTTATGCATTTGAGAAATTAAGACGGGTCATATTTCCTTTGAATTTTGTCCATGATTGAGTCACAGTGCTCCGATTTTTCCAGAGATGGAGGAGAGTTAGAGCGAGCACACGTTACGTATTTGCTATACACACAAACACACACAGAAAGAGAGAGGGGTGAGGGAGAGAGAGAGTATAGTGTATATGATACCTGAAATGTGTTTGCACAAATAGAACAATTCTAGCTTGAAAAATCCAAATGAATAATTAATACAAAGGCATAGAAATTATATTGGTAGGTGCAGCAGGCAGAATGGTGTTACTACATGAGAGCAATAGGACTGATTCACAACTTGGAAATTCCTCCCTTAGGTGATGATTCAGAACCAACAAGAATTATTCAGTATACGTTAGAACACTAAGAGAGAACATACCTCTGCCAATGCAAGTGTTAATAAAACCTTAACGACCAGAAAATAGTTTCCAGGCTATGACCTTTCACAGACACATAAAATCCATTTGAATGACTCTGAATCTACATTATCTCGGCTACATATTGGTGGCAGTACTGTGACCCAATGCATATTGCCCCTCTCCAAATATCTAACTCATGCAAGGAATCTCTGTCTGTCTGTCTGTTTGTAATTCGACTATCACAAGAACCATGCATCTGATCTACTTCAAACTTAGCACGTGAGTTGCTGAGGGCCAAATGAATAGATTCAAATTTGGTGCAATTTGGATATTCAGTATTATAGAATAAAGAGACCAGCAGCACTCTCTGCAGAGGCAGGGGCTGGGACATGTCAACCTAAGTGATGTCATCGATCACAACCAAGGCGCTCACCAAGACGGCTGCGCACTGTGCAAAACAGCACATCCAGGGGTTCAAACACGATTCCTCCAGAGAACAAGCTGCAGCTAAAAATCCTCATTCTTGATCATACAAAGTAGTATTTTAGACAGAGACCAAACGACGTGGGTCTCTGTAAGCTCTGCAAACTGGATGTCTTATCACAGCAGTACATCTGATCTGACAAACTCTTGAGGTGAAAACACCCGAGCGCTTCGTCAAGACGGCAGAAAGACCTCACAGCACCATAAGTCCTGTTTATTTTTTTTAACACGCAGAACATGTTTCTGATATTAGAAGTCACTTATGCATTTATGTTTTCTTAATGTTTGTTCCTCACCAGTAATGTTTGCACTGCTGTTATCTAGAAGACCTCGCCCATAAAGTGTAGGTGTATTTTAAATTAACATCATAGATCCAACATTGCGGCTCATTGCAAATTTGTGATGCCTCATCACAGCAGGATATATCAGGATATCATTTTATATTTTCTCTTTAGGTTAATGGCCATGTGTATCAGATATCGTTTTATACTTTCTGATTAGTTTTACGGCCGTGTATACATAAAGAAATGGTTTAAACTGTTGTTACAGTCTGTTACAGTTACAAAAGTGATGAGAATTCAGACTCAGATGTGCCTCAAAATTTAATTGCCACTTTCTTGGCCCAAGACCCACCCACACAAAATAAAAACTCTAGACAGTTTTGTCTTGCAGACAAACAAATTATAAAACATAGGCGATCACATAACCTCCTCCAACTCTCATTGGCTGAGGTAACTTTCGCATTTCATTGTGCCGTCTTGTATTATATGTTTTTTTTAAAACACTAAACCTTTAATCTTGGAACAGCAACAGTATGTTTAGTGTAGTTCTTTCAATGATTTGAGGTTGTTACAAAAACATGACACTGCAAATTAAAAAGCCTCACAAACTAATTGTGCACCTTTCATTTACATTCACTCTAAAACATTCAAAAGTATGACTACTGTTTTTTTTTTGTTTTTTTTACACCACAAAACGTGTGTCAAGTCTTAAATGATTTCTTTTTAATTGGAACCTCTTGTGAAGCTGCAATGCACTATTTATCAAATACCCTTAGATTTCAAGGTTTTGTTGTCCTTGACATTGCTTCGATAATGTACAAAGCACAGAATAATTTACTTCCGCACTATATTCAGAAGCTGTATACAGTATACCGAGCAATATATATATGTGTGTGTGTGTGTGTGTGTATGAAATATAGAAAACTGTAAAAATGCCCAAAATCAATCAATCAAATCAAGCTACATTATGATGTTTGAAAACGTTGGCATTATGCTGTGTCTCCAAAACTGTTCAGTTTGGTCAGCTCCTGTTTTTGTTGTTTAGCCCCATATTTACCAAGTGAGGGAGAACGTACAGAGGGTTTCTTCCTGTTTCAAGTGGTCGGACAATGCAGATCGTATAATATTCTCTCCCAGTGGAGTTTTGAAGACAATATACTGCAAGTGGTGGGAGAGAGAACTGAGCCATCCTGCAGCCAGCGGCCAGGCTTTCCAAGTCTTCCGCTGCATAGGCACAGATTTGAAGAGATTAACACACTAGCATCAGCTCTGATACAAGCCGAGGATTGAATTAATTATATACTTTACTGGGCTGTGGTGCGTTAATGTGATGTAGCATTGAAATACCTCCACCCCCCTGCTCCTCCTGCAATAAGATTGGAACCTGCCCAAGTCAGCCTGCGATGAATGCTCTATTTTTCCATTCTTCCTTGTTTCAGTCAAGCTCATGTTAATGTGGGAGATACATAATATCAAGTGATTTTTGTTTGGAGGCTGTCAGGAAACTAGTTTACATAATTTGCCTGATATGCCCCCAAGGAGTCGGCTTGGTTTTACGTTTTGTCCTCATTTATGACTAGGATTCACTGGAAAAGCTTAAATTTAATAATCTCCAAATCAATAAAGCATCAATTAGATTCATGCTTAAGACGTTTCCTGTCCATAAGTCTTGTTGCTATAGGAATAACACAAATGTGTGTCTTAATCAGATCATGACTGAAGAGGCTTTTGATGTGATGGTGGTTGGCTCCTGTATGACTGACTTGGTGAGGTGAGTACATTTTAGTCTTATTTAGGTTTGTCCTCTTGCAGGTTGTGTCAGTACTCCGTGTGCTTCCTGAAAATATCAACCCAAATTCTCTGAGAGTAGAAAATCTCCAGCTACATTTGGGATCAGGAAACTCCTGCTTCCTCAGGTGGACCCAACAGGAAGCAGCACATTGGGCAAATTTTCATGACCTAATAAGAACTTGTATTTTTTTAAAATCCTTTGTCAGAACCATGAAACTTTCCTTAATTTGTAGATGGGGTTTCTAAGACATTTTTTTATATATATATTTTTAAGAAAAGTTACATTAAAAAGATTTATAAATGTAGAAACTCCTGTGTATATAATCATCTCAAAAAGGTTATTTACATATTTTCAAAATTACATATTTTCAAAAAGGTTATTTACATATTTTGAACCAGTATTTTAAATAAATTCTTGGACTATTCATCTGTCTTTTAAGCCACTCCAATGTGGGGCCTCAGAAACCCATAATGGATGTCAAGATAATTTAAGGGAATTTAAAAAAAAAAATATATATATTTTATTTTCACAAATGTACATTTATTTATACAGACTTTCTGAGAGTTAATTTGTGTTTTTTCTTGTGAAATACCACCTGCTCTCACATCTTTGGTGCTCTAAACATCATTCAAATGAAACAATACAAGCAGTAAAATCCCTGTTTAGCAGCTGATATCACAGACACGTTTTCCTATGGTGCGACGTGCCTGATGTGTGCGCTACACACAGATAAAAGTTCAACTCGTTTTATGCACACAGCCCCCCTCCTCAGATGCACAACAGATCTTGTTTTTCCAAGATATTTTTGAAGTGGCTGAAAGGATGAGTCTCAGTGTGTCAGAACTTTTGCCTCCCTCTGCTGGTAAAGAGAGTAATTACACAAACATTGTTAACGTGTTTTGGCTGCGTACCATCAACCATATTCTAATTCGCTGTAGCCTACTTCATCGCTATTTTACATCTCAACCCCTCAGGCTCTGGCAAACTAAGCTTTGCTGGTTGACGTGAAACACATCGCGACTAGTGTGCCACCGCAGACAAACTACAGATTTTTAAACTCCCGTACACTGGGAAAAAAAGGCAGAGATATTTATCTGCGATATGTTTAACCAGCATTGTGTGGCAAGGGATTGAATATTACGGATGTTCATTATGTCCGCCAAGGAGGTTATGTTTTTCCCAGCATCGGTTCGTTTATTTGTCTGTTCGCAGGATTACGCAAAAAAAGTCTGAACAGATTTTGATGGACTGTTCCTTGGGTAAGATATGGCCCAAAGAACAGTCCATTAGATTTTGGTGGTGATCCGGATCATTACAGGCCCACAATGTACTGTTCATGATTCACCGCTCAAGGTGTTCATCAGGGAGATGAGCGAAGAAGAGCTGCGCATGCAGTTCTCCTACCAGCAGAGGGCATGAGGCTCCTTTGGGGGTGAGATCCATTACAGATTTGTTTAGAAAAGGAAGGTGTGCCACAGGGAGATTGAGGTGCAGCATTACACTGCCTTAAGAAGTGAGCGTCACAATGAGAAAACTGAGCTGCCTTGGCAGAGGTTATATGTAAAACACACTACAGGTGTAAAGGCCAGAAGGTGTTGCTTATTTAAAAGGTCTGCAAGCCGAAACGTTTGATAAACAGATTAGTTATTGTCTGATAATTTCTGATCATCCGAAACAGGCATGGCAGGCCTGTGATGAAGCAGTGTGCATGTAGTTAGTGCAATAGTTGGAATTAAAGAGTGTGGAGGGTGGTGACTTTTTTTTAGCCTTTCCGAGCCAAATACACAACAGCAAAATTGTAAAGAATGGAACAATCTGCTCTATCTGAAGCTGCAGTCATTACTATGTCAAGCCAACTAGTGTAGCCTACTACCCTCAGAAGTAACCAAGTGTTACATACGCATATTTTTGACTAACAATGTTATTTTGTTGAGTTTTCCTTGTCATGCTAATGCTGCCAGGACTAACAGGCTCTACCTCGCGATACAACAACAGTTCTGTTTCTTCATTTCCATGTTTTCTATGTGGACCCTTGTCGGGAAGCAAACGTTTTCAAGCTTAGCTTTAGCCTCATTCCTTTAGCACGACATCATGTGTCAAGGATCAAGTGCATATTTAAGACTCCCTCTTGCAAGATTTTGTTTAAAAGTGAGTCAGCAAGTAACATTCAAAACTCTTATGTTGGCATGATATTATTGTTAACTCAATATTAGCAATCGAGCTAACATGAGCTTCATAGTTGACAGTTGTGGCCAGTAATGAGAATCCTGCTTTTTGTGTGTGTGTGTGTGTGTGTAGCTAAGGAAATGGTTGATTGTCTTTGCTTAAAACATGTTTCCGTTTATTATTTATAGCCAACACAGCAACCATTTTCCTTCAGTTTTTTTTTAATTTTATTTTGACGTACAAGCTGGTGGAAAATATGGCATGAGGACTGATGGGTGTTTTTCCATCATGACCTTAATATACTGTACAGTCCTGTCAACACAAGAATAGAGGAAGTGCTCTAAACTTAGATAATGCTGCTGCTTTTTGAACACTCATCCAAAAAGCATAAAATGTTGAGAGAGATAGGGAACATATTTGGTCTAAGAGTGTTTGATCCAACAGCTTTCAGGCCATTTGGCTACAATAGTGCAGACTTCAGTTTAAATAGGGAGACGTCTTTTCTGCCAGAATAAGAGATTATTCTTTATGCACATTTTCAATACCACATGTTTAAAATAATGTCATAGCATTTGATAGCACTGAATGTACCAGAGCTATAAAAAAAAAAAGTCAGATCTCCAATTACATTTAAACCCATGGCCTCCAGAGTTATTAGCGTTATTGCTTTTGCCAGTGAGCTAATGTTTTCACCGGCACTGGTTTGTCTGTTTCTCAGGATTACACAAAAACTACCAGACACATTTTTCTGAAACTCGATGGGAGGGCCGGACATGACATAAAACGTTTTGCCCTTTTATTAACATTGCGAGATGGGATGTTGTGAACTGGTTTTGTCAGTTACACATAAACTGCTCGGTGGATTACCATGAAATTGGGTGGAGGGGTGGGGCATGTGTCATGGAAAGAGAGCATCAAGTTTTGGAGCTAGATCCAAGAGAAAACCGCCATCAGTGAAATATTGTTTTTTCTTGAATAACTATGAAACTAATAATGACACCAATGTGATTCCAAAATTCTAGTTGTAGGTTTTCATGGTCCAGGACTTGTATTATAAAGGTCAAACTATCACGGGACTATTGCTTCATGGTGCAATGACATAATGGGGAACCTGGGCTGCCTTGGTGGAGGTTTGCGCTCTCTGAGTGCTGCTTGTGTTGATATGGTATGCTGGTTTATTATACTAGTAGTGTAAAACTCTGTTATCGTGACGACCTTAACTTAAAGTGAGCAGATGATCTGGTATAATTACTGCTCACTGAAATGTCAGTGTTGCATCATTCTCATACGTGGTGGAGATTTGTTGAGCCAAGTAGGATTCCATTCCCACAAATCATGAGTCATCAACACCAACGCAATGGGTTAGTTGAAAGCAATTTATCACTCTCGTTTGCCATAACCTTTGTGGGGGATGACACAATCTCAAAAAAGACACACCATGTTAATACAGTGTAATGTCAAGTCTTCATGAGCCCCAACCAACTACATCTCCTGTTGGCGTGAAGAAGCATGGTGTTTGGTGTTGTGCGACAGTTTGGTTGTACAAGCTTGTATTAAATTAGTATGTGAAACCTTTGGAATAATAACAGTCACCTGGCTTCCAGCAAATGGAGCTCCGAATAAAGAACCACAATCTGTGCTGGTGGGGGGGAAAAAAAGTTTGTAGGCATTCTGGGGAGTAGACACTCCAAGTCAAGTTGTCACATTTTAGTTGTCACTCTCAAGTCCCCACTCATCAAAAACATATGTCTTCTCCCACTGGGGCTTTTGGGGCAAGTATTTATTTTGCTGTTCATTAGCAATTCAACCAGTGACTTTCTGCTTTGAAGGGAAGGAGTTGTGAATTAAGACACTAATAAGCTAACGGGAAATGGCCTGTTTTTGGAGAGCGTGTGTGTGTGTGTGTGTGTGTGTGTGTGTGTGTGTGTGTGTGTGTGTGTGTGTGTGTGTGTGTGTGAGGTTGGGGCTTTTTGGATAGAGGTCAGAATGTGGGTAGGGGAGGGTAGTTGGAATACATTTGCGGCCCTTCAAAGTGATATGCATGACTTTGAAGTTAGAAATCCAGTTGTCTTGAACAGCCAGTGTTTGGGTGGCAGTACAATTAGCCGACAGACAGCGGAGACACGCTCACATGTACCCTCTCCGCTCCTGCCCTGCCATACAAATACACAGACGTCGCAGAAGCACATGCATTTACTCAAGTAGGAGGACAGTGACTTGGGAATCAATTCAACTTTTTGTTCAAGTAAAAGTGAAAAAGTAGAGCCTCTAAAATGTACTTATAAAAAATAAAAAGTAGTCCTTTTTAAGGACATTTCTACAGGTTGCTTTGTGCAAACCTAACGAAACCTATATCAATATAATATATCAATATAATATCAATTTAAGGGATCAGGGTTGGTTGAGTTTCCTGCGTGTTTCTTGTCTGTTTTTTCTTCATTCGTGTTTTACAGATGGATACACCAAGGTGTCGTCTTTTCTGTGTGTTACTGTCCATTTAGGGTGGAATGAGTCTTGATGTCGGGAAAGCATGCAGTGATGCAAAATAGAGCTAATCTGCTAAAGAAAATGTAAGGGGTAGAAACTACAGATATTTGGTGTTGAAATGTTGGGAGTAAAAGTAAAATGTTGTGAGAAAAATACGTAATCAAGTAGAGTACAGATACTTGAAATCTTCTTAAGTGAAGTAACAAAATATTTGTACTGTACCTCCCAGCGCCACACAAGTGTAACACAGAGCTCTCTGGTGTGTTAAAAGTGTCAGGCTCTTCTTTTTTTAAACTATTTTAATTGTCTGCTACATGTTGTGCACAAAGAAGAAGAGCAGCTCCTCTGTGGGTTTTAACCCATTGTGAAAGCCATACAGTGCCCCCTACTGCCAGTGTCTCACTGAGTGAGGAGACATTTTTCATCTGCTCAGTGAAACCTGAGTTCCCCAAATTTTTAGAGCGGAACCAAAATGGACCACAGGATTTCTTCTGCCACAGCACAGTAAACACACTTTATTTGATGTTTAAATGAGAGTCAATCTCGTGCTCAGAGTCACAAATATGGGCTCCAGGTGTAAGGGTGGGAACAATTAGTGAACGAACCCATCAGACACAAGAATCTGCTTCTATTTGGACCTTGATCGAAGTTAAATTGCAAAGATTTACCGGTTCCAGCTTCTGAAATGTGAAAATTATCTTCCATTTGTATTCAAGTAAACTGACTATATTTGGATTTTGGATTGTTTGTTGGATAAAACAAAGACAGTTGAAAACGTCTCCATTGGCTTTGGAAACTTGCGATGAGCATTGTTTTCACAATTCGCTGGTATTTTACGGCTTTGAGACGTGTTAGTGCAGGAGTTTCCAACCTTATTGACCCGTGACCCTCTAAAATGAAGGAATGATGACTTGTTACTCCACCATTACAACACACACTTCATATGTCAGTGGTTATTTTAGCTCCTCTGATGCTTTTTGCTTCCTAGATTGTTTTTATTTGGATATTTTTAGAGGCCTAACAGGTAAAACTATCTAATATTTAATTACAAAAGCAAAGATTAAAGAAAATCTCCAAAAAAAAAAAAAAAAATTGCAAACTATTTATTCCTCTTTCTTGTCCTGTTAATCATCTGGTGGCCTCTCAGTGACATCTGTGTGGCAACATTTTCTGAAATCACTGTATGCGCCGACATATTCAGAGACTGAATAGGTTGATAAGTGGCTTGTTATATCCGCTGATATGCCATCTCTGACCACAGTGTGTAGTTGTAAAATGCACGTGGCTCCAACAAATGGTGCGACTACACAAAAATAAACCCCCACCTTCTATGTCGACAGTGCCCTTCTTGTTTGTAAAGCAGCTCAGGGTGTCCATGTAAGGTATGATGTCTACGTACAACCCGTTCTTCACCTTGTCCTGATTTACTGGAGTTTCAGCTGAAAGGACCTTTGTGGACTGGAAACATTGTACAAGCCTTCACACAGTGGTGCATTGGCTTGAGGCACAATATGAGCTGAAGCTTATCACATTGAAATTACACTGACCTCTGTGTTTTGAGTGTATTTACTTAGTATTTAGTATTTTTTGTGACTGGTTTTTATTCATTCAAGCTTAGGCCTCAGTCTCATTTTGCATCAAAGTGCTGATAGGAGGTTATGCTGGGAACTGGAAAGGCAGGCTCTTGTTCAAACACTAGAAAAAAGCATTTCAGTTTGTTTTTGTCCACGTCTACTTCCCCCTGTTGCTCACCAACAGCTGAGGAATGACTTTAATAGAAACGGAGGAGAGGGAAATGAGAGCCAGCCCAAAAGCAAACATTTCACGTCACTGAACACCTGCTTTGGCCTTTTGGTTGCATGGGAGAAAATGCAATGAGGTCGCTCTTTAGCACGTAAGTGGCCTGTTTGTTCGGTGCACTCACCACAGACAACAATAGCCAAGTGTCTCTCTTGGCATGAAGAGGCATGGGCGGATTTATTTAAGAATTTGGAAATCTGTTTATCTTACCTGTCAGTTATCCGCTTTCAGGTGGTGGCCGGCCAAATGTTATGAGGACAATACAACACAGGCCCTCTCACAGTTTTATGAGTATCTCAGTAAATGTCACAAGAACTTGAAAGTTAAGATCATGTATTATTTGTCTGTTCGCTATGCCTTGCAGCCTTAAATAAAACTCAATATATCGTCAGTGAGCTTTCAGTCGTTGGTGTGTTTTGACTCTTTAGCCCAGAGCCAGGCTAGCTGTTTCACCTGTTTCGCCTCTTGTGCTAAGCTAAGCTACGACTTACGAGGATGGCTTTCACAATGAAGGAGTATATACAAATATATGGTGTAATTAATGGTACATTTTTATTTACTTTTACGCCAAACCTTACCTATATATATCTGCCTTGTAGAGCCAGGAGGAGTTTTTCCTCTCTGACAGCCAAGATGGGTCAACGCCTGTCTTCCTGTGCTTGTCGCTGTGTGCAGCTGTGTCAGTGCTCGGGGCAGGGCTAGCTTCCCTCCCCTCAGCGGCGGAGGAGCTATTAGCATCCTCGCCGCTGGTACGAGGTCGGGTGGCAGCAGGTGGCGTAGCGACACATTTGAAAACAGCAGATATTTTGGCCTGGTTTGCACTTTGGGGTCAACGTTTGTCCGTCTTTGGTTTTTAGCGAAGTTTTTATTGCATGTAACGCATCGACTTCGTCGTCAACTTGGGTTACTGTCGCTCACTACTTTGCTCTGCGTGTTTGTGTCTGTAGTAACACCAGAGCAGAGGAGAGGAGAGTCGAGTCATTGATCAGGACGGTGAAACGCATAGAAGACGCTCGTGCTCTGCTGAAAGGAAAGGAGTGCACATATAAATTATGTAAATTCCATATATAAAATATTCTGTGCCTTTCTCTTTGGGGGAGTGCGAGGTCACGTTGGGGGGGAGGCAGGCCACCCCTCCAAATGAATGGTAGGGGAAACACTGACAGATATGATCGTGGTGTTTTTTCTTCATGATAGACAAGTATTGAATGAGAGGCGGGTTACCACCTGCACAGGTTGCTGGGGTAACAGATGTTTGTTCCGTTTTTCGATTTGTGTAGGTTTTTATCCCATCTGTTCTGGACCATCACCGTATTGATATACAATGCAGATTTTCCAGCAACAAAGAATATCCTATGAATATTTAAATATACTTGACTGGAGTTCGCAAGCACTACTTTTTTCACCAAGAGACACACAGCGGTGACACTGGTGGGAAAAATTTACCAAGACAGCTGTGCTAAGTAGAATAGGTAATGTGTGTGTGGTGTAGGTGTATGTTGTGTGTGTATTTACATGTGTTCGTCCTTTGTTTCGTTTGCTTCGCACCACATTTCCGCCTCACTGACCCTTCATCCTGTTATAGCTTTCGGCATTTTAGTGTTTTCACACACCGGTGCAAAAACAGCATTTACAGCAACCTCCAGTGTTTGCCAGCAGCGTCTCACTGACTGGAAATCCTGGGATTGAGTTAACTTACTGTAATAGCACACTGCCACAAACACAGTGACACACACACACACAAGAATATAAAGAGAAACAACAGCATGTGTGAAAAACAAGTTTATGACAACAGTTCTCCATCTGAAAAAAGCCCTTTGGTAGTGGGCAGCTCTGGTCCGGGGCCAGACCACAGCCTCCCGACGTACAGTGTGAGGCTGTCTGTTTTCTATCCCCTGTGTTACTCACCACCCAGTGTGGAGGACTCAGCGAACAGGCAGCTCCCCCCTGAGGGCACCCACCTGTGGCATATCAACCTTGAGGGGTGGGCGTGTCTTTACCCAACCCTGATGAGTAAGGCATTACTGATGCCACCGGTGTCAAGTTGAGACATCTGTGAGTTTTGTTGGTTGCATCATTGGCAAATTCGGAGAGACTTGCAGGGGCTTATCTGACTGAATGTAAAATATCCTGAGTGCTTTTGAAACTTAGGAGGCAGTTGTAAATGTTCCGTTTGTGTTTTTATTAATGCTGCGTTTTTAAGTATGGAAAAAGGGGTGAAAGATTTCAAGGAAAAAGTTTCCGATGCTCCATTAAATCCGTTTGAATTTTGTTGACCTTTGCATGAAAGACCTTCACATGACCAAAACATCCTTAGCAGACGCCATAGAAAACTGCTTTAGTGTGTTTTCGCACATTTCCCAGTGATAAACAAATCGCTTTACAAGGGAAAGTTTTGGCCCTGAAGGCTTGCTT
This sequence comes from Chaunax sp. Z400, assembly GCA_037577475.1. Classification (NCBI taxonomy): domain Eukaryota; kingdom Metazoa; phylum Chordata; class Actinopteri; order Lophiiformes; family Chaunacidae; genus Chaunax; species Chaunax sp. Z400. The sequence goes on from CM075194.1 coordinate 20,472,990, forward strand.
TCTCATTTTGACATCTCCCCTCATTCCATGGTTTCAACATAGAACACTCACAAGGCCAAAAAAAAACACTTTTCAAAGTTTAATGGGAAATCTTTTTAACTTAATCTGCAGTGTGAAGAGACTGTTGACATCAGAACAGTGAAGCAATCACAGCATTCTCTGTATATAGATACTTTTAATATAAATGTGCATATCATAAAATTGGTAATTACCTATTTTTTATCTTTTCAGCCAGGCACCAAGGCTACCCAAAGCTGGGGAAACCATCCATGGTCACAAGTTCTTCATTGGCTTTGGAGGAAAAGGAGCCAACCAGTGCATACAGGCTGCAAGACTGGGGGCCAAAACTGCTATGCTCTGCAAGGTATGAAAGCGGAATCAAGTCTGCAACAATACACGACAGCTGTTGATTGTTAGTTTGGACTGTAACATGAGTATCTGCATGCCTTTTGCTTGTCCAACCATTGGCTCATCCATCTTAGTAGGCTTACATATAATCAACCATCAGCTACCACAGTCCACCAGCTAGTTAACAACTCCCAAAAATGTTATAGCTTCGTTCACACTTTAGTCATTTCACCACATCAACTCTCATTTTGTCTTGATCAATACCATGCCGTATGCATATGCCCACCCACGCTTGAACGCCTTCAAACAAGCCTATTCCCATATCATGCTACCCCGAGTCTCCAATCAGTAAGCTCAGTGTGGCCTTTCAACCTGAGCACTAAAGCACTGAAGTCCCACCTCTATCAGAACAAAGAGGCCCGATCGATAACAACCCAGTGCGGGAGGAGCTCTCTGGGCATGGGGAGAACCCAAAAATAGACACCCGGGCTTGTCAAAAACATCCAAGACGAAAGGCCGCTCTTCAAAGAGATTGGGGCCAAGCAGCCAATACCAGCCTAAACCACTATCACAGCCAATTAAAAGTGCCCGTGTTTTGGCACGTTTATTTGAAAGCGTGGGTTCGAAGTAAGTGCCTCGGGGCAAGGTGGGGACCCCTTCCACAGCCCAAAGTAGCTACAGATGTGGACATCCCAGCGCGGCTCAGGAGAAGAGGGGAAGGAGGGGAAGGAAAACGAAAGCGAGGTGGGCCTGAAGAGGCGTGAAGGCGGGGTTATCTTGTCTTGAAGGCTTGGCGCAGCTGGTCGTGTGTTTGAGCGTGTGTGCGTTTGTTGACTTTGTGTGTTCGTTTTTACACATTTTCGGCGGCGGCACCATGCCAGTATGCTGGCAGGGCACACAAAAATCCAACCCAACTGAGGTTTGAGTATACCACTTTTCAAAAGTTGCCGCTAACCAAGTCTGACCCTGCTCGACACTTTCTTTGTTGCTACCGTTTTGCCTTCAATCTTTTCTAGGTTGGTAAAGACTTCTTTGGAGACAATTACATCCAGAATTTCAAGAACAATTGTGTACACACAGGTAGGAAAGAGGGTTTTTTATTTATTTTTGCATGATATGCCAAATGGGTTTCCATTTCCACATTGCAAGGCAAAAAGCTCAAATTCAGAGTGATTTCTTTTGTAGTCTGCATCAATTCTTTTAGTTACTCAAAGCTTTAGGATCTACTGGACAGCTTCTCTATTATTGTGAGCAATAATTGTTTTTTGTATTGTTATCAAATGAATTTGCTTTTCAAAACGTGTGCTCAGTATGAGACGGCAGGTGTTTGTGGCCTGTCTTTTCATGGCCAAAATGTTTCAAGCAATTAGTAGTGATTATTACGGTCACACAGTTTTTCAAAGATGTTAAAGGTTGGTGTTAACGTTTTTGCTACACTGTCAAGAAAGAACGTATTTCCTTTTTTTTTTTTTTGGAAAGACACATTATAGTCACTTTCAAATGTTTGGTACCTCTTACCTTTTCTCCATGTCTCAGATTTTGTAGGGCAGACCTCTGATGCCGCCACAGGAGCTGCTTCCATCATTGTCAATGATGCAGGTAAATGCTTTTACCACGAAGATCCTAAAAACTCTTTAAATTGTACAATGGGTCATGTGCACACACAACCAAGAGTGCATGTGTGTTGTCGGTGCAGTATATCTCCCTACTACTGCTACTACTACTACTACTACTACTACTACTACTACACACACACACACACACACACACACACACACACACACACACACACACAAAATACAACAATGCATATAAATACACATACACACAGTCGCATATACAAATGCATACAAATACACCAAACCCTGCTGAGTATATACAATCTGCTGCAACGCTTTCCTCCTGGAGAGCAATGTCTGTTATGTATCAGATACAGTCCGCTGATATCAAACTCTATCAAACATGCTGAAGCCCTCTTAGATCTGCATCCTCATAGGTCATTATACCATGCATTTGACTCTTTAAATTCAAACTGAAAGTGATTAATTGAGAGTTATTGTAATATACAAATAAATGTTCAACAAGAAAAACAAACCATAGAGTCGCATACATATCAAAACGTTTGGGTTTATGTGTTTAAAATTGGGTTTATTTGAGGTGTTTTGGAGTGAAGCAAAGTAATGACAAATTTAGTATTTGCTTTTTATTGACACTGATTTTCTAATCTATGCATATATAACAAATGTCTTGAAGGCAGATGGCTTCCATACTGAAGGTGAGAACGATTATGTCTGCAATAGTTTATTATTTCATTACTGCGAGAAAACCGGCTTTGGTGTCTCTATATCATCTATATCTAATCTATAGTCAACCCGCTATCATGAGAAAATGAAAGATACTTTCCTCTTATTATTACTTCAATTGTTTTTCAGAGATCAAGAGTGCCATGCCAGAATGCATAGATAATATCTTGACAGCTCCAGCAACTGATTTATCCTGAAAATACCACTTATTGGGTACCCATTATTAATCAACACATTATACAGAACTCTGAACATATTATTTAAAAACAGATTTCAAACACAAACCAATGTGGGTAGTTTTAATTTCTAGTTTACCTATGCCAATGGCAATTCTTTTGGTTATGCCAGAAACACAGCAACACACCCGCAGTAAGTTGACCTCTAATTGTAAGCCTATCCTTCACAGTAATGAGCCATAACGTAAATACTGTCATATTTAATCCCTAGGTAAAAACATCTTACAACAAGTGATAAAAGTTCATACAGTATCATTTGAAAAGCCTAAACACACCCCACAAATCAATGTCTGTGTCACGGCCCACTCTTATGATTCTTGTGAAGTTGTTTTTCTTTGATAAATTCACTTGTATTATGAGAAAAGAAGCTGTCATGTTTTGTTTTTTTGTCTTTTTTGTCATCTCAAAAAAATATGAAATACTTATCTTCTGGTCTGAAGAAAACGGCCTAAAAAAAATAATGGTAAGCATGTCTGGTTTGAGCTTCGTTTCTTAGGTTGATTCTCATGGGCATTTTCAATTTAACAGAAAAAAAAAACTAAGTGGAAATGCTGAAAAGGGAAAAAAAAGTCTTAATATTGCTAAATAGCTTACTCATGGCAGAGGTGGAAAACGTGGCATAAAGTAAAATGTGCAAAAAGCTCAGTGGAAACAGGAATAATAAATAAACTCTCTTAATTACCTCTTCTCATTGCGCCCTCTTCTTCTGCAGTGGGTTAAGGCCAACCAACAGTTTTTGTTAATATATCCAGATTTAGATATTGACATAACATTAGTGGATGGAAAATTGGCATTAATTGGTATTTTCTCACACCATTTTCTGGAAATTCATCTGTAATTTGCTACAAGTATTTTTTTGGACTCTTGGCTATTGACGTCCCATTAGACGCTGTACATACTTTGTATTTTAATGCCACATAAATGTAGATATATCACCCTTTTTAACTGCTGTGCATGTACATGCCTCCACTGGCAGGTGAGAATGCCATTGTGATCGTGGCTGGTGCCAACATGCTGCTGAGCACTGAGGAGCTGCAGAATGCTCTTCCTGCCATCAGTAATGCAAAAGTGCTGGTGTGCCAGCTGGAGATCAGCCCACAGACATCCCTGCAGGCTCTACGAATGGCCCAGGAGAATAAAGGTCAGTGATGATGGCGTGGTTAATGTTGATTCATGGTGGATCTTAGTAGTGACAGAAGAAGAAAACGTGTCCAGAAAAGTGTCAAAATGTCAATAGAAACTTCTCACTCCACCCTTGCAACATAATCCACTTCGCTTCTGACCATCTGTTTGCTCAGGATGTTCCAAAGCCTCCTATTTTTTCAAAAGTGTGACTATATACTGTACACCAATTCTGTCTTGGTCCTCATGCACGACCCTTTTGAGCCTGCTGCTTTTGGACAGGTGAGCTTACTTATTAGCTAGCTTGACAGTGAACATTCTATGAAGACAGCATACCATACATGGCAGAATAAAGGTTTTACACTCATTAAATGTCACACATTCGCTAAAGATAAAGAGAAAAGAAAGAAATCAGGTTGCAATAAGTGGTTGTCCTTATTCCGGTGTTTTGTTTACAGGAACTGCTTGTCAAGCTAGCCAATCAGCAACCAATGCGGTACATACAGTAGCAACTGAACAAGAGATTTTAATGGAAGCAGTATATTTTGGCAGCGGTGTAATTTTTTATTACTGTAGAATAATGACACCATCAGCATTTAGATTGGTTCCCTGTAAACTTTGCTCTTATAAAGCAATTGTGTCTGCCTCTGGGCACGAAATCTCCCAGCAAAATAAAGGCTGTCTGGTGACTTTCTGTTTCCATGTTAAATGCAGCTCCAGGCAGAATTAAAAACATGTTAAAAATTAAAATAAAATGGGGTGCGTTTAGCTCGGTCAGGAGAGCGTGCGCCGCTTGCTTGATTCCCGCTCATGGCCCTTTGCCGCATGTTTTGTACATCTTGCACATGTATTGTACATATCTGTGTGTGTGCGCGTGCATGTGTGTAACTGCACAGTGTTGCGCATAGTCCTGTTAATTTTCAATCACGCTGCCAATAATCTTTTCAACAGGAATAATGTCCGAACCCTGATCCAGAACCGCCTCAAAATCTAACCGATTCTTCCCAATTCCAAGGGCCACCTCTCTACGAAATTCAATTGAGAACTTGTAGTACATTAGGGATCTCACACTCAAAGCAGAGGGCTGCCCACCTCGAGTCTTGGATCTGCTTGAGGTTTCTGCCTGTTAAAAGGCAGTTTTTCCCCCACCACTGTCGCCAAGTGCTGCTCATGGGGGATTGTTGGATTGCTATAGAATGAAGAGTCTGGTCTAGACCTGCTCTTCTTGGAAAGTGTCTTAAGATAGCTTTTGGTGTGATTTGGCGCTATATAAATAAAACTGAATTGACTTGAACATTTTGAGATATTCTGCTTACAAACGAACTAACTAACTAATGAATTACCTAACTAACAGCAATGAAAACATAACCTCTTTGGTGGAGGTGAGAAGAAGATAGAGCCATTACATAAACAAGACATAACGCAGACCCAACAAGGGCCATTCCACCTGTGTTGGACTATGAGCCACCAATGCTCTCTCCCTCTCTCTCTCTTGACCACATGATCGCTGTCTCTCTCTATCTCTTTCTGTATACCTCATGAACTCTCTCCCGGAGTCTCTCTGACCCTGATTTCCATCATTTTGATTCAACACCTGAATATCATCATCTCACCTCAACGTTTTTGTGAGATAATCAGCATCACAAGGAATCTTAAGACAACCATTTAACCCAAAAATGGAATCCTTTTGTTGCGTTTTGTCCATCCGTTTACACGAGAACGGTGTTTTCTGGGACTGAATATGCAAGCTTTTGAAAATGGGCTCCAGAGTGGAACCAGCCTTATTTGCATGCATACAGTAGACACCAAACAGTCTACTATGGCCAGAACAACAACAAAAATACAACGTCAGACTGTCTGGTTTTGTGCTGCAGACTCTGTTGAGTTTATTAACTCGTCCAATGTAGATTTCCGGAACCACCACTGTGATCTTAATCTGTAATGTTGATTTTGAAAGGTTACACCACCAACTACTGCCTTGGCATACATACTACACTGAAAAAGATGCCGTGTAAACACAGAAGCTTTTGCAAATGTAAGCTACAGACGTTGCTGTATAACTCACTGTGCTAAGCATGTGTGCTGGCTTTATGACTCTTATCTATTAGTGCTATAGCTGGTACATAAACAGTGATAAGACTGTGTTTTTCTTTTCATAAAGGTGACATGTTTCTTATTTCCTGCTTGTTGTCCGGTTCGTCATCAGCTGTCCAAAGGTGCCAGTATGAAGGCCTCGTAGGATTGAAACGCTCTCCCATTTATGTACCTTTCACAGTTTCTTTTTAACTTTTTGAAACCAACTATTCAACAAGCACACCAGGCATCAAAGTGAGCAGGATCATGACAGTACTTCCATCCCCTGCACTGCTATAGTTATGTTCTTGCCAAGAAGAAAAATGTCAGATCTGGGAACATGAGATTAAATAGCTCATTTTAAAAGTTATTTCTCCTTTTGTTTAATCATGCCTCGTTATTTCTAGACTGGAACCATCTTAAAATTATCTCTGCATGGACAGACAATTTTACGAGTATTAAACCATTTTCTCCTCAAATTCACTGTTGTGAAAAGAACTAAGTGCAAACCTATCCTCAAGTGCGGTCATTCAGCAGAACACTTTTCCCTTCAAACATGGTCTGACAACTTTTTGCGCGAGCTGGTTCTTTTCAAGGATGCTTTTAAAGCAGCACATACTGACGATGCCATTTTTAGGGTAGAAAAGCACAGTGGATGTTGAGAAGATGTCTCTAAATGGCTGAATGTCATGTGCCATATTTACACTTCCCTGCACTCTTTAGAGAGAGGCTTCCCTCCGACTTGTATCGCTTTATCAAGTAATCAACAAATGAAATTCATAGGTGTTTATTATTTCCCTTCCTCTCACCTTTTGCACCAACCACCACATCTCTACAAACTTTCCCAAAAGTCAACAAGATCCCTGTAGTCCTGCATTAACAAAACCTATTTTAAATCCACCCTCCCTCTGTCCATTCCTCCCGCCACGTTTTTGGTGGCAACCAGGTTACTAAGCTCATCCTCATTAACAGCATCCTATTATTAGCAGGCCTCCACGTCATTCGAGACGTCTGGGGAGCCTTTCACCCCATCATCAGGGCCTGTCGTCAATAATCGCTCGCTGCAGGTTGCCAGAACGGAAGAGTCTCAGCCATAGCCATGTTGCAGATGGGATACCCAGATGGCCTCTCCCAGCACCACCCACCTTCCCTGCGCCCCCACTTTTCGCTGCATCGACCATACCACAGGATTAGGCTGGCCGCGCAGCGCCAGGAGAGACGAAATGTGAGCAAAGACGCTTGGCAAACATACTACCTCGATAGTACTGCGCCGGAACATTGTGTAAATGGAGTTCTCTGGAGAGAATGGGTGTTAATGGGTTTGGTGGCAGGGATTTATTCACGCGGGGGTGAAGTGGCGCTCAAATTACGCAAATGTCACCATCAAGCCACACGTACTGTGGATGCCAGCTCTCGAAACACTTGTCAAGATAACCTATCAAGAAGAGTTCTCCTTGCATGTAATTTTTTTCAGAGGAAAACATATTTATGTACCTAATTCATTAAATCTATCATTTAATACTGAGAAGTTGATGGACTTGTAATTCATCTTAAGAAGTGAGGAAATGGTGCAAGTTGTGTAATTTCATTCTTTCTTTCTTCCATCTTAACCTTCCTCCTCCTCTTCCTTCTCGGAGCAAGACGCCGCTTTTATATTTCTCATCAGATGCAATTAGAGCCTCTTAAAGCCCTTTCACATACTCACTGATGACTCATTTCTTTTGTGAGTGTGTGTGTTCATGTAAGAGTGTGTAACCGATGTCTGTCTCACTCTGTTTTCCATCCACCTTTCCTCTTAATTGGACCCCAGCAAAAGCAGTTTTGTGCTTTCTGAACTGCTCATCCAGCACACGAGTGACCAAAATCTGAACCTCAGTGGAAGAAAACAAGAGTCATGACACACTCTTCTTCCAGACGTGACTCAGTATGCACACGTCCCACTGTTGCCACATCTGTCCCAGCAGCTGTGAGTGTGTGTTGTGTGCTGAAGTGTGTTTGTGATGTGTTTGCTAACACCTGGAGAGAAAAACAAAGCAACCTGAGAATGACACACCAGTCGGTGTTACGTCCACACCAGCACCCGCTTGCATCAGGGAGGCAGATTCCTTCATGCATTAGTGCATTAGGGATTTCACACAAGCTGCTCTTGTGTGCATATTGATAAGCTACCATCCCCAGCAGTCTTATTGCATATATACTTCATAAGCACTGATGCATTCAACAGCATCACTGGAGTGACATGCTTGATGCAAACACTGTGGTCATGCTGCATACAAATGAGAGGCAGACAGTGGAGGACATCTTCCTACCAGGTCTGTCCACAACTACAAATAATGATAAATAGTCTGAGTACGCCATGACCAAGCCTTTCACATGATTCAGTGATACTTTCTCTGTTTATCCTGTGGCATGTGTTTAATGCTTCACTGACTAGATGATGGGTGTCTGTTAATGCCACAAAAGTACTCTGCATATTTCATTACAATCACTCTGATTAATAGTATAATCAAGCTTACAATTCAGCACTGGTTAACATAAATGAGGTGGAGGAGCAAAAAACGTCCATTTATTATAGTGTAAATAGTTTTTAATTGGACGCATGCATCGAGATCCAAGATTGTTTACAACGCAAAAGAAAAGTAACGTGAATGCAGGTAAGTACATTAAATAGGGTTTGATATTATTATTATTATTATTATTATTATTATTATTATTATTTTAGAGTTGAAACTTCACAAGTTTCCTATAAATTCCAGCTGTTTACACACTGAAGCTGAGCAAATCATCAAATGCCTCCTCGCTCACTTGTACCTTAAATTCCTGGTTTCTCCTTTCAGAAACAAGAAGCTGTCATTTTAACCTCTTTAAATTGACTGTACAGGGTCTTTATCGGTGTGGAGATAAAAATTATATCAAAATATTGATATAGCCAAGGTGATTAAATAATAGCCATAGCATACACCATGCTGCAGTGTGGTCATGTCTATAAAAAGGATGGTGATCTGTTTCTTTATGTAGACCCAGATATACAAAGGCATCAAATTTGAAAATGATCATTATGTCTGTGTCTAAGAGTGGCTAAAAACATTAATAACAATGGTACCGTAAAGGAAAAAGCTGGATTTATTATTTTGTATTGTTTTTTTAAAAACATTTGCCATGACAACACCAAAACGTTTGATTGATCTAACCGGTGCCATAGAGCTCCATTGTTATGTTCCAAGCTCCAAGAGAGCTTTATTGTCATTTCAGCCATGTACAAGTACACACGACAAGTACAAGTCAGCGTTTCTCCAGTACCATGCTGCTACATATTGACAGGGGACTACATAAAGTGCACAGTTTAAGACAATATGTGCAAAACATAGGACTACATGAAGTGCACAGTTTAAGACAATATGTGCAAAACATAGGACTACATAAAGTGCACAGTTTAAGACAATATGTGCAAAACATAGGACTACATGAAGTGCACAGTTTAAGACAATATGTGCAAAACATAGGACTACATAAAGTGCACTGTTTAAAACAATATGTGCAAAACATAGGGCTACATAAAGTGCACAGTTTAAGTCAATATGTGCAAAACATAGGACTACATAAAATGCACAGTTTAAGACAATATGTGCAAAACATAGGACAACATAAAATGCACGGTTTAAGAAAATATGTGCAAAACATAGGGCTACATAAAGTGCACTGTTTAAGACAATATGTGCAAAACATATGACTACATAAAGTGCACAGTTTAAGACCATATGTGCAAAACATATGACTACATAAAGTGCACAGTTTAAGACAATATGTGCAAAACAGGACTACATAAAATGCACAGTTTAAGAAAATATGTGAAAAACATAGGGCTACATAAAGTGCACAGTTTAAGACAATATGTGCAAAACATAGGACTACATAATGTGCACAGTTTAAGACAATATGTGCAAAACATATGACTACATAAAGTGCACAGTTTAAGACAATATGTGCAAAACATAGGGCTACATAAAATGCACTGTTTAAGACAATATGTGCAAAACATAGGACTACATAAAGTTCACAGTTTAAGACCATATGTGCAAAACATATGACTACATAAAGTGCACAGTTTAAGACAATATGTGCAAAACATAGGACTACATAAAGTGCACAGTTTAAGACAATATGTGCAAAACATAGGACTACATAATGTGCACAGTTTAAGACAATATGTGCAAAACATATGACTACATAAAGTGCACAGTTTAAGACCATATGTGCAAAACATGACTACATAAAGGAACAAAACAGTCTACAGAGTACTGTTTAAAGTGAATGTGTGTAAAATGGTACGAGTATTGTAAGACTTGACTATGTAAACAATGTAAACAATGCTGAGAAAATGTAAATAGGAGACAAGGAGAGTGCAAAAACACATCAACGAGCACTAGCTGACATTCATACACAGTGACGTTTACTCACTCTGCACATACTGTACTGCTGCTGGAAATACCCTGAGAACCAGTTATGTATCAATACACATCAAAAAATAGTCCCCAACAAATCTAGTTTTCAGTGTCCAAACCAAGCCATGGAACTGCAAATGTTCAAACTTTTTAGGACTCTTGTCATGTTTGTTTTTATAAAGATATACACTGGTTACAAGAGTCTTATATTTGCGGCCATTTTAAAGATGTACAGTACTTCTTCAGCAGGAACCAATGGGTAGTGAAGCAAGAAATGCAAGAATACATGTATATTTTTAGTGGAAGATGAGGGAGGGCTGAAAACAGACAGACTGATGAGACAGTAGAAGAACATTTGTGACATGGCTGTGGCTCATGTACGTATACAGTAGAGTGTAAGTGTGTGTGCAGAGAGAGAGAGGCATCATTACCACTTTAACTCGCGAGCAGCCCAGCATCCACCTCAAAGCGCCAGGTGGCCAAAGCCCTCCACAAACCCACGCAGCTGCTCTCTTATTTGCCCACGCAAGCACATGTGCACGCACGGCAACGAGACACACATTTCTTTTTGCGCAGCAGACTTTGATGTCACAAATGCTGAACATATATTTCCCTCGCACACTCACTTGCACGAGTCTTTCTTTCATACACAGATATCAGAATTAATCGCTTCGTCAAGCTGGGCTTATCCTCACACATACACAGAAATCATGGTATTAGATGCATTAATGCTCTCCGCTCATGAATATGCATAAGACAGTGATGTGCAACACGTACAGAGGATTACTTCTGACAAACACTCTCGTGCTCCTCAGCATATACACAGAAAGGGTCACAACTCATCTCACCCACACACACCGACACACACACACATATATAGTGTTATATACCTCATGTTGACTCTTTCCACACACACGATCCAGGAACTGCAGGGGTTATAGCGCGCCACAAACAGCTACAGGAAGTGAGCTTCTTATTTTTTTTTCTTCTTTCTCTCCAGTGTTCTTTTCCAGGGAATGCTAATTTAATCGTTTAAAAGGTACCTTTTTTTAGAAGCTTTTCCACTTGAGCTTTGCCTGCGAGAGCAATCCCCGGTGGTGACTCGCTAGCCTTTGTTAGCAGCAAGTTTAATTAAGATAATGCCAGACTTTGACAGTGAAGCTCAGCAAATGGGAAGGAAACATCAGACAATTGTAAGATGTGCCACTAAAGGACGTCGTCAAAATCGTATCCGTTTAAAGGCAGGATGACATTTTTAGCTGGGTGTCTTATTTGGAACAATGACTCTTTTTGAACCCTATTAATTATTGCTTGTTATCTGAGTGACCTTAACATTTTGCTGTGTGACGCTGTGGCGATTAACCGGAACACTGCCTGGTTTCTTGTTACAGTAAAGACAATATTCAACCCCGCGCCCGCCATTTCTGACTTGGATCCAGGTTTCTACAGAGCCTCTGATGTGTTTTGCTGTAATGAGTCTGAGGTGATTGATCACAAACACACACACACACACACACACACATCCACACACACTCACAAACAAATAGTCTGCCTTTCTTACAAATGCATACAGTCACAATAACAAAGGTGCGAAGTGAAACCAGTCCTTCACACTGCACATTTGCACTTTACAGTATTATTGGAGGCAGATCTACCAGGAAAATACTTTGTAATGTTTATGTGTTTTTTCTTCTGTTGCTTCTAAACTTACACAGAACTTGTTAGGTTTTTTTTAATCTAGGACCCAAGAGCGAAGCACAAACACAGTTAAGGTGTAACAGTTTATTTAACAGGCAAGAGGACGTGAGACCGGAGCGTGTTTGTGTGGCCAGCGTCTGAGAGGAGACTGAGTGGAGCGCTGGTCCAGATCAGCTGAGTACAGAGCAGGAGGGTGAGCAGAGTGGAGGGTCTGAGCAGGTGCAAGAGCACAGAGTGGAAAGACTGGGCAGGAAGGTGAGGCTGGCAGTTCCAGGAGGTCCAGATGATCTAGAGGATACACAGGAAAAAATGAGCACACGGAGGAAACTAGAAAAATACAACTCGATACAAGAATAGTCTGAACGATATACCACTGGAGTTTAGCGGACGATCTGACGACGGATGGGAGTAGAGACCGGGGTTTTATGCTGGCAGTGATGATCAGTAACAGGTGTGAACTGCCAGTCTGCACCTCCAGGTGACCACGCCTTCACTCCAGCACCTGTAAACACTCAGACTAGGAGGATAGGAGATTAGTGGTAACAGGGATACCATGACAGAACTAGAAAAATGGTTTGCATTTCTAGCCACCAGCTGTCGATCCTGCTTTCTGAAATGAGAAGTGTCCCTAGTTGTTTTTGGAAGATCTAACTATCGAGCTAATTAAGCTAACATTAGCTGTTTGAGTTGCTTGAAAACTCTCCAGCAGACTTTAAAAAAAAATTGTGTCTAGCCGACCCCTTAAATAAGCACTTGATGGCTGCATGGATGATATTGTTGTAAAAGACTGAATGTTTCAAGACAAAGTTTAGCAAGAAAAAGCGGTGTTTTTGCGATGCAGTTGCATCTTTCTTTTCCAGTTTCACTTCCTGTGCCGCGACAGCTGAGGTGGGATCTAAACCTATTTTCAAACTTTAAATGGATAAGAAGCCCAGCTAATTGGCTTGGAGGTGGGAGCTTCAAAATGAATATGCAAAACAGACCATGTTCCACACCAGAATTTATTCCTTATATTGGCATCAGACCAGACGCTTTCTGCAACGCTGACTTCTTTCTCATTCAACCTGTTGTTCATCAGATAATGATCAGATAAATCTGAGGTGGTACAAGTGAAATAAGAATAAAATAACAAAAAGTATTTGTTAATAGTAACCTGATGTTTTAGAAACTTTTAATTGACTTAAACTTATCTTAAGTTTTACTTTTGGTGTTCTTGGACTAAAATAAGACTAAAATACTCAGACTTTTAGTCAAGTTTTACTTGACTAAAAACAGGATAATACTGAGTAAATATGATAAAAACTAATAAGGACCTTTTGCACAGGACTAAGACTAAACTAAAGAAAATAGCTGACAAAATTAACACTAATTGCAATGTAAAGCTAATTAGTTTCAGTATTCTGAAAAGTGAAAATATAAGGTCAGGCTGTTTTTTTTACTTAACCATTTTAGGCTGCTTATTTCACTCGATGTAGCGTCTGTTTCATTTTTTTCTTCACAAGACAAAAGGCCTTTTGGACATTTTTAGGTTTTAGTCATATTGGCATTAAGAGATGGGTCATACTACACTGTGAATGTACTGGTCATGAAACGAGCTTTTACGTAACCTGTAACCCCAACAACCAGTGATTGGTTATTGATGTGCTCTTTGGCCTCAAAAGTAGCATGTGGTAATTAGTGGTAATTAGTTAGCCGGGCATGCTAATGTTTGCAGCATGTGGTTCTGAAGACAAAAACACTGCATAGTCATGTCCTGACACTTTTGCTCCAGTTTTTAATTTGGGAAAGTCTAAAAAAAAAAATCAATAGTTGATAGTACTAAAAAAAAGTAATAAGAGTCAATAAGTGAGTAATAATTGTTCGAATCAATACAAGCTGCAGTTTAAACGTGCTGCCAACAACATTGACTTGCACACACGTAGAAATGGAGTGAATGGAAAGATCAGAGGCTGGAGATGTGAGCGCCCACACAACCACACACCTTTTCAAAGTGATTCAGCCATATACCTCCTGGGTCATGACCCCCGCCCGCACATCAATATTCCACTGTAGCCTTGAGCGGTACACGTAAAGCCTGAGGTATGAAGAAGGGATTAAGTATCCCTCCGCTTTTAACCGTAAAAGCTAGTGTCATGGCACCTTATGTCTTGCCTGTCTGGTGATGACAGATGAGTGACAGGGGGCAGGGATAGATGGGAATTGTAGTAAAAACAAGGCAGATGTGCGCTGTGGCTGAGTCAGCGTCCCCTCGGGGGATAAAGTGGATGTGAGTTTTGCCTGGGAGCCTCTATTTCTATTTGATGTGGTGGTGCAGGGCGGAGAGAAGCTGCAGCCAGGTGTGGGGACATGAAAGGGAGAGTTGACGAAAGCAAAACATGTCAACATGAGAGCCAGGTCATGGAGGTTTAGTCATGTCATACATTAGGCTGCACACAGGGGGGGGGGCAACACTTACATATCACACCTATATAGGACAGGTGAAGGTGAAGTCAAATACAAAGGAGTCTGCTTTTCAGACAGTATCTTCAATAAAATGTATTCAGTATGAGAGGTTCTGAGTCAGGAGGTGTTATTAGATTTAAAGCAGGGGGGCAACAGCTAACATGGCTAATGTTTGAATGTTAAACTTAAATTAAATTTAAAGTGGTATTTGTCATACTGTGATTACCTGCCTAGGAGGTTGTGTTTTCACATCTGTGTCTGTTTGTTGGTTTGTCATCTGGATTACATAAAAACCACCAAGCGGATTTCTATGAAACTCTGTGGGAGGATGGGTCCACAATAGACCCCATTACATTTTTGTGTGGATCTGGATGAGGGGGCGGAACCAAGATTTTCTTTTCACTTTCTTTAACATCGTGATATTTTCCTTAACCTGTGTTTTAGAAAAAGAGGTTGCGCCTCAACAATGGGATTCTTAGTGGAGTGCTAAACCCAAAATCCAGTGAGCTTATTCCAAAAACTTGAAAAGCCTTCACAAAACGCTCTGATGAAGGCTTTGTGCCGAAACGCGTAAGCGTGTGTTCATTGTGATGTGAGCCAAATAAATAAGTGAAATGTGAGTATTTTGTCCTCCTTGACTTGAAGACTTGAGATGTGCTACCTTTTCAATTTTTTGGAATAAGCATTTTCTTTAACCTCTCAGGGAATAATGTAAATCAGGCCCATTTAGAGGGTTGGTATCGATGAATGTGTGCAATTGGATGCGGATCCAAATAAAAATCTGAATCTGCCAGATTTGAATAGTTGGTTGTTACAAATCCAGCCATCTTAGATTATGGTTACAGGCCTATGGATTTTTATTTTGGATAAGGCTTAATTGAATTATAGTGAACTGTCGGGTCTTGGTGGAGGTATGCGCTCCACTGAGTGTCACTCGAGTTAAAAATACAAACCTTTAAAGTAAATTTGCTGCTTACAGTAAATGTCTACTGTGAAGAGTGAAGAGCTGCTTGGATCAGACAGTAACATAATACAAAGCAGTTGCTCCTGATGCTGATTGACAGGTAGTCATCATACTCAAAAGGGACACACCAAAGAAACCAAAAAAAACCCTCCTGTCCATCATCAGGCCTACAGGAAAAAGAAGTCGACTGATGTGTCTTGACACCATACTTTTCCTTACTTTTTTCCCCCTTCTTTTTAGTGGAGATCCATTTATATTGTGTGTATTGTTTCAGACAATCGGATGTTGCTGCAGAAATGATCGCAGGTTTGATTGAAGCAGGTTGTAGTAATAGGTTTCACTGTGTGTGTCTTGGATAAAGGTTGGTCTTGTTTTTTTTATTTTGTCTGGTTTTCCATCCGTCCCAGTCTTGTGAATGTGACATATCAGGAACGCCCTTGAGGGAATTTCTTCAAATATGGAACATACCTCCACTTGGACTCCAACATGAACTGAATAGAGTTTAGTGGTCAAAGGTCACTTTGACCTCACAAAATATGTTTTTGGCCATAACTCAAGAATTCATAAGCTAACCAGAATGGCACTCAGTAGAGCTCATTCCTCTGTAAAGACTGAGCGGTCTGACACCTGTCTGCTCAGCCGTCCTGACCCACGCCCCAGCACTCCACCATGTTTTATGGAAATGAAGAAAAATGCTAAGTTAAAGTAACAGAAAAATGGTGCCTGGATCCGCCTCCATATCCAGATCCACCCCAAAATGTAATGTGTTCTTTCCTGGCCTGTGCTCCATCCTTCCACCAAGTTTCATGGAAATGTGTCCAGTTCTTTTCTGCTTGATCCTGATTTTATTTCCAAAAGGTCAAAGTTTAACTTCACTGTCACATCATAATATTCTTTCAAACTTGCTTTTCTGGTCCTTATTCAACACCATGACTCAGGAGCAGAAGCAGAGATTGTGGCCATATTTCACATTTGCAGCAACATCCATACTTGAAACACTGGAACGAAGTAATTAGTTCTGCTGATATTGATCTTGAGGTGATTGTTGTTGCACCATGTGATGAAGCTCTTTATCAGTTGTTCCATATATTAAATACGTCTAGACAAGGATGGAAATTGCACCGGTGCACAGAGGCTACATGATTAAAACACTCTGCTTCTCCAAAATAGAGGTTTCAGAAAAAGTCGAACAGGCCATTAAAATTGTTTTCTTGTCATTATTATTATATCTCACTATTAAAGTCAATACTACTGTTCCTACAAGCCTTATCAGCAAAGAGGACACCAGCCAGAGGCACATATACTTATTCAAAATAAGTGCAATTACTGGACATGTTTTTAATATTTTTAAGAGGTATTATCATGGTTTAAATTTGAAAAATATGTAATTCTTCAATTTATTTTTGAAACTGCTTACAATTGGTTTATATTCTTCTTATCCTCCATCCATGAACAAAGTGAGGAGAGCAGATAGAGATCGGTTCTCTTCATCATGTTTCCTCTCCGGAGCATAACCCGAAAAAAACTCTTTAATATTATTTTTTCATGAAACTTTTCTACACACAACAACCAAGTATTAACACATCTCACATGTACCAGAGAGGTGCATTTGATTTATTTATTTATGTACTTATTATTTTGAAAATTTAACTTTTTATTAGATACGCAGCAAGAATTGCAATTAACAGGGACAACAACGTACATGACTTCAAGTCTTTCATGCCTGTTGTATTAGGGAAGACACTACCAAACATACAGTAGTAATGTAAAAGGCTTTGGTCGAGATATTTTAATCCTCTAAATATACCATTACAAAATAAAGTTACTCATTTAAGGAAGAAGAGTTGGACATGCTGTCAGTAAAAATGGACTTTACAGAGATACAGCACTTTATGAAAATTAAAAAAAAACACTTGTATTTTAAATACAGACACTCTGGAAAGCAAAAGTGGAATAAAAAAAAATATATATATAGTAAATAAACAAATTATTGTAATAACAGCACATTCCCTCCACCCTAAGGCGATATGCCTGAACATATACATCCTTGCAAATACACCCACCATGTCAACAGCTTTATCCTGCTTCTGCTTTAAAAAATAAGTGCATGCTGTGTGTGTGTGTGAGACGGAGACACAACAAGAGAGACATAACACAACTTTCTCATATTCTTGCGCACAGAGGGAGGTAGATTGATTCCCTGCCCTGATGTGAAGCTGATGACTAACAAAACGGCTCTTTTTCTCTCTTGGCATCCGACAGCGCCGGGCTGGCTGCAGGCTCTAAAAGCACCGATACACTCCGCGGTTTATTTTTGAACTGTCCAAGGTCATTGTTCACTTTGACAGATCACAAAAGCAGGGGGATCACATCCTCAGACCCCTTTTCAATGCTAGCGTGAGTCGTGCCTTGACCCATCCCATGTGGGGTGAACGCTGCCACACATTTTGTGCTGTGAGTGTGTGTGTGTGTGTGTGTGTGTGTTGTCAGTTGTGTGTGGTCTCACTGTACCGTGTTCAGGCTGAGAGGTGAGGGGGGGAGTCGGGGGGTGTAAGGATGACAAAGTGCAGGCCCTCTTTGATCGTCAGCCCACATACTATGCTGAAGTGTTTTACAGTGAAGGGGATTATGTTTGATGTCCACCTGAGGAGCTCACCTGGAAAAGAGGCTCCACATTTCTATGAGATCTGAAAGGGATCTCGCACATTGAAGCATGACAGAAATGCAGAATAACTAGAAACGAGTTGTGATTTTTTAATGCGTGAATGTTTTCCATACTGCTGTTTGGGAACAATGTGATTATAGACCTCTAATTACTGCAAATTAAAGGGAAAGTCCTCCCTTAGATACTGTTTTTAGTTCATGACTAACACTGTTTTCCACTAAACACTTTCATGTGGCTTTTTAACAATGTCTGATTCTTTGAAAGGAAAAGAAAAAGTTTGTTTTTCTCTCTTGGTTAAAATAGGATAAGAATTAGTAACAAAATAATGAGTCATTTATTATTTGATTTATGCTAGATAATCTTTTTCTTACATGTAAATAAAATGTATTTTTAATTATTGCAACACAGTGATAAAATCAGATGTGATACATTAGAATGCAAGTCTGCATTAGACGAATGGAGACAAAACAAAAGAAAGAACAAAACACAAAATTCAGTCCATGACCAGGAGTAAAAATAGACGGTCTGTCTTGTGTTGAGTGTGTGTCGGGCTTTGTCTATCAGTCTGTGTGGAGGTGTTAGGAGAGAAAACGCAAATGGTTCAGATCGGAGGAATAAGACATCATTTAAGTATTTGCTGAACTCTCAACACAAAATAAAATGCATTTAATTTTACTCTTAAAATCTCACATAGCACATAAAAACAAATGTGGGCAATATAAGCGTCACAACATTTTATATGTTAATGACTGAGTTGGAATCATTGTTTTATTTAAAATACGTTTGCTATTTAAAAATAATTATGTCACACAGTAATGTATATTTCAGTCCCTTATACGTTTACTCTAATCATCTAAAATAAAGTAATGTTGAAATGACTTTTAAACACAATTTACTCAATTCATTTGAACATTTTGACAGTGATTGAAAGGAAAGCGTTGACATTTATTTTTCCTTTTATTATCAGTATATGAAATGTATTGGTTGTAAAGCACCAGCATGTGATTTAGTGTTTGTCGCAAGACATGTAAAAAGTTGAAGCTGGTAAATAACTTCTTTTTTTTTTTCTAAGGCTGAGGTTGGGGTGGATTACAGAAGGGGTTCCCATCAGGGGAGGGGTCAGGAGATGATTTCCATTAATCAAATCAAATGTATTAGATTAGAAATAGTCTATTTTAGCCATAATTGTTACAAAAGATAAATTGTAGTTACATTTAAATTAGAACCATGCAAATAGAAAATATGTGTTGTGTGTTTGGATAAGCCTATTAGTGTGTGTGCCCTTAATGTTTGTATGCTTCAACCACCTCTAGCGGGTGTCTCCAGTCTCTGGCACCGTTATTTTGGTGAAAATTTCAATATCAGTCAGTCAATTAAAATGACATGAATAGCAAAAAATATTTCAAACGGAGAAAAAATGTTTGACCTATATATTTATATTTTATATACGACTATTTAATCTGACGAGGATTGGTATGTCACATGACCCTCTTAGTTATGCTTACTGCTTGTCTCTATGTGGAATTCCTGTATTGAATGATGTTGCGGCTCATCTGCGTTTAGGGTGCCCGTCACTGCAGAGACAGCTGCTGTGGTCCTGGAGCCTCCTTGAAGTTCCTCAGACATCAGCTGCAGAGCCCTGCTTTGTCACCGTTTAGTCATTTTGGAGCCAGATGAACCAGCGTAGTTACAGAGGATCTGCTCTTTGAAAGTGTTTGGCCCGCAGACGGCTGACAGATCCAGCAAATCCTTAACAGACGGAGTGTGTTTTACGAGTCTGTCTGACCGTGGTCAGTGTGTAATTAAGAGCTGGCATCCCAAAGCTGTTATTACCAAACAGTAAACTATAGCAAGGAAGCAAACGCTTTGTGGAACACGGCTGAATAGAGACACGTTAAACAGTTGTGATGTACTTAGTTTTCATTTTTTAAAGACAAAAATCCAAGGCATACATCTTTTCTTTTTTCTTTTTTTACGGTTATTGGTGCTGGGAAATTTCCATGATCCAGTTCCTTATTTACCTTATCCTCCCAGTATCCCACACTAGTGCTGGTTTTACCTTATCTTTCATTTTAATTTCTAACCTCTGATTAACTTTGCCCCCTGACCTAGGAAAGTAAAATGACAGGTTTAGTTAGAAGAAGAAGAAATAGTGTCCACTTACCATCTATTGCTAAATGAGATGAATGTGTTTTATATGGAGGATTATACAGGACTGCACAGCTGTTCCTCTGTCTGCTTGCAGGCTGAGCTGCTGACTGGTTCCTCAGTAACTAATGTGGAGGAAGCGCTCCGGGCCGGTCAGGAGCTGCTGAAGAGAGGCTGCGGGTCAATCATCATCACTTTGGGACCCGAAGGCTGCGTGGTGCTCAAGGCACAGGACTCCAAACATGTTCCGACTCCTGCAGTCAAGGCAGTGGACACCACGGTAAGCATGGCACTTACACTGTATATGTATTTGTGTGGTGTCTTTTACCAGAGAGCATTTAGCCAAGCTGAGATTGCAGTATTGATTGGTTGTTGCATCATTTTGGTCAAGATGTAATTTCTAATCAATTAATCTCAAAATCAAACTGATCCCCCTTTTCATGTAGTGCTGCCATTGATTTTGACTTGCGTTTTTCTCTGGATTAATGATTGGATGATCCTTTAACTTTTCATCCATAGCCGTCATCGGGTCAAATCTTTAGCTGAAATGATGAATCAGAAAATGAATCAGCAACTTCTTATTTATCTGTTAATTGTTAAAGCATGTTTTGTTTTGTTTTTAAGCAGAAATGCCAGTTCCAACCTTGAATAATTTGGGTGGTTTTCAAACAGTTTTTTATTGAATGAAATACCTGCAAACTAATGACATTCCATCAGCCTCAGCTGTACTGTGTGTCAGTGATTATAAATAAATGTTAATGTTAACATCAGCATGTTTAAACGCTGACTTTAGCAGTTAAACTCAAACCACCACTGTGCCAAAGTGCAGCCGTACAGAGCTGCCCCTGTGGCTGTATCTTTTTTATCTGATTTTAATGATCAATAGTTTAGTCTATAAAATGGCAACCAAAAAAAAGTGAAAATTCCCAACAAGATCTTTCTTTTGTTTGTTTGGTTCCACTAATATCCCAGAGCCTAAGATAATAAATTTACACTGATACTAACAAGAGAACTCAGCGAATGATCACTTTGTACAGATTTAACCAGAGGACAGATAGCATGTTTAGCACCACACATCCAACACATTTCAATTTATATGAAAATTTATTATGACATAAAGAGAGAAAATGTGCAAGTAGAGTACATTATTTATATAATTGTGTATATATAATTTATATAATTGTGTATATTATTTATAATATATTTATTTTAAATATGTAATTATAAAATATTAGTTATTAATAAGAATGTTTGAGGTTGTTTGTTTTTTTTACATTTAATCAGATATTTATTGTTCATACAGAGGCACGTTTGTCAGACAAGGCAAAAAGCAGAAGAACACAGGGACAAATACAAACAACAAACAAACAGCCTGATCCACCGCTACCCTACAACCCTAACAAGACAGATAGCGCAGTGGTTAGAGCACGTGACCCATGTACTGAGGCTATAGTGCTCTAGCGGTCGGTGTGGGTTCGATTCCATTTGCTGCATGACTTCCCCTCACTCTCTCTCTCACATTTCCTGTCACCTCTTCCGCTGTCCTGTCCAGTAAAGGCATAAAATGCTCCAAAAAATAACAAAACCAAAAAAAAAAAAACATCATTATGAAACACCATCACCCTGAGGCCTAAATAAACCGACAACTTCCAGACCCAAAATAGTAATGCTAATTGTCTCCATCATCTATGATGACATCTGCAGACATAGCCAAACAAACAAATACATAACAAAAATAAATACATCTAAAAATAGATAAATGTATAAATATATAGACAAAGAACAGTTAATCACAAATGTTATGATAGGACATTAATTATCTCTTGCAGCTTTGTCACGTGATGTTTCTCATCATGAGTTCTGCACTGATTTGTCATTTGAGTAGTTTTTTGATGACTCAGAGGAAGATCACGGCTGTCACCAGAAAAGATGGTAAACAGGTGAGAAGAATGTTTGAAATGGAAAACTCAACTTCTCTATAGACACAGGAAGGCATTGCTCTAAAAAGGTTTCCAGCTGTAACAGGAGAGACTCTTTTTCACAGGAAGTCCTCGGCTCCATTACAAAGCGTTGTCACACGTTACTTTGTATCTGCCCATTCATCACAATCCAACGAACTCCTGCTGCTCTGAGCTCGGGCCGAGCCACAGATCTGTCTGTTGCTCAAGTGGAACGGTTTAAGATCACTGGGGATGTTGTGACCGGCGGTTGTTTCCCCTCCCTGATCTTAATCTTTTTAAGTGGCCAGCGTCTCCTGACTCATTTCACACTGGTCTGTGTGACTTGCTGTCGTCACAGGCTTCCTGTTCTGCTGAGCAGATACGTCACCGCACAGAGGTGTTAATCACTTCTTTGTGTGCGCCAGCTTTGATTGAAGCCTTTTAATTGTTTGTGCAATGGATACTTTGACTGAGTAGTCCCCCTCAGGTAGTTTTATAGTGCTATAATTTCCAAATGCTTAATCTAAATGGTAAGCATGCGGTTTTAGTTTGACTTGCAACCCACATCAGAGTGTGAAAAAGCAAAGAAGAAGGGCAGTAAAGAGTGTTGAGTGTTTTCCTGTGTTTTGCACACACACTCCAGAGGAGCTGCAGCTGAACTGAGCTGCAGCTCCAGGTCACTCTGGCATTTAGAGAACAAAGGTCCCGTTTTCTTGAACGCTATGTGACCTCCTCCGTGCCCCCACATTTCCAAGCAGACGCGAATAACTTACCTTATTCACCATCTTCAGTCTCACTGCTTCCAAATAACCCCCAGCTACCACCCCTATCCCCCCCCCCTCCTCTCCCATGACTCACCTCCTAGGCCTGCATCAGTCAGCAGAAAGCTGTGGTCGGACCTGCTGCGTAACCCCGACGCCCCCCCTTCTGCTCTTTGATGGATCCATAAATTCTGTAGTGTTTAACTCTTTTGGACATCATGATCCCTCTTCCAGTAAGGCCCTTTCTTTCTTTTTTTTTTTTACTGGTGAGAGTAAAAAAAAAAAACATGTTGTTATCTACATCATTTGTTCACCTCTGTGAGCCTGAAGGCCTCTAAAGTTAGGATTACCTCCGGTTATTACAGCTGGGATTGTGTGTGTTTTTTTGCTCCGTGTAAAACATTGAGTCAAAGCACGTCACGTTTTCTTTACAATTTTGCTCGTATCGGATTGTGAATCGAGGCCGTATTCTAGGCTGCAATTCTTCGAAGTCAACACAGTGAGTCACTTGCGGTTTCTCGTTATTTTAGCGAGGCTACTGTTCAGTTTGGCTCCACTTGTGGCTACAAAGCAGAACAAACATAAATCTACCTTTCAACATTCTTATTTGGTTGCATTTTGTCTTTTTTTTCACTTGTCACAGGCTGAATGTTCGTCTTTTACCGGTCTGATCAGAAAAGATTTAGCTTTCTCCTGACTACAGCTGCCATCTGCTCCTCCTGCAACCGTCTGAATAACACATTTTACATGACACGTGCAATCATGGGGTGAGTCAAGGTCGGGAATCTGGATGACAAAGCAAATCCCCTCATCCACTGCGGGTCTCCCCCCATCTCCACCACCCCCCCACCCCCGTCATCCATTTGTCTTTTTTTTTTTGTCTTAAATTGAGTACAGGCTTCCCTCACTGAGATCACAGCCTTGTCCATTTTGTATAGACAAGGCTACAGCACACACACACACACACACACACAGTGCCTCCTAGCATTAGCAGGACTTGGGTGGCCTTCCACTGCTCCGGGAGGTCCACTGTGTTGGGCAAAAAGGTAGACAGCGCTGTCTAAACCAGACATTACAGCTGTACAGTGGGTCTGGACACTCAAATTATTCCCAGTCTTCTCCCATGACTGGAGACATGTAAGGACCAATGGGATGATTCTTTCCTGGTAGCCAAAGGTAAGGGAATACCTCCTGAACACTGCATTCCTCCACCCTGCAAACCGTGGGTCAGCATGACACAATGAGAAAACCGCCACATCACCATGTTCTAATGGGCTGCACATGCTTCAGCAGCTGCTTTTTAGCAGCCCGGATAATGGGCCAGTATATATATGTTGCTCAGTGTTGCCCACTAAGAGTGAAAGAGGACAAAGACAAAACACTGCGGATGTATCAAAGATGTGAGAGCCCTAATTGGTCCGATTAAACGTGTTTTTGAGCCCTGAATCTTCCTCTCTCGTTACTTCAGACGAGCCGTCTCCGGCTGTTTGCTTGTCTTACAGGAAGCTTCCGGACGTGGAAGCCACTGTGAGTCATCACTGCCCCTCTGTAGGTCTTTTGCTCTCCCAGGATGCCTTTCATTGACGAAGGCTGGAGGCTTCACATAGCTCCATCTGTCAGATCAGGGTGGGAGTCGAGATCGCAGGAGGCCTCTGGGTGAGAATTACAGTCACAGGTTCTGGAGGCTCGAAACGTTCAGTGGGCCCAGAAGACTCTGTAACATGAAAGATGCATGCAGCGTGGAGTCCTGTATGAGATGAGCATCCTCCATAGGTTCGGTTTGTTTTGTGTCAGTCTGTGGTGCTTAGCGCTCATCGCTGCAGCATTTCTGCGCTGCACTTTAAACATCACCTGTCAATCAAAGCATGTGGGCGCTGCTGTTGTTTTTGTCCTTGGATTTTCTGGTTGACTTCTGAGTTTCTCTATGTGCTCCTTTGTCTATGGCAGCTATTATATTGTCCATTTATTTTAAACTCACATCACTCCTGCTGCTGTCAGAAGCATTGATAAAAGGTCACTGCCCCAGAGTTGTGTCAGTAATAAGTGTTAAATAGACAGAAGATGACTCATTCTAATGTAACATTTTAACTTGTTCTAAATGAGAAAATAAAAACACTTTTTTTTCTACTGTTACAACAAATCAGGAGAATTCTGGAAGTAGTTTAATTGACACAAAGCAAAAACTGTCTTCTTGCATACGTTTATTTCACAGTCACACACAAAAAAAACACATCTAAAAAGAACTTCCTAAACTGTACTCTGTTAATTCTGAGCTTCTCTCAGACACACCTGCCATCCTAATTTCTACTTTCAGCCTGAGTACTAGAGGGGAGGAACGGCTCGGAGATAAGACGCACCGGACGGAGTCGACGAGTCAGAGCATCAAGGCTCATCTGCGGCAAACACTTGTGTCACTTGATTGACAGGCATCCAGATCTAACCTTCACCAAACTGTGTAGAGGGCAGCGGTGGCGGGGCTGAAGGGGGTGGCGCTTGTCAGCCTCGTTGAGTCTCATTCACTCGATCCAGTAGCGTCACGCGCCAGTCTCAGGGGAGGACTTGTTAGTAAGAAGGTAGAAATGTTGGATGGTGGCTCGTGGAGTCGGGTGAACTGATTTAGATCGGAACAGAGAGGTCTTGTTTCATTATATAGTGCTGATTTAAAGCGTTGGTGCAATAGAAAATGACAACCCTATAACTATAATCAGTCATTTTTTCGGATTGTATATTAGCAATAGATCAAATAACTGTGAAATGTGAGGCATTAGCACACAGCTTTATGGTTCCCCTCATTACTATGGAGAGTTTTAGCACAACTTTACTGTTCAGGTTCCCAAATGCAGCTTAAGAGCTCAAGAGCTACAACGCTTTAAAGACAGTTAACCGTGCTAATGTTGCTTAAAATTTGTTTAAACAAAATTTTTTTATAATTAAAAAAAAACACACAAAAAAAACTTCAAATTAAAATGATTAACTTTGTTTTTTACTCATTTCAGTGTATTTTCTTGATGTGTATCGTAGTGACTTTGCTTATGTCAGGGTTGTGTTTGCCCCAGACAGCCAACAAATCAGACGTTGCAGGTTTGACAGATATTGCACACTGAAGTAAAGCACATGCAGTATTCTGGGGTATAAATCAAGATTACAGATTGTACATCGTAGTAGGAAATACTAATATATGTCAACAAATTATAAAAAGTACCTGCAATACATGCTGGTCTCTTGGCTGTGAGGATCACCTTTGGATAAAGGATTTTTCATGAAGCCGCACATGCAGAATATTCACATCATATATTTATTTTCATTTCTTAGTGGCAGTACTTGGTAACATGCAGTTTTCATCTGGACAGAAATATAATGTATGGAAGCAAAGACCGGCCGTGATATTTTGGATTTTGTGTAATTTTATGTAATTCTATAAATATTATACATCATTTAATATCTTCTTGTTAATTGATGTTTAAATTTGAATAACTCTGAATTTATAGCATTGGAAAATTTTACTTTGAAAAACTTGACTTCCTGTTATTAGAATTCCCATCTTAAAAATTTCCAGGCCAGATATGAGTGATTCAATAGGACAATGGTCTGATCAGGTTCATTCAGTCTAAATTGATGATCCCATGTTCAAGTTTCCTTTTAAATTTTGGGATGATTTTCACCAATACAATTAAAGTAATGTCTTTTTTTTCTCTTGTCTTGAATTTTTAGATCACAGATTGACTGAATCCATATGAATATATTTTAGAAATATATTTTTTGAGTATCAGGCACTTTAATTTTTTTGTAGAGTTTCTGACCAATAAGAAAACATGCTTGAAAGCTTTCAAGCTTTTGAAACAGTGTAATCAATTGTGTAATCAGTTGCTCAAAAGATTCAAATCAAGAATTCGTTTTTTAGTACAAGCCCAATGCAATGATAATTGTGATTTCCAAAATTCAGTCAGGTCATTTAAAAAAATTGTCACCCTGATGAAATTTCTCTATTTTCAATCCTTAATAATAAATAATTGTATTCTATTTTTAAGAGTAGCTTTGTCAAATTTGAGCTGTCGGCATAGGTTTGATACTTATACTAGTGTTAGGTGTCATAAAACTGTTTTGAGCTTCACCATATCTCTGAGTGCAAAGATAAAAATGTTTGGTGCTCGGAGATTTTTCTATTACCTAATCCAGTTCTCAAAACTGCCCCCCCCCCCCCCGTACTGTGCTCCGTTTGTCATCAGTTCCCAACAACTCAAGAGTGATATCATCATTTCAACCGCAATGTGTGAATTGGGAGATGGGCCAGGGCCAAACCAGTGGGACTGCTCCAGCAAAGCCTTATTTCCAGATGCTAGCCCAACTGTAGCCCAGCCGAGCTACCAGACAGGAGACATAAATACACCATGGCTTTTAAACATGGAAATCCACCAGGCCTGTGAAATGTTTGAGCTCTGATCTCACTCTTTCCAGCATCCTTCCAGTCCAGGAGTCACACCAGTGGCATTTACCGGTGTGGAGGTGGAGTGAAATGATGATCTTTCAAATAAATCAGATCACTTGTTTCATCCCATATCGCTTGCATCTATCATCTGGATGCCCTCCAGCTACCTCTTATCTACCATGGACTCTGTTTGGCCCTCTCTGTTCCTGGTGCCCCGGTGCAATCACAGGGCATGGCCCTCCCTGCCCGGTTGGGATTAGGGTTAGGTTCTGTGCTGGGCCCAGGGTAAGGGATGTTTGGAGGGGAGGGGGGTTACAGAGGTGCTGAGAAGAGGAGTGCAATGAACTCTATTGAGAGCTGCAGTGATGAGTAATGGAGCAGACTTGTGAGAACCAGTGTCGGGGGCCATTTGTGGTTAAACATGAGCGCGTCGCCACATACCATTGTGCCTTTTCCCATCAGTGCCCCCCCCCCAACCCCCACCCCCCAGCCAACCTCCTCCAGGGCGTAGACGACACATTCCAGGTCTATCAATAGAGGAGTCGGGAAAATGCATGAATTATCTGTTCAAAAATAGCTTTTAAAGCAGTCGTGAGGATCTCTAAACCCAGTGGGGTGTCTTCTGCTTTTGATCAGGAAGTTGTTTCGGACAGGGGGATCATATAGTATGTGATAGGTAACAGTCTTTAGCTCAAACCCATCAGTCACTTGAATAAATAATAATTCATTTCTTTAGGCATGGTTTGGCATTCCTTGTGATTTTTTTTAAATGTAAAAGGATGCCATGAAACAATCATTCCTCTTTAAGATGTTTCAGAGGCTTATTACATCCAATTTATCTTTCTGCTGGTGTGTGTTTATTGTTCATAATACAGCCATTTATCTGAGAGCTGACACTTTCAGATGGTAACATTTTCAGTAACTCATGTGAAAGCAGTTGAGCCATAGCACCCCCTACTGTTGACAGCTGATTGAACTAGCTGTCCCATCTTTTCATAAACACCTAGTGTTCCTACTCTTTAAAATATATGAAACATTTCAAAAGGTAACGCTGATAAGTCTTATTTTTATGTGGATTCACTGTTTTATTGCTCTTCACATACATTCGATGTGATTCTGCTGAGCAGGGCACTTGGCAGTAGAATTACACAGCGGGACTGTTTGAGCACAGGTGAAATTTAATAAAATACTGATGTAATATTGTTTCTTCCCAGGGTGCTGGAGACAGCTTTATTGGAGCACTGGCATTTTACATGGCACATTATCCCACAATGCCTCTGGAAGAGATGGCCCGCAGAGCCAATCAGGTGGCGGCAGTAAGTGTGCAGGTTGTTGGCACGCAGACGTCTTACCCCTTCAGAAAGGACCTACCAGCTGAACTCTTCTGACCGCAGCAAATCAACGAGCAGACACTGGTTTCAATGAGGATGGACAGTACTGAGCCACTAAATGATGGAACTCATGCTGCTTTAATATAAAGCTGAACGACGCTTTAATTTAACTCCCAATGTAACAATTATGCGATGACAAGCCTCCATACATTTCTTACCAGTATTCATTTTCGATTATCATAATTTTAAACTGTTTAAAAATTGATAAACATCTTTGTATGATACATACTTGACCTACTTTATTAATTACCACAATACATCATAATTCACAAATGGTTAAATTATAGGAACGCATTGTAAATATGAAGTTGTACA
Source organism: Chaunax sp. Z400 (assembly GCA_037577475.1). Classification (NCBI taxonomy): domain Eukaryota; kingdom Metazoa; phylum Chordata; class Actinopteri; order Lophiiformes; family Chaunacidae; genus Chaunax; species Chaunax sp. Z400. The sequence goes on from CM075194.1 coordinate 20,502,264, forward strand.
AACAACTGACTGAATCATGAGTGATACTAGATGGAACTGTTTAATAACTCCTTATCATCCATGGATAACACAGCTATTAAAACAGCTACTGTGGCCCCAACAAAGAATCACTTTTACACATCAGTGGTCGTTTGTTTAACATTAGTAATAATCCACACTTTCTTGAAGGTTGGTCAGTTTGCATCCTGCTGGACACCGTAGAGGCCTTTTGACAGATCCAGGAAGAAAGCCAAACAGACGCGTTGACTGCTGAAACATCCCGACAATAAAAATCGTCTGTTCAAACCTAGCAGGTTTATGTTGTCCGTATAATTCTGTGCTTTCTTAGATCGATCTGATCTTCCGCTTTTCAAAGAATAGGACGTGCTTGTTCACTGCAAAGACAGAGAGCAGATTTTAAGTAGAAGTCACAGCATCTGGATGAAACTGTGAACAATGCAAAGGAGAGTGGGTGTCACAATAAGGGTTTGATCTTGTCGCTGACATGATTTAAGTGTAATTGGCCCTGGTCCCCTTTATTATATACCATACAATTAAACATTATTATTATTTATTATGACTTTGTAATACGTGATTTACTGGAACTCAAACAATTATTATTTCAAACAAATAAGCTGATATTCATATCATGTGGTAGACAATATATTAACCACTGGGATCAATATATTTACATATACACAGAAAACCCCAATGTCCATTTCGGATAAACTAGTCATCAAACTAGTATTTTATCCACAGTGTCAAGATTAAAATCAGAAATAACTATGCCTTTAATGTTTCCGAGTATCATCATGGACATTTTTTACACATTGACTAGTTCATTTTAATTATCTGGATCTGGAGTAAAACAAGCCTCCTTCTACAATGCAGATAGTGGTGCTTATGTTGTCTTGCTGAAAGTAGCACTTTAGAAAGGCTTGTTCTAAAACATTAACAACCTGACAGAGTTAACAGAAACATGGGTTTGTCTTTTTAACATCCCCCTGACCATGAATGACAGGATGTAGTCATCAGTACATCTGTCCATAATCATTATCGTGCAAACTATACAAACTAGCTTCACCAAACTTTACACATATATTAACCATGGTTGTGTTTTTTTATATTTAGAATTTCTACTTCTTCTTTTTTTGCATTTTCCATGGAAATATGATTTTAAGGTGACTCTGGAGGTTGGTCATCTTCTCCATAGCATATATCCAAAACAATATACACTACACTAGACTCAAAAGAATGGAGATTATATCATATACTAATAAATCTGTCGGACATTTTTTTTCCAGTGGTCAGAGGGGATATGCAGTACAGACTAATGCTTAATACAGCATCTTGTGTAGTTTCATCTGAATAGCATGAACAGCTTCTCAACCACGTCTTACCAAATGGATCATGTTTGCGCAGCACCAGTTTGTCTGTGAGACGGTTCCTCTTTGTGTTGAAGAAGTAGCCTGTCCCTGCAGCACTCACCATCTGCACCAGGACGGTCCTGATGGAAAACAACAAGAGGATTTTAATCTATTAATGACATTTGGTGTTGTTTTACTAGGGTTAAAACATACATTTTAATTATTCTAATGGCTTCTACTTACTTTGACTTTGCCTTGGCCACTGATAAGAGAGCAGAGGATATGTATTTACATGGTTAATGCTTAGCAAACTCATCCAATACATGTGAATATATATATATATATATGAAGGCATTTCCTGGAAAATACGCGTAACACCTGCGCAGTAGACCTGTTTAATCAGCATTTGATATGCTGCACCTGTCAATTGAATATATTCTCAATAACATACATGATAAAATGTCTGTTTGTCCAAGAGCAATAAATATTTGGTGCGCAAATTGAAAGTCTTACATCTTTTACTTCAATTTGTCAAATATGAGGAACAAAAACAAAAGCGTTGTGTTTATATTTTTGTGGAGTGCATTAAGGAGGCTAGTGGTTACTAGCTAAAGCTAACTGCTAAATACAGAGCAAAGGCCGAACGGGACATTATTTGAAACTCAAAACCTTTTATGATGGAAAGGTTACAAAAATAGTCAAAACAAAAATAGGTTGAAGCTAAGTCACAGACAATGTCACGTTAGGAAATGTGAATTACAACTGGAGAATTAGCAGCTAAACTAGCGAACTGATTAGCTACGCTAAAGACAGCGCCGCATTAGCATGTAGCCGAGTCTTATGATGATCGACATAAAATGATTAAAAAAAATACTCACAGTTAACAGTAGTAAGAAACATTTTGGAGACTTTAAAACAAACCACGCAAAAGGTGTTAAAGCATGAAAATCTAAGTCACATTGAGAGGCATGTACTTCCGGTTAAACAAGTACTTCCGGGTCACCTTTAAAGTGAGCTCTGAACAGCATCACAGCCCTGCTTTAAACTTTATGTAGTATATGAATATATCTGACAGCATTATGCATGCTGGAGTGATCATAACCTATTTTTTTAAAATAAACCTTATAAACAACAAAAGGTATCGTACAAATACAACTACAAAGAAAGAAAGTAGAGATTAGTAACATACATCAATCATTGGAATTCTGATAATGTACACAATACATGTCCTTTCAAATTAAATATAAATCGTTCAGAATTTTATTTTTAGCTTTTTTTGTTTTCAAACTTCTATTAAAGTGATGTATTAAATAGTTAGATTTAACCAGTGAATCGGTAACAGAATGTAGAGCCAGACTGTTTGGATTTGTTGAATGTGGAATTTGTCAAGATCAATTAGCTGAATACAATCCATGGAAAACAAATTACAACATTACCATTAATTCGTATTCTATTATTAATAGACCCTTTTAGCTGACTTTTATTATGTCATATTTCCCATCATTTCCACTGCTGAGTCTCCATTTCTGAGGCCAACAGTGGGTAAACAATAATACCCTTAGCTGTACTCTGAGCTCATGTAGTCATTTAGTGAAACTGGGCTGGATTAGACCTTGGACAGTGAATTTACGACAATTTCCAGTTTCATGCTGAAATATCGAAATTCACTGCGCTGTCATGGCCACACCATTCAAGTTGTGAGAAAACCTTTGATGAACTTTCATCCTTTAGGTGTTGACACTATACTGACCAAATTTCAAGTTGATTTGGTCAAATCCCTCTGAGGACCTCGTCAAAATGCACTGACTATAAATTGCGCAAAAAAGACGCTAAATTCAAAATGGCAAACTTCCTGTTGGGTTTAGGTCAAGGCGCCAAGAGACTTTTTTCTGGATCTTGACATGATACACATGGTAATTTTTTAACTAATCCACTATAACATTTATACATAGGTATAAATATAGGACAAAACTTAATTCTCCTACCTTTTAACATTTTTTTCAAAAATGTGTCCAGTTTGAAGTGTGTTGCACACATTTCCCCACACACACCCGAACAGATGGAATCTGTTCCAATGTCTCCATCCACTTTGTGGTAGGAGACAATAAGGCAAGACAATACCTTGAGAATAGAGCTAGATGTTTTAGGAGCCCATCTTGAAAAGGAGATGATTCATTTCAAGGGGTTTATCCTAATGAAATAAATCTGAGTATAAGTAGGATGCCAAAATCAGACAGGTTATGATTAGATCAGCATACAATACGTATGGACAGAGTCAAAAACACAACATGGTCAGGCTGTGGAGTATGGGCTTAACCAAAAACCAAACAAGCAAATCATTTTAATGAAATAAAAAAGTGAACAGGTGGTGTATTGGGTAGCACTGACACCTCAAAACAAGACGATTCTGGGTAACAATTAGGCCTGGGGCCCATCTGTGTGGAGCGTGCATATTCTCCCCAAGTCTACGGAGGTTAGTGCCATAGTTCAAAAACATGCAATATGAACTGGTAGCTGTAACTTCCCCCATAAATGACTGTACAGGATGTACCCCACCCCTTGCCAAGTGTCAGCTAGGATAAGCTCAAACCCCCTGCAGCCCTGCAAAGGAGAAGTGGTTGAAGGAAATGGGAAGAAAAGGTGCTATATTTCTACTGAGACCGGTCAGATGAAGACAGATGGTTAGGAAACAGTCATATACCCTTGTCTTTTTCCTTTCACACTTTCTTTGCCTGCTGCACCAAATAAGCCCTTTTCCACAGAATTCGTTTTTCAGCTATATTCGTACAGGATTCAGATATCAAATTCAGCTACCCTCAGGTGTGACTGAGAAGCTTGCTGGGCACACAATTACTTTTGTCCATATAGGGACAGTGTAGGTGTATGGGTCAGCAGGGAGGTATTGAACTGTCACATCCAGAATTACAAAGGGTCTCAATAGAATGAACTGTGAACTTAAGGAGTCTTAATTCATGTGATACAGTCATTAAAACCATGGAAAATATTTCTTTCCCTATAGAAACATCAAGACACCATCAGTATATAAAATAGGTCTATCTTCAACATCAGAATGAACTGCAGTGAAAGAGGTTAGTTTACCATCTCTCCTGTTGGATGTCTTGGATGAGCATGTGTACATTTGTGAGCAAGAAAGACAGTTTTTAGTAATAGGTTGTCCGATCAGTCTTTTGGCAAAGGAAAATAGAATTGGACCATTTGACAGAGCAAATTAACTTGTTGAATAGGTTGTTATGTCTGAGACACTATAGAGGGTCTCCATTTTTGTCCTGCTCATGTCTAGACAAACATAATCTGTCTCACCTTCCTGTTAAAGTTGCTGACACATCTTGGTGGCTGCTGTCAAACTAAAAGATCTGTAAAGAATATCTGAATGAAATTAAAATTGATTGATGAAATTAATTGCATTATTTGAAAGTGCTGTAATCATTTTGTTCCTCCAAGATTCATATAATAACATATAAGTGTCCCTAAATGACATTAAGACAGTAGAGCACTGTTGAGATTTCACTGTCAGCTGTCCAGGTCCACTGGACTCCAGGGTAATAAAAGTGAGGAAATTGTGGGTAACCTTCATATCACCATCATAACTTTGGCTCCAACAGTAAGTGAAGACAACTAAACGTGGTAAGAATGAAAGAAGAAGGTTTGTTGTGTAAATTCTCTCTCTCTTCCTCCTACCTGAGCCTACTATGGTGAGTGGTGATGTGTGTGTGGCCTGTGTAGGTGTGTTCCTCTACATTTTGGAGTGTATTTCATAGAATGAACACAGCCCTCTCCTCCATTTTAGAACGCCAAATATCCCAAGCTTAGTCCCATCACCACCCCCCACACCCACCCCACCTCCTTCCCAGCACTCTCAGTTTGTTAGAATTCTTGTTTATTTACCATTCAAAGTCAGGCCCTGTAGGTTAATTCTGGTGTAAATACCAAATCCCATTTGTTTCAGTTCAGTCCATTTTTAGTCATCGCGCTACAGTTGGCAATGTTCATCAGTTAGTCACACCTTTGGTCCACACAGAGTGAAATATCTCAGTAATTTGTACATACATTCACAGACGGATAGATCGATCGATAGAAGGTGGAAGGTGGCTCCATTCTTTCCTGACCTTGTTGCTGCAGTAAATGGAGATGAACATCAGACTAAGGTATGCAGCTGACGCGTCTGCATTTGAAATCTATACATGTGGAATACCTTATTCCCCCTGGCATCTTTGCAGGTGCTGTTGCAGCCAGACCTGTGAGCTGATGGTAGCTTTAGCATCCCCATTATACACCTGTAGAGCACGTGTGAAGAAAAGTGCTGTGTATTGTTAGTGGTGGTCGGATGATTAGGTGAGGGTGGATTGTTTGTGCATTGTGAGTCGTGGCTCTGAGGTATGCCTCTCTTTTCTATAATTAGTGTTTTAATGTAATGTGAGTAATAATGTGAGTCTCTTGTAATAGGACTAAGGAACATGGTACATCCTGTATGACCCAATCTGCTGTACCTGTGAATGTAATGCAATATATTTAATTTGATATAGTGTTTTTTTCCCCATTGGGAGTATCTCTGTTGCCACTGCTATTTTTGTCCTTTAGTTAATTCCTTTACCTAATTATTTTATATCACCTTAGCTCATTCTTTGATTTGTTTGATTTGATGATTTATTTTCCTCACTGTTAAGCTGTAACTTTTTGGTCTGAGTGGTGGCTTAAGTCTCTGAGTCTTTTATCCTTTTTAAACCAGCTGATCTGAGGGTCTTAACGGGAGGCTGATATTTTTGGTGTTGCTTGTGTGCGCCAGCTAACAGGCCGGGTGGGTTGCAACATCCTTGCAGGTGGTGGTTATTGGATGGAGGCCTCACTTTTCTCCTTGTGTCCTATTGCATGCACATGTTGCTGTGTTTTCCCAGCCAGATGGTCATTTGGTCAAGTAATGTGTGTGTGATTTTGTTGTGCCTCTCTAACTCCTGTGTGACTTTGTCTTGCAGTGTGAGCAACTGTGGTGTGATTTGCACACTACTGGTGGTGGTGAACACTCTCTCCCCCTCCCTTTCACTCCCCTCCTCCTGCAGGTTTCTCTGGCACCCTCTCCCCTGCTCTGGTAATATTTACATGGTTGTATTTTTTTAAACTAATTATAAAATACTTTTTGATAATAATAAAGTTTACATTTTAACCTGGTCCTTGCAGTTGTTTTAAAGCCTTAACAATTCCCTTGGTAATGCACGTCTCTGCTCCTCCTTATTACTAACCCGTAGATGTATCGGTTATTCTCTGGGTGAAATTCCCATAGCTGGGTTTTGTCTAGATGCCCTGGACATAGATGGATGGATGGATACAAAGATACTTAATTGATCCTGATAATATCAAAGGATCACGATGTCCATAGAATGAATCCCTGTGACTTTGATGAACTTCTGACTTTTATTTATTTAGAGCCATAATGACGCTAACTTTTGGGGGTTTGAATAAAATGTCGCACCGGTTTTGGATTTCCACAAAATTTGGTACTACCATTCACATCCCCCACAGGATGAATTCTAATAACTTATCCAACATACGACCTGCTGTCTAGTAACATCAACAGATCAACATTTCAATTTTTCCTGTACTGTATTTTGGTTGATGACCAAATTCTTGCAAATAAATTAAATTCAACATCAACCTATAGCCTACTAGGATGAACTAAGACGGTGACCATGGAAAATGACAGTGTCACATCAGCATGTCATTGTGTCATCAGTGCCATGTGGTCATGTTAGCATGCCAGCATGTTAGTATGTCACACAAAGCTATAGCATAGGTTGAGACTTTTCCGTTGGGCTTTCTGCATTGATTTGCATCTCCATTAGACCAGCCCTACCATCTCTGCAAAGCATGACCACCTCCAAGCGGGTTGCCATGATGTCAGATGGGCAACCCAGATCATTCAGGGGCAAAAAGTAGCATCTTCATCTTCCTCTAGATCCTATTTGACATCCCTTCTCCGTTTTTCAAACAACAAGCAAGGGATGCCACTCAAAATTATAACAACAGCCTAAAAATTCATTACCGCAAGTAGCAAGCTGCCAACAGCCATTAAACAGTGCCATAGAAAACAGCACTAAGGAGGGTGCTGCTTTTACATAATCGACTCAAGACAAGTGTGTCATCAGTTAAAATGATTTCTTAGAAATTTTAAAAGAAAATGATCTGTCTGGTGGTACGGCCGTCTTATACCATGTCTCCCAGTGGATGGTTGGTCTGTATTATAATTGTAAGGCTCAGTTTCGATGAAACAATCATAAAAGCAGGAGGTGGAACGTCTCTGTCATCAGTGAGAGCCCTTCAGCCGTCTCTTGAGTGTCCTCAGGAAGAACAATGTCTGAACGGGTGGACTAACAGTAATGACATATCTTCCTCCAGAGCTTCTTTCCATCAAAAAAGGAGATCTAGTGTGAAATGCCACTTTGAGGTCCCTCTGAAGCATATATTAGATAAAAACAAAAAATGGCATGTGAACATGCACTAATGAGCCTAAATGGAGCTGCACTGACAAACCCAGAAGGGGAAAGCCATGGATTCAAGCGGAAATGATCATGAATGTTATTGGACAGGCCAAGGAGCGCTGTAACCAGGCAGGGAGCAGCTGTCGGGATGTGAGTGGAGGAGCTTGCGTCACTGAGGGATAATTCTGAGAAGGAGGCTGAGACCACTAGCTCCAGCCTCAGCACTTCTCCTCCTTCCTCCTCCTCCTCCTCCTCCTCCTCCTCCTCCACATTAGCTACTGTTTCCTTTTCTTCCCTCATCATACTTTCTTTACTTTATCTCAAATGCTCTTTCTTCTGAATCTGACTTATTATTTGAGAACTTCTGTTTCACTTAGGATCCGGGTTTTTTTGTTGCTTTTGGACACTTGAACTCAGGTTGTTAGGCAGACTCACTGCTAATCGAAGCTGGAGCCAAAACATACCCATGACTATTAGAGAGTTATTTGACCTGGGAATTGATGTAGATTGTACCCTCTCCCACTGAAGATAATAAGCAGATATTAATGGGGGTAGTGGGTTTTATGTCTGGTGTGATACTGGCTAAAGAGAATGATCTGTTTGTTCATCCACAACCTTTGAAAACCGAACTGATGATGTGGTTGAGTGTTTCATTCCACTGCCTTGGAATCAATCATACATTCTTGGTGTTATAAATAATTAATAAGGGGAAATGTGTGTTCTGACTGCATGTATCCGTTTGATACTGACCGAAACTTTGGATTTGCAGAATCGTGGCACCCTACTCTAAATGAATAAATCAATTAGAGTGAACGAAAACTTCCGTTCAATGATTAAAGTAATGTGGTAATTTACATTCTATGTCATCAACAGTTTGTATGCATACACAGTGTTCAATCAACCTCACACTGCAGATTCAGGCTGTGCCAGAGCAATAATTATTCATTAATTTGATCCCATATAACAGGTAGTTTAATTGAGGTCTGGATCTCTTCTTCAAGAGACACATGTGTACAAAAAAATGAACATTTAAGTTTAAACATGGAAGGAAGCACAGTAAATTCACAGACACATATACATTATCACAATCAGCACATAATCCTTACATCTACTCCTTAGCAATTAAATGCTCCACTATTTTCACCAACTAGTCTCTAATATTAACATTTTGTCCTGGGCAGATAAAGGAATTGCCAAAACTGCGGAGAGCGCTGTGAGCAGCTGCTGAAAGTAAGCTTGTGAGAGCCGTTAAGCTAACATAGTAAAGTAAACCTTGACTGAGAAACTGTTCATTTAATTGTAATGATTGTCTCAGCTTAAAGATAATCAATCTCAATGAATGTTTAGCCATGACACTAGTATAAAAAGAAAACAGCAAAATTAAAACAGTGTTCCCAATACATTGTACAGGTAATATTCTCATGATTGACGTAGTTTGCAAATTAAATCAAGACTCATTTAATTAACAATCAAAGCTTTTGCTGATAAAATGCTTGCTTCCTCATGTTGATTACATCTGATTACTAATATTTTCAAGCAGTATTACAGTGCACAGCTCCACAGCAACGTATACACACACACACACACACACACACACACACACACACACACACACACACACACACACACACACACACACACACACACACACACACACACACACACACACACACACACACAGACCTCTTCCTCCAAACAAGCCTCTCAACTTGCATATTATTAGCTGTCACAACAGTGGTTTGCTGTTCTTCTGACCTACCAACCCGATTGCAGTAGGTGACGCGATGACTCACACACACACACACCATTCAGAGGCAACAGGCACCACACACTTGTTCACAACTCCCCAGCTTGCGTCAGCACTATGCCCCATTAGCAATTGCACAAAAGAGAGGAATGCAAACGGAGCTTTCATAGCGTGTATTTATCCCTTCACCGCACCATGTCTGTATCTTTACTATCTACAGTAAATCATCTGTGGTTTATTGCTTTTCTAAATTTGTAGTGCAGGGAAGACGTGACATTTAACAGAAGGAGCACACTCTACCTAAACCTCAGGGGTAGGAGGAGAGTTCAGACCTCATCAGTAGAGTATGAAAAGAATGGCGATGTCTGAGGGAATATTTTATGGTGTGAAACAAACAAAATGCACCAAAAAATGTTGATTCACTACATCATCATCAACATTTATGTTTCCTAAATGAAATAACTTTAAAGGGCACTAACATGCAGTTTGGTTTACTGATCCAGAATCATACAGTAGGAAGCCACTGCTAGTGAGTTTGTGGGGGGGGGAAAACTACAGTTGAAGATTATTTCAAATTCTTTTTTGTTTTGTTATTTTTTGGGCAGTTTTTTGCCTATAATAGATGGGAAAGTGAAAGATTTGAGACAGGAAATGGGGAGAAAGAATGAGGGGGTGGACATGCGGCAAAGGGCCGTGTGCTGGAATCAAACCCACGGCCACCGTGGGAGGACTGCAGCCTCTGCACATGGGGCGCACGCTTAAACCTCTGCACTATCTGCACCCCAGATTATTTAAATTTTGAAGATCTGTTCATTTAGCAGTTCTCCTGTTGCAAATATCAAGCTTAAATATGGGTCTGTAATTGTGGCAAGCTGTAGGCGGTTGATTTTATGGATAATAATGTTCCATTATGTTTTGACGCCCACATTTTTACTTAAATGCAGCACTGAACCAAAAATATATTGTCACTTACGTACAAAAACACCCCAGATACTGTCAGCATGCCCTCACAGTCTGTCCCTAATTCATTATGAGTGAGGCCGTTCCAGAAAATGCTGCTTGATTACATCACACTCTGGTCTTCACTCTCTCTGGAGATTTTGAGGCGATTTGTCTCTCTGTATTTCTTAATCCAGCAGTCCAAGATCACTGGGAATTCTCTCCCAGGGTGGATTTTTGTTTTCAGCATAACCCAGATTTGGCTGTTCATGTTCTCCTTTCAATGATAAAATCTAATCTCTTCTTTACACGACGGTACAAATCTAATTAATGTTTTGTTTTTGTGTAAATCCAGTAAACTGCATTTGCATTTGCCTTGCTGTGTTACCAGTGTTCTCTATACCATTTATACAATATTTTTTATTTATGCAATGCTTGTTTAAAATCATAAGCAGGAGCTGGTGCAGGCAAGAGCAATAATATCTGTGGAGTGGTCTGAATTGTTTTTCCACTTGCGTAAATGGCAATGATTGTGTCAGTTATGATTTCATGCACTAATGTGCATCAGGTTGCTATGGTTACACTATTGTACTAGTGAAGCCCTCACATTGGTTTTCCATGATGGCAACAGGTCAGTGAGGGTGAATTTGTGGTCTGAAATGTTGAATGCAGGCAATCAAATGAAAACAGAAATAAATAAAAAAGTATCACGCTTGTTTAAATCATTAAGTGCAAAATGAATATTAAAGTGATTCAAAATGCACTGTGTTTTCTCTGAAAAGGTTATTCTAATAATACTCTACGCATCATATTACCTTGAATGCATCTTTTCAGAATAATACATAAACCTTTTACTTTCCCAAAGTAAGCGACAAAATTTCCTTTTCACTCCAAAATGTCAGTTCCTGTATCTCTATATATAGCTACGCTCTTTATATAGGCCTCCTTAAGTCCACAATAGCTTGCTACTTTACATAGTCATACGGACCACGGTGTTGTTAGGAGTAATGTTATAAAACAGGCAGCCAGTGTGTCCTCCTCCCATCTGTTCTCTCTCTTCTATCCCTATTTCTCTGTGTTCCATGACGCAAAGCCTGAGTAGGAGTGGACAAACCTTCTGCTCCCTGAGAGGACTGAGTGGGCCGCCACCATCCTCTGTGTGCGCACCAGAGATGGAGGCAGAGATGGAGGCACATGGTAGAGGAGGAGGGGGGGGGGGCATTTGAACATTGAGTGGAAGCCTGAGAGAAGGAGGCAGTGGTTGATGCAGAAAAGTAAATAATGGTTTTCAATGAGGAGCAGGACAGGAGAGAGCAGAACAGGTTTATTAGATGGAGGAAGAAGTGGCTGAGTGACAAAATGCAGAGAAAAATAAGGTGTGGGGAGGAGATGAGGGGTTATAATAATGGGGGAGATAAGCACAGAGGAGCAGAAGCAGCACCAGTAAACAAATGGGGACAATATCGGGAATTCAGGAATGACATCCTGCCATGAAATGCTTTTCAAATCAACCGATCCTGAATCAAATTTGTACTAATGATTTTGTTAGCCACAGTAGTGTCGCAGCTTTGGTCACATGTACACATACCCTCTCTGTAGAAGCTTAGCATTAACAACTTTTCATACATTTTCAAAACAATAACATCATCGACCTACTGTTTCCTCCTTTGTTCTATAAACATAGAGCTAAGTTATAATAAGGGGAAACATAAGGTACAGGTTTGACTCCACTCTATGTGACTCACTTTTAATACCAGGTAGTTGTTTTTTTTATATTCAAGGATAGTACTCCCTTAATGTGGTGGGAATCTTTGCTGATCGTCATAGTGACACGGATGAATCATCATCTTCAATGTGACAATGAAAAAACAGGTGATTTTGGGAAATCCTACATCAGAGTGGACACAAGACAACTGTGGTTACTCTATGTAATCTCTAATCAATCAGTGGTCTGCAGTGTTGTCGCTCCACTGTTCAGAGTCAGCTGAGCTCACAGGGAACCTTGACCAAGGTGATGCCAAGAAAGTATCAGGTAGCAAGTACTGTCCACAACTTTGGAATTTTCCAACTTTCCACAACTTCCATACCATACAATGGAAACATGGTACAAGTGTGCTCCTCTCTGGCTAATTAGGTGAAAGAGGAACGTATTCATGTAAAACAAATACCTTAAAGTAATTAAACCTGAGTACAATGATGTTTTGGAGCCACTTAAAGGAAGTGTAACAAGTGTAAACACAATCTAACACAATATCGTCACAGTTCCAATCTGCAAGACTGCAAGTTTGTACCAACTCATGATAAAACTATCTGGTACTTATGTACGAGAGGGTGTATCAGCTTTTTCACTATAAAATTACTCAATTGGGCAATAAATTCATTGGCTTTCATTGTTAAGGTTTTCTGAGTAGTTGGACAAAAAAATGCAGAGCTCAGAAGGACAGAGACGGAATAAAGATTTAACAAGTTTCAATGAGGTAATTGAGTGACAAAATATCCAAATGTGTGAATAAATGCTGAGAAGCTTCTGTAGCTGGGCTGAGAGCAGACAGGCAGATGGGAATCCTCTTCACAGAAGGAATAACTCATGGAGAACAGACAGACTTCCAGGGCACGGCAGGGAGAAGAGTGGATCTGCAGCACCGAAGATGAAGTCAGGCACAGACGAGCAAACAGGTTCAAAAATCACAAGAGCGCTCGGAGAGCACAAACCTCTACCAAGGCCCAACAATCATCCGGATCATCACCAAAATGTAATCACCTCTGGGATATGCTAGGGTCCATCTTTGGTGAAAATTTCATGCAAATCTGTCCATCAGTTTTTGGGTAATCTTGCTAACAAACAGACAAACAAACAAACAAACAGAACCAATCATATAACCTCCTTGGTGGAGGTAAAAACTATCAACAGGAGTCAAACGTGTTACTACTGGGTTAAACGGACGATCTGACAGACACTGGATAAGAAGCTGGGGCTTATATGCATCAGAGAACAGTGGAAAGAAAGGTTAGAAACAGACACAGCAAGGGGTTGGGGAGACAAGGGAGCCAACCACAATAACAGCAAAACAAACAACAAGAACAAAAACAACAAGAACAGCAGTGATATACAATACTATCAACATCCTAACCATAGCTGTGTAACCTTGTTCACCTTAATGTGCATGTGTGTGTGAGAGAGAGATTGTCACTGGATGTGGTTTTCAGTGGGGGGGGGTCGCTACAACACCACGCCGACCCCCAGCGGTAAGCAGAGAAGGACCCAAACCACCACGGCGCCCCACAGAGCATGGAGGGCCTGAGGTCAGGTGAACCGCACACCCACCCCAAGGGAAAGCCAGCCAGGGGCCACAGAGGGAGCACCCCGGTCAAGAGCTGGCCCACAGAAGGACAGAGGACGGCAGACCCCCGGCCCGACCAGACCCCAGACACAGAGAAATCATATAAATCATATTTCTTTCATCATCAGATTCTTCTTGAATCAAAACATGTAGAGTAAAATAATATATAGTCATGAATAAAAGGCCTTCATAGTGACCTTTGTCTGTGTTCTGATCCCTCCCTCTCCTGCTTTCTGCTCCCTATCCTCTTGTAACTCCGTCCCCATCATGATCCATTGGTGGCTATTTCACATTTTAGCTAAATCCAGCTCTGAGGTAACAAGTGACACCTTCTGTTTCCATGCTTCCGGTCGCTAGGCAACCTCAGCAATTACACCACTGCCAATAGAGGAAGGGAGGAAGTAGCACCCCCAGGCCCCCTGCTTCCGTTAATCTTGGCCATGGCTGGTCAAGCTTCATCCTTCATCTAAATGCAGTGTTTCCATACCAAGCCAGTGATGAGGGCCAGAGGCATGCTGTGTTTCCCACTGTTCTCATTATATCAGCTCTCTTTCCTGTGTTATAGACATACAGTTAAGGACGTCCATGAGGAACTGATGCACCAAAACACTCTGCTGCCCTCTGTTGTTCTCACAGATTGATAATAGATGACTCAGTTGTTGAACTGAAAAGGTAAACATTATTGTTTTAATACAAGCTAAGTAGCTATCTATCTAAGTAGCTTTCAAAACCCAGGCTACAGAGCTCTTCACATAGGGCAGCAAATTAAAATTAACAATGAAATGGAAATGTGACAAAAGACATTGACTGGACCACAATCAAATAGGTAAGATACATTTTTAAATGTTTGTTGTTAAAAAATGATACCTAAGTTTACTAAAAGCACCAAAGCAGGAGCAGAAAAATGCAAGATGTACTTTAAGTACAAAGAATATTGTAGCTCTTCGAGAAGCAGATCATTTTCACCACTTTATATACTTTTCAGTATTTTAACCCATTGCAAAATATCATATTTTATAAACTGATGCATTTATGTAAAATCCTAATCTTCATATGTACCACAGCTATACATGTCAAATAAATGCATAAGGTGTAATATGTGCCTCTGAAATGTCATTAGGTATAAGTATTAATAGAAAAATGAAATATTTAAAGAACAAACATCTCAAAGGAAAATACTTGAGTAAATGTACTTTGTAACATTCTAACACTGCAAGCTTAAAGCTTCTTACAGCTAATGAATGAAATAGAAAGGTGTTCTTTTCCTTTGCAAATTTACAGTTTGAGGGTCTAAACAATCTTCTTCTGGTGTTTATTATTGGACTTATTATAGAGGAAAAAATTTGTTCCAATAAAGGTATATTATATAAGGTACTGTATTTTTTTGTTTTTTAAACCAAACAAGCCCTCCACCAGCAATCAAAAATAAGTCACTCTGTGTCAGGCCATCATGACCTGCTGGTAGACTCACACACTCAAACACAATGATCCAATGTGTTGACGTAGCCAAGCAGCAATTCTAGATTAATTTTCCTTTGGAATCTGGCTGCAGGACAAAGATCAAGCCTGTGCTCCCTGAGGGAGAGATGCTGGATTTTCTCCATTCAGACTGCCACCACACTTTGTTCCACAACAATGACCATGATTAGAGGAAAATGTGCTTTTAAAGGCCAGCATGGTGTGGCTAACATCATATAGAAAAATGTTGCTCATGTACATTGAAAATCACCTCCCTGGACTGAGATTTCTAGCAAGGCGTCACTGTAGGTAAACACTCACTTCATTGAGTTACTACATGAAGGATTATGGAGTAAGTTTTTTTTTGTCAGAAAGCTATGATTTTGCTGTATTGAAACTGTAAAAACACTGATGTCACTGATGTCATGTGTTTAAGATAACATGGTTTAAGCCATGAGACCAACCTGTGGTCAAACAAGCTATCTTTAGCACCAGGACAGTGTTGCAGATGAGATCACTTCTTCTTTTCCTCTGTAGTCATCCAAACTCTCCTGTTGCTCACTGTCTAAAATCGTTATTTCTAATATTCATATGATAACCTCATGCATTTGTGTCACCCTGCAACCCACTGTGTTACAGCATAAAGGGATATTTCACCCTTGAAAGAGTTGCCTATTTTTACACATACACTGTTTCTTAATGATATGATGTCATATATTGATGATTATGATTATTGTGTCATCCCAGAACAGAAATGTTCTTCCCCATTTTGGAGACAAATGTTATTTAGAGTAAGTAAAGTAGACCCATACCACTCTATAAGACTGGAAACATCTAGCATAGCTTCAACTTCCTCATTCATCAGCTTCACCAGGTTCATCAGCCACCTTGGACTCCAAGGGGGGATATATATCTTGATGCTGCACAGGACAGATGCCCTTCGATCTCAATCTCCCTGAAGAGTCTAAGCGCCAAAGACTTTCTGACATACAATTATCGCATATCATTTGATGTAATTAACATTCCTATTTACTTCAACCACTAGTCTCTCCTGATTAAAACTAACATGTGTTGGATTTGTCCAATATGTACACAAACAGTAATATAAAAATATGGTTTCAAACGGAGCTGTTGGTATCTCTCTGCAAACTCTCTAATTGGAATATTTAATAAAAACTTGATGTATTTCTCACACCAATTCTAAAAATAAGAATCTGCAAAAATATGAAATGCATATTGCCATATATGCAATTCAACCCTTTAAGTAATTCTTGTACAGTTTCACTTTACAGTGAGACCGGCTATGTCCATAAATTAACCTTTAAACAGCACACTATGCATCTCTTGTTTGAAATGTTATTATGTCTCTAGCTTTCAAATATCTTGAGGCTGATTTTATGCATGTTCTCACTCTGTTTAGTTAAATGTGTGTCACAGATAATGCATTGTGTTGGATGACTCTTGAAATAAGGTATCTGCAAGTGTTATGTCTCTAGGGATAACCGTATAGACCTAGGTTATTCGGTACGTCCACCATTTTGATCCAGACTGAAATATCTCTCAAATATGAGAGGGGTTACCATAAAATGTGAAACGTGCATTTAATGTCCCCAGAGGTAATTGAGTCTTGACAGTTGTTGGATGGATTGATATTGGTGCAGATATCTGTGATGCCAAAGAAGCCTCATGACTTTGACAATTGCCTGACTTCTCCTAGAGCGCCACCATCAGGGCAAAGTTTTCTCTCGTCCAGTGAAACATCTCGACATCTGGGACAGCCTAACATGTTGCACATACATCCATGCAACATTTCATTTAAAATCTTGAATCTCAAAATGACCAAAAATACCTGCAGAACTAGTAGCATTCCCATCAGCCTCTGCTGTACTTTGTGTGTAGTGATAATTGGTAACTGTTAGCAAGCAAACATACTAAAAACAACGATATTGAACATGGTAAATAAAACTTGTACTTGTTAAACGTCAGCATGTCAGCAGTGTCATTGTGAGAATTTGGCTCAGGTTCAGATACAGAGCTGCTAGCGTGACTTTTTACTCCTGTTCAAATACTTCAAGGGCGTTACCTGCTATTACCGTAGATTTCCTGTATTCTGTTTGAATAATAAGCGCTATAGCCCCAGTATATTCTCCAAATTATACTCTTCAACTTCTTACGTGCAACAATTCTCTGAAAAAACAAGCTGAAGCATATAAGTCAAGTTTAACTAAATAACAGAAAAAACTAAATAAATTACAGCTATAAGACTAAACCAATATATTTAATTTCTCTGAAGTCTGAAAATCATGACAGTCACTGGTATTATTGCCAATAAGTTGTAAGATTAAATAACCAAAAAGAAAAAGGTCAAAATAAAGGTTTTAAAATGTTTGTGTATCTTGGGGTGATAGTTTGTTAAAGAAAATGTATTAAATATATATTTCATTCTACAACTATAGGTTCTGTATTATTGACAGTGATTTGTCATGCTTTAAGAAATACTGTCACCTATTGCAAATAAGAAAGGAAACATATGTTTTTTGTTTTAAATATATGTTGCAAATGGATAAAATATGCTATTTTATCTATTTTCTCTTCTTTATATGAGCAGCTTTACCTAAAAGGTGAATGTAAATATAACATAAATCCGTCCTCAGTGGAGAAGCTGCTATTTTATACCATTAAATCCCTTCATTCTCATGTTTATATTGTTGTCATTCTTCCTATCAGGTGTGTTTCACTGTTGTCTAAACAAGACCTATGAAGCAATGGGAGAGAGAACCAGAGGGTGAGACAAGTATTGCGTAAGTTAGCCTGTGCTTTGTGTTCAAAAAGAAAATAACAGTGAAGAGAAAATAGCAGCCTGGGATGCTAAAAGTAACCTCATCAGCACAGATGGCCTCCACGCTTTCCGCCAGTGGGTCAGTGGGTGAGGGAAGAGTGGAGGGGAGTGGAGGCGAGAGGAGAGGCTGTGGCCGCACGCCGCTATCCAGGGGAGAGTGTGGGCGACGCGGGCAGGAAGAAAAGAGAGAGACAAGGACTTCTAATGCCAAGTGGGCCGAGGTTTGCAGGATACACTGCTAAAAACAGACATGATGACGCTCAGAGGTCATCTGGCTGATTTGTCATCAGCTATTTCAGCAATGTTAAACAACTGACAAGGGAAGGGGAAATATGTTGACATCACTAGTGCATGCTCACATCACTTCTGCCCCCACATTTTTCCGATTGTGCAATCATCAAGGCAGAGAAATCAAACATTGTTTCCTGGATTTCAGAGTGGGCCATATTTAGTCACCGGGACGACACTGGCTAACCACTGAAAGAGGATGAAAACTGGTGTCACAGCATCACCTTAAGGTGGTCTCCTCTCCTTTCCTCTCTTTTCTTTTCTTTCCATTTCTTCTCTTCTCTTCTCTTCGATGCAGATCTGGATCCTCTCTGAATGACGGCACTGTTTCCATTCAAGCCTTGGGAATAAATGATGAATAACTGTGATGAACTTTACGGCGAAGCCTTACAGTAAAATCTCTTACATGTAGTGGAATTACTTAGAAACACATCAACAGTAAATGACTCAACTTGAGTTGAGTAAGAAACCTTTAACAACCTTTAACAATGATTGCATCACCCTGTATTGCAATGTTAAGATAGCAAATGATGTAGTTTTGTCTTTAAGACAGAAGAATGAACACACACCTTTCACACCTGTACTCTCCACAAACACTTATTAACATGTAGGACCTGCTGGACCTACACTGAAATGAAGTGTGTAGTATCAGTGAGCTGCCAGCAGAGAGCAAACAAGACTACTGCTAGCTGTACTGTATACTGTGGCAGCCAGAGGGAACATTGTGTGAAAAATCTACAGAATAATCACTGTATAAAAATGAACCTACACTTATAATTAGTCAGCCAGCTCCTCCAACACCACTGCTATTTGTAGTGCTGCATTGGATTTGGATCAAAATCAAAATTGGGTGTTAAATACTCCAGTTATATTTATTCACACATTTCAATTTTCTAAACTTATTTTCACATACTGTAAAGGCTGAACACCAAGGCCGAACAACTGACCCAGGTCCCACCCCTCTATAAGGTTTCATGCAAATAGGTTCAGAACGTTTTTGTGTAAATAGGGAAAATGTTGAAAAACACCTTGTCAAAAACCACCAAAAATATATGGGCTCTTTCCTGGCCCATACCCCATCCTTCCTACAAGTTTCATGGAAATCCATCCAGACGTTCTTGGGTAATCCTGCCAACCATTAGATCTGGCAGATTTGGATTTTTTTTTATTTAGATCTGTACCAAATTTCTCACAGTCATAGACTCCAACCCTGTAAATCGGCTTGATTCTCTCATCTAGATCCATGCATTATTTTCTGAGGAGTTAAAGATATGTTGAAAAATGCCATGTCTCACAATGTTTAAGAAAGTGGGGAAAAAAATCCTTGATCCGCCCCTTTTGTCCGAATCCACACCGAAATTAAATGGGGTCTATTAAGGGCCAAGATCCATCTTCCCACCAAGTTTCATGGAAATCCATCCATTAGTTGTTGTTTTTTTCACAGCTTCTTTTTGACTCCATAGTGCACTAATCTGGCTCTGACAGAAACAGAGCATTTTTCACTATGTGCAAACTGAAACACTTCTGTTTCAGTCTCTTGTTAAATACGGGTTTGCAGAAGAGGACAGCAAATCAGCAGCAAAACATTATTTTCCTCTTACATGGGATTTATGTCTATTTCTCTTTTCAGACTCTTTAAATCATAGAGCATTTTGAAAGTAATATACCATTAAGAATGTTTGCTTCTCAGTACTCATCATTATATCAAGGTCATATCAGTAAGAGTCACTTCAACTAGGCCACCCACATGCAATGATGTTGGCAGGATTTGTGACCACACAGTCCAGGATCTTTGCTTTAATGTAATCCAGTTATTCCTTGCCTCTAAAAGAACACTGGTGATGCCCTCCTGTGGACAAAAAAGGGAAATACAAGAAGCCACAAAATAGTCAAGAAGGCCCATTACGAGCTCTGTAGGGAATACACATCACCATAACTGTAATGTTCTTTTTCTTTTGTCATAACTTTGCACAATTTATAATAACTAGAGAAATAAACACTTGTAATACTCCGTGTAACACAGGCTACACAGGGAATGGATATTGCCGGCTTGTTGGCTATATTCAGCAGCAAATTGGATTTGCATTGAGCTTGACCAGGAGCCAAGCCACAAGATCCTTGGAAAGTTTACCAGGTCATTGACCCGAGGTGTTTAGTGAGAAAGCCCCTCACACAGAAAACAAGTAAGCCTGAAGCTTTTTAAGGCAAAGCAGGCTGTTTGTGAGTTTAACAGCAGCAAAGACAACTGGAACAACTGTCTAAAGATAAAGCTACTATAATGAATCTTATGTTGAGATTTTACATTTAGATCTACAACAGCATGCTTTGGAATGACTACAATAAGTATACTTAAGGCAGACATCTTAAGAAGTTTGTGTTATGTTTGGAAGGTGATGGTATTGTCTTATTGATTATGTTTGGTTGGGTGTCATTTATGAGTGTAATGTAATGCAAAATGCACTTTTTGAATCATTGTCCGTATTTTTTGCAGGTTAAAAGATCTAGACAACGAATGCAAATATACTGCAGAACATGCATGTGACATATGCACACACACAACAACATCCTAGAGACAATGTTAGCAAAGAATGACATCATTGAAACTGGATGCCCCACTTAAACCAATTATACCTGACATACTCTCCTTCTTCACATCTCCCACTGTCTCTCTCTGTCTGTCTCTCTTGTTTCGCGAGAAGCTCTGGTTGTTTTTGGCCACTGAAATAAAGCAAAGGTTAACCTGTAATGAAAGATCACCAATTTCTTCAGTTTAGCCTTGTCAAAATATGGTCTGTCGGACACCACAAATAGACTTTATCCTTTTATGGCAAATATTTTGACATAACAGGAAACACACAGGTGTAACTAATTAACTAAGTGAGCCAATCAAGTGATGCAGCACTTGATCACCCCCCCCAGGATATTAATGACACCTAGATTAACCTCAAAATACAGTTGGTAGAAAAATTATTCAACTCCCATTGTATATTAATTTTAGTGACAAAATATAGGCCGACAATAAATCAGCTGTTTGCAATAACTAAATCACATAATTAGCTCAATGTAACAGATATTACAAGTGCCTTTCCCCCCACATTCAACACAAAATGCTACTTTTACTGACAACTGCAGTAGCAAAAAAAATCATCCCCCTGAATAGTATCCCTCAGAGAACACATTTACAAATCAGATGTTGGTTAAACACCGTGCCAACCTTCATCAGAGTCACAAAGTTTTTCTGTTAAGGCCTAAATTTACATGAAGGCTCCATGCCCCAACTCAAGCCACTCACCACTGCTGACCCAAAAGCACAAGAAAGTAGCCAGTAGCTCAGAACCATCTAGATAAGACAAATATACTGTGGGATACTGTTCTGTGCAGCCATGACAAGAACTGGAACTTTTGGGGCCTATGGATCAGCGGCATGTCTGGAGGAGGAAGAATGAAGCATATGCTGTAAAGAACATCTATAGTGAATCATGGTGGTGGCTCGGTGATGCTCTTGGCCTGCTTTGCTTCCTTGGGCATTGGAAATCAGCAGCATGTAGAGGGTGAGATGGATTCCATCAAGTATCAGGAAATCCTAGAAGAAAACATCTCACCATCTGTGAGGAAGCTGAAGCATGGACGTCATTGGACATTCCAAAAAGACAATGATCCCAAACAGACCTCAAATTCCACCAAGGCTTGGTTTCAGAAGAAATCCTGGAACATTCTAGAGAGGTCGTCAGTTGCCTGACTTGAATCCCATAGAAAATCTCTGGTGGGATTTGAAGAAGGTAGCTGCAGCACGTAAACCCAGGAATATTCCAGAACTGGAGGCCTTTGTCCATGAGGAATGGGCTAAGATTCCTCAGAAACACTGCCAAAAGCTGGAATCTGGATATGCATAATGTTTACAGCAGGTCATAGCAGCAAAAGGGTCTACAAAATACTAGAGATGCTTGTCTTTAAGTAGTTTAATAATTTTTGAAGACTGCAGTAGTCAGTAAAAGTAGTATTTTGTGTTATATTTGGGGAAAACACTTGTAATATCTGTTGTATTGAGCTAATTAAACTGTTCCTCTTTGATTTGGTTATTATAAACAGCTGATAAATAGTATATTTAGCCAATAAACCTAATATACAAGGGGGGTTGAATAGCTTTATTACAGATATTAGAACAGAACAAGTTATATTGCCTTGTTATAAAATGTTATTAAAAATAAGGTTATAATGGCTACAAGTTCACTTGGTCATAAAGAGAGGCTGGTTATCCATCCACACAGCAAGTTTTTAGTCCATATAAATGATTATCCTGATATGAAAATAGGAAGTAAACAGACAAGATGATGTAGCTTTAACACTCAGCCCTCCTCCAAGGAGAATAGTGTGACATCGCTCGGCGGCACAGCCAATCAGCGGGCAGTACGCTCTAGCCGGAGGAGTACTCTGTGTGCTCGTGCAGCTGGTGTACATTTGGTTGTGTGCATGTGTGTGAGTGTGCGTGTGTGCGTGTCTGAGTGCAAACAAGTTGATATCATTTTTAATTTTCCAGACATCTTTGAATTAAGCCCTGGAAGTGAGCTCGAGGGGGTTATCGTTCACATCCGCGTGAGGAAAAGAAAAACACTTTCCACATCAACGGAGGCTCTAATCAACTCGAAAATAATAAGTTTGCTACGTACAAGCCACATCTACGCAGTTTAACGAATGTCGCTGTATCACTCCTTTGACACCAGCTAATTTGAAGCTAAAGGGGTTCAGCTACTATTTCTGTGGTGGGCAGTCAAGTGAATGAGTGTCGTGTGCCTTTTAAATGTGTAAAGTCGCTCATGTTAGCTAATGAACGTCACATAAGACGCTAATAAAAACGTAATAGCAGGGGATAAGCCATAAGCTACTCATAAAAATGCTAAAGACGCTGACGAAGAAGCTAAGAAGACATTCACTCAATGAGATACATCCTTTCCACCTGAAGGTAAGTTTGAGTCACTTACTAGTAGAATACTACAATGCATTATATTATGTTTTCTGTAAATACACAGTGCTTTTGTGCTAAAATACACACTACAGAAGAAGAAGGACAACTGTTTGTGGACTGCGTGGCTTTACTTTTGTCTTGTGACTTGTTCACTTACAAGCCAATTGTCTAAACACTCAATGTACTCACGAACTGTAGCCTTGCTTGAATAGTGAGTTCATTAACACTCTCCTCCTTTCTCTTTCACTCATTCACACACACTCATTCACTCACACACACACACACACCATGATAGAGGCAATAACTACAAAACTTGTATGTGGAAATATCCAGCCTTGTTCTAAAATAAGCCTGCGTTGTTTGGTAGTATTTTCTGCCTCTAAGCACCTCAACCCATTCATTACCATGTTAAAAGGAATCTTACTCTTCAAGACTCACATGACTGAGCCAGATGTTTACAAGAGATCCACACTGCTACACAAACACACCAGCAAACATGTTGCATGTCAACAAACTCTCCCACTCACAGATGGACACTGCTTGACTCATAAAGTGTGGACATTGAGTGGACAATGAGTTCTGGTGTGTGTAAGACATTCATGGTCCATGTTTTTCTTGTAAAAAAGCTGTGTTTTCTAGGTGGAAATAGTTGTGTGTGTTGTTGGCAAGGGTGTGGCTATGATAGTTAATTTAGATTAGACCAGAAAAAAACAACATTTCAGTGAAAAACCATATTGTTACAAGCTATTATTGTCCTGACATCTTCATCTTTATCCTCTAATTATCCACAACACAATTTGTTACCTGCTGCTCAGTTCGCATAAAGCCTCTTTTTGGTGAGTTGACGGGTGGATTGTATCCTGCACGGGTCACTAACGTGCTCCATCCACAACAATACTGTGCACCAACCATGTATAGTCAGTAGCATGACAGCCATTTTGTGCCTAAGTGCCCCTGTTCAAAGGCCTGGCTGGGGATAACATGGAAAGTGTGCCATCCCTGTCGTCTACTTTTGCTTGTGTTTGTTGCTCTGTTCTGGTAAAAGTGTTTAGTGTGATGAAAAAAAATCTTTACACTGAGCCTTACATTACAGAAACTTTTACTCACACTATTTATAAAGAATTCCCACTGGAAACAGCACTGATTGTTAAGTCAGAGCCTGCGTTCCATCTGCCACATGCATTTTGTTTTGGTTTGTATTCAACCTGTCTGACCTGTGCTTTCACTGCTCGGGTGTCTAATTCTTGCTTAATTGCTTCCAAATTTTCACAATTACTGAAGGGAGTACAAAGTTATTACTGTCAGGAATGATAGCCAAAACTAAAAAAATGTAAGACACATGCTGTACTGGAAATATCCTTTAAAGGGTTACAATTCCATAATGTTTGGGGGACTTGTGCGAGACACCTTAAAACAGGAATGGTTTAAACTCATGCAGCAGAGGCAGACCTATCCAAACTTGAATGCCCAACGTAGGTATGCATCCAAAATTCTATGCTAACATGCTATTTTGTAGGCTAAAACAGTATGATATTTTTTATTATATCATAAACCACGGTATGAAACCACTAGTATGTGAAATGCATATTATTTCCAAATATTACATTATACAAGCCCTGGACACTACACTGACATACATATCTATAATGCACTGCAGCACAGCAACAACAACACTTACATACTGTTAACTCACACAAAAGTATGTTAAAGACAGAACACGCATTGAGTATGTAGTGCATAGTATGAGATTTTGGAGGCAGAATAGGTGTAGCTGAATGCCACGGTGGAGCTCAATAGCAGATTTTGTTAGATCCTCCCAACATGATAAATGTCTACATCTTTCTAGTGACATGCCTCCAATTTGCAATGAAGGAGTTCATTCGTATATCTGTTGTTGACGTTATTAGGGTTTTTTCACTCAGATCCCCTCCCAATAAACATTGAGGAACTGGTATTACAGGCTGGTATTACGTCTCATGACGATTGCAAACGTGTCACATTGGTGATGTGTCCCTTTGAAATGAAGCACAGGTGTTATCTGGTCAAAAGGGTGACATTATTTATAAAGAAAACACAGGTGTAATTCTTCCTGTCTTTGGTTATTTGCAGGTTTGCTGTTCTTGTCAGGAAACCAAAGCTGGGTTGCAAAGTATTCTAAGTGTCTGCCCTCAGGAAACAGGCTGCCATAGTTGAAAATGGGCTAAATGTCTCTTAGGCCCTGTTACCGTACCTGTCCCAGGAGAATCCACTAATCATGACTACTTACTCTACACTAAGGGGAAGATCCATTGGAGTGTGAGGGAAAGAGAATCAACCATCCCTAACCCTGTGTTGTGTGTTTTCATGAGAGGGGGAATGGAGTGTGAAAGTGTCCATGTCAAAGCTGATACGTGTGTGAACCGGGTGGTGTACGCTGTGACATTGCCATTGATCCAGCTTAGCAAGCTGCTCAGAGATGCAACGGACTGACAAGGATTTCATTCAGCTGTTCTTGACACACAAACACACAACTCGTTGTCTGTCTCTGCGCATATGCACAAAAGCAGATTTTGTTTCATTTATGCAGTCTTTCAGTCAGTCTTTCATCTTGCTTATGTGTCTCAACTCCTGAGTGATATCAAGTAGACTGCGATTACTGCGATAATTACACGATTAAGATTATTGCACTAATTAAAAAATGTTTGATTTTGCCCGCTTAAATGGGATTATGTATTTTTCTAGGAAAAGATTATTTCTGCAGTCTTGATAATGGATATTGAAGAAAATCTTGGCCTGTCTCCCTATGTCTTAAACATATTGTCTGAGAGTCATCTATAGAGAGTTATGCACAGCAAATCATATGACAGTTGATATTCTCCAGTGCATGCAGGAATGTGCTCATATGTTTAAGATTGAGCTGTGCATCACATTGCATTATTGTACATTTGATTAAAATATCACTCTAAGCACAAATATTCACAACTGGTCTTGGGTCAGGTCTAAAACATGTAAATGTTGTTAAGTACTCTGAAACTGAGACAATTGGACAACTTGATCATTTAGAATTGTGAGAAAAAGCTGGAAAGAGTCTCTGAGCTAGTTTGGTATGTTTTTTCTTAGGTGCACTCTGGGCCCATGTTGCTCTCACGTCTGTTGGCAGTCCAAATCCTCCCATCAAACATAATTTGAATATTTGTCTTGCAAAGTAGCTCTGGAGCCAAATATAGCAGTCGTACAAGATGGTGAAAAATACCACTAGTGATCAATTTGAACGCTGTAGCCACTGAGTTTTTTTTATTTCCAACGCTACTGCAGATAATTCTAGGACACTAATATGGAAGCAGCACTAGAGGGTCATTTAGCTTTTTAAATTTAATTTTCACAGTTGTTGTCAGCTTAACATGTCTCCTTCACCACAGTTTTTCTCTGTGAATTCGATGCTGATGACTAATAAGCTGTGGGGAAGGGTGTGCCTGTGGGTGTTCCTGATTGAACATCTCATTGGCATGTGATTGTGCCCTTCATATGTACACAGTGTTACTCAACTTGTTGCATAAATATGATTCTTTTATGTAATTTATCTGTCTTCAGATATGAAATGGTGCCTTTGGAGAAATCCTGTTAGTCTCGTGAAGTGCCAGCTTACAAGGGTGAATGTTCTGTACAAATTTGTGCAAAGGTAGTATCGATGCTTAGTAGGGATTATTGTATGAAGGCAGTTTATCCGGGTTGGAGTACTGCAATCCATGCATAATCTCCGTATTATACAAGAGCTCCATTCAGTTAAACTTGTGAAGATAAATTGCGCACTACAAGTGCTAACTCAAGATTTTATTTAATTGTCAATTATAGTATATTTGGTATATTTTAAGGTGTAATTGCACCAAAAATTTCCACTCAACAACTTATTTTGGAGCTTGACTAATGGTGCTACATGAGAGTATTATGGTTAAACCCTGTTGTTGTTCTTTTGGGAAAGCCCTACCATCCTGTCAAACCATAAACTGAACATTGGCGAGGCACAGTCTGATGTTTGTAGTTTTCAGCTAAAGCAATAACCACATCAGATGTTTTCTTGCTCTCTCTCTCTCTCTCTCTCTCACTCTCACTCTCTCACACACACATGAAATATAGATCCCATTTGTGAGAACGGTTTGTTAACATCAAACAAGTTTCCACACTGTAAAACATTTCACTGTAAATTTACAGTAATTTAACTGGCAGCCTGCAAAGTTCTGCATTTTACAGTCCTGAGCAGTATTTTATAATTACTGTATAGTTCTAGAAATAACTATACAGTTCATTACTGTATTCTTGTAAAGTTCAGTACTGTATTCTTACAACACAACACTGGTCACAGTTTTGTCAGTAAAGAACTGTTTATAAACCGTATTTGAAGCTACTATAAGTATCCTTTTTTTATGATAATTAATTCATTCAATTGTAATTATATCACTGAAAATGGTAAATGAACTCTACTTGCATATCACCTTTCTACTCGAAGCACTTTACAACACAAGCCAGCATTCAACCCTTCACACACAGAGGTTACCATGCAAGGCAAGGTGCCACCTGCTCATCAGGAGCCATAAACGTTCACACAAGCACTCACAAACTGGTGGAATATGGTGACCGAGATCCAGCCAATGAGGTCTACCTGCTGAGCCACAGTGTGCCCAAAACTGCTATCCGACTACTAATATTAACAATACTGCTAATAAAAAATTACTGATATGCTTTGATAAGGATAATGGAAAGGCTTTTCTTAACATCTTGAGACTTTGAAGGACAATAAAAATGCAGATTACTATTTATTACTCAATGGAGGTTGCCTTATCAGTGCAGCTCTGGACATGTGTGCCAAACGGTTGAGCAGGTGGTTCCGTTTCTGTTTCGTTTTCACATCTTAGTTCGGACACTTTTCTTTCACCTTGCCATGATGCTTTGCTGTTTGAAGTTAAGTTCACAGTGCATTCCCTTAAATAAAGGCTTTCTCTTAAAGTGCTGTTATCATTTATTATTTCTCCCAGATTGCATTGCAGTTTGCAGCCTGTCACTGTATGACATTGATGCAGCAGAAGACTGTTCAGACTTCACTGTAAATTTACACCACTTCACAGTGTATTGTCTAGAACAGTGGTTTCCAACTTTTTCCACATCAAGGACCCCTAAACTGGCACAAATTAGACCATGGACCCTCATTTGATATGGCTTTGTCCAAGGGTCCAGCATCTGATAAGAATTTTGGCTTTTAGATGTTATATTACAGAAAATATATAATACTACAAACCACAATTGTCATACATTCTGTCATAGTGTTACGTAAGGATGGAATTAAATTATATTATTCCTCTTTTTACTGGGGACACCTTGGAAGCACCTCATGGACCTCTGGAGGCCCCCAGACACCACTTTGAAAACCACTGGTCTAGAAACCCCATGCTTCACAGAGGGTCTCGAACGTATTCATATTACATACATGCATTCTTTTTTTTGTTGTACACCCCCAGCCAAGATTTGCGTGGTTGAAATTTTTATGGCCTGGTGAAACAGACCTGCTTTGTAAAGTAATTTTTAAGATGGTGCTCTAGTTCAATTCAAGGGGTGGTTAGTGTCCCAGTGCTAATGTGCATCTGTGTGCTGGCAAAGTAAGGAAGCCACTGGAAAGGACAAGGTGTGTCAGCAACTAAAACACTCAAACGTTGTGGGCCATGGTTCAACATACTGCATGTGTGTGAGCATGTATGGCTGAGAGTTATGACAGCATATTGTGACAGAGCCTGAAACACATTAACAAGTTGTACTTCATTGTTAGACTTCAGTCCTTATGCTGTAAAGTGAGCTATGCATGTGCTACATTTCTGCTGTTGTTTTCTGTTGTGATCATCAACAACAACCTCAGAGGCGGTCCTTTGGAGGACGGAAAGTCTGAATCATTGCTGTCAGCTTATATTGGCCTTTAGTTGCACGGACAAAGATTTCTCTGTGGAGGAACATCTGACTTTAGGTCAAAAGAGGCACAGAAATCGAAGCTCTGCAGCTCTGCAGCTTTAACGGGTAAAATATTTAGAAAATGATTAATCATGCTGTTAAATGTGTCAGACTAAAATCATGTCTCTTCTGGGTACTATTAGGACATTAAGTTTATGAACGACCAGCATCACTTCTGTCTTATTATCCTGCAGCAGTAGCTTTTAATATGGTTTTTAGCTGTTTTGTGGATGCTGCCCAACAATAATTCACTCGAGTGTATGTTGTAGCTGAACTTGCCAAAATACATTTCCTTCCCACAGTTATTCCTCTGAGTGATTTTCCTATGAAGTTCATGAAGTTATGCTGTTTGGGTTTAAGACTCCTTGAGAGCCAAGACTCAGGCCTCATCCAAATATCTGTAACAGTGTCAATACTGTGATCCTACCATGGAATATTAGGCTACATACTGTATATCCTTTGCTGTGGTTTAATACCTTGAAATGTGGTATCCAGAACTATGTTGGACCACAAGATTAGAGGGGAAAACCAATGTTGTGTTAAGCCTTTTTTGGTATATCTATTCTGATATGAGACGACATGCCGTGTATTGCTTTTGTCTGTGTTTACAAGTCATAAAACCTACATACTATACTGAATATCTACTTTATATATCTGCTTTTTGTATATGTGAGATGCAGCTCTATGATGTCGCCTTTTCATTTTATTTGACTAAAATACATAGTGAAAAGTCTGAAGTTCTACATTGGAATTCACACTTAACATGAATTGGATACTGTCCGCTCTTATTGGGCTTTGAGGCCCTGTCTCCTTTCTCCCTTTTCCCTCTTTTTGAAGAGCTTCGGAAAGAAGAGGAGGCATGTGTGCGTGTGTGTGTATTAGAGTAGAAGGGAGGACACTGTGCATGTTTGTGTGGATGTATGTGTGTAAGCATAGACACACACTTGCACAAGCACAGATGGCAGCTGCTCAGTGAGGCCTCAGAGTGGTAATTACTGAGTGTCAGGCGCATTACTTAACTCTTAGCGTCGCAGTCTGCAGGATATCTGCATTGTTGCTACTGGTGTAGATGAGGAATTGATTTTAACGAGACAGACTAGTTCATGATTTGGGAAAAGAAAGTAGCCTAAAGTTGACTTAAGCATCTTGTATCAACTAGTCTGACATCCACTGTGTGTAGTGAAACTGTAAAAATCACAAACGCCTCAATGTAGTTTTAGAAAACATCAGAGTTTTCCATTGGAAGTCCATTATAGGTTATATTTGTTTTCCTGGTCTGTTTTTTGTCTTTTTACCAACTTGAGAAATTGCTAATCACACAGAGTATTGAATTAGGAATGGTTTCGCTGTGTTTTGGACTAAATCATTGTAATGGTTAGGAGTTAGCTTTTTAATTACTTGGGCATTCATTCCTCTGCCATGAACGTCGTGAGGAGGAGGATTTAAGAATGGATGTTATCCATCACATCTGTCTGTCACATTTCGTTTCTGGAGCGTAGCTCAAAAACTGTTCAATATTTTTTCTCCAAACTTTCTACAACCAAGCGCTGAAGTGGTGCCTTTTGCTTTTTATAAACTTTTATCATATGTGTTTTTTAATTTCCATGGTTACAAGTTGAATTTAGGCTCATTCTGTGAGTGGAATGTTCTCAGATGAAGGTTTCTGGAGCGTTATTCTAAAATGGTTTCATATTTTACACAAAACTTTATGCACACACCTCTCATGTACTTCAGGTGCCTTTTGACATTTTGGGAATTTTAAGCATTTATTTTTTTTGGCTTAATTTTGAAAATAACTTTTTCTCAGATATGGAGTTATGCAGTTTTCCCTGTTAATTGCAATTAGTAACTTCTATCTGTCTTTCTACAGTGAAATACATCCTCAGTTTTTCATGCTTGTTTGTAATTGATGCCGAAACGTTCACAACTGATCTTAGTAGAAATTTAATTGTGACTTAATCAAATAAATATTCTGGAATGTTGTCTCCAAGCTTTCACCAATGTAGTGGTTAAATGTTTAAAGTGTTGCCATATGGCGTATTGGACCCACAGTACAATCTCAATCCTTTTTCCAGATTTCTTACCATGGCAATGGAGAGGGAGGGGAGAGTGATGACTCAGAGGGGGAGAACCAGGAGCTTGCACAAATTGACAGAGGTAAGTGCCCTCTGCCAGTCATATTATTTATGTTGTACAGAGATGATGGTCTTCTGCATCTCTTATCACACATTATAATTAGATGTCTCAAGTCAGCTGCTAATATGCTTGCTTTAGCATCTATGTCTCCACCCTCTCCTTTGACTTTCCTGCTTATCGACTCCTCTAGAGAGACGGAGGAACTGTGCCCTCACCCCCTTGGCCACCAGCCAGCAGCACAACCAGGGTCCGCTCTCTCCAGCCCGGTTACGACGCCTCCGTCTCCTTTTAGATGCAAATCTGGATCGCCACTCTTCAGAGGAAGAGCTCGAACGTATCAGCTACGGTGACAACAGGAAGTGGGCGTCTGCGCTCCCCCAGCGCCATGGCGACCACCACAGCAGCGCCTCCAGTGATGAGGAGGTGCGGGACCTCTGTGGCTGTGGATCACCAGCTGCCTCTGCCAGGCCACTGGTTGAGCCAGGGGCTTGCTTGGCTGCTTCCCCCAGCCCTGTACTCTTCAGCTCCAGTCCGCCACGTAGCCTCAAGCCACCCCCCATGCGCTTTCAGCTGCAGGTGGTGAAGCCAATGGCACGGCCCATCATTTTGACCCACTTTGACCAGTCAGCACCTTACAGAAAGTATCGGCACAGTTTTGGCGGTGAGCCGGGAAGGCCCAGTCTGGACCTGGAGAAAATGCAACAGGTTGGTAGTTGAAGCTTTTTTACCAGCATCAGCCTCTAGTAATGGACAGTTTTCCATGACCTTTGCTGAGCACATTAAAACTATTATGGTCCCTACTACTGTGAAGGGTCACTAAGTTATTTGATTAATTTGATGTGTCAGACGACGAGCGTAATGAACACTGCAATGTGTTGGGACTGCTGCTTGGCTTAAGACACATTATTACACAACATTATTAACACAGTAATAACAATATATTCAGATGATTCACCTAAATAAAAGTTACAATAGCACACTGTAAAAAATACGCTGACTGGTAAAAATCCTTAGTTTAAAAATGATAAATTACCTATTTTAAAAACTAAAAGTACTTGATTCAGAACAATTATCCCTGTAAGGGGCTATGCTATTATTACATTATGTTAATGTTTAATTAAAACTGATGAAGTAATGCTAATTTGAACTACTTTATACACTGTTGGGTATTTCAGTCTGCAGCAATGCATCATATTATAAGCTCATCACATGTTTTGTATCTTTACTTTTTAAGTAACTGTAACTCTTAGACTATTTCCATCTGAATTGTAGCACAAAAGAAGTATAAAGTAACCTAAAATGGAAATACGTTGGTTAAAGACAAGTAAACACACAATTACCTTGTGAAAAGTGTTGTGATACTCTACCCGACAAGGTGGTGTGGTTATGTCTTCATCGATGCCAAATAGATATTTAAATACTTGAATCACTCACAGGATGCATTTTCAAGTGTAAAAGCCATTTCACCATTAGTTAAACTATTATTTTTAGAAATATCAATAATATTATAACACATGATTTAATGTTTAACTTGCCACTGCAGCAATATTTGTGTTCCACTGATATACATTAAAAGTACCAAACAGCAGATGATCCTCACGCTTACCCCCCTGAGCAACTCAAACATTTATGTTTGGCTGAGGATTTGGTCCAAAAACACAATGACGTCCCTGCAGTCTACCGTACACACACACACACACACACACACACACACACTCACACACACACACACACACACACACACGGTAACACAAATGTGCACGCTTGCACAAGCAAACAAAGTCTTCCATTTCCATAGCCGAACGCTCACCACCACGGTGGTCTGGCTGGAGAGGGATGAAGGAGAGGGAGGCACGGACGGCAGATGTCCGCCCTCGTTTCTCACAAAGGCTGGCAAGCGAGGGGAAACGATGAAGGGGTGGAGGCAGAAGGAGAGGATTAAATAAACAACAGAAAAACGACAGCCACTAATGAGTCACGGAGAAGCTGGTCCACTAATCATTAAAATCCAATAGACTTGTTGGCCCACTCCGTAGATGGGAAAGGGCATGTGTGTAAATGTGAGTGTGTGTTTGCAGGGAGAGAAACTGCAGGTTTCAGGGGTCCATATGTCCACAGGGTTTTTAGAGGGAAAGAACAGATGATGAGAGACAGCGGGCAGCAATGAGAGGGCTGAAGAAAGAGAGAGTGTGTGTGTGCACATCTATCATCCTGTCTGTCTCTTTATGTCTGTACATCCTCCTGTCTGGGAGTTGGTCACTGTATCTATATGTGAAAGCGTGTCCACACTCAGTCGAGTGGAATGGGAGGTGCTGCAGGGAATACAATAGGGGGCCTACAGAGGTAGCTAGCAGACACAGCTCCAGTCTCCCATTAACCCTTTCTCTGGATGACTTCCATTTCCAAATTCTACCTCAAACCCTACAACATCACCACACCAGTGCCTTCTCATAGGCTGTTCTCTCAGAAAACAGCAATTTAAAGGTATCAAAACTAGTAATATTATGTGTACTATGTGTCGAAAACAGAGAAGCAGTCCATAAGACCACACACTCCCATTAGTTGAATAATTTCTTATTGGAACCTCATATGAGATGTCTTCTGTTAGGTATGAATCTGAAGACATTGATGAAAACCATGGGGGGGGGGGTAAGACCTGTCTAGCTAACCTGGAGAGAGAAACTTCTTACAACTATTTCTTATTTTGTTGAGAAAACATCGAAACTATTGTCTCCTCTTTGGCCACTACTGATCCAGGACTATCTTAGGCCAGTGACTGGCAAATCACACTACCGTGCCCCGATGTGACCCACATTAGCTTGAGCCTTAGTAATACATATAATTATGTCATCATTTTGTTAAATGCAGGGTTAAATGGCCAGCAGCTTGTTTTCTTTTATTGTCCCTCATGCATGTTAATCCCTGTCCAGTCGCTCAGATGTAGCAGTGTCATTGTTTGTTAGCCTGATTCTAATGAAAGAACAACAGCTTGTGTGGCAGATGCTTATCATTTGAGCCCCTCTGCACATAAATGGTAAAACTCCACAGCGTATGACAATAAAAACCTGTTGCTCAAAGGACCATGGCAGTATTTTTGTATTTTTATATACCTTATATACCTTACTTCAGCCATTTACCAAGCATAGTTATAAAAATCTTCCTACCTTCTGAACAAGCATTGTTTTTTTAATTTACTTTCATAATTGCGTGGAAATCAACTGGCTTAGACTTTGAACTTCTTATCAGTCATATTGAACAATATGCTCAGTTTTATTATTGACACTTAAATAAGATAACAGTTGTATAGTAATGCATATAAAAGTGAAAATGAAAAACAATCTGCTGGTGTGTTGATGCAGCTTCAGCTTCAACATCTGAGTAGACTGTGAATATTAAAACTCAAACAGTGGTGAAACATGACATCGTCTATCCTAAAGCCGCCCCGCTGAACTTACTTTTTGTATTTTCATCTAGAACAACAACCTTGACCCAAAACAGTTTGCCAATTGGCTTGTCACGACTCGCTGGACATGTATGAGTAGTTAAAGAGGAGGGTGCTGGTGGTGGATAGAGTGATTTTGCTGCAGTCAGAGTGGTGGATGTGTGGGATGAAATAAATTATGTATCTAGATAATTTTGATATAACGTAGGCCCATTGGAATTTTGTATTAGGTTAGCTAAACATGCAAGTTTATGATCATGTTTGAGCTATTTTTAGGCGCTGAATTAAACACAATTGTCTGTCTGTTCAGGCAGGATGCCCCCATGTTGACTGTACTCTCATTGATTTTAAAAAGACAAGCGGGAGGTGAGCATGAGGGCAAGTGCACACCAGCTCTCACCCACATCACAACAGCAGGAGTTTTGTGTTTCCATTCTTTCCTGCGCTCCCTTCCCCCTTAGAGGCTACCTCACAGACTTGAGACAATTCAATGATTGTGTGGTCCCTCCACCCCCACTGTGTTTTTTTATTTGAAAATAGTGGAGCTGCGTGGTCATGGAGGGGAGTGGGAGACAGGATATTGCATAAGTTTCAACGAGCGACTGTTTAGTTTAGTGAGACAGCTGGATTTGTCTCACTTCCTTGATCATCCTGATTCAAAGTTAATTGAGTGCTAATTCTCTGTTCGCAGATGTAATACAGTTACTTGTGTTCACTGTAAAAAAAAAAAAGAAAGAAAAGTTTTTGAAATTGTACAAACCAGAAAGTGCAAGTTGCACAAGCAAGCGGCTTTGACAGTTTTGGGATTGTCATGCGTGCAACATAAAAGCTGCTGCAGCTTTCTTTTGAAGAACTGAATGCTCGTTCATAGCAGTCACTGTGAAGTCTTGTTCTCCACAGAAAATGCTGCTGAAAAAGAACTGCGGAGGGAAAACACGGTCTATAAAGATCCGGGTGAGTTCATTTTTATTTATTTACAATACATAAACAATACTCTCGTGCAATATTTTGTTGTGATAAATGCAAACCATTCATGCTGTGGGTAGTGACCCTGTTGATTATGGCTGTCGTAAAGATAAGTTGTTCATGAGAGTGTTGCATAATCTGAATGTACACATGACCACTTGTATCCACAGCCTTTCCCTTAATGTAGATCCATATTCAGGGTGTCCATTACAGCAGTGATAAGGTTGCTCGGCCCCCGTGAACAGCCCGGCCTGTCTCATCGCCAGCACCTTGATGTCCATCCAACTGCACACTGGGACAGCATCTGGCAACAGCATTTGTTCTAATGCCCTGCTAGCAAAAGAGCCACGAGACATCTGAAAATCTGCTAGCACTGTCAGATTCCTTTTGCAGACAACACCCAGCTAAACACTGTTTACTGCAGTGATACTAAGGACGAAGACGCAAGAAGAAGAATTTGCTCTTTTCCTCCTCGTTTTTTTTTTTAATCTCTTGATCTCACTTATTTAACTTTAATAGCTGAGATTTCTTATACATTTCCTTTTCCTCGTTAAAGTGGCTTTATAAAGACAAAAGTGTTTTCCCAGCCTGTCTTTCTGCAAAGTGGCTTTTCCAAAAACAAGTCCCAATAATCATCGACACTCAGAACTAATTATGTTTGGGTTGATTTTGCTTGAAGTGAGTAAGGGAAGCATGTTGGACAGTTGACTCGAACACGCCTGGGCATCTTGGCGCAGAGCAGGGCACTCCAGAAGGATGCACAGTGTGGTGAGAAAAGTGACGTCATTATCACGTTGCGTGGGACAGTGTCAATAGATCCTCATCACACACTTGTTTATGTACACACATTAGCATCTAGGTTGCAGCATCCATATAGGTATTTATCATCAGCACAAATATGTAAAAAAAACAAAACAAGGACGATCTTTGAGAATGGTTAAGGAAGAAGAAGTGAGTGGCGGTGAGAGAAGGAGCTGAGGAGGAGGTGGAGTGTTGTTCAGCTCTCTTGTGGTGTATTTCCAGGGATGAAGTCATTTTCCATTTATAGCCTGGCTGGCTGCTATCTGTTTAGCTCCACTGATACATAGAGATATTGCTCATTATCTTCTGTTCTCGTTGGCGTTGACAGTAGTGTTGTTGTCCCCGTCAGTGACGTCTGTGGGCACTGGGTACGTTCCAGTTCATAGATTTTTCTTGAAGTGAGTACACATAGGGAGTCTTTAGATTGATGAGCCATTTGGAGGCTTGTGTTTACCATTTGTGCCACTATGCACCGAGATCCACCTCATCTCTCTCTCTTTTCTCTGCTTCTCTATCCCTCGTTCCCTTTTTGTCTGTCAACCCTCGGTTTCCTGGCCAGGATCCAGAAGAGACACTGGATCTGGATGAGGCCCCGGCTTTGAGACTGGATTCGAGCATTCAAGCATGGGAGTTGTTAGAAGAGTCGAGGAGGTTGATGGTGGCGGTTGTGTGTGTTTTAAGTCTGTGTGTGTGGGGTGGGGGGGTCATGTGAAAACAGAAGGAAAACACAGCTTTGGCTGCTGCCTCTGAGGCGTGCCCCTGGAGGGGTTATAGGTGAATAGCAGAGGGGGTGATGAGAGCTTCCCAGGCTGCAGCAGGCAGGATGATGGCATCTGGTTTCAGCCACTGTAAAGACTGTGTGGAGGAGATGAAGATTGATGGAGGTGAGAGAAGTGGTGCAGATATGGAGAGAAGAGGGGAAACTTTACAGGGGAAACATGCCGTTGGTTTTTAATAATAAGACATGTTTATAACACTCACCTCATACCGAGGCTCTAGCAACAGGGCCCCCTGTGAGCCCCTAGGCCCATGCAATCATCCACACATGTAGCCCACTTCTTCTCCAATGTGTTCAACTAGTGGACATTCTTCGAATGTGCAACTTTGGGCCGAGATGTAACACCAACAGGACAAAGTTAAAACAATAGTAAATCTCTGGAAAGAGACATTTTTGTGTAACCAGTTCAGCTCCTGGACCAGTGAGATATGACCGTTTTAACTAAGCTTTCCAATTGCTGCCTTCTACTTTTGGGACTTGTACTTTATTTGACCCCTTTGGGCCCTAAATGTCCATCATACTGTAGTGTCAACAGAAGAGCTCTGTGGGGATTGTACTAGCATGGATAGAGAGATATCCTGACCCCCCCAGCTGCCATATGGAGAACATCTTAACACTGAACATCTATCAGGTTTACTGTAACTCATTCTTGGACTACGATTTGTTGTTCCTCCTCTCACTTTTTGCCTGTTTATATTGACATTGGTGGATAAACCAGCTCTTACTGGTATTGGGAATTGTTGCTGTGTTACTGTGGCTCAGTTGTCAGAGCTGAATCCCTTAAGATACCGGCTGAAGTCATAGCAATACCTTTATCCTTACTTGCACCGTTAATGGGGGCTTATTTCTTAAGTGCTGATGTCACTGGGTACTTTTCCGGTAGCAGTGGGCATTTTCCCACCATCTCAGTGGAATCAGTCATCATTCTCCAAGAGGTTCTCTAATACACAGCTATCCACATGAAAACACATTCACATTACAGTGAATCTGTCTCAGGGTCCTAATCTTTCCCAGTCCACCTTCTCACAAACTTCACCCCCCCCCCCCCTCAGCAGGGGGAGAAAGTGCTGCCTCACTGCCAAATCCAACAAAGTCATTTCCTGTCGAGGAGGAGGAGGAGGAGAGTGACCAATTTTAGACGGAGGGCTTGTAGAGCCACAAGGAGCAAGGTTCTGCTGTACAAGTGGAACAGCATTTATGTCTTATGCAGGTTGAATTAAAAAAAAATCCATATGAGGTGCAGCCATTATCATTATCTCATGAGACTTTCCACAAGAGCAGGTCTAGACCGGACTCTTTATTTTACAGCGGCCCAACATTCCCCATCAGTGGCGAGGAAGAACTGCCTTTTGTTTCTCACCGTGACCACTTGTCCTTCTCTTTGTGTGTTCTCAGAATCTTTCCAGCAGTCGCCCTCCACCCAGGTACACCTACGATCCCTCCATCTTCGCCTTCCGCTCCTTGAGCACAGTGCCCCCCTGCAGCCCCCTGACCCCACCGGAGGATCCCCCCTGCTCATAAGTAGATTTATCCACGGCCAGATAAAATCCCCCATTCATTTCCAGATGGCTGCTTTTCGTGGCGTCTGCAGCGAGACCAAGGAGTGACTCCTGAAACGGACCGTTAGAAAGACTTTTGTATTATGTTGGAACTATTGCACACTCAGGTAATCACACACCCTGTCACTTTGATCATTGTTGTCCACCTGAAATCAGCAGGAACAGCTGGAGAAGAAAATACAGCACATAGAATACTTCAGGTTTTGCTTATGTATAGCTGTCTCTGAGAAGATCCTGTGATTGGAGGACTGATCAAGGAACAAACGTAGACTGTGGACCAGAGGTGGTACAAAGGGACAAGGCCAACCATTTCAAACCTAGATGTAGTTCTGGGTTGGATCAATATTCAAGGGAAATAATGCATGTAAGACAATCAAATATTTCCAAGGTTTCTTCCTTTGATGTCATGACTGGACATCTTGTAAGTTTCTTAGTAATGTCCTATAATAAACATGGCGATGTGAGTCATCTGATATCTTATTATTGTTGAGGTAAACAGACAGTGGTCACATTCGTCTGTCTGAAGAACTACTTCTTTGACGTGTCATTGAATATGCAGGTCATGACAAGCTATATCCAACATGTACGTAGTTGAATAGTTGACCTTTGGTGATGTACATTTCTTAATGAATTTGTCATTTAGTCCAGGTCAAAGTTCAGTACTTGTATCCTCTTTTCCTTGCATGAATTCCACTGTTTTGCAGAAAGAGGTATGTGCAAATAAAGAAGTGTGAGACTAGTTTCTTGCACATTTGGCTACTGTAATGGGTGCTATGTAATGCATAGCCTACATGTAGTGTGCCATTTGTTTTTCTCTCCAATATTGTACCTCATTTCTTTCTAGGTAGAGGAGGACCACTGGTAAATCGAGACATCCCAGTGTTTTCTACACATCTCTTAATGCCTTGAAATCACATTCCTGTTGTACTGAATGAAACTTGAGGTAGTTCTCAGCTCCTCAATCGAGCTGAGCAATCAATCAAACACAATGCCACCACTGTAACTAAGTTCTTGCTGAAGTGAATGTAACATTGTGACATGTTTTCATCCACCGTTGCACAAAATGAATCAATAAATGCCCTGTGGCCTCTTGTTTAGGTGGATTTCTTTGGATCAGTATACAATATGTATCACGATAAATAATAATGTGTTATATTTAACAACAGACGTGTGGTTTTCTCACAGAACTCATTTTTCAAAGAGTAATTAAATACCCCTTCCATTTCTGCACCAGTCCAGACTGCACTGAGTGAAAAAGTGCACAGGCATTGGGGTTTTACTACTGGAACCTCATCTCCAGAGTGTAAGAGAAGGATCTGCCAGATGGGAGGACAGAAAACTCCTTTCACATTTTGGAAGGAGAGAAGAATGCTTACCATCACTGATTACTAGGCCACAGCACAGATCAGAGCAAAGATCTCCAGCCAAGACCACATGCCTCTTTGTGCCAGATCACACCGTGAGAAACACTTTGTGTGTGAGAGCATGAAAGAGAGGGAAAGAAACTGATGTCAGAACTGGTTTGGGTGTGAGCAAGGCCCAGAGGAGTACAGCAGAGAGAAAGGATAGCTGGCACGTTCAAGGTAGAGTGAATATTAAAGGGTGCTGTATAGTAAGACAAATGGGATTGTGCACAAAGAGAGAGAGAAAGTTATGCACAGACAATTTTATTAAACATTTTATATCAAAATACAGTTTAAATTTATTTTCTTTGTGTTTTAAGAAAAAAAAACACACGACACAAGGTGGAAAATAGGGCAGGAAACCAAAAGAATATCACTGAGTGGGATTTTACAGCACGAGGAATCCTGCTCTGAGCAAACACACACCAATAGCTGACCTGCTCATAAAGACAAATCTTGTTAAACAGAGAACTTTGAAAAGGTTGTGCTGCGTGTGTGTGTGTGTGTGTGGACACAAGACACACACT
Source organism: Chaunax sp. Z400 (assembly GCA_037577475.1). Lineage (NCBI taxonomy): Eukaryota > Metazoa > Chordata > Actinopteri > Lophiiformes > Chaunacidae > Chaunax > Chaunax sp. Z400. The sequence continues at coordinate 20,543,258 of CM075194.1, forward strand.
CCACTTAGCTTGAGTCATTATGAGCTTGCGTTTCATCCAGTAAGCCATCCAAGTGTCCAGATGGTCAGAAAAGCTGCTTCAATACTCTCCCTCTTTCTCCCCTCTGGCTACACACTCTCCAGTGGAAATAAAGGTTATGCCAGCGATCGACTGAAGCCCAGTAGAGGAGGGATGCAGATTGGATGTCAGGTGGACTGAAACTCCAAGAGGAGCAGCCAAAGACCAGAAAGCTGAATTCAGATCAGTCACCGCTCCTGCTTGGCCCCTTTCTATTTTCTACTTTGTAAGGTATAGAACTGAAATTAAAAAAGGACGAAAGTCAAGTGCTACCCATCTCCATTATAGCCCAGAGTGGGAGGGGCCAGTGGGCTGATAGCCCAGTGTCTGCTGTGGGGGGCACCTTTCCAATTGGGCTTTTTGTTTATGCAGTCTTAGAATGCAAATATTCCCGAAAGATAAGTAAAATGTGCAGCATTATTATCTTTGCCTGGCCTGTTACAGAATCCTCGATGCTCAACCACACACTGGGAACTGGGATGGATGGAGGGGGGTTACTGGTCAGGGCTGAGGAGGCTGGGAGCTTTGTGATGCAGGTGTTGTCTGGTGGAAAAGCCGGCGGAGTGGAGACACGGAAACTCAGTAGCCGTACTTGTCGTTTAAGGCTGTGCGTCCGTCTCCAGTCTGACCTAGAGAAGAAAGAAGAGCAGCAAGATTTAGCATTGAAATGATGCACAGTTTCATACAAATTCATGGTATATTACGTGTTAAAAGAAAGGATGAAATACTAAATGAAATACTTATAAGAATAAATTCACCCAGCTGACTGAAAGTAAAGTCCAGCTCCCCCACTGTGTGCAATCATCAAACTAATAACAGTCCTACAATGACGTAGCACCAGTAGGTCTGACCCTGAATCCCAGCTCTGTCTGGCAGCTTATTCTATCTTATCTTATCGTTTTTCTTTTTTTTATGGGACTTTTATCTGTGTTCCTTAGTGAATGATGAAAATGCAATTTCAGCTGCACAAATGAACCACTGAAGGCCTGCGTAGTTCCTTCCCCACCTCCCTCATCCAATCCTGTGCTCTGTAAGATCAAGAACATTATCCCAGATAGCCACTATATACTACATAGACTGTGTTCATATCTGAACTCCACATACTGTCTCCATTTTCCTGATTTGAAAGTGCTTTGGGGAAAAAGGTCTGACGATTCAGATATAGACATCTCACTTATCCGAATAAGGAGCAATAACGTTACAGCGCACAACTGAGTCAGTGCTGGTGTCTAATGCAAATAGATCAGATCAGGTCATTTACCAGCAGGAGGCATCCACACACAGTAATCAGGGTCATCCTCTGGATACTGTCCTGAGAGCTGCACTGGTGGCTATGGAGTCAAAGCATGAGTAAATTCACTTTAGTCACACTTTCTTTGTGTAACAGTATTAAATGTGTGTGTGTTAGTGTGTGCCCACCTTGCTGGGACCCATCATTTTCTTCTTCACATTCTTTCTGGTGCTGGGCTCTGCTGCCGGCTCTCTGTCACCTTCTACTTTGGACCCGGAGGAGACAGAGGCGTAGTGTAATTAATGACGGTGAACAAACACAACTGCAGAGACCACAGACCTGTGTGGAATCAATACAACACAGGACCCACCTACACTTGACGGGACCACAGGCTTGCTGGTGCTGCTGGGCTGAGGAACCTGCTGCTCTGAGGACTCCTCGACTCGACTCTGTTTGTGGCTTTGCGCTAATGTACAAAAATATAGTGCTATAATTTGGATATACACTCATCGATAAGTTAATCAATTGTCTGTTTGTATCAGCTAATTAATTTCTAGCATTTTCAGTCGAATAAGATTATACCTCTAGCTGCACAAACAGATAAAAGCTGACATGTAAAAAGAGATTCAAATTTTCGTGAATAAAAATACACACATAAAATTAATGTTATTGTGATATTTTTTATGGATGATACACAGATAACTGTCCCCTTTTAGCAGGCAGTAGATCTACTGCCCCCCAGTGGCAGAAATAAATCATGTTAAAACTTCTGAATGCGTTAAGAAGAATTCAGAAAGCATGAACACAGAGGGAGTATTTTCCTCCAGATTTTCTTTCTTTACTCTGTGTGTAGTTGAAAACCTCGCTCCAGTCCTTCAGTGTGTTCACTCTTTTACCTTTTGGCTCTCTGGACTGTGCTGCCTGCCGTCCTTGCCTCCCTGAGGAGGTGCTCTCTTGAGACGTGGACGGACCGAACACGTCCGAGTCGACGTTCATCTCTTTCATGGTCGCACAAGCTCCGACACCATTATCCTCATTATTCTGCGTCTCCTCCTCTTCTTCTTCCTCCTCTTCTCCGCCGGGTGAAAGTGCTTTCGTGTTGAAGAGCTCTGCTGGCAAGTTGGGGGGTTTGGGAGGCAACTTCTACATGAGAAAAGAAAACATGATTAGAAGAGAGTCTAAGAGAGAGAAGAAATGCAGCGTTTCCAGCTGATTGAGTCAGACGATTGGACGACACCAACCCCAATGGTGCCAGTCTTCAGTTTGAATTTGCGTCCTCCCTTCATGGCTCCAAACAGCGGTAAAGTTTTTTTCTGCTTCTCCGGGTCTGAGCTCCCACTATCACACCAACACACATCGAAAATATCTTTAAGTGTTTAAATGTGGCACAATCCATATTGGAAACAAAGAGTTTCCCAAAAATGGCACCACTATTAAAGGAACAGTATCATTATCTACTGTACTCACCCAATGTAGACGCAAAGTCAGGTGAAGTTCACTACTCCACAAAACATTTCTGGAGCCTCACAGCTAAACAGCGTTTACAGCTTTCTCCTTAATAACTGAAGAAGATGGGAACTTGTTTCAAAACGTAACGAAACTGAATGCAATCATAAAATGACTCCATACAACTCACACAGTTGTATCCAAGTCTCCTGAAGACCTTTGAAGCTCTCTGGAGTCTGGGACTGCACTGTGCACCTGTATGGAGTCATTTTATATTTGTATTCGGTTGTTCCTTTACATTTTAAAACAAGTCCCCATATTCCTCAGTTGTTTAGGAGAAAGCTGTAAACGCTGTTTAGCTGTGAGGTTCCAGAAATGTTTTGTTGACTAAGAAACTTCACCTGACTTTCCATTTGCATGGGGGTGAGTAGATAATGACTGAATTTTGGTTAAACTGTTGCTCTAACTTCAGAGAAGCTATGAGACACATTCCTATTTGTTGTTTACATAATTCGTATGGAAAATGTAGTTATATCAGGGCTTTGGGTTTGTGTGATATTCACAGACAGCTGGTATGACACCGCGGACCTAGCACTGTGTCTGACCTTGGCAGCAGTGAAGGCATCTGGGTGGGCCGTGTGAGTTCGACCAGCTTCCGGAGCTTCTGAGCGTCTTTGCGCAAGTCGGCTATATGCAGGTGCAGCTTCCTGCGCTCTACGGCGTCCATCGCTGCCTCACTTCGCACTGCAGTCATGAAAGCATCCAGCGGGTCCTCAGTTGAAGAGCCGGAGGAGTCTAAGAGGAGGGATGAAACATACAATAACGCAAGGAGAACATGCCTCTGCAGGTGGCGTGGTATCAGAGCAGTCAACACCCAGGCCAGGATGACTCACCTCCCCTAACAGCACTGAGCTTTTTCTGAGTCTCTGCCAGCTCCTTCTCCACCTCTGATAGTTTGGACACCTACATGAGAATCAAACACAGGAACGTTACCACAGAGGCACACAGTATGTGGAACATTAGTGCAGTTTATATAAATACGCCTTTCAGTACAGAGTTTTTCCCCGAAGCCAAGTGAAAGTGATTCCTCTGTCATCTTTAGTGCAAACATTATCTATACATGTAGTAACATTACTTTGAGACTGTGGTTTCATAGGACAGGGCACTAATGGTGGCCAGTCAGAAACATCTCAACATTTACAGGATGGATCGCCATCAAATTTGGCACCGATACTTATCATGTCCAGACAATGAATTCCTCTGACTTTAGCGATCCCCTGATGTTTCCTCCGGCAACACGACTATCATAATGAGGTTCACACTTATCATTTGACTGTGATGGATCAGAAACTGTTGAACTGATTGTCATGCAATCTTGTTCAGACATCAAGGATGAATTGTAACAACTTCGTTGATCCCTCATCTTTTCATTTACTGCCATCATCAGGTCAAAGTCTAGTCCTCATCAAGCTGCAAGACTAATGATATTCTCAATAGGCTCAGCTGTCCTTTGAATTTAGTGCTAATTTTAGCATGCTAGCATTGCTACTCTGAGCAACATGCTGACATAGAGCCTGTTTAGAAGTGGGGTTAATGTCCCTCCTGAGTGATCCAGTCACAAGTGGGCAGCTCTAAGTAAAAGAATAAATGCACCCAAGATGGATGCATTGACATCTTATCACTCAGACCACATTCAGAGGTGTTCTGGGACCCATATACATATATTCTACCAGACTGACTGCTTCCTGGGCCACACTGAAGGACCGCCCACTCAGCTCAGGTCCTCTGTGAAACAAGTAGTAATGGATTACATGGTGTCGGATTTCCATTTTGGTAACTGTACAACAAATAATGTGTTTGCTCTCTGTTGCTCTCTGAGGTAAGCAGCAGATGTTTGTGAACACACCGTCTATTACAGCTGACTTCACTATTTACACTAAATGCACCAAAAAGATAACATTTTATTGGCCATGAACATGTCAAACTTTACAAATACAGTAAACAATAAAGGCTGCTAGTGCACTGTTCAATTTTCTGAGATACTGAGTTAAGAGAAACAGTATAAACTTTAATAAAAGAAAAGCTGACTATGAAAGACTCTTAATTATGTGGGCTGTCATGTGAATTTGGCAAATGTTATAAATTGCACGTAATTGCAAGTAATTTCTTTTTTTGGTGAAAAACATTGTGTCCATTTGTCCCATCGATGTACGATAATGTTATTTGTATATAAGGCGGGAAGTGAGATCTGATCACCAGAAGCCACGATGGAGAAACATTCTAATACCAGGTGTGAACTGATACCCACTTGTGATGGGATCACTCAGGATGGATGACATTACCAGGTATGAACAAGGCTCATTAGCAGTTAGCTCATAGTATAGCCTCACTCACTAGCATGGCTGTGGACTCTGTTTTGTTTATCATAAGCTTTACACAGATGATACAGTATGTGTGTGGATTCACTTTAGTAAATTAAATGGACTTCATGTAAATAACATGGAGCCAGAGCATCACGCTGAGCTCAGTGTAAATAAAGCAAAAGCCAGTTCAATAAGGTGAAGACGAAAGATGCAGTGAATCAGGCGATTATCCCAGTCATAAACAGTAGCAGATTTTTTTTTTTTACCAATGATTCGTAGGTCTGAGGCCGCTCCTCGATCTTTCCCGCCTTTTTCATTCTCTCCTGCCTCTTCTTCTCCACGGTGCCGGTTCGATCCAGGAAGGTGTCGTCATCACTGTCGTAGTAGTCGTCATCTTCCCAGTTCTTCTTCTTGCGCTTGCGGGACACTAGAAATAGGACGTAGAACAGGAAAAGCTATTCATGCAAATCCTCTTGACATCAAGCTATAAGGCTCATAATGTTGATTTCAGACATTCCCACGGCGGCTGAGTTCACACCTGCTTCCTGGCGCAGCAGCCCTCTGGCTTCCAGCATTCGACAAGCCTCCAGGCAGCACTGGATGGCTGCGTCCTTCTTCTTCCCTGTGTGGGTCACCTCAGCAACCAGCTGCCTGCCCATGGCATCGTCCACAGGAAGCCTGACAGATCATCAGCATTAAGTGTTACCACACACTAGACAGGGGAACAGATTCTTTAAACTTTACCATCATAGATCAAGAGTTTCATTGTCACTGACTTTATTCTGCAAAGCCAGGTGCCATGGTTTTGGTCTTCATACTCAAACTCCAGCTCCTCTCCTACAATATAGGAGGCCAACGTCTAGAAATCAAACATGACAACAGAAGAACCAGACATTTGTGATTCTCTATGATTGACAGTCTTCTCACCTTCTCTGTCATAGAAGCCCTGCAAAGCCTTCTTTGGGTCTTTAAGGTAGGCAGCTTCCTGGTCCTCATGGAACTCTGTTGAAAAAGGGTTTTCCTCGTTCTCGTCTTCCTCTGGAACAGCCTCGTCAGCTTCATGGAGGCAGATCGAATGATAGGAAAAGAGAGAACAAAAGGATTAAAGTGCTTCTTTCGTTACTTGGCTTCAAGAAATTTGTCACCATCGCACTGAAATACGTCAACATGCCGTCCTAGAATCAGAGGACAGGCTCACCCATTCCCCATGAACAGCCGGAGTCTTCATTTGATGGTTTGTTCTGGCCCTTGTTGGTTTCACCTTCGCCGTCTATCTCCTCCTCCTCCTCCTCATCCTCATCAGAACCCTCTCCCATCATCCTCCTCTCCAGGTCTGCCTTCTGTTTTTGGGCTCGCTCCCTCAGCTCTGTCACTGTCAGCTCAGACTCCTCTTCCTCATCGAACTCTGGACCCTGCGGGAGGAGGACAGTGGAGAGAGATGAAAAAATCATCTGGGGTATGTTGACGCTTTTGATTATTTGGGGTGAACAGATGCAGTAGAACCATATGTGTGTGTGTGTGTGTATTTAGTGTATGCTGTTGTACAAACTTGAGGGTTAAAAGAAATCTAAAAGTCTAGTTAGATAGCCGGCCTTTGACTTAAAGCAGTCTATGTTAATATTTTCAGAGTTTAAAGTTGGTAGCACAATTATTCATCCTCTATCGCACTGATTTATTGACAAAATATACTATTTATCAACTGTTTGCAACAACCAAATCAGACAATAACAGTTTAATTAGCTTAATACAACAGATTACAAGTGTCTTTCCAAATCTAACACAACATGCTGTTTTTGCTGATTACTGCAGTGTTAAAATGATTCAAACCCTCTAGTCCTTGTGCCAGTAAACCTAATATACAATGGGGGTTGAATAATTTTGCTTCCAACTCTATTCCCTGCTGGTATGAACATCACCATATCATCAGATACCTGCAGGATGAAAAGCCTCGTGCTCCCTCCAAACTTTACCACATGCCCCACACGTAGTCTGATGTAGGTCTTTGGGGGAATCTTGTTCTTGTTCACCACGGTGCCGTGTGTGCTGCCCAGGTCATGGATGTAAAAGCCCGTCTCCTCCCCGACAGACTTTCCGTCTCCAGCCTGTCTGCGGTACTGAATCACTGCGTGGTACCTGGAGATGGAGGGATGCTCTAAAGAGACGTCACACACAGGCAAACGACCAACCACGAAGTAACTTCTCTCTGTGAGGGGCACCGTGTCCACTATGGTGCCGTTTTTAAGGATTTCCAATGCATATGGGGTATCCGGAGCTGTTCCACCCCAAGGCGGCTCTGTGTATGGGATAGGGGGGAAATTACCAGCCAGTGGCCCTTTGGAGGGAAGCACCCTAGGTTTAGCTTCTGTCTTGGTTTTGACAGGAAAATCATTCTTGTCTTTAGCGTCTTTTTTACCCGCTTCTTGACCTTTGTCAATTATTCTGTTTTCACCGACAGGACCCAGAGAATCCTCTGTCGTCGTGTCTACAACTTCAGCTTCGTCATTTTCTGTCACAGTCGGTGTTTCGGCAGCCCTTGGTTTGGACGGAGAAGCGGTGCTGTTACGTTTGCTGGTGAGGGAAGGTGCTGCAAAGAGAGCCGGTTTCTTAAAAATGTCATTTGTTTCTGGTTCGGTTTTGTGCACGTCTCCACCTCTAGGTTCATCTCCATTGTCCGTGGCTAAGCACTCGTCTGCTTCCATTGCAGAATTAATTTCTTCATCCATATTTTTAACACAAACGTCTGACAGTGGTGGGGCGGCCATGTTTATTTGGTGTGACTGTGAGTTTTGCCCGGGTTTTCTCAGTTTTTACCGTCCGTATTAATCATCTATAAACTCATAAAACAAGTATAAAAGAATATGACACATGAAAAACATTTAGAAATATTTAAAGCGCAACTAAACTACATGTTAATAGAAGTTAGATTTTATTGCAGTCGAAATATGTTGCTTCTTGCGGAACTTTTGCCTTTAGCTTTTCACCCGAGCTTTTTTAAAACGAGGACCAGAAGGCTTACTTCCGGTGCAACTTCCTTAACAAATACGAAGGCTATTGGCTACAATTAACAAACAAAGTTACGAACAGATATTTCACACATCCCTGTGCAATGTGAGTTACAGTTTGATTTTTAATTTACAGGTAATTTAACTAGCTAAACACACATGCTGCGCACTTGGCTAGCTCTCTTGTAGCTTTGTCGTCGCCCCTTTATGAATGAGAGTTGTTTGTGTGTTATATCTTGTACGCTTACTGTATGTTGTACCACACTCCAGTCAGACACCTGACAATCTGTGATGTCTTGCTATTAGGCAAAAATACAGATCTGTTCCACCTTAACTTGAGATCTTACGCGAATCAATGCAATTTAACCCTCAATTTGGCTTACATCAACTACACCTAATTGCGTTTTTAACACCGCTGTTAACCCTTAAAATAGCAATTATTGCTATTTTGCCTGTATATATACACATACACATGTGTAAATGCTGCGTGACCCTATTGTAATTGACTTTTTTCCGCCCAAAACATGTCGGTGGTTAGCTGTATGTCAAGATGATCACAAGTCAAGTACCTTATTGTAAAGCTTTCTAAAGCGGTGGCTATACGGTTTTCACGTTTAACATCATTTACAGTTGGAAACAAAATTATTCAACCCCCATTGTATATTAGGTGTAATGGCTAAATATAATATTTATTGATTTTAATAACCAAATCAAACAAGAACAGTTGAAATATCTAAGTACAACAGACATTACAAATGTTTTCCCCAAATATAACACAAAATACTACTTTTACTGACTACTGCAGTCTCAAAAATGATTAAACTACTTAAAGACAAGCATCTCTAGTATTTTGTAGAGACACTTTTTCTGCTATGACCTGCTGTAAACATGATGCATATCCAGACACCAGCCTTTGGCAGCGTTCCTGAGGAATCTTAGCCCATTCCTCATGGACAAAAACCTCCAGTTCTGGAATATTCCTGGGTTTATGTGCTGCAACTACCTTTCTCAGATCCCACCAGAGCCTTTCTATGGGATTAAAGCCAGATGACTGGCAACCTCTCTAGAATGATCCAGGGCATCTTCTGAAACCAAGCCTTGATGGATTTTGAGGTTCGCTTGGGATCATTGTCTTTTCGACGTCCAAGCTTCATCGTCTTCACAGATGGCGAGACGTTTTCTTCTAGGATTTCCTGATACTTGATGTAATCCATCTTATCCTCTACACGCTGCAGGTTTCCAGTGCATGAAGATGCAAACCAGCCTCAGAGCATCACTGAGCCACAGCCATGATTCAGCATATGCTTCATTCTACCTCCTCCAGACATAGTCTTGGAGTTCAGGCCTGGAGCCCTTATATAAATTTAGAACAGAAAAGAATCGTGACTTTACTGCTAAAGTAAGGCTATGAAGGTTTGCATGGTGTTTTAACAACATCTGAGCAACATCATTAGTTTTACTAGGGATGCTTTTCAGAGGGTTGAATAATTTTGAGACTGCAGTTGTCAGTAAAAGAAGCCTTTTTTTGTTGATATTGTCAGGAAAAAAACAAAACAAAATCTGTTGTATTGAGCTATTTAAACTGTTCTTGTTTGATTTTGTTGTTGCAAACAGTTGATAAATAGTATATTTTGCCAATAAACATAATATACAATGCGGGTTGAATAATTTTGCTTCCAGGTATAGTTTGTAATACATTTCTCAGCTACTGACAAATATTTGATGTGATTTTCCCAATGCTTAATGTTTAGCTGCCAGTCTGGATAAGAAAAAAGTCACTTTTCTAACTATTTTGAAAAACCAAAGAGAGCTGTATTAAAAAAAATGAAAGTGGTGTCTAAAAATCAGAGTTAAAGCTATTCTGTTTTTTAGAAATTTCATCCTTGGTTTCCCCTAACATCCTCTTCACCTCTCTAATTTCCAGATTAAATGCAGGTTTGAATTCGGCCTGTGTCTTTGATTACTCAGTCATGATGCGTTACTGGGGCGAGATCCCTGGACCTGCAGGGGCTCCTCCCAGTCGTAGTTCCTTCGATTTGCTCCAGCGTGAGTTTCGCTCAGTGGAGATGCAGGATCCTCCCCTGCACCAGCCCTCAGCCCAGCGTCCGCGGCCCACCACAATGCTTGACGTCCCCTCAGAGCCCTGCAGCCTCACCATCCACACAGTGCAGCTGTGTCAGCATACCCGCCGCCTCCGTGCTCTGTTGGCAGCAGCACAAGCGCAGGCTCAGGGTCAGAGCTCAGCATCCTCTGAGGGTGGTAGCAGGCAGGAGGAGGCTGATTCCAGCCTGCCCCTGCGTCCTCCCACCCCACCTGTCATGCCAGACGACTTGCTACCAGTGGACAGCAAAGCCCCGCGGCAGCCCTTCCAGCTCCGCCATAGTGACCCTGAAAGTGACTTCTACAAGTAAGTTAATCTGATGGTATAGCTAAGCCACAATGCTGCACTCCCTTCCTTATAATTAAAGATGTTCCATGTGCAGGATATCATCTACATTTTACGCTTATCAGTCACTCAGAGTTAATAGTAATAAATAAATAAATAATAATATTATGTTATTTGACATATCAAACTTACCACAGATATAATTTAACTAAATTTAACAACCAGTCATCATTTATCTCTTTTCGTCTCCTCTGGTACTTCAATAAAAAGGGGTAAAGGCGAGCCTGTCACAGAGCTGAGTTGGCCCTCCTGCAGACAGCTCCTGTACCAGTCAGTGGCCACCATTTTGGCCCATGCTGGCTTCGAGTCAGCCCAGGAGAGTGTGCTGGAGACCCTGACGGACGTGGTGCATGAGCATTACTTGCGCATCGCCCGCCTGCTGCGTGTGGCGGTGGACCGGGAGGCTCGGCTCGGTGCCAGTCCCTTCCCGGACGTGGTGGAGCAAGTGTTCCATGAGGTGGGAATCGGCAGCGTGCTTGCCCTGCAGCGCTTCTGGCAAGTACGGATTAAGGACTATCACAGCTACATGCTGCAGGTGAGGCTGGAGTTGGACATCGCCGTTCAAAGAGTTCTGCTCTTTGACAGCATTTACAGTAAAATGATGAAAATTTGTCAGACATTCAAGAATACAGTTTATACCCTGGTTAAAGGATCTGATCAAATTTCTCAGTCCTATTTTATTATGGTGCTCAACAACATCTTTTGGAATTTGGTTTACATTTTTGAAAATTAAATCATGAGGTTGCTGCGGTTTGCATTGCAGTATCTTTTCAAAATTCAACAATTTGTAATGATCAATTAATCATTTCGGTCATTTATAAAGCAAAAGCATCAAACATTCATTAGTTCCAGCTTCTCCAGTATGATGGTTTGCTGCTTCTCTCACTTAATTTTGTTGTAAATCTGTAAATGACAAGTTAATCACCCCAACGATCACATAAAAAGCCTCACCGCTGCATCTTCTACCCAGCTCACCATTCACCTGGAGGAAACACTGGCCATTTGTCACTATACTTTGACATAGTGGCTGATTGATTAATTCAGTGAATTTGAAAAATAGTCAGCAGATTAAAAAAAATAATGAAAATAATCTCATTCATTGCATTGCTGTGAAATCATTTGAAAAGCACTTTCCAGTGTTGTGACATCAGCACTGCAATGCTAAACCATCTCCGGAAGCATGAAGAACTGTGTACATGTGAAAACAGTGGAACCTATGGCAACTGGTGTGCAAGCTGCTTGGAAGGGAGACGGAAAACAAACATTCACTGCTTTCTGAGCCAACATGACTTGTAAAGATATACAAGTGCTGAGCCGATCCTTTGTGTCCGTGCCAAGCAAATCCGATCTTTTTTCTTTGCAATGTGTTGCTAATTCATATTATATATAATATCTAATAATGTGATCAGTATATAAAATTCTAGTTCACCCATGCTGATCTCATACATTTCTGTGTCTTGGAGCTTTCACCAGGAAAATTGGTCGTTATAAAAGCTTGTTCTCTTTCAGGTGAGCAAGGATCTGTCAGAGGAATACGAGCGACTGGTGAACCCAGAGAAAGCCCTGGAGGACTCCAAACCCCCGAGGATTAAGGAGGAGCCCATGAGTGACATATCCTTCCCTGTTAGCGAGGAGCCCGAGGCTGACTTGGCCTCTGGGGACCAAGCGCTGCCCATGGGGGTCCTCGGGGCCCACGGTGAGAGGCTAGCTCCAGGCTTGGATGGGGACCACTCTCCTCACACCTCAGGTGAGACGAGCATTCCTTCCACATTCCATTTGTGATTCCTCTAAAGACATGTACAGACTGTCTGCATAGAACTGTCAGTGTTGGATGTATCGATGCACCGATGTGGAGAAGCTAAAGGGGCTGCTTGTAGTGCTCTTACATCAGAAACCAGACTCCCAAACAGTGCAACTACGTGTTATGAGAAGGAGCACCAGTGCAACAGATAAGACTCATCATCGTTCATCATGTGAAACAACAGGGGCAGTGTTTCTGCTGGCAACATTTTGCCTTGGCAGTGTGCCATAGCAAGAAAAAAGAAAAATAAAAGACAAAAGAGAACAAAACACTCTGCTCTCAATCATCCTGTCCAAGACTACAGACATGGATGCTGTTACTGGAGTGTTAAGTGTTACCTGCAAGACCCAAGCCGTCCTCTCCCTTAAGGAGAGACAAAGGGAGTGAGACGGTGTCTGGACGTGGACCAGAGGCGACCCATGACCATGTCCAGTCTGCAGCCTAATTTACACACTGAACCGATGAACCCGAGAACTGAAGAGGAAGAACCTTTTTGTGTCATGTCTGCACTTCCTGCATGGCCCCCTCTGTCTTCTCCACATTAAACATTTATTAAATTCTTATTCTGCCAAGTCTTCATATTTTAGAGCAAGCTTGAGTTGCCAGATCTATGTTAAAATCAAGTAAGTCAAACATACTGTTGTATACATTTCCCACAAGTGTCACCGTCCACAGCAGTAATAGCAGATTCCTGATGAACTCTGTCAGGAGTCTGTCTGATCCTGATGTCTGTTACTTTGACTCAGTGGGACACTTAAACTTCCTGTATAATACCTCACTGTTTCTGTGTAATAGAGTCCACATCACAGGTTATCTAATGATGGACTAACGCATATGATTACTTGAACGGAACCCCGTAGAGCACCCTCCCTTGCTCCATCCCTCCACAAAGTTTCGTGGATATCGTTTATGTGTGATTAGGGACAATGTTGAAGAATCTCACAATTTTCATGAAAGTTATAAGAATTTCCTGGATCTTCCCCTTCATCTGGACCCACACCAAAATGTGATGGGTTCTGTCCCTGACAAACAAACCATCCTTGGCGGAGAAAGGAAAAAAACGATAGAAAAAACAAAGCAAATCCTCTTTCCAGCCACAGATGCTTGTGTAGCTACAGTACCACACATATAACTAGTATCCCAGGAACAAAGTTGAAAACATTATAATTGTGTCACTAAACTTTTTTTTAGCAAGTGATGGATTTTGATGATAATTGGGTTTATAAAGTGCTCCCTTTAAAAAGTCATGGAAAATGTCATTTTCCTAAAGCACTTCGTCACTCTGACTTTTTCCTTAAAAAATAAACTAAGCACATTGTGTAAAATGTCACTTTATAACCAAGGCATTTATCAGCAATAGAATTAAGATGGAAAAAATCTGAAAGTGTTAACATGTCTATTTAAATTCAGTAGGAAGCACCAGTGCTAATAGTGGAAACACTGGATCCCCTTCTCTTTATCTGCCTCTAATGTGGCTTATATTATCCAGCTGATAAGACAATATGAGGATATTGTAAGTATAGGACTATCATGTTTATAGATGCTGATTGAGCACTAGTGTTGCAGTAGAATGAGATTTTCATGGTATGATAACTATGAAATTTTATACAGTGAAACTGCTGCAACCTTAGTGAGCACTGAGCTAACTTACTGTCCACTAAACTGGATTTATAGTCAATGCAAGATTAACTAATGTAGATTAATGAATCTCAAAGGGTTCCAGAGGGATAAAAGGTATTTATTATTTTAGTTTCATCCATATATAATGACAGAATTTATGACTATTTTATGAAACATCTAGAAGCAAAATTCCAATCAGATGGGGGCTAGAGGTCTAATTTGTGTCACTGATAGTTCAGTGTCGCATTTCTTCCACTGATAGAACGACTGTACTGTGGACCATATAGTGTATTAATTATTGATCTTTATAGTATTCTACAGGCTTGTTATATCACTGATAATGATTACTGATCCTTATCTCAACTCGTTCTTCTCTTTTATAAGGCGGGGGCGGAGCCAACAACTCACCACTGTGGCCGCAGGTAAAAGTGGAGCCGCAGGATGGCGAGGAGGGCCAGAGTGCCGGCAATCATCCGCACCACCACCACCACAGTGTCCTGGGTGAAGATGTGTTCGAGGAGGGCGGGCCCATGTCCACCATGAGCGAGTCAGGAGGAGCCATGGTGCCCTCTCCAGGAGGCACGCCGTCAGACGGCAGCTACGCTTCGCATTCGCCCGACTCCCTGATGGGGACCTCGCCCGTCTTCAACCAACGACCCAAGAAACGGGCGAAGAAGATGTGAGGCCGTATCTGGAGACTCTGAACTGAGCCAGCGAGTCTTCCTGAAAGAAAAATGTCGTGGTGAAACACACTGGACTCTGATCAGGGCCACAGCATAGACTTACTGAGACACTAAGGTCGAGAACAAACTGAACTGATGTGAGAAAAGTGATATGTTGTAGTTTTCTATTCTTTTTGTATAATGTCTCTCTTAGTTGTTGTTAGTTGCCATTACACTTTTGTTAATAGGGCTTATTGTCAAACGAATACACATCTTATTAAGTATCAGTCATGTTCGTTTGAGTCACGACTGATGGTGTTTCTCAGAACGCAAACAAGGAGGGTTACAATTACCATAATTAACTGAAGAACCAGAAAAACGTAGTCATCCAAAGGCAAATCATTTAGTTAATAATTCAGCAGATTGGTTTGTTTTCACAAGCTATTAAGTCTCTTTCTCCTCACATACCAATTACTATCTGTGCCATTCATTGCAATTAAAAGATGCTCCACCAAAATGAAAATATTTTCTCCCACACAAACATGCCCTCGCCTAGTATGATGTATTTTCAACTCCTCATTTCCATTCCGCAGTACACTTCACATGCAGGGAGATACAGGGGAACGACCCACTCCAAAACACACACTTCACACACACACACCTGCCAACCTGAAGCCGCGCCGCTAAATCAGCATCTGTTTCAGTAATGAGGCAAAGCTGTGGATACAACACCAGAGGCAATTATGGCTTGGTTGTCTGCATCATGAAGGCGACATCAATACTGCCTTAATGGAAAATTAATTATGCATAATTTTGCATGCAGAATGAGCAGGTCTGTTTAAATGGCGTAATGTTTTTTTTTTTTATGTGTGTGTGAAGGTCTTGCTCATTTTCACAGTTAGGAAGGCAAATGTCTGTGCTGCACCTCTGACTCGCTGTGCTGTGTGATCCAGGAGTTGGAGCAGGTAGAAAATGAAATCAGAATGCCAGACATGCGATGAAAAAAAAACTATTTACTGCAAGCAATGTCGCCTGGATCCAAAAGAAATCTTCATTCAATGCACAAAACTAAATCCTGTGCATGATGGAAATGATGGACCCTAACACTGTGGCCTCAAGGAAAAGAGACTCACACTTTAAGCATTTCAAGCAAAAGTTTTCTTTCTTTCAAAATGACTCCCATGAGCAGTTTCTCATCTGTAATCTGGCTGCAGAGGAAAACCATGAACCTGTAGGATTTGTGTCTGATGATGGAGTTTAACATGAAATAAAAGCTGCAACAATTAGTCCATTAATCAGTGAGTTGTTTGAATTAAAAAGTATTTTAACAGATTAATCGTTTCCGTCATTTTTCATGCAAGAATGTTAAACAACAGCCAATGTCGGCTTCTTTAATGTAAGGATTTGCTGCTTTTCTGTGTCGTTTATGATGATAAATGACATTTCAGTTGGTTGTAGACTAACAAAAGAAGCCATTTGAAGACATAGCTTAATACTCCAGGGAAAACTAAATTAAAAAAACAAACATTTTGCAGACAATTGGATCGATTGTTGTAATTGGCCAATTACTGTATTGAATGTCTGGGAAAATATCAATGCCTATTATGATATGTTTTTTTTGATACTGCATAGATTCTCAAAAACTATTTTTTTAAATTAGTTGTTTACATGCAAAGCTTCATGACTTTGTACATTTTATGTGTCTGAACCCCCAACAGCTAGATGGCAGCGTTATAATTTATTGTCAGCACTTTGCCTCTTCCACAACAATGTAAACTAAAAACATACTGTAAGCACATATCCAGGAAACACAAACACGCCTGGAACAAAATATCGCCTTGCTTACAGTATCCTAAAATATCACAATAAATTGAATCGTAACCCCTGTACCATGATGCACGTTTTATCACCAGTCTCAGCAGCACACAGCTGTCATTAAATGTAGTTTATTGAAGAATTGGTGCTGAAATCGGCCGACGGACGAGTAGAATATAACATTTCATGTCATTGCCATCCTCTCGCACACATGCCTCGTCTGATTGGAGGACGCATGGCGTGAAGCTGATGATTGGACTGACCAGAAGATTTTTTTCCTGCTGTATATTTACAGAAAACCTTTTATCTTACTGAAGGTTTTTCCCACTTTTCGCCTGTCGTTATATAAAATATTACATATTAATGCAAGCAGTCCAAAAATCGTAATTTTCAAAAAACATTCTTTGTTTCTGTATTTTATTTGTGTGCTTTCATTAATATATATTTGCATAAACATACATTAGCCTCCTCCTATATAGTTAAACTTTGATTTACATTGTAGCATTTTGTGTTGAGAACATTGTTGGTTCCTTTTTTTAATTTATTTATTTATTTATTTTAGATACTGTATTAATCCCACAGGGGGAAATTCTTTCTCTGCAATTGACCCATCCCTGAGGAGCAGTGGGCTGCCTTCATGGCACCCAGGGAGCAAATTGGGGTTCAGTATCTTGCTCAAGGATATTTCGACCTGTAGGATTTGGGGATCGAACCACCGACCTTTTGTTCCATGAGCGACCGATCTACCTCCTGAGCCACAGCCAGAGTGGCAGGGATTAGTTTTTATTTGTAATTTTGATAAAAAAGAGGCAAAGATTCAGAAAATGGATTTAAACAAGAGTGAAAAACTGTATTAACCTGCTGTGGAATTTTGATGTTCCCCCAGGAAATCAACAGCTAGGTGAGCTGAACAGGTGACACTGCTTGTTACATTCATGCTGCATGGGGTAATGTGACCCCTCAGTTTGTCAGCAGCTGCTGATTTGCTTTGCCCTGTGGAGAAAAGGTATAATTATAAAAATGTCAAGATGTGTTTTTGAGCCGGGGGTCCCTGAGAGGGCCGGAGCGTCCTAAGAGCTGGAGAAAAGAGCCCGGCAGATGATTAATTACATTCCTATGCATAGTCATTAAATAATGAAATTTAATTTGTCCAGCCAATGTTTGAGTTTGTGAGCTGAATGAGGAACATGTAGTAGTTTGAAGAAACCGAACCCCAGTGTGCTCATTTGTCTGTTTTTGAGCAGATCACATTTAGCGTGGAGAGGAGACACTGGGCCTAAAGCAATGTCATCATAGGAATTGTCAGAATTCTTTTTATTGCAATCAGGTAAGAGATACGGCACATCGGAGACAAATGATGAATTATGAGACGAGATGATCGTATCAACACATAGATGAATCACTGGACATATGGGATGTGACAGGCACAAAGGCGTCCATGCTATAGAGGCCAGTATTGCAGGCTTTTCACTGCACTCCAGATATGAGAGGATTGATTGCACGCTGTCACAGCCTCAGTCTGAATCTATCAATGGATATTTCCTCAGGAGTGATCTGATTGAAAATGTCCCATAAAGCAAGAATTGATGCAATCTCCTCAACCTGGAATTAATTCATCCTCCGATTCCTTTTTTTTTTTCAGTTTGGAGAACGGCCAAAAATATAATTAGGAGTTGGAGTGAGTCTCTGACAAAACGTTCAGCAGCTCAGTGAAAAATGAGGCTGTTTGAAAGTCAGATTTGTCACATTGTTCATGCACAGTTCTACGGAAGTTAGAGAACAATACTTCCTTTATGGTTATTCTCCACGTGTGCTTTTTTACTCCATGTCATGTATTTGACAGCTTCAGCCTCTTGTTGCTTTCACATTAAGATTATACATATAAATATGTGATAATATAAAATAGAATGCTCCGTCATGCTTTAACAAATAAAATGAATTTGAATGCATGGCTGTTTGGGATATAATATGTAACATTTCCTCAATAAAATGTCTTAAAACAACCAAACCTTTGTCATACATACATATTTTATTGAGATGAATGTTTTCATTGTTTCAAATGTCTCCATCAATGTTCAAACCTGAGAAACCTGTTATTTTATTCAAACTACTGTGCATTCAAGGCCCCAAAGAGGTAAAATATTATTCCACAAGAATAGAGACAGGGGTTCATTGTTAGGAGACGCAATGCAGGCAAATGTTTGGGACCCTTCAAAAAATGTGGGAAAGAGTAAACCCCAAATAGCCATTTTTTATATTCAGATGTGTGTCTGTGGTGTTATTTCTCATTTTTAAATAAAGTTATGATGTTTATGAAGTCCAAAAATAGAAAAGAAATTATGTAGCGTGCCAGTACAGTCCAACAGTCGGCCCCCCTCCGACATCTTTGAGGTGTCAGGATATTAGGGATGTGTCCCACCAACTCACTTACACCAACTCCATGCCTTTATCGGCCACGGGTGTGGAGGTGAGACAGTAATCAATGTTCTTCTCTCTTCTTCCCTTCTTGACACAAATGGAGCGAAGCCAGTGAGCTGCTGTAGTTCAGGCAGACACCTGGAGCTGCACTGCTGCAAACACACATATGCACATGACACGCCTCATTCTCCACAACCGTCATCAACACACCCTCCCAATTCAGGGTGCAACTATTTCCCATATCTCCCTCTGCCTGTGAATGCCACTGCTGCTCCACATGCATATTGCTGCTGCACTTTCAGCCCCACCACCACCCCAGCATCCACCTGTAGGCTCCGGTTAGGGGGTTCAAGATGTTTTCTCATCAGTCCCCAATATATCCATACAAACATATCTGCGGGGAGTGATGAGGACGGCAATTTCAAATGTGTTCAGCTGATGTAATAATAAACATTTCAAACCCATTAGTTGTCCGTCTGAACTATTTCACTTTTGACATCACGTGACATCATCCCCCCCCCCCCCCCCCCCACCCAGTTTCAGAGGCCATAATGAGTACTTCTATCTAAACCTGAAGTGTTTTGTTTTCTTATATTGTTGTACTTAATTAAAAGGATCTGAGTACTTCTTCCACCACAACAATCGATTCACAGTCTGAACCTAAGAGTTTAAATAAATACATCTAAAAGGGTTGTGTACTTCATTTACAACAGATGTGCAGTTTTTCTGGCTTTTTTTCAATTACTGGAGGGTTTTCCATCCTTACCTCCTGATAAGTATTCAGATCACAAGGAGAGAAAAATCAATTGTTGTTCGAACCAGCCACCACACACACACAATGCAGCCTGTGACAAGGGGTCGTGACAAGGCTTCTATTTAAGGGGTCGAGAGTTAGAACGGTTGAAAACTACTGCTCCAGAGGTTACAGAGGCGAAAGACAGAAGCTAATAACTACCAACAGGGCATGACTCCAAACCTCAAACTGCTTTATACGAGTTTCTCATTGTATTAGTCGAGCCTGGTCTCATTCCCAGGGCGTCAAATACAGACAACATCCTGCAGCATCTCATGCAGAAGGTTGGGTGAATTCAGTCACTAGTCAGCTTGTCAGTAATTCAGCTGTCATTAATTTAAAAAATAATCATTTACAAATTCTTCCACTTTCTTTATGTGAAGAAATTAAGTTTGCTGTAGTTGACTGAAAACTTATTTTAGAGGTTTGGTCATTGGGACACAGTTTCATTAGCGTAAGCCCTGCTTTCAGTTCTAATGACATATTTAAAAAATGATTTGAAACTGATTTTTTAACTATAAATATATGTCTAAGGTTATGTATTATGTATTAGAGTATATGGTTATCTTATTGATTAATCAATAGCTTCTTTCATTCTGTCTCATCCCACCTGATGTATTTCTTTTCCCCCTATAAATTATCCCTGTTTTAAAAAAAAAATTCTTTCTTTCACTCTCTCTCTCAATCTGGCTCTCTCTCTCTCTCTTTTTTATGTAAACATAATTTCAAAACTATTAGACCATATATTAGACCACATATATAATTAACATCTACAATATATTAGTCATTCAAATGATATAACCTTCTATTAAAACGGAGCTGAAACGTGTCATTTCTCTAACCTCTTGATTTTTGGCATCAGCTCATGCAGACCATAACCACCACATTAATTATGTCATATTATTTTAATCATGTGCATCCACAGCAAGGTCTTAGCATGTATAAATTTAACTACCCGATATCCCAATAAACCTAAATTCACCCTATACTTTATCATGTGGAGACGTATCCATGTCAATATGGCTACATTTACTTTACAAGCCTCATAGTTTTATTCTGATTTTTTGCTCAGATCAGATTTGTTCATCTTGACAGTTCATATTCATAATTACAGTGACCTGTATCCAGCTCTAATGTGAATGTATCTGTCCTCCCAAACGATAGGCTCACATTGATGCATTTTTGCACGAGTCATCTGCGTCCCCAACAACAACACAAACAAACCTGATATTTGTGAGACAACTCATGGCATTCAAACCAAATTGGACCTGCTAGTAGTGAGTGGATGCACAACATTTTTTGCTCTGGAGGACAGCAAACACATCGTCAGCTGGGAGATAGATAATGACAACAGCGCTCAGCGTATGCATATGCAAAAAAACACACAAAATCCAATCTGACCGATCTCAGTCAAGCTGCATGGCCAAGAGTTGAATATGTATCCGATCAAGGATACATATGTTCACATTACCAGCCTGAAGTAACTCAATTCAGATTTTTTGCCTTCATGTGACACAAATCTGACTTTTTTTAGGGGTATTTGAACACAAAAATCAGATTTTTTCAAATCAGATTTGATTTTCATTCGTGATCCTTGATCAGATACATATACAATGCGACATGAGTGAGAACAGTCAGACTGGAATTCATGTGGCTTTTTGCATATATGCATGTGCTGAATGCTGATGTCATCAACCAGCGCCGGCAGGGCAGCAAAATGAAAGTACCAGAGAAGAGAGACTACAACAACAATGCAGATCGTCAGCTGATCATGATCTGCTTGTGAACAATCATACAGTATATCCCTTATAGGCACTTTATGGGTAGAGCTCACTGGGCAGGCAGTAGGAGTCAGTGTGTTCGAAATAGTTCATTTCCACGTCTGCCTGTGCTTTAATACAACAGCTTTAAAGGTTAAAGTTGACTGAATATAGAGCCATTCTAATTTTACTGGAAACAATATTGGTCTTTTGAAATGATACATTTCTGCAGTAAATTACTCTCATTTGGCTGCAGTTCACCAGTCTTCCATTGGAGAGCAGTCTTGTGCTATACAGAAACTTTAGTAGGACCAAGGCCTCAAATTCAGGATTCAAATTCTCCCAGTTTCCACAAAGACCTGGGCACTCCTCAGCCTTCAGAGGGAGCGATCGTTTTAAGGCATCAGAATGCTGCAGAGCAGCGATGCTACCACATGAATACACTTCCTCAACACATGGTAATAATTAGCTTGCTGTCGCCGCTGCATGGCCATTTCACTGAATAGGATGGTATCGAAGCGATCTGTAATTTCATGCCAAACCAATAAGCATGCCATATAATATTACTGCAGACCTGACACTTCTTAGTGCATTTTAAAACGGCTGCCTCTTCTGCATCAAGGTAACCAATTAGAGGATTGTGCTTCACATAGCTGGTGGCAAATGCACAAAAATAGCATCCCTATTCTCTCATTCCATTCCACCATGATTGATATGGCTGTCGGTAACATATTCACATCAGATACTGAAAGCACTTTAGATGATGGTGGAGATATCATGCAGTAATCAATCTGCTGTAGGCTACAGTACGACCTCTCAGTGTTCGTATTCATCAAACTGGCTGAAATTTTGCTGTGTGCCTTTGCGTTCATCTTATAATTGAAGTTTTGGGGCTTTTATCAGATCCATTAGATCCATTATTTTCTCTGTGATTTGACGTCGACTGTATTTTGACTCCGAGAAGGATCACAATTCTCGACACAAATTGCAGTAATCGGGCGCTAATGGTTTTTAAAATACCTCCATGATCTGCGCGTCAGATGCGCTGCTGCTGCTGCGACTGCTGACTGTGTCGATGAGCAGGCCTAATCAGAGCACCAGCATGCACCCCACCTATTCCCCTCATGCTGTATCTCTGCCTCTCGCCTCTCCTTTGGCGCCCATCCCTGTAACTCTTCTGTGCCTCCCTGTTTTAAAAACCTCTGGATGAAACTATCCATTAGCATAACACAGAAGACCAGCAGGGCAGTAAAACGGTCGATATCATCGCTAATAAAATGCTGTGAGTCAGCTTGACATGCTGGAATGCAGAAGTGGGGTGTTTCTCATGGGTCAGGTGTTGTTTCCTCAAATCCCAATTTCAAGGAGCTGTCCTGGAAAAAATGATCGTCGTTGGGTCCCCTTCCGCCTCGTTGCTTATTCTTGGAAAGCGTCTGTGTTAAGTCTGACACACTGTCATGAGGCCACATTGGTTTGTCGCAGCACGGTTGTGAAGCTATGACACTTTGATGAGTCCTCGGTGTCAGCTTGTTGATACCGAGTATACGACACCATCCCATCTCTGTCTGCTAGTCGTCGGCACATTCTCCGAAACTGTCAAAACACTTTCGAGGTCGTGCAAAACTGAGTGCAGGCAGCGACGGCTGACAGCAAGATGCTGGGGTTCGGAATGGAGATGTTTGCTTGCTTCATAGACGTGACACCATTCAATCACGATGCTTATTTATTGGTGTTCCCTCCAAAACTGTTGGATGTGAAGAGGAATACCAGGCAGTGAGGAGGTTTGTTTACCTGCTTGAGGTTGTGTTTAAAAGGGGGGTGAAATGGAGTGCTAACCTTTCTGTAAAATTCCCTCTTGAGCACCAATTACAGTAAGCAATCAGGTTAATTTCCAATCAAAAGGCAAAGATATACTGAATATATGTCCTTTTTACAATGCAGGATGTTTAAAATGCCAACATACTTGCACTCCTCTTCCTCCTCTTCTTTTTTGTCTGCCACTCAAATTTAGTCATCAAATCACTTTTCATATTCAAAGGCAAAGATTCTTTGCAACATGTTATTTTCCTCTTCACTGCTTTTCATGCTTTTTGAAATGTAATTACTGCAAATGAAGGATTCAAGTGAGCTCACACCAAGAGGTGTTGGAGTAGTACTTCATACAGGCCTCTGTATTTTACCATAAAACTGAAGCTGAGTTCCTTTTCCACAAGCTGAGCTCCTTTTCCCCACATAATTATTTGATGCTGTGCCATTTGGTGGATTGCTTCTTGACAGCAATAAAGTGGAACAAAGAGTCTGTGGTTTGTCTAGTTAACCTCGCTGTCTTTTATCTCCTTTTATAGATGAATCACACTTCAGCGGTTTCACTTGTTTCTCTTTTGCCTCATATCACTGACAAACTTCATTGTCTACAACAAGTGCTTTCAGGAAACGGTCTGCAGCGGCTCCCTAGTATTCTGAGAAACTGGTCTGACTCATGTTCTGGCTGACGTACAGTACTTAAAGGAATAGACATTGTGGGAAATACACTTACTCACTTCCTCCCACGAGTTGGATGAGACGATTGATGCCACTCTCTTGCATATTTTACACTGTTGGGTAAATTACTCTTTTTTTCTACAGGTAGCCTAACGATAGCCTGAGTGTCACACAGCAGCATTTTCTGACTTCACAATGAAGGTGCAGGCAGGTCCTCCATCTCTGAACGTATGCTGCGCTGAGACCCAACATTTTTTGACCTTCTTGTTGAAAAATACAATTAAAGAGAACTCAAAGTTGAAGTTCGTATTTGTAATGTCGAGGCAAAGCTAACGTGACTTCATTAAGAAGCACTTGTTGACAGCACACAACAATGGCAGCACTCATGGAAGCAGAGATTTATACTTCATCAAATAAAGACAACTTGAAGTGTATTTGTTTGTATGTAAAATACACAGTATTAAATGGTAAAACCCGTTCTCGATGTGAGGGCGGCCATCTAGGTTTAAAGCACCGCCCAGGTAGGTAGGGCCAGAGAGCTCCTCACCTTCATAAGGACAGGTGAAGGCAATTAGTGCCTCTTTGTCTGAGGCCTGGCAGATGTGTGGCAGGACGCCTGTGTTTGGGCAGTTGTAGTTGTGGTGTTGCTGTCCTGAATGAGCCAGATTGACCTATAGCCTTGACCTGTAGCCCCATGCTGAAGAGGAAAAGAGCCAGCTTTCATCTCTCCTGGTTGAGCCCTCAGTACAGAGCAGGTGCCCCATCCTGAGCGAGATCTAGTGCCAGACTGCTGCTTTGCCTGGATTGATTTTGCCATGCTGTTTGGCTGATGAGCTTTTTGAATTCCATCTGACTGTAGACCTTGTACACTATTGATTATTGTTGAGAACCTCTAGATTATATTGCCTCAAGGTCTGACAGTCTGATTTAATTTTAATAATTATATTGTCTTTTAAACCCTTGTGAATCTGAACCAACTGAGTCTCACTACTGTGTTGTTTGTTTCCTTTAGGCAGAGGGATGAGCTGCGGGGAGTATGTGTGGGATACACCCGCCTTAGACACTGTGTCGGGTCACATCTATGTAAAATGATGTTGAAATATGTCATCAATGTTATTATGTAGGCCTAACTGGACAAAAGTTCCTCTTTGCACAGAAGTAATTAATATGGGGGATGTAGGATATATTTGTAGACCATAGTATTTAGCCCCATTTTCACTGCGTAGTACCAGCTCGACCCGACTCTACTCACCTTTTTTTTCTTTTCCATTAGGTAAAAAGTACCTGTTACCTGGTACCTTTTTAGTACCTCCTCCGTTGTGGTTCCAAGCAAGCCGAGCAGGTACTAAAAGTTCACATGAAACATTACAGACCACTGATTGGTCAATGCCTGCCATGCACAACATACCCTGCACAGCACAAATCAACACTCTAACAGCCAAGCTACTTCAGCGACCGTAACTTTAAAAAATGTTTTTTTTTATTGCGGCCGTTATAATGAGGAGGTGCAGACGTGTCTGTCTTAAACAGCTGAGGAGAAGATCATGAGAGATGTGTGTCACTTTGAAGACTATACGCCACGGCAGTTTCGAGTGGCGTCCATCTACCCTGAGGAGGTACTATTATGTAATGGAAAACGACCTGCAGTAAAGTACCAGGTACCAAGGCAAGTCGAGTAGAGCCGGTACTACGCAGTGGAAATACATCTTTTGTAGTTGGACAGTAAATGGCATATTTATATACACACTCAAGTGTAAAGATGCCCTATAATAATATATAATGGCATCTGTTACCTCATGCATTGTTCTCCTCCTCTATTTCTCTTATATGCAAGGAAGTAGTGCCTTAAGAAAGCTAAAAAGAAATGCTGAGTTTACATAATAGTTGTATTTTTAATATACTTTTTTCATATTTATAATTTTAGGAATTTGTTTTTTTTAATAAACAATCATTGATTAAATTAGTAAAATAAATTAATAAAACTAGTCTGGATAGTTGTTTTAGAAGTATAGTATGCTCCTTTTGTCACAGCTACCTCCTGAGTGCTGAGCCAGAGGCCGTCTGTCTGCCAACGTGTTGTTTTACCTCAGCTCTACTGTCTATGGCTGTTCATTGTCACGTGATGTGACATCCATTCCTTCAAGACTTAGTTATTTATGAGAGTGTTGTTAAAACGATACCAATAGGAAACAGGAACTAAAAGCTCGGCACAGCTCTTGACACAGGGTTTGTAGATAAGAACTGTAGTTGTTGCGTGAAGGAAGGGCATTACACAGGTCATCAAAAAGACAGGCAAACAGTCCGATAAATGATAGGCAAAGTCTAAAGACAAGCACAGTCAAATTTAGTATTTGTATTTCCCTTTCAAAAGACCCACTAGTTGCCTCCACTGCTTTTCTCTACAGCACATAGATGGACGCATAATGAAAACCTATCCCTTTGGACGCCATCGGCAAGGCTGGAGCTCTGTACTGGAGTCTGGCTGCTGGGGTGCAGAACTGGAGACAGACGGTTGGAGATCTGGAGCAGGGTTCGGCAGAACCACCACCAACTGGAGACCAGGAGCAGACTACCGCTAACTGAAGGCCTGGATTGGGACCTCTGTTGAACAGGAAGCAGGGATGGATGGAGGCAAGTCTGTCCTGAGGAGCTGGGGCTCTGGGGTGCTGAAGAGCTAGGGCTTGGGTGTGCTGGGTAGCGGGTCCTCCATGGCACTGGGCAGGGCTTGATCAGTTCATTCTCTTATTCTCTTAGGTGCTGTTGAAAAACAAGAACCAAATGCAGACAACACAGGAGCCAGAGAGTTCAGTTGAGGGATTTAATGAAAAATAAGTCCAAACATACAGGCATAAGACAGATGAAAATATAAATGAGTGGCAAAGTCCAACAATGTGTAAACTAACTAGAAATCAAAGACGAACCAAACGGAAATGGAAATCACAGGGAGTTCAGGAGAAGAACAAGACCGGAACACAGGAAATCAGACAGGAGATCACTGGGAGCGAACACAGACTGACAAAGGAGAGCAGAAACACAGGGACAACCGTAAACACACAGAGAAGACAGTCTGATACAGGTGGAAACAAGCAGGGAGGACCACACAATCATACGGGAGGCAGGCAATCAGAAATCAAGGAGAACAAAAAGACATGGAACAGGGATTGAACGAAATACAGATTCAATCCAATTGGATATATTTGGTCCTAACAGCCAAAGGCCTCAGAGAAACTGTCCTCCATCTCAGGTTATTTTGGATGTGCTGCTTCACGTCTATTTAACACCACAAGATTATTCATGTTATCACAGTAACTTAATTAGAAAGTTACATGAGACTATGACTGAAAGCAACCGTGAACTACAACACTTTCATAATGATTGAGGTGATTATCAGTTTAGTTTATTATCAATTGTTGTTGCTTCTATGGTGCATGGAAACCTGCATCTGCTTTATATAAAAGAAAAAAAAACTAATTAGTATGAGCTGTCATCCTTAGCTCATTGAAACCATGTACTACTACCATGTTCCTTCTTTGGTTTAAAATTTGTGGCCTTGGAATGCCTTTGCTACACAAATGATTCAATTACTCCTCCTTTTAAATGTGCCAGTGGAGATAGCGTTTCGCTGCCAGAGAAGGAGGAAAGAATGAAATTAACCTCGGTGAACTCCCCATGCCCTCGAACCTTGTATTATGATTTTCTATTAAAACGCTATCTTTCTTATAATGAATTCAGACTTTGTACAATGGAGGAATCCAACCATTCCCACAAACTAATTTTTGTTTGTGTTCAGATGAACACTCAAATGAGAGATCTGAAGACGGCGGGTCAATGAATCCATAAAGACGCATTAAAATATTCAAAGAGTAAAATAGGGGTTTTTACACCAATGATGTGAGTCAGCAACAGCCTTTTTCTTTTGGAGAAAAGGGAATGATAAACAAACTTAGAAAAACTAGAGTGGCCCCGTCTCTACCCCTACACAAAGTTTCATGGAAATTTGTTCAGTTTCTTTGCATAATTACTTTTTGCATAATTAGTTTTTTGCACAATCTTGCTATCAACCAACCAATTAACCAATTAACCAACCAACCAATTAACCAACCAACAAATAAACCAATCAACCAATTAACCAACCAGCCAACAAATTAACCAATCAACCAACCAATTAACCAACCATCCAACCAACCAAGCAACCAACCAATCAAACAATTAACCAACCAACAACCAACCTAACCAATTAACCAACCAACCAAGCAACCAACCAATCAACCAACCAAACAATTAACCAACCAACCAACCAACCAACCAACCTAACCAATTAACTAACCAACCAACCAATCAACCAACCAACCAACCAACCATGGGTGAATCCATAACTTTGGTGGAGGTAATCTACTCTGTAAAATGTGTTTGATGACATGGGGAATCTGGAGTCCTAGACTGGGTTCCTATAGAGCTACATTTTGGTTTATAGCTCTCAACATTGTGTTCCAATGAATATAAATGGGCACAGGGCAGAGGCAAACTCTGACTGTCTGAGCGGCAGGGGTGAAAAAAATAAAAAGGGCTCCAAGTTAAGTCAAGTCAATTTATTCGTATAGCACATATAAAATACAATGCAGGGTTCACCAAAGTGCTTCACAGTATATAATAAATAAAACCACAAATTAAGAATTAATTAAAGAAATTGTTTTGTAGGACAAATATTAAATAAATAAAACACTTAAGAAACAGACAGTTGAGTCATGAAAACAGATTTAGGCTGAGACATAA
This sequence comes from Chaunax sp. Z400, assembly GCA_037577475.1. Taxonomy (NCBI): domain Eukaryota; kingdom Metazoa; phylum Chordata; class Actinopteri; order Lophiiformes; family Chaunacidae; genus Chaunax; species Chaunax sp. Z400. The sequence continues at coordinate 20,571,926 of CM075194.1, forward strand.
TATAAAAGTCTACATAATAAATATTGTTAACAAAGGGATGAAATAACTAATTTTAAGGAGGAAAAGCTTGAGAGTAAAGATGGGTTTTTAGAGATTTGAATTCTGGTAGTGAAGTTGATGATCTGATCTGGAGGGGAGGTCATTCCAAAGCTTAGGGCCAACCAATGAGAAGGCCCGGTCAGCCATAGGTGCCAATCTACTGTAGTTCTTGGCACAACTAGAAGCTGCTGGTCCAGTGACCTCAGCTGGAGATGAGGTATGTAAGGATGCAGCAAGTCTGACAGGTAAGTTGGGGCTAGTCCATTTAAGCATTTAAAAACAGTCAACAAAACTTTATAATTAATCCTGTACTGAACTGGTAGCCAGTGTAAGGATGCCAGGGTTGGTTGGTTGGTTGTTCACGCCTGGCTGCGAGTGCCAGGATATAAGTGTCTCGTATTTCCAATATATAACGATGCACAAGTTGTGATGAATTCATGGTGAAACAGTTACAATCCCTGGTTAAGATTACAATTCTATTATTATGTGACTCAGATGTTATAACTTATACACCTCTGTGATAAAAACTCACAGGAACTATTAACTTAATATCCATTTAGAGGTACGTGGAGGCCAAGTAATGTTAGAGTATGTAGGAAAGCCTATGGCACTGTGTCACCTTTTGTCCACTGGAAGGGTCCTATAGGGTACTTTATAATGTTCTATTTACCACTATTTTTTTTAAATATGGGGGTTGCCCTCTCTCCACCCAGTGAGTCTGTCAGTGGCCCTAAGGGGGATAGGTGAATTGTTATAGGTCTCAAAAGTCACAACAAAGATTTGGAGATACCCTTGTTTCTGGACTGCAGGATGAATCATGTCTTTATTTTGTGGAGCTTTTCCTAGGCAGGGTTGTGAGGGAATGGGCCTTTCCCAGCATCCCAGCATGCACTGGGGGAGAGGCAATACAATACTTCTGTGTAGGTCAAAAGTCACCCTTGTTCACATACTTCTTTATGGTCTTGGCTAAGAGGAATCTTAACATTCCAGCACAAAATGATTTTGTAGATCATGAATTTTCATCAAGATTGTTGAGCTAGAAAACAGAAAACAAGAAGACAGAGCGTATAAATGTTTAAATATCCGGATGTGTGTATTTTGGAGGAAAATAAGCACATAAAAGATTGAAAATTTTTGTGAGACTGTTCCTTGGTATATTATTTTAATGGTACTCCTCTTATAATGATAAAGTAACCTTCCAGCTCAACCCTGTTTCCTAGAAATCCTGTTCATATATTAATAATCTGTTTTTTACGCTGTGCTGAAAATATAGTAATTACTGCCTAGGTTATGCTGACAGGCCACATTTTCTGAGAGAATTAACATTAACCGTACTGCAGTCGTAGGGATTTCAAAGGTGTGGGGTTTGCATGCAGACTCCTGTCTGTGGTTAGGTATAAGCAGGTTAAGGTCAAGAGCACTAATTTTCAGTCAGGTTTGTCAGAGAGGGATAGTAGATCAAAAGCTGCACACTGTCTAAATTTTTTCAATTTTAAAAGGTTGAAAAGACATTTTACATTCTGCTCAACTTTAAACTTTTAAGGAAAAGATTGTGGTCTTGGTTTAAATTCAGGCTTAGCATTTAACCCAATAATATTCACTGTCATTTTGTGCAATTATTTATTAATGCATACCAAAGGAAAATCATCTTTATATTCTTATTTCAAAAACTGATCCCTTCTTTTAGTAAACAAATTATGAGGTGTGCTTGCATAAACTCATGTAAGTGAGAATCAAACAATTTGATCATGAGATCCACCCGTCAATCAGTCTTGAACTTTTAGTGGCACAGAGTGAAATATTTCATATCAGGGCAAAGTGTTAATGGGGCAGGGCCTCACTGAGTTCTGCACAAAAACACAAATTTAAAACTTCATGCACTGATTTTTAGAGGTGCAACGGATCACAAAACTCACGGTTCAGATCGGACCACAGTTTTTGAGTCACGGATCGGATCAACTTTCAGATCGGCACAAAAAAAAAAAAATCAGCACAATTTATTGCTTCAAGAACAAGTAAAACAATGAGCTTTTCCCCTTGGTCTTAAAGAAAACAACATTATTAAGATCCTTAATGTTTAAATAAAATCTTAAAAGATTCAATACTCAAATGTTAATTTAAAGTATTGTAACAGTCAGGTTAGATATTGACCAACCAATAAGGGCAAGAGACACCACAACGGCAAGCAGTTTAAAATACACTTTATTATACTACATAAAAATACACTAAATAGCTGGACTGACTTCAGGGGAATAACTATAAAAAAATCACTGTCCTTTTCAGAGTTCATTTAAAAGGAGGGAAAAGTGGTTCCTCCAACTCTTTAGGGGAGAGGAGTCTGAGGTCCAGGCCGCTGCACTGCCAGTTGGTTGCTTCCACAGTCTCACTCTATCTCTTCACTGATAGCAGTGTTGTCCACACCATCAGCAATATAAAGGCCGGCATTCACTTCAGCCTTTGGGAAGCCCAAACCTGCCTTAAGGCTGCAGCACATGCAGCGGAGCCTGGCCTGCACACAGAGAAACAGCAGAATGAGAGGACGCACACATGTGGACATTCTTCACAATCCAGAACACATCACAAACGAGGGCTATGTTCTACATTAAAACATGTGTTCCACATACCTGCACACAGAGAAACAACAGCAAAATGAGAGGACAGCAGTGGTGACCATGAGGCACTTAAATAACCTCCTAGAGGAGGAGACACACCCAGACACACCTGTGCACAATCACATCAAATCAAGCTTAAGCTCACAGCAAACGTGCATGTCCCCACACACACACACACACACAAAACCACTACCAGTGTGAAGGTGAGTTAGTGTGGTGATACAGATCTACCCTGTTACAGTATTATTATACATTATATTACTATATATCATAGTATTATTTCATCATATTCTTTGACATTCTGGCTTTTAAGTTGTTCATGCTGGAGGTGCTGATGAGATGTGTGTGTGTGTGCATACAATGTGTTATTTTATCATGTTTTACTGCTTTGTGTGTGTGTTTTTGTCCTTTGTTGTTTCGTTATTTAATGCTGTTGGATGGATGCTGAGTGGACTGCAGATGAAAATTAGCCTTAGGCTAACTCTGGTGCAGTGCATCAAATGGTAACATTTATGTTTCTTATTGTACACTGTGCCCCCCCCCCCCCCCAAAAGTGTAATATGGTGGTGATGATGCCTTCTTTCTTTGAATAACAGTGAATGAAAAAATAACATTTGTGCACATCATTAAAGAGAAAAAAAGCAATGAGGAAAAATAGATGAGAGCGTATGATTTGAGATTTCATTTAAAAAGATGAGAATGTCAACATTGTCTGTGGAGAGGATAGACCTCTTTGCAGTCACTCTGCCCCCTGCTGTGGAGAACACCGTCTCACCAGGCACGGCGAGGTACTGTCTTGCCAACATGGCAACATGAGAGTATTTTAATGCTGCCTTGGAGGACACCACTTCCTCTTTGATGGTGTTGGCAAACGTCTTGCCTGTGTCTCCACCACTAAAGGTCTCCTTTTCAACATGCCCCACTCACATGAATACACAACTTTGCCCCGTTCACGTGACCACACAACCTCTCTGTGTGTATCTTCTCACAGCAGCTCCACACTGAGATTTAGACAATTATTGCTTGAAAAGGAAAAGCTGTAAAACTCTGTTTCCAAAGCATTATACTTTAACTGTTGCAAGTGATTTGCAGATCACATGCGGCCCGTTGCACCACTACTGGTTTGGGTGAAAATAGTTTCTGGTTTTCCCGCCGATGTCGTCTGACTGATCTGCCTGAACTCTGTGATTTACAGAACGGCTAACGGCTGTAACGAGCTCAAGAGCCAGTGAACACAGTTGGACAGACCAAACATAACCTCTGAGATGAACTGAGGCTGACGCTGTTTGGCATTTCCTGCCAACAGTCAGAGTCGGCTAATTCCTAGTTTGGTTATGGTTCGGAAAAGATGAAGTTGGCTTAAATTAGTTGGTTTTGTTGCTACTGTACAAACACAGATGGAAAATATCCTCACACGTCATTAAAAATGTCCCCATGTCGTTAAAAATTTCCAGCTTTGTTGCCACAAATGAGGCTGGAAAATGTTGAACCAAGTATTCTCCAGCAGTGGTATCTTCCTCGGGAGCTGTCTTGTCTTCCCCGTCCTCCTCCTGTCTGTTCATGTGCATGAAATCTGAATGTAATGTGACACTAATGGTAGAAATGTTGATATGAGAGGAGACATACAAACTTAAATGTATTCCCGATTTACAGAAACGCCAACTTTTTTATCCTGGCCACTGGGATGTGACAGTTTTGGGAAGGTCCTCTTCAGGATCTCCTTTATATGTGATAATTCTCCTTTTCTCGTTTTGATATGGAAGAATTTTACCGGCCTGCATAGAACCTCCACCTCGACACCATCAAACACCTTTGGCCACAACAATCCTCCAACGTCAGTTTCTGATCTCACTTGCAGCTGAATGGGAGAAAATCCCTGCAGCCAGGTTCCCAGATCTTATTTGAAGCCTTCCTAGAAAAGCAGAGGCTGTTTCAGTGGAGCACAGAAAGGCTCATGACTCTGGAATGACATGCTCAGCGATTACTTACGGGTGTAATGTTTGAATATTCTCATACTTTTGGTCATGTATGTTCAGCTAAAGCACTTAAATGTGCCTGGCATGACATGGATATGTGACTATACTCATTATTACATTGAGATATCTTAGAACTGTTGTTGCGAGGTTGACTTGAGAGTACGTAGCAACAGGTAAAGCAAGAGGAGGTGGCTGTTGCCTTGTGGGTTAATGGTAGGAGGCAAAATAATAGCAGAAAAATCCAGTTAAACCATGAAGAATTGGTGTGTGGCCCCACAACAGACACAGGGCCACACAGACGCTACAAACGAAAGTCTAATTAACACTCTGGCTGGAGTTTCTTAGGGATCCTTAAGACTCTGCATTTTCATTCCTTTTTGTGATCAATTACTATCCAGATCTGATTCCTTTGCCCACGAGGCACCAAGGGCTGTTTCCATGCAGCTGCTCCGACGAGAAGTAAGAACTCGATAAACAAGATCAGATTGCACAGATGGGGGGGGACGAGTGGTTGCTATGGCAACTTCCCCACTGCATGCCGCAGATGCAGGAGAGTCTGATCTGGCAGGACTTGGTGAAGTGACAGACAGACAAGACACAAGTCATCGTGGGTAATCCAGAGTGGGTGTCATGACTTCATGGCATCTGTACTGTGTGCATGCTTCCTTTTAGAGGATGGATAGCTGTCAAAAATCAGCTAATGGGGAGAAAAGTGGAGGGAAAACATGAGCCGAGTTTAACGCTTAAGTACATTTTATGTACGGCATTTTGCACAACTGCACATTTGAATGCACAGCGGCATATGAGAGATGTCACAGGTGTGCATGTAGACGTTCTCTCTCCATGTCTCTGTCAGACTCACATCGTACATTTCCTCAGCTCTGTCTGTCGACGGTAAGCTCTTGTAATTGAGAAACTCACAGGCTTTCCTTGGTTTTGAGCTGTCGGATGAATGTATTTTTTTTTAAGCCCAGACAATTCCTGTTGTTATAATAAGCCACGTGCAAACCCCACTTGGTTTTAATCTCATTTGGTTTAACTAGAAAAGCCTCCGCCCATGGAGTATCTTCTGCCACAAACTGTCCGTCAAACCTTCTTATCTCTAAACAAGCATTGAGCCTATCAGGGAGGATTCAACATCAATATATGAGGCATGCACCGGGCCGACATCACCGGCACTGGCTGCCAATACAACTGACTGACTGTCAGTAATTCCCTGTAATGGAAGACGTGGATGCCCATAGAGGTGACGGGATATGTGCCGTCTTGTCCGTAATGCCAAATGGAGCAGTTTTAAGTTGCTGTTTCTGTATTTTCCTTCAAATCAGCCGCACAAGTTTGGATTTATTGATGCCACACATTCCATGAATGCAAATAAATATTTTACGACCTCCAAAAGAAGTCAAGAGGACATTTCGCAAAGCATTATGGGTAATGCTGGATATACAAAAGTCGTATTTACATCAAAACAGAGAACGGGGAACGTAATAAGAGTTCAGTGTCACCAAGTGGAGGAGATGGGAAACATTCGTCAAGCTGTGTCGACGTCCGTCACTTGGATTCCGTTGACGGGTGTGACTGCACAGCCTTAAGAGTTGGAGTGAGCTCCAGCCAGCTCGCCATAGTTTAGATTGAATAGCTGCGAGGCTGAGGCCATTTATACACTGACAACCTACTGTGTAGCACGGATGGATCATCAGTCAGCCCTCCTCCCTCCTACAGGGCACCATCGCTCTCCTTCACTTCCTGTCCTGCTTGCTCTCTTTGAGAGGAAGGTATGTGCTTGGGATGCACAAGCGGGGAAGAAAAGAACTGGGAGCCAAAATAAATGCTGATCCCAGTGCTGAATCATCTGCTGTATGGTGGATTCAAGAGAGGAAAACTGGAAGAGAAGAGCGGATTGTATCATATGAGACACCCAGGGGAAAGTTACCTGAGCGAAGTGCAGAGGTAGGAGCTTAGCACCCGAAAGCTGGTGGGAAAATAAGGCAAAGGTGAGGGGATTCAAGCCCATTTAAAAGAAGTCCCTCAAAACATTCTAATGTTAATTGTCCTTCTTAGTTGCTATGCATCTTTCAAGGTTTAAATTCTTGAATTTATTTTTCATTATTCTATGTTTTATTTCATACAAACTGTGTAAAATTACAGACATTTTCTGTAAATGAATAAACCAACAGCTTTTTTTAAAGTCTAATGCCAATAATGACAAATTGCATTTCTTTTTCTTTTCTTTTTTTTACAGAACAATTTGTATATATAGACAAAAGCAGGCCTCTCCCGACGATCGATGATTTTGTTAAAGCCAACTGTATCCAGTAGATTTTAGCTAACTTTGCAAGCATTTTATATGTTTGTGAAAAATACTGTATCCAGCTAGACACTGACTAGACTAGACTGTTTAAAGCATCAAGCTGACTCATTTTAAAATGAGAAGACTTTAAACATACAGTTGAGGACCACTTAAACTATACTCTGCAAAAAGGCTAAAGCTGAAGCTGCATGGTCAAGCAAAAAGGATCATGGAATGTAGTCAGCTGGGATAGTCAGCTGGGATAGGCTCCAGCCCCCCACAACCCGACACAGGAAAAGCGTTTACAGAAAATGAATGTGCTTCATATTACAAGTATACTGATATGTTTAAAATTAGTGGTGACTTTTGTGAAGACGTCATTTATAAATCACCAGATAATTCCCCAAAAAGCTGTCTCTATTTGATATCTTCCAGCAAATCCATTAATTATGAAGTGTACCAGTGAGCCAAAATTCTATCTACATCGATATTCAGTCCACAGCAGCCATTACAGCCCTGAATGAATGCAGTGATTGTGTAGAAACAGATCCAACCCAAATCAAGTTTTATGATAAGCAGTCAAGAGTGAAAAGAAAGAAGTGTGATTTTACAAGTTGGCGTAGTTCCTGATGAACTCTTCTTATCTAATCAGACTGTTTGAGGCAGATGTCACAAAATGAATGACTAAGCATAGAGACAATTTAAATAATTAAATATTTTTAGATTTCCTCTGCTATATTGTTTTGAATTAAAGACCATTATGGACATCATATTCTAAAAATACCTGTTAATATCAGGCGCAGCGCCTGGATTACAGTTTTTGGTGAGTCAAAGTAATTTTTTCTGGGCCTTTCAATTACAGTAGTTAATAATGTAAATGTATCCTTTGATAGTTTCCGTCTAGTCTCTCTAAAATAGAACTGATGTCATTCTCTGAAAGGTGACAAGCCTGTTGATAATGACACTTAAATTGTGTAAAAATAAAACGTATTGTTATATGTTTAATTTGCTGTGGATTTTAATTATATCTATAGGGAAATAACATATTGTTCAGATAATCTGGCTGAATTATATTATTATACGTGTATATCAGGGAGTGAGACAGTGAGAGATTCACTTCCTGCTTTGTCTACATAGTTTTCTGGGTTTTCTTGGTCTCAATAAGAAATGTATCAGCCGCTATGAAATGAAATGACTTAAACGGCTTTATAACCACTGATCACATGTTTTACACAGCTAGAAACTGATTTGATTCTAGTGACTCTGTTTCAAATCTTTTGAGGTATTTATAAATCGATGCCTGTTGTGTCATAATGAAAATTTTGTTATATCTCTTTATTATCTGACAAGTTGTTCAGACAGGTTTTTGTCCACCATCTCCATTAGGTCGACCTGCAGACTCACATCAGCTATAAGACACACGCATACCTGATCCACCCTGGAAATGGGTGAGTTGTTGGGTGAGTTGTTTAATTATGCGATCACCCAAAAAGCACAACACATCTTGTCAAGCTCGAAAAGATCACTACTCAGCATTCACAGTCATATTTATGCTGACATCACGTTTAAGGTGGAAAAGCTATTTTGGAACTGTAATGGAAACTGTGGAAAATGGCATTTTATTTTTTCCTGGTTCCATTTGCAGTAAAAATAATCATGTCTTGGCATTTGGAAATGTGAATCTTAACTTCCCCGCTTGGATCTAATTTGGGAGAATCACTGGGCGACTGCTTTTCTATCCTCCTCTCTCTCTGGGAGCCTGGCGGGGCACGTCTCAGACAACATGCAGGCCCAGTTTAGTGCTGAGGCTCCTGGAAACAACATTCACTTCCACTGCTTCAGAAGACTAGAAATGGTTACTGAGCTGGAAACTGAATTGTGTCATTTCCCTTTTGTCTTTATAAGAATATTAGTGTCATTAGAGACCGTTTTTATATTATACGTTAAATTCCAATCAATCAGTCTTGACCTTACGGGACCTATAAATAAGAAAATAAGATAAAAGTGAATGGATGAGTTTTTTTTTTCTGTCGGCCAAACTGGAAGTTAGCCTTGCTGGGATTTGGATTTTGTATTGTTGTGGGAAAAAAAAGTTATGAGGCAACAAAAGATCTTTACACTTAGACATTTTGTTTAGTCTGGTAATCTTCACTAATGAACACTTTTATGATTTTCATAATCGGGAGAAGTGAAAAGCTAATGTTGGCTAGATCATGGTTGCTTGACTTCAATGTTATGTCCAGTAAGTCAACAACAACAGTTTATAAAACTTTAAGTGAGGTACAACATGAAAGATTTTGTGACTTTTGGAGGATTCTTTTCCACTTTTATTTATATATTCATTTGTTTATTTTAAGCTACCATTGTTTATGTATTTATTTATTTTTTACCTTCATTGAGAGTCAAATTCTTCAATGTAATGTAATTGTGATGCCCCTCTCCCCCTTGCTTGTCATTTCTTGTGTGTTTTTGGTGCCAGATCAATGTATAATGTGTTTTTGACTAACTCTAAAATAAACGTCTGTGGAGTCTCTCTTTGTGTAGCTCAATGAGTCTGGGCTGTGACAGTAATTACAACAATCCTTTTTAGGCCCTGTGATGAACTGGCGATTTGTGCAAGGTGTACCCGACCTCTTGCCCAATGTCAGCGGGGATAGGCTCCAGCCCTTACCCCCCGGGTAATAATAATACACTTTATTTGTATAGCACCTTCCACTTAGCAAGAAATGATTAACATTAAGTTGAAAATAGGATACATAAAATCAAATAAAACACAACATTATAAAAGCAGTGCAGCAGTGCAGAGGTGTGAGGCAATCGAGTGTCAAGCCTGTCCACAGAAAGTAATACCTAGTTACATGCAAAAGATTTTTTTGGGTTTATCAGAGCTTTTTCACTGAAAACTGAGAATTTGCAGTTTGGAAAACCAAAGAGCTAAAGGTTAAAAACCTGTAAAGCTGAGAGGAACAGCAGAGTTGGTACTAATTCTCTGTGGGGTTGTTACTAAAATGATCTCCTTACACATAATAAGCATTTTATCCACTGTTGAAATAAAAAATATGCATTATAACACGATAAAGAAATATTAATTTGCCATAAATGATGTAGGCATACCCCAAACTAAGGAACAATAGAAAAAAACTATTCATAGCTCCGGTACTCTCTCCAGTGTGTTTGAACTGAGTGCTTGATAAAAATGTGCATATGGAATACAATCTCTAGTGGCACTAATCTCCATATTTACCTCCCAGAAAAATGCAGCTTTCACTCTCATTCTGTTTTCACAGTGAAGTTCAGTTCAGATCTGTCACTTTACTTTCAAAGTGTGGATCCTGGAGAATGTGCGACAATGTTTCTCACACATTACCAGTGGCATCATGGGGTGTGGGCGGGGATGGTCTGTGCTATAGTTAAATATTTGAAAGAATACATTAATTACTTTTCATAATTATTGTAACCAGGGCTGCACAGAAGTGGTGCAAAATAAACGATGCGTTAGGGTTAGTATTAGGGTTAAGGGTTAAGGTTAGGGTTGTGTCTCTGTCTAACAATGCAGAGATAAATTAATGAATTAATGTGTGAATCAAACGGCATAGGACATAACAGGGCTTCTGCAACTCTTCCATACTTGTGGTTTTGTTTCGGTCTGCACAGATGGAGCTGTAGTCAGCATTGGAGTTTACAGTCAGGTCGTTCCCAAGTTGCTTGAGCTGGTGCCGATTTGGGATTCTCATGTGCATATTCTGTGTACCGCCCACATCCTTGAAAACTGCGCCAAGTCAGCTGATCGCATGATCCCATAGTGCAAGTCATTTACTTGCTCCACTGTAAAGTTACTAAGCTTTTATTTACAGAAAGGGGTTGCAAAGGGAACAGAAGACATGTGGTGAGAATAGCACTGCCTTTCGGTAAACAAGGGAAGTTTCACAATGTTAGAGGATCTGCATCGAGAAAATATGGAGGCTATTAAATGCTATTCAAATTCAATTGGCTACAAGTGATGACAGTGACCTAAAACATGTCTGCTTCATGCAGTGCAAAAGATGAGCACCAAGAAACATCTTCAGGTGCTCCTTTGAGAATCAGACCAAAAAGTATTATGTGCACCCCCGATTATAAAATCAGTATCTCAATATCTCTCCACACAGCTATATATACCATATTTATGGGAAATATAAGGCACCCATGTGCATCATCACTCTAATTTTCAGATCTCCATGCTGAGCAGTTAAGCAGTCATTGTGTTAAAGCAGAGATAGAGAAGGAGAAAAGCAAATCAGCAAAACTTACAAGATAGACTGGATAGATAGCCTTATATTCACTGACAATTCTCTCCACCTCCAGGTCACTCAGAATCAGTTATCAATCTATGATGACACACATCAGTGCCTTACATATATACCATATGCGCTGGTGCGTCTTACACAATTATGCACATGATCTGTCAGCTGGGGACGAATCCCTGTTATTTTAGGATTTAAATTCTGCTTAATTCTCCATGTTTACTCGCAGACTGTGTTAATCTGTTCATCCTGCTTTCCCCGTCAGTTCTCCTGTTCCCACACACACACACACACACACACACACACAAACACACACACACACCTCTGGCCTTTGGTCTCTGACTGCACACACTGTACTTGTATTTCTCTCTGTCTGCTCTGTTGATTTCCTTCGTCAGCAGAAAGCTTTATTAACTCGCCAAAAAAACACAACTCATGTTAAGAACTTTTTTTTTTTTTTAACCTCTGTGCTCATCTCCAGAACAGCAGGTGAGCTGTGAGTGGACGAGGTTAGCTGCTGCTGATGTAGCCAACGAAGCAGTTGAAACCAAAATAGTACAAAAAGACATTGCACCAACCAAGTACATTTAGAGACTTAAAACAACCTATGACCTACAAGTACAAGGGCAGATTGTCCTCACCAAGTATACTTTAGTGGCTGTGATACCAGGGCGACCCACCTGTGAGTGGGAAACTAATGATGAAAAATATGTTGTTGATATTGTTGCAGCCTGCTACAAATATGTAAATGTATGGAAAATCCATGCTGTTCCAATCATATACAATTTTTGTCCCTTTTGATACTTCTAATTTTATGCTAATTGCATTTTGTGTGGTTTCCATGGAAACATGCTGCTTTAGGTGACTCTGAAGGGTGGCCATACATTCAAGCATCACCAACCTTTGCACATTAATTAACCAAGGTAAATACATATTTAATATGGGTATTATATTCTGATTTTTCTGGATATTTTTTTTCAGTTTTCTGATTCCTCTTTATTTCAAACATGTAAAAAATAAAACAACAAACAAACAAACCTCCCCCCCAAGATAAACAAAACTAAACGACAATAAATTGCATCTGCCAACACTTATACAGCACAATTTACATGCACAAAAAGGAGTAGGAAGAAGTGTAAACTTACATAATCCTACCCCTCTATCCATAGGAAGATGATTTTAAAGTGACTCTGACATATACTCAGGCATTTGTTGTACAATTCTTTGTGGGGTTCTGGGGGATATGTCATCTTCAGATGTTGTTCTTTGAGGCATCATTATTTCCAAATGGCATTGAGCCAAATCCTGACATTGTGACTGCAATGAAGGAGCAGTTCAGAAGAAGAGAGGACCATGCTTGAGCCATAATTATGGGCTATTCTGTTTAACAAATGTAGAGAAGATGCTTAATTAGGGATAAAATAAAATTAGGGATTAAAATTCATCCAGCATAACAGCATCTCCTCCCTAAAGCTGTGTCTCTGCATCATTTATCAACCAGCAAACTGCACTGAGAGTCTTTCGCGGCACAGCTCTGTATATAGACTCACCTGACTTGAACCCCTCTCAGTGACATGCATCTAAAAGGTCAGTCCATGTGCTACAGCATTTTCACTTAGACCACCCTGTCCTCAACAGTCTCCCCCAGGAGTTCCTGCTTCGCTTCTGTTCCCCTTTGCTGTGACTTCAGTGGGGGAGCTGTGATGCATGGAGGTGCACGAGTAGCCAAACTTGGCATGAAAGTCAGCCTGAGATGTTTCTGACAGCAAAATGAGCTGTAGCTTCAGCTTTCTTCACGGGCATCTACCAAAAACAAAGGAATTATACATTCCGGCTCCAAATCTGTCCTTGTTATTTCAAGTGATCTTTGGAACAAAACAACACACCTCCTCTACCTTCCTGGATTCATTTGGAGAGTGTCTAAGTAAACTTTGGTTCTAGGGTAAAGTTTGTGCCTCATTTTTCTGTCTTGGAGACAGAGGTAACTTTTCATGCCTTTTTTTAGCCTGCTGATGGAGGAAATACTTGTTAGAAGCTTTTGAATTTCATGGATTATATATATATATATTCCCGAGAGCACAACAAATTGATGAAAATGCCTATAAGGTCCAAATATCACATGAGATTAGCATTCTCTAAAATATAAAAACAAACCTTTTTTACTAATCTCTGGGTGATCTGCAGGTTTGACAGTAGATAAAAAATAAAGTCTGGCTCAGTTCATATGCCTGCTACCAATTTATATGGTAAGTGATTGCAGGGGATTTGGGCATTTTTAAAGATTTATTATATGAGTTTGACGTAGAGGACTGCAAATGTTTTATATAGTTTATTTTAATAGCTTTTATTGGAATTATTTATTGATTGATATGCTGATATTAATGGCTCATGTTTTATTGCTTTTCCACCCTTGTTTTATTGTCTTTTAATTGTTTCATGATTTTTTTTAGATTATTGTTCATAACCATGGGATCATTTATGGCTGATGTTTTTTTTTAATTGTTTTTCCCCTTGTTCTATTGTTTTGTTTTTTAATTTTCTTGTGTTTTTTAATTATTGTATGTAACCAGGGCTCAGTTGAAAATGAGACTCCACTCTCAATGGATTTCCCTGTCTAAATAAAGGTTAATAATAATCTATTATGCAAATTAACTGATAAATCAGCAGATTTAAAGTTGCAGACCATGAAAATCTCGGATAAGTTTATTACAAATAGCCCAAAAATAAATGGCTGTGTGTATGACTATACTTAAGACTCAATACAGTTGTAACAACACATACAGATGGGTGAGAAATTAAATGAATGTAAGGAAAAAACAGTTAATTGTTTGGATGTTGGGACACTTTGAGCCCTTGGAGTAGCTTTTGTTCATATCTGGTTTTGACATCTGATGATTTGATCACAAGTGGACACCTGGCATTACCATAAGTCCTCATGTGTGTCTGTCTCTTCTCTGCTCTGGATTCAAACAAACACACAGCAGTGGGATAAACACACACAATGTTTTTAACACTGTTACGACCCCCAGTAAAGCTCAACCTTTACTCAAAAGGAGGACCAACATAAAGGAGTCAGGGTTTAGCCAAAAAGAGATATACTTAAATTTATTTCAACATATGTATCTTATCTTATCTTATCTTATGTACGTGAAATAATCAATCAACCTAAATAATCTAAACCAAGCACGTCAAAAACAAAAATAACAAGGCTGATGGGCCGGCCAAAATAAAGAAAAGCAGGGCGCCACCCGGGCCAACCCCCACATAGGGCCGTCGGACCTGGGCACTAACCCTCTACCCTAAACAAGAAAACACATTCTTATAGAAATAAAGGCACGAAAACAGGACTACCAGACCCATCAGAACATAACAAACATAAGTTACAACTAAACCAAACCACATAAAGTCAGCCTCCTGACTGACTGCAGGTTCTCAGGCCAGGAGGTGGAAGAGAGAGAGAGAGGCAGGTCTCTTGCCCTCCTTTTATGGGCTGTTCCCTCCATCAGTGCAAATGAAGCACACCTGAATAGGGAAGGAACACAGGACAATGTGAGACATAATGTGATCAGCCTCTAACCAGTAGGGAGGAGCATGTAACAAACACAAAGAGGGAAATAACTTAATGAATGACATTTGCCAATTTAACAAGACAGCCTAAATATTTAATAACTTAAATTTCATCTAACTCACAAGTCTGAGCAATTTTCTAAGAGACTGGGGACGATCAATGACATGATGTGTAACCAAAAGATAATGTCTTCTTCCATAAAGTTGGTTTCCTGATTTCCCCATTTAAGTAAAATCATCTGCTGCTTACCTTGGCTGTTAAGAGAGCCCACAAAAAAATGCAATTTGCATTTAATAAAATCAAATGGAATTCAAAGACAGCGTTGTTGTGGCGTCTTGTTTTGCAGAGGAGTTCGGTTGAATAGGCGTTCCTTCAGTGTGGGCCAGAACACATTCATGCACAGTACACTGCTAAATGAATGTGGTCATATGTGGGCCAAACCTCCTCTGAATGTGGTCTGAATGATCAGGTTTCAAATGCATCCTCAATACGTCTTGGGTGCGTTTCCACCTGTCCTTGTCGAATGACTCCGAATGGATGTTAATACCAGACCTGAACAGGGCCATATTTTCTTCCTTTATTCAATGCTATGATAATGGTGAAGGGGGGAGGTCCTGGTTGAGACCTGTGAGGGCTGGGGCTTATGATTCACATCATTTTCATAAGCTTCAAACTATTCAGTGAGCCCTCATGCCCTGTGCACCAAGGCTTTGTTATCCTAGAAGCAACCAATCCAATCAGGGCATGAATGTTTCATCATATAGGAAGTAGAAGTTTGGTTTGACTTGTTTGATCTTTCCCTCAAAGACCAGCGGACTAATACTATGCCAGGCAAACACACCAACAGCAGAACAAAGCAATGCCTTCACTGTGAGGGTCATGCTCACACATGCTCTCACTCTGTTGTTGGCAATATTGTGAAGGATGAGTCATCCGTTCAAATGTGCATTCATCTTTATAGGATGGATTATCTTACACTGTGTTCTTAATGTTTCTTGACTCATTCAATGAGGTTCTACAGCAGCATTTACTCATATTTTCACATTAAAGAATTTCACGGCAACATTTAATGTGAAAGATGTCGTTTTCAAGTCTAGGAAAAAGCTGAAGACTCGCTGAAACCGACAACAATTTTTATGAGAATGACCGGCAGCAAGTGGATTCTAAGAAAAAAAAAACTTTAAATGACTTTCTCTACTGCAAAATCACCCTAAAATTTAAACATTCTGCATCACCAGATCTGGAATATTATGGATCCAGATCAGACTCTGGTGTGTAGTAGATCTTATGGGGATGACATTGTGTAATGTATGTCCAAGCATTGCAGACATTATCCAGGAAGTTAGATGTAATATCCTGTAATTGCACCTCCTGCAATGGTAAAGACTGATGATGATCCAGATCACCGACAAAATCTAATGAATTGTTCCTTGAGCCGTACCCGACCTCTTCAGAAAATTTTATCAGAATCCTTTCATGAGGTTTTGTGTAATCCTGCTAACAGACTGGCAAAGAAACCAATGCAAGGAAAAATATAACCTCATTGGTGGAGGTAAAAAAAGAAAGAAGACAATATGGCATCAGCAGCTTAATCAAAATAAAAACAACTGACAGTCCTCTTTAGATTCAGACATGTAGCCTAATACAGGGTTTTTGTTCATATTTAAATGGTTGCTTGCAGCTGCTAACAGAGCTGTGCACTGAACTAGAGATGCAGAGCTTTAGTCACACATGATGCATTGTAGAAGCTGATGTGTCCCCCGCATGTGTGTTTAGCATTCGTCAGCATGTGTTCCACAGAGCTTGAAAAACCAGGCACTGGCACCGACCACGCTAAGGTCGCAGCGCTGAAAGACTCCTCGTTCTCTTCAGGGACCGCACTCACAGCTGGTGTGGCTCCGTCGGCATTCACACACCGATGATTATCCACTTGTGGGTCATTGTGCTCCGCATCTCTCCTGTGGTCTGACAGATCCGTCGCGGTCGCAGCTGGTCACACATGGGTGACTCAGGCCTTTGCAGCGTTGATAAGCATAGCAGCGGTTGGAGGTGCTGATGAGGTGAAGGGTGCTTTGGAGTTGAAATAGAGAATGTCCTGTTCCATCGTGTCACGCAAGCTGCAAAAGTATATTTAGATATTTTTTGACCTGTGTTACAGAACATTTTCATTCTGCTCTAAAAAAGAATATTTCTTATCTGATGGCTGTTGACCAATAGCGCTGCTCCAGAGCTTAGTAATGCACATCTATGGCTTTCAGATCCCGTGTTTCTAAACTGTGATGTTAAGTCATGGAACAATTCATAGACATCATATAACAGTTTACCCCCAAATTAAACATGCATATCGTTCCCCTTATGTGTAGTGCTATTTATCCATGTAGATTGTTTTGGTGTGAGTTGATGAGAAATCAGCTGCAGTGATGTCTGCCTTCTCCCTAATATAATGGAAATAAATGGTACTTCACTTATAGGGTGGTCAAAGAGCCAAAACATGTACTTGAAAAACTCAACACCAATGTCTTTTTTCCAGATGTCATGACCCGGTTGAACAAAGTAATCCACAGATTAAACTCCGAACTGTAAACTCACACCAATCTGCAGCACAGCAGATGATAATCCAGATGATGCTGATGATGATGAGTGTAGCAGCGGTGGCTGTCACCTTCCTTTGTTAACCATGGCCTTCTGCTTCAGGCTCTGTGAATGCTCCCATTAAAATCGATTCCTCCTCCACACAAACTGGACCAATCATATGCTGGCTTCTTAATTATAATCAGGGGTGCACATAACTGATGCGCAGGTGCACATGCGTGGTCAAAATAAACGATGCATGGAAAAAGAAGCACATTTGTGCACCACCACTGTGTGCATTGTATTGGATTTCATATCAGGGTCTTTCCCGAATTTCAAGAGATGGCAGCGATCAGGGATTCCCTTGTGCATGGTGTGATGGACTGACTCTTTAAGAAGGTGGCCTCATGGGTATTGTGAGCAGGTGACGTGGGGGAACATGGGCGTTGTGTTTTTAAAGTTACATAGATGTGTGTAAGGCTGCAGCCGCATGAGAGCGATGCTCACAGAAAACCTCCGTCCTGTTTGGATTTTATTTTGTTGTCACATTGTGCCACTGAGGAGTAAGGCTGTGCATTAAATAAAAGGCCTGCTCTCTTCTTCAGAGTAGATCCGGACTCTGTTTTTGTTATCAACCAATGAGCCAGAGTTACGCTAGCGTGACACTGCATGTCTCACTATGGTTCATGGGCTGAGAAGCCAGAGAGGTAACAATATTCTGTGTACCGGCCACATCATTGAAAACTGCTCTAAGTCAGCTGATCACATGGTCCTGTTCTGTTTACTCGCTTCATTGTAAAGTTTCTAAGCTTTTATTTATAGAAAAGAGGTGCAAAAAGAACAGAGTAATTAAAGATGATATGTGGTGAGAATAGTTTCATAATTTTAGATGGTCTGCATGGAGGCAAGAGACTGTTGAAAGTGGAGGCTATTACCTGCCATTCAAATTCAAGTGGCTGCAAGTGATGACAGTGACCTACAATAGGGGTCCCTAAAGTGGGGTTTGTGACCCCCAGTGGGTCGCAAGACACCAATGGTGGGGTCAGGAGATGATTTCAAGAAATCAAATAAAATTTAAAAATGATCAGAAATAGTCTATTTTAGCCTTAATTGTTACAAAAGATAAATAGTTTAAAAAAGTTGAAAATAAACCCATGCAAATAAAAATATGTGTTGTGTGTTTTAATTAGTCTATTAGTGTGTGTGCTCTACCCCTAACTTGTGTCCAGTTAGGGGTAGAGCTAACTGGACACAAGTCGGGGCTTGATCAACCCCGGCTGGGTCGCCTGGGGGAGGGTGTCTGATTGTTGAAAGACCCGAAACACCCAATGACCCCAGGTAACGTCACTGATGATGTGTCCAGGTGCATCATAAGACTATGTATCTTGCAAACTTCCATCTGGAACAACCAGTGACTACCAGGAATAGACTGGTTGACTACCGAGAACAGAGTGGTGACAGCTGGAGAGACAGCGGACAGCTCGGAGAGACGGCAACGGGGCAGTGAGGGTTAGCAGCCCGACCTGCATCTTCTGAGAAGAAGAAACCCACAGCAAGCTACAGATCAACCTACGGAAAAATACCACCAGGGATTCCCGAGAGGGGGGGAGGATGAGAATCCCAGTCGGACGGACCAAAGGACACTGACACATGGCAATGGTAACACGACAATGAATATGGAATGTATTTGCGGCAAAGTTTGCAAGAACCCGCGTGGCCTGAAGATCCATCAGGCCAAGATGAAGTGCATGCAGACGGTGCAGGCGTCACAGCGCAGGGATTGCCCCTGGTGAGACGCAGGAGGAGCCGGGCCCGGAGTCAACCCACAGTGCCCAGAACCTCCAGGTGACGCAAGCATCAGACCCACGCAGAGCATCAGACCATCGCCGGGTAAAGTGGCCCCAAGCCAACAAGGAGAAGGAATGGCTCCAGTTCGATGAAGACGTCGATTCCATCTTGGAAGTAACTGCCAAGGGCGAAGTTGATCGACGCCTCCAGACAATGACAACCATCATCGTCAGCTTAGCAGCTGAGCGATTCGGGCTGGAGGAGAAGAGGGCAGTGAGACTCCCCTACATTATGAATAACAGAGCGAGTAAGATCCACCAGCTCAGGAAGGAGCTGAAGAACTTGAGGCAGCGGTTCAAGGAGGCAAGGGAGGAGGAGAGGGGACCTCTCACAGAGCTGCGCAACATCCTTCGCAAGAAGCTCATGACTTTGAGGAGGGCTGAGTGGCATAGGAGGCGGAGGAAAGAGAGGGCCAGGAAGCGTGCTGCCTTTTTAGCGAACCCATTCGGGTTTACAAAACAGCTGCTTGGGCAGAAGCGCAGTGGCCAGCTCACCTGCTCCAAAGCTGAGATCGACCGCCACCTCAGAGACACCTTCAGGGATGAATCCAGGGAGCAAGATCTGGGCCACTGTAAGACCTTAATTAATCCACCTGCACCAACTGTGGACTTCGACGGGAAGGAGCCCTGCTGGAAGGAGATCCAGGAGGTGATTAAGAAGGCAAGAGCAAGCTCAGCCCCAGGTCCGAGTGGGGTACCTTACAAAGTATATAAGAACTGCCCAAGGTTACTCCACAGGCTCTGGAGGATCTTGAAGGTGATATGGAGGAGGGGCAAGGTAGCTCACCAGTGGAGGTATGCAGAAGGGGTGTGGATTCCAAAGGAGGAAGAGTCGAAGAACATCGATCAGTTCAGAACCATCTCGCTGCTCAGTGTTGAGGGGAAGATATTCTTCAGCATTGTGTCCAGGCGCCTGACAGACTACCTCCTGAGGAATTCCTTCATCGACACCTCAGTCCAGAAAGGAGGGATCCCGAAGGTACCGGGGTGTCTGGAGCACACAGGCGTGGTCACCCAGTTGATCAGGGAAGCCCGGGAGAACAACGGGGACCTGGTAGTGCTGTGGCTCGACCTGGCAAACGCCTATGGTTCCATACCCCACAAGCTGGTTGAAGAGGCACTGAACCGGCACCATATCCCAGGCAAGTTTAGGGACCTCATCTTGGACTATTACAACAGCTTTAGTCTAAGAGTCTCTGCTGGGTCTACAACCTCAGAGTGGCACAAGCTTGAGAAGGGAATTATCACTGGATGTACTATTTCAGTGATCCTTTTTGCGCTGGCCATGAATATGCTGGTGAAGTCTGCTGAAGTTCAGTGCAGAGGGCCCCCCACCAAGTCTGGTGTCAGACAGCCGCCCATCAGGGCCTTTATGGATGACCTGACTGTGACGACTACATCTGTCCCAGGGAGCAGGTGGATCCTGCAGGGCCTCGAGGAGCTGATCACCTGGGCTCGCATGAGCTTCAAGCCGGGGAAGTCTAGATCCCTGGTGCTGAAGAAAGGGAAGGTCATCACCAAGTTCCGTTTCGCACTTGGTAGCACCCAGATACCATCGATCACAGACAAGCCAGTGCGAAGCCTGGGAAAGGTGTTTGACTGCAGCCTGAGAGACACGGCATCCATCCGAGCAACCAACCAAGAGCTGGAAGCTTGGCTGGCTGCAGTGGACAAGTCAGGCCTACCCGGCAAGTTTAAGGCCTGGATATACCAACATGGCATCCTCCCACGGATACTTTGGCCCCTCTTGGTCTATGAGGTCCCAATTTCCACAGTCGAGGGCTTTGAGAGGAGGGTCAGTAGGTTCCTGCGGAAGTGGCTGGGACTACCTCGGAGCCTGAGCAGCATCGCCCTGTACGGGCAGAACAACATGCTAAAGCTCCCCATTAGCAGCCTGAATGAAGAATTCAAGGTGACCTGTACCAGGGAGGTGCTGCAATACCGTGAGTCCTCCGACCCAAAGGTCTCTCAAGCTGGCATCGAGGTCAGGACAGGACGGAAGTGGAGGGCATCAGCGGCCGTGGATGTCGCTGAGTCGCGGCTAAGGCACAGGGTGCTGGTGGGCACAGTGACGCGTGGAAGGGCTGGCCTAGGTAGCAGCACAACACCATGCTACGACAAGGCGCAGGGGAAGGAGAGGAGGTCGCTGATCCAGGATGAGGTGCGAGCATCAGTCGAGGAAGAGCGAGCCAGCAGAATGGTTGGAATGCGGCAGCAGGGAGCCTGGACAAGATGGGAGCAAGCGGTGGAGCGCAAAGTCTCATGGGCTGAGCTTTGGAAAGCCGAGCCCCATCGAATAAAGTTCTTAATCCAGGCTGTCTACGATGTTCTACCAAGCCCATCCAACTTGTTCTGCTGGGGAAAGGTGGATTCTCCAGCTTGTCCCCTGTGTCTGAGGAGAGGGACCCTGGAGCATATCCTCAGCTGCTGCCCGAAAGCCCTGGGAGAGGGGCGCTACCGCTGGCGTCATGACCAAGTCCTGAAAGCCATAGCGGACACCATCTGTAGTGGGATTAGCCACTGCAAGCGCCTCCGCCCAGTGAGAAAGACTATCACTTTCGTCAGGCCTGGGGAGAAGCTACCATCAGCTGCCAGGACCACCTCCTCTGGTCTGTTAGCAGCGGCACAAGACTGGGAGCTGAAAGTTGACCTGGGGAAACAACTGAAGTTCCCAGAAACGGCTGCCATAACATCGTTAAGACCAGACTTGGTGCTGATCTCGGAGGCCTCCAAGCAGATCATTCTCTTGGAGCTCACCGTTCCTTGGGAGGATCGAATTGAGGAGGCCCACGAGAGGAAGAGGGCAAAGTACTCTGAGCTGGTGGAGGAGTGTCGAGGCAATGGGTGGCGAGTGAGGTGTGAGCCCATTGAGGTGGGTTGCAGAGGGTTTGCAGGCCAGTCCCTCTGTAGGGCCTACAACATGCTGGGCATTACAGGGGCCAGTAGGCAAAGGGCCGTCAAGTTGGCCACCGAGGCAGCAGAAGCTGCATCACGGTGGCTTTGGATCAGGAGAGGAGAGCCGTGGGTGGGGTAGAGCTAACTGGACACAAGTCGGGGCTTGATCAACCCCGGCTGGGTCGCCTGGGGGAGGGTGTCTGATTGTTGAAAGACCCGAAACACCCAATGACCCCAGGTAACGTCACTGATGATGTGTCCAGGTGCATCATAAGACTATGTATCTTGCAAAGCACTTAATGTTTGTATGCTTCAACCACCTCTGGGGATAGTGGGGGTCGTTGGTCTCTGGCACTGTCATGTCTGTTTCATGCAGCGCTAAAGTTGAGCACCAAGAACATCTTCAGATGCTCATTTGAGAACCAGACCAAACATTTTACACACCATTCCACCACACACCTGATTATAATGCTATGGAGCCATAAAGCTGTGCAGAGTATATAAAGATTTACAGCAAAAAAAAAAAACAACAGCCTAAGGCAATGCTGGCAGAAAAAAATACTGATTGTGTAAATCATAAATATATGCATTCATTTTACCACCAAATCCACAGCCAATGCTTTATTTATAACTTTACAACAGCACATTGTAGAGCTCTTAAACATTATATGTGCAACAGCACATAATACTAAATAATTTTATTTACATATGAAAAATAGAGGAAAATAACTCCAGTTTTTATTTATTGGTTATTAATGGATGAATTAATTTTCTAATTGGTCTTAGCCGCAACACTAGCAGTGTAAAATGGACATAGATGGCGAAGCAGGACCACCAATAAAAAACGTTCATTCTTTTAGTGTATGGATGATATGCTGCTTAAGTTTTAATATTACCTGAAACAAATGGGAGAAAAACATTATTTTCTGCATCTTCAACTGAATGCATGCAAGTTTCCAAGGATAAAAAGCTAAATGAGATGCATTACATGAGCTTGTGCTGCCTCTGCACAAACCCCTAATCCTTCCTTTTCCTCATAGCCTAAGCCTTTTTGATTTTCGAGTCAACTTTGGCCTTTAATAATTTCACACAACTCTCTAAACATACACCCAGAGACCGTACTGACCTCTGGATCATTAACTCCAATGAAGGGGTTTTCAGGTTTGCAGCCTGCCTCTGAAAGTTTAATTGCTTAATATATTTAATCTCTGGTACATCTGGATTTTACACAACTACCTACCAATAATTCTCTATTAGTTACTTATGACTCAAACAGTAACCTCTGCAGCTGACTGCATTGACTGTGCATTTGCTGATATTAAGTTAAAATCGGTTCCATTTTTGATTCCCACTGCTCCATAACACATTTCTAAAATATGTGTGCCTCCTTTTATTGTCTGTCAGTTGTTTGCTGGTTGGAATATAATGTAAAATGTGAGACAAGCCATCACACAAATAGTGTGGCGTGTTTCTATTAATACCTGCAGCCTCATTATTAGCTCTTAATGCTTGCCTAAAAAAAGCACCTGGCTGTGAGAAAACAGCAAGGTTGTTTTTACAAACACTATGATAAAGAAACAGCTAAAGTGAAACATTTCAAATGTATTTATTTATTTGTCACAAATTCAAGGTTCAAAAGAAGCCATTTTCTTTGTTGTGACACTACAAAGATGACCGAGGCTGTGACTGATCCCCATTAACAAGCCTCAATAATGCTTCAGAAAGTCAAATAATTCTCAGGAGTGACTGGAGGGGAATAATCAGAGCTGTGTGAGCTGATAGCTGGGATAATTTAAGGGGAAAATAACCGGCATGTCAACATGTTCAGCAAGAAACTTGCGCCCGCAGTTCCACAAAGCAACATTATCAGTAAACACAAGCTGTTTTTATTTCAGTTAGATAGGTTTACTTTCACGAATTGAGCTGCCAGGATGATTTCTAAATGAACTGAAGATTTAAATTCAGTTTCAAGTCTGTCTTAACCTGTTTCCCAAATGATCCACACAGCTGGAGAGTGGCATTTGTTCCACTGTCTGTTTCATGATACTGTAGAGAGGTCCAAAATATCAAAATCCTTTCTCTTTCTTCTTGCATTTGCATTCCTACTGTAATACACTGTAGCAGGGAGGAGAGTACAGCCTCTCCTACACTCACAAAGTAATTATCACCTGTGGTCAGTGTAAATGTAATAGTGCATCAAGATTCAATGACTGAAACCTGTTAACATAAGAAGCATTCAAAATATGGGTGGGACTATCTAATGGTCATCTGGGTTATGATTGGACTTTGGGTCGTCACTCTGAACTTCTGAAAACATTACAAACATTTCATTAAATAACTTAAAATCCAACACATAGAAACAAAAAATCTCCTCAAATATTCAAATGAGTGTAAAAGCAATTGATGACTGAAGCGGGTTGATGCTTTTTGTTGTTGTCACACATAATGACAAAAAGGTGCCCCTTTATATGAACTAATTTAATGTGGTGCTGCAAAAGCAATGAAGAGTTAAAGACAACAATAAAAAAAAAGAAACGCTTACAGCTGTAGCTCCTCCCTGCCTTGGCTCCTCTGTCACTGTTTTCTTCATTAGTTCCCCTCATCCATTTGTTTTCTTGTCTACTTCACCGGCCCCATTCAGACAGTGTTTTCATTCCGGGCCTGTTGCGCCTTCATTCCGCCCCGACGTCTGTCTGAACGCAATGAAGGCGTAACGGGGTGTCGGTTTGTTCCACCTCTGTGACCCCTTGGAAGGTGGTAACAGCACCAAAACAGGCATCTGTCTGGTGGCGTTGTGACGTTTTGGGCTGGTCCGGTTTGAACGCACCGGAGGGGTCACAGAGAAGGGAATTCATCTCAGCGCTTTTGCGCATTGCCTGTCTGAAAGTGGCTATGCTTTTTCCATCTATACTTCTATATTTCTTCCTTTTTTTAAGTCCAATTTACTGCCTTAATTTTATCTTCTTTTATCTCGTTTTTACCCGTTATCCTCTCTTTATTCAAGCCTTTTTGTGTGAATGGTGTGTGATCCACCTTACCTGACTATAACTAATGTTAGCGGTGCACACATGTATGTGTGCTATATAGGCATCTGCCCTTTTTTTTTTTTACCAATAAATATCCTTTGTATAGGCCTGACTGACTCATTGACTGACTCTGTGAGTTAGCTCGTGTTTTGGTATAGAATTGACAGACCTGTCGGCCAATAAGACACAAGTATTTCCATGTATTGTGCTGTAAACCCTCGGTCACTGGTCTGGCCCCCGTTCCTATTCACAGTAATATTCATCTTCTTTAGTGACAAACTGAAATATCATCAGGAGACACCAATGCCTGGTCAACAGCAGTACATTTATTGCTAATCTTCCTACACTGCTACTCCTGCTGCTTCTCCAATGTAAACCGGGGCTGTGCCGACTGGTTTCTATTGTAAGCTTTTATTTTCACTGTCTACTTTTCTCTTTTTAGAGCTCATCACGCGAAGCTGCTTTCCTTCTCATTTCTCTGACAGTTTGTCTCTACCCTCCTCTTTATGTGTATCTTCCTGAGTTGAACAGAGCCATGACGCCGTTCTCTCTTCAGTATGTTAATATTCAAAGTGCTGCGAGTACAAATCACATCAAATTCGACACTGCGCAGCTTGGGTCGGCAGCAATACACCCACCCAGTGTGACGTATATCAGACGGTTCTCGAGTTATTCAGAGGACAGACAGATTCCTCGCTTTATGGTTATACGATCTGGGATTACAAAATAAAGCAGGTTATAGGGCTCCACATCCACAATTAATGCCCCGGCTACAGCGAGGAGGGATTTGCAGCAGTCCAGGCCGGAGATGACAAGCGCCTGGATAAGCACCCACCTTAAACCTCATATAAAAAATAAAAGTGGAACCGCTGACAGAATTTTATAGGTGCTGTAAGCCAGGAGAAGCTTTTTACGACTGTAGTCTGAAAGACATTTATCTCAGAGCATTTCCAGAGCTATTACAGCACGTCTCTTGGACACATCAAGTACTGTATCCTAGAAGTGGCTGCACTGATTGAGTGTGTTCTCATCTCGCATAATAACAGACAGAGAAAGAAATGGCAACTATCTCACTAAACAAATAAGCTGCCTTAGAAGGGTTCTGTTGTACCTCAGATTTGTATAATTAGCATGTCAGTTTATCCTTGTAATTTTTAGATTGGATTACATGTTAATATCAAAGGGAGAGAGTCACCATTTATACATTATATTAATGCATTTATGTTGCATTAGCCAGAGAAATCTAGAGGACAAAGGAAACAGAGCAACAGTTGATTCAAAACCTGAGTGTAACAATTAGATAAAGAGAGTATGTATGTATCTGCTAACTGAATCACTGAATCAATTATTTATATCTATGTATTGATTGTGGTTGACTTTCATAAGACAACTGCAGGCTAACTATTAAACTCAACACTTGCTCATAAAAAATGAAACCTTAGAGGTATGTAGTAAGGATCAAAATGTCCTGTACAGTTTTGTGGAACATGTCTTTTCTGTTGTTGTTGCAAAACTCATAGATTTTAAATTATTGGCTCATGTGATTTGTAAATTGCACCCTCTCAAAATACAATATGAAAATGATAGAAAATATCAGAGTTATGAAGCTACACGGACAACAGAACAGAAAAGATCTGAGAAGTCATCACAGTATTTTATGTTTACACTGTCTGTTCTGTGTCGGATGTTACTAAAATATCTTCCTAGGTCATGTTTCCAGCTTATTCTGTGTCTTCTCTTTTCAGATCTCCTGTTTTTTTCCCTCCATTGTGATGGTCTTAACCTGATTGGTGTCACCTGTGTCTCGTCTCCCCCTCCTACTGGAGTATTTAGTCCATAGCATCCTTCGAAGGACCCGGTCTACGAAGTCCTGGCCTTTGCCGACTGCATTGACCTCTGTTAAATGAGACGGTCTGGCCTACGGAGAATCTCACCAGCTGTTCCTGTTTTTGCCCTTACATTACGAGACGCTGTGCCGTCACCTAGCAACATGACCAGCTGGGGTTTATTAGCACTCGTTGTAGTAAGAAGCATCACTTACGTCCCATAACCCAGCGTATTATTTTTCACTCATATCACAAGCTATTGCAGTGACTTGAAAACCAGTGCTTGTATTTGAAAGTATCCTCCTCATCCTCTGATGGGGTGTCCGTTACGGCCCGTGCACTCACTCTCTGGTTTTAATGTAAACATCACCAGCGCGCAATGAATCTTGGGCCGTGAATGATCCATCAAGTTGATCCTTCACAGCCTGGGAAAAGAAGGCTGCATTTGTGGACCACATTTGAAGGAGTCTCCGAATTGACACAGGCTTAGTTGCGCCGCTGTGACGTATTCGGTCTGTAAATGCAGCCTTTGGAGGATTTGAATTGGTACACAGCTGATGTGTTCCTTCCCTTCTGAGTCAGTACATTGTTGCACCAGTGTCTCACATTGCTGTTCCTAGTGTTCTAGCCTGCCTTTGCTTTCTCCTCTGGAGTTTTTGCCTGATATTACACACCAGTAATATTGGTACCTTTCCTTTTTTTTCAAAGTAAATACCATGTTTTTTTATTAGAGTTAAGTCCTGTGCATGCTTTTGAGTTCAAATTTCCTGCGTTGCTCCCTTTTAAATCCTGTAGTAGCTTTGTCCCTTCCTGTTTCGGCTGGACCACTCATCAAAACGAATGACAAGTGCCGCTTCATAACCAAATGGTGCTACTGCTTCTGTCACTGAAATGTAAGATACATGCTATACAGAATAAAGTCATTGCCCAACTCATCCTTACTTTCCCCAGTTTCACTTTTTTGTTGTATTATTATGCCTTCAAAATATGAGTAATCACAGTTTCTGTGAGCGTAAGATCTAAATAGCAGATAAACCTGGTGTATCTGCTACTTGCTTATTAACTACCCCCAGAGCAAGAGGATTAAGTCAGCTGAAGGCAGACTTTCTCCTGGCTAATCCCCCAGATAGGCCCCTCATTTGACTCAGATGAAAGGCAAATGAGGTAGCATTAACAAGTCAACAAATTGTAGCACAAAGCCCATGCATGGCTCGCTGCAACACATCCTTCCTCTCTAAATACCCTAACAGCGGCAAACCACAGCCAGGATTATGGATATCCTTTCAACTCCAAAGCATCTGTAAGGTTCCTGTAGGAAATGCACACCTTTGTGTATGGTTGATGAGCGCTGTATGCAATCGCTGGAAATATGCTATGCACATAAAGTTTCAGAGTTGCCTGCCTGAAGCAGGTTGGGGCTCTAGGGAATAAGCTTTTAGAGAAGTGTATGTTTTACTGTGCCTATTTATCCTAATGGGTTAAACCCCCCTGGGGAGATATTTAAAGGACTTTCCTGCAGCAGCTACTGCTATGTGGAGGATGTGAGCCACACACCAATGTGGTGAGGAATTCAGCTTAGGATAGACAGGTGGTTAAAACCAGGTCAGGTGGCACAGTGCCAGTGTTACTCCATGTACTACTAATGAGAGAAGCTGTTTGAAATCAGTTGGTGAGTGTCATCTTTGTGTGAAATATCCCCAAAGGACATGTGCAGCCAGATATGTACTATCACATAGGACCAGATACATTTATAGGTAAACATTTATGTTTTATACTCTTTGTTTGTGTGACATGTCAGAGGTTCAGGAACATGAAGTTAGTTACCGTGCTGATGTTATCATGAATTCTGCTCCAGGCAACCTTGTTCTAAAAATTCCAGCCTTCACCTGACAGAGGCAACAAATTAGAGCAGCCACAGGATCCTATAACAGGGGTCATCAACTGCATTTGTCCAAGGGCCAGAATCATACTCAGCACACAGTGTGAGAGCTAGACTTCAAAATAACAAAAACATATATTTAGTTTAGTTTAGTTCTGTTTATTTTTGTTTATTTGTCTATCTACTGAATATAATGAAGGGGAGAGTCATGTATTATTCAATTGCACTGTATGATTCCTTCAATTAAAAATAAAATAAAATATAATAAAATAAAATAAAATATATTTAGGCTTAATTAGCCTATTGTCATTACATATTTTCACTTCCTCATAAAATAATAGCATTTTTAGTTTTTTAACCAGAAAATTATAATAAGTCCAACCTCATTGGATGCTCACCTGTAAGATTTGTATTAAAAATCCTTATTTTTCGTAATAATTAAAAAAAACAACATATGCAGGTAAGTTTGAGTTTAACCCTAAAATGTATTAAATTATTAAATAAAAACCACAACAGTGAGATTCAACCCAGGTTTTCACCGGGAGAGTCTCCCATCGTTACCACTACACCATGGATGTATGGCTATAAGCCTTTTTATTCCTTTGCCAATGCAGGTGGCCACTATATTTTCATGGAAGAATTCTATTGAATTTCCTGAGGGACTTTGAAATGCAGAACATCCGTATAAGACTGTGCTAAGGACACAGATGCCCCGCTAATGGAAAAACTCAATTTGGATAGACCATAACCCCTGTCATAGCAGAATAATCGCGGAATCATATAAGTTCATATGTGCCTAAAAATGTAAAATCTAAACAAATTGAAGAAAGCACTTATGAGATGCACACCTTTAGCACCCCCTACAACAACAACAACAACAACAAAAATCCACTTCAGGTTCGAGGGAATCAAACAAACATACTAGTTTGAGACTTAAAACGGCAAATTGTATTAAACCCAAGTGATGCCTCTTGTGTCGAATAAGCAATCTTAGCGATTCTTAACTCCAGATGTGCCTCTTGTATTTTGGGGCAGTGCACTGCTGTCACCTCCATGAGATGGCCAGGTGATTGGTCAGGTGGGAGCCGGGTGGTTTGATGGTGGGTCCACGGAGATGAGAGGATGGAGTTGGAGAAGACTTTGATTCTGTAGAACGGTTGAACTTCGGACTATGGAGTATTTAGACCATTGGACAGCTGACGATCTCTCTCAGGACGGACTGGGCCTCTTCCACTGGTGAGTGACGTTGGCATGCATTTTCTAAATCTATTAATATCCTGGAGGATAAAGGACAAGAGAGACCAATATGAATTATTTCTACAGGCAGTGTGTAGAGATTGACTAACGCGATGACATGTAATAAAGAACAGCCTGTTTGGCAGCAGGATGCTTGTTTGTATTGATTCTTAAATTTGAATTTCCTTCTGATGGTCGGAGTAAGTGAGCCACACACACACACTCTAAATTCCAAAGATGCAATATGTCTGTATTATACAGCTTCATTTGGTATTCAAGGTATGAAGCCTACATAAACATTATGCGTACTGCAACATTAAACACCCATTAAGTTGAATTTGCTTGTTTTAAACCAATAAGTACAAGTTTGGACCCCATTACCAAACAGTTTCTATCTCATCTGGGTATTTTTTATTCATCACAGGCAGTCAAGGGTTTAATTTGTTTCTTTTTTGACATTTAAATCACTTTGCAGATTTCAAATTGGCTTAATATTGGAAAACCACAGTAATTCATAATTAACTATGCTTATTTTCTGGGCAAATGTTCATTATCATCATAGGGTGCTGCATCAAAAAGGCCCTCCTGCTCCTGCGTATGCCTGGACCCAGACATCAACCAGTAGACTGTTCCTGTGCTGGACCACTAGCTGTTTTAGTTTAGTTTAATTATACAGTACACAGTTTATTTGGAACAATGCACACTCTGTGAGCATAATGGTGCCTTCATTGATGTCAGCACATCTTTAAAATTAAAGGATGATTAGCAGAGAAAATTGATATTTTTACCTTATCTGTCATAAAAAAGGGGAAACAGCAGACCCGGCTCTGTCCAAAGCTAACAAATCAGCACCTCTCAAGCTCAGCAATTACCGTGTTATATCGTGTTTGTTTAATGTGGATGTAGTGTAATGTTAAAGAAGTTGCAGATTTTAGTTGCTATGTGTGGCACTGTGTCCAGTACAGTGTCCATCCTAGTCTCTGCGGGGGCCCCTGGCAAACGAAGCCCATCGCCCATCTCACCAGATGTGACAGTGTCGGGACAGGTCCTAACAGTATTAACAGTTTTTTTCTCTCCAAGATTTAGGCCCTGATTCTCAAGGCTTCCAGACACAACTGCCTCTGCTTTCGTATGCTCCACCTCTGAGAACCTGGTGGTGATGCTGCTGCTGCTGGTGTCCACCAGTGGAAGGAAAAACCTCCAGATTAAAAAGGTCGTCTGGTGTAGACGTCTCTTCTCTGCCCTCGTATTGAAACAACCTTGTTATGCTTCTTGTGCTGTTTTCAGGAAGCTTCATGACAACCTCTAGCCTCTCTGCAGCTTCTCCTATTGAGGAGTCCAAACTATGGATATCCAGCTGTCATACAGATGGTAGAAGGGCCCCAGTTAGGGATGGGGTGTTGGCGGTGCCCTCCATATTGCCTTCATGGGCTTTTTAAGGGGGTTTATAGTATTGGAAGAGCCCCAGTTACTTGCCTGGTTTAACTTCCTGGACCTTCTGCTGTTTCCCTAGAGACAGAATGAAGAGGATTTGAGTCAAAATGATGTCGACATGCACTCCAAAGTGTGTCTGTACATAGTGACATCACTGAAAGGGTGAAAAACAGCCTAGGATTAATTGACTCTTTCAGGAACAGATACCAGAAAGCACTCATGATCTCGGTATGTAGGGCAGTGGCTGGGCCATGTATTTTATACCTAACCTTCCATCACTATCCTCCTGCAGTAATACCGCCTTAAGATAATGTCACCATGACACTATGACAGGATGCTGCATCACAAAAAGACATCGCATAGCACAATATAATGCCATTACCAAATAAACAAGAACAAACTCCAACCGGTCACATTTATTTGCACGACCACCACGCAGGCAAAAATGATGTAAAACACAAATAACACAATCAGGATGCAGCAAGTTTCTCCACAGATTCCAGCCAAGCTGCTGGGCCTAAACGTACATGACATCACGCACACTCTGCTCAAACGCACAGCCAGGAGATTGAGACTGAACATCATTCACACCAGCAGCAACCATCTAAAGCAAGCGAGCAGCAATGATAATAATAATAAACAGGAAGTGACAGGCCTGGAACCAGGATGAATTCTGTCTGTCTGTTTATCCCTCAGCTCCGTTTCTGTTGACTCCTCCACACAACAAACAGCAAAGTCTATGCATATGAGATTGTCACATATATCAGGGTCAATAATCTAATCTTCATTATCTTAGATATGTAAATTTTAAATACAGAGAGGAAAAATGCAACTTAATTCAAAAATACTGAGCCCCCTTAAGATCCTTTATGGCACCGGGCTGGATAGTAGAAATACATAAAATTCAACAACCACCATTTTTTCTTTATAAAGGATTCAGTAATTCTTGAATAAATCGAATGAGTTAAATCCAAGTCCATTTCTTGTCCTCCTTCAGACTCTGTGCTCCATAATGACCACAGGGCTAGATAGAAATTAAAACCCAAAATCTAAAGCACTACATCTGAAGGGCTAATATTTGCTTCAACAACAGAGGGGATTCACTCGCAATCCTGAAGACCTTGGGGCAGATTTTTCCCCTGGAGACAGCACAGGTGGAACATCTGATTGGATAAAAGCTCTAAATTGTATGAGCAGCACTGGAAACAGTGGAATGTAGCAATGTAATAATGATGTTATTAGACTGATGGGAACAGAGTTTGTAAAGTCTATATCACATTAATGAAATTATATATTAAATTATAATTAAAATAATTCATAATAATAAAAACAATAAAGGAATCTTAAATATCTGTATGTTAGGATTCCATATCATATAGTCTGAAACATGCTTAATCACCGGTATGTTACGACCTGGTGACTAAAATGTATTTCTAAATCTGTGGGGATGAGATTCAGATCCAGAATTTGGAGGCGAGACTTCAGCTCCTGAGAGCTGCTGCCTCAAAGGTGACGTGTCGAGAAAAAATAAGACTCATCATTCAATTCAATCTTACCATGAGCCTGACAGCTGGAGGCACAGTGTACACTTTGCTTATGTGCCTTTCCCTGCTTGAAACGATTCTTTCTGCCCCACCCAGAAACACTCCAGGGTCCTAAAACCTTGTAGTGAGCAGAATTCAGAAAAAAACATCCACCAACCAAAGTCACACTAAACACCTAAAACAGCAAAGAAGTACTTTATAAGTACGAGACAGAATGGCAGGAGGAGCAGAATTTCACATTTATTTCACAGATATTAGACTTGGGTATCATAAAGATGATGTCTTTGTGTAATTACTCTTATCACCATACCAAAGATAGGAATGTTTTGCTAAAATCAATGTGATTATGCTGATTCACACACTGTTTGCCTGCAGCAGAGAGCAGGGATTTGTAAAGGAAACATTCCTCTTATTTCCTCACAGCAGAGAAACAATCATCATAACAGAATGCCAATAGAAATTCATAATAATTTAAATTGTGTTCCAGCAGTGAGAGTAACACAACTGTTAAGAAGTACATGCATCACATACAGCTATAGAAAAACAAGCCCAGAGGCTGGAAAACACATTAACCCATAATAGATCACAAATAAAGAATGATAACACACTTGATGGTCCACGCTTTTCCCAGGCGTGAGCAGCAGTCTGGGAAAGCATGTTACAAACATGCTTTGTCTTGGAGGTGACAGTCATGTTGTTTACTGCCAAGCAAAAGCAATTATTAAAAAGCTAATGTTTATGTCTGAGTGGTCTGGTTTAATAACGTGGAACCATGTTCAGCTGAGAGGAAGGTTCACAAGTTCAGTCTTTAGTTTTTCTCTTCTTGGTTCTCAGATTTTTCTACAGACCTGGAATAAATGGAAGTTTACTTTATTTGGCGACCTTGCTGTCTGGCTGACTTTTATCTTGAAGCAAAAAAATGAAAAAAGTGAACCTGTTTTACCATTAAGACCAAAGACAGGGGCAGATTCAGTGATTGGGGGCAGTACAATGGCCTCCCTCATGCCTTATTTTTATTCTTTCTCTAACAGAGAATGTTACTGCCAGGGGTAAAAGTACTAAAATAAAATACCACAACTTTTACAATTTAATTATTTAACAGGTAAGATAATGTCCTTTAAATCTAATGAGTTGCTGATACATAAATAATGTTCTCTTATCGTGTTAAATTCCATCTCCTTCATTAGAACATCCTTAATCTATGATTATGAAAAGATGTGTCATTTTATCAGTTCAAATAGATGCTTCCTGTGATGATTGGCCTCCAGGAGTCAATTACAATCTGTATGATGTCACAAATCCTGTTCATTGGCCCGCCTCTTTAAAATTGGATTATCAATGAGCACAGGAGAATTTTGACTCTCAGTGGATGAATGTGTCTAATATCATAATATCAGACTCATTCTACACAGTGAAGCCCAAATATTCAATCAGAGGAACGAGAAGAAAATCATGTTTTTGACTTGAGGGGTTTTAGGTAAAAAGTTTTACCTAAAGTCTGTGTAAGATCATTTATAATATAAATACTTCATCTTTTATTTGTTGATCATGTTTTGACTGAATAAAGAGATGAATAAAGTCAGGTAACCAGTTACAAGCTGGTAAACATGGGGAATTTCACTGGTTCCATTTTAAGTTTAGTGGAAGTGGAGCATGAATGCTATCAAGGAAAATCTCAAAAGCACAACTACTTTCCATTTACTTAAGATTGCATGCCTCTTTGTTTTTTAAATATATTTTTGTGACTCTAGCCAAGCCAGTTGTTTCAGGGAACAACAGATAAGGACATCAGCCTTAGGAGTGAATTCATTGTGTTGAAGATGCATTTTTAGGGAGTTTTGTAAGTTATGCAGTAAGTTATGAGCTGAAATGGAAACAAATGGTTTATATGTGTTATCTTTGAACATCATAACAAATCCATAGCTATTAGAGACCCTCTTAGATGGGGGATGTCAGTCAATGTTAAATTTTACCCCTGGCCGTAGACAACATGTGAATCATGTACCCTAAATGAAACAAACAATCATGTGATACATAGAAATGACTTTTTTAAGTACTCAGAACCAAAACATGTTAAATCATGAATAACCATCAATTAGTATTAACATAGCCATAACAGTCATTGGTGCATTTCAGAGTAAATGATGGTGGTGGTGGAACTCTTTTGTGGATGATTGAAAATACCTGGTCAAGGCTATAAAAACCTGGGCAAAATTAATACCCTACTGAAACAACTGATCATGTCACGGCTTCCACAAAAGTTGTGGAATGCTGATAATAATGATGGTTGGAACTCAGCAGACACGTGTGACACAGATGTTACAGATGTTATGGCACATTACATAGTGGAGGCAGATCACATTTAGTGACAAGTCCAGATTTAACAGAGTCGCCGTGGGGAGTGCTATCCTGCAGCATACATCCAGGAAGTGGTGGTGATGTCATAATGTGGGGAGCCATTGCTAATGGATGGCGGTCAGACCTTGTCCACATCCATGGTACACTGACAGCTATCTGTTACTGAGATACGGTCCTACTGTAGGTCCACATGTCATTCCCAGGATACAGCAATTAGGCATCACCTTCATGCATGACAATGCCAGACCACATGTGGCTCATGTCTGTCAGGAGTAGCCTACCTGGACCAGAACAATGTCGCCAGCATATTCACTAGATCTCAACCCAATAGAGCATCTGTGGGATGTTCTGGATCACTGGGTCAGATGGAGAGATCCTGCTCCAGCAACACATGAACAACTTGTCACAGCACTGCAGGAAGAATGGGATACCATCCCACAAGTCCATATTAACCATCTCATCCATTCCATGCAAAAGAGATAAATGCTGGAGGTGGTTACAAATGTGATACTGACTGTTGTTGTTGTTCTCTGTCTCACCATCCACACTTGTTGACTTGTAAACAATAAGGCAACAACCACTAATTTGTACAAAAATGATTTTTCTTTACCACTGAAGTGTGAATAAAGATGTGTGAACCATAATTTATCTTTGATATTTAATATGAACAGGATGGCATGAAATCCTACAAAATTATGCGTCACTGTTGCTCAGTATTTATAATTAAAATCAAAATTTCTACTGATTTCAATGTCTTATAAATTATGTATTTTATATTTCTTTTACTCATTTATGTATTTATTTTTATGTATTTAGCTTTATGTATTATATAATATTTTTAAAATATTATTATTTTCATATTATTTCTATTATTATTATTATTATTATTTATTATTTATCTGCCTTATTTTAATAGTTTTTCCGTATGGTTTTGTTTTATCTGTATATAATATATAAGTGCCTTGTTGTTCTGTAAGTTGTTGCTCAATAAAGAAAGGGGAAGAAACGCTCTTATTTGAATGACTATATTAGTTATATCTTACAAAAGGTTATGTGAAAATGTCTGCTGGCACAGATCTATTTTTGGAACCAGGATTTTAAAAAGACGATACACCGTCAAGTGACGCTTTGTTTTTGGAACACAGCCAGCTGAGGTCTGCAGCTGTCGGGGTAAAGTGTCTCAGGACCAGAATGAACCTTTTTCAAATTACGGGGATTGATCTTTGATTGTGTGGATTTCCTCTATCTCCTTCATCTTCTCAATCCAAACAATCTCTCCAATCCTACGCACCTTCTGCAGCCAAAAATCCTCCTCTGTGGTGTCCGTCGCTTCAGGTTTGGCTTTGAAAAACCCTTTCCAGCTATCTGTTGCCCGTTCCATCACCAGCCTGCAGTGCTTCAGTATGTATCTGCAGGTTTATTGTAGAGAGTGGAAAATGCTGCCATGTTGTCCACTACTTGGGTGAAAAAATAGAGGAGCAGAAACATGCTGGAAAAGATGAAGCAGTTATTGAATATTGCTGATGTTAGTGGCAGTACAGGTTCAGTGTGTGAGAAAAAATGGTTTGTGGTACACAGGGAATGATTAGTTACTCCACAATGTGGATTATATGGCTTATGGGAACAGTTCCATTGGATACTGTGTCACATTAACAGGCTACTTATGTTCCAGGATGGTAATGCATCTTGTGAGTCCACTGATAAAGGTCCAGCGGCCGCTGTTTCATGGACACACAGCCCAAGATTAATGTGAAGCTGCAATGCTCACCACAAACCAGAAAACACAATTGCTGAATTATTAAAAGAGGAGAGTAAACTTGCTAAATTTAAAAGTTTATCCTGAGGGCAGTGCCACAGGAGAAGGCATGTTGTTACGGAAAACTAAAGGTGTTTATTCCCTTAAAACAACTGTTTTGGGAGCTTCAGACGCAGCTTGTTAGCTCTGTGTTGTTAGACTTGGCTCAGCTTTAATGAGTCCCTGTTCAGTCTGTTAATTAGTACTTATAAAATGTACAAATATACATGGTCTCCAAGCAAAAGATTTTGATCCATGCAGGAATTTTTCAGCCCACAACTTACTGCAGTAGATTTTTGATTCTCTTCGTCAAAACTCCTCAGTTTTGAGGAAATCCATCCAAGGGTGTGGCAACTACTTATTCTGTGTTCAGATCATTCATCTTTCAAATGTATGAAACATTCAAATTTAAATTTTTACATAGAAAGAATTCCAAACAAAATGTATGCCCACTTATTATATTTTGTTTGGGTCATTTATCTTTTTTTGATCGAACCTTTATTGAACGAGTAAAAGTCTCATTGAGATTTAAAATCCCTTTTACATCTTTCTTATGCATAAAAACGTCAAGATTTGAACCATAGCTAATTAGCTCATATTGTGCTTGATACCAAAGCACAAGCGATGACGATTACAGCAAATACAGGATTTCTACCCAATATTCAACCAAAGTACTGACCTTTTGGACGTCACGTTGTGTTTGAAGTCGTACCTCTGGAGAACAAATTGCCTGCCATGCAGGACATCAATATAGTGGATGAGGATCCCAACCTAAGATGGAAACCCCCGGCAGAATTTCTCTGCAGACCCCGTTCAAGCAAGGAGATGAGATGAGCATGAAACATCATATTAAGGCGACCAATTTCAGGTATTTGTTTTTACAGAACACTGCAGGGCGTTTGGAGGGCAGCTTAATTTTGCTGCAACACATTTTCTTTCCAACTTGATGCACAGGGATGCTTTGTCATCCCCTGGTGGCTCTCATCCAGATCCACAAGGTACCATTTAGTGGCTAACACACTAAACCCTCTTCCTACAAAGTCTTTTCTTAATAATAAGAGTATGAATAATAATAATAAGAAGTGCTTAATAAGAAATGGCTCTTTGGTTCAGTTTAGGCACAAAGAATACATGGCTAATTTCAGGACATGTTTCTTTGACCATCATATACTGATACAGATGTGTTTCTAGTGGCGCTACATTAAAGCCTCATCCAGACCCTCCAGGGGTACCATCTGCATCAGAAAGAGACACTAAGGAATAGGAAAAAATGAAATATGTGACGCCCTGGGAATGAAACAGGGCTTTTCTCTCCAAAACAGAGCTTAAACTAAAGTGACTATCAAACTTTTATTTGCCAGCTGGACAAAAACGACTCCAAATGAATGCTAATGTTGTTCTGTGACTGCTGTATGTGTAAATGAAGAGACAATATTTTGCTAATATGTGTGCTGTTACACACTTTATAAGGCAATATTATGTCAGTCAAGGAAATCATTTCATGTAGAGTTTAAAGTGCAGTGTGTGAAGTATTGAATCATTTTTTTTAGTTTTAGAGGATTTCAACTTCAACAACTATATATATATATATATATATATATATATATATATATATATATATATATATATATATATATATATATATTGCATGAAGACCATCGAACAGTTGGATGGTTCATTCTAGCCTTGTCTATTTAAAAAATGGTCAACACCATCATTACCTTCAAGCAACATGAGCAGAAACAACCTCAGGGGCACAATATTCACTCAGAGCCTTGATGGGAAAAAAGCCTGCAAGGTTCCTAAAAAGCCTCAGTCGCTTCTAATCACTGACATGTTGTGCAGGCAGGGAGGGAATTTGTGGTATTTTATGCATAGTCAGTTCTGATGATCATCCTCCCCATTGTCGCTTACTGTGGCGCTGAAATGACAGCATCATTATTGTCTCTTTGAGCACAGTGGCAACACGGCCTCATTCCCTCTGGCCTGATGCAATAGCAGCTATAGGAAAGGAGCGGGTGGTGCTGGTAATGATTGCAGTCTCTCTGGCTTTGGGCAGATATCTGTGATAGTTCCCCTTTATGCATAAACATGGGCTGATCTGAGAAAACGCCACATGCAGCAGCAGATTCATCGACAGGAAATCAGAGAAAAACACATCAGTGCTGTGTTTGATTAACGAGAGAGTGGTGCAAAGACATCAGAAAAATGACAAGTCACAAACTTGTACGTATTTAAAAAAAGACGTGCACAATATGATGATCTCACAGGAGCTTTGAATCACACATTTTTTTTAAAGTTGTTGTGTAATCTTTGAAATGACCATGACTTGCTTGTGGCAGAGGATGTGAAACTTGCCCTGACTGATGACTCATATACTCAAATGCCATTTAGGTTAAAAGGAGACAACGTGATTCTAGTTATAAAAGCATCACCATCTTTTGCATGTAAAACTCAATGACCTGTTTCTGCTGTGTCATTGCAAATATGACTTGGTCATCATCAATTTTGCCACTCTAGCTGCATTTCAGTTGATTAATAGATAAGTCGATCAGAAAATTAATTGGCAAATTCTTCTGACAATCTGACCATTTTATGCTTTTCTTAGATTTATATTATTACTTGCAATATAATATTAAATCAATATTAAATACAACTTGTGTTAATATCCTTGGGTTTTAAACTATTTGTTCGTGTTTGTTTTTAAAAATGTCAATATGGACTTTTGGAAATATTTCTCAGTATTTTCAGATGTTTTGATTCAATGATTAATCGATTAATCAATATAGTAATCATCAGATTAAAGGACTGGTTAAGGCAACGAGTCGGTTGAATATATTATAAATATCATTTAACTCATGGGTGCAATAATCTCTTGTATAATATTTTACATTTGTGATCCTAAAACCTGCATTAACTGATTATTTGTTGACAAAACATATTACAGTGATGAGGCAACGTATTAGCACATCAAGATACAAAGCAACATTTATATTCATTTAGAACCGCATGCTGACCTCCTTGATGAATTTGAGTCTAATACTGTGCCTGTGGCTCAGGAGGTAGAGCGAAAGGTTGGTGGTTCCATCCCCAGCCCCTGCAAGTCTACAAGTCAAAGTATCCCTGAGCAAAGATACTGAACCCCAATTTGCTCCCCGGGTGCTGCAATGTAGTGGCAGCCCCACTGCTCCTCAGGGATGGGTCAAATGCAGAGAAAGAATTTCCCCCTGTAGGATTTATACAGTTTCTATAAAAAAAAGTCACTTTCCCACTGTTAAACAAAACATCCTGCAAGATGGATACTTTTAGTAGGAGGAATCAGGAGTAAAACAATTATGTTCTTAAATTAAAGGCATTTGTATCTGTTCGTTTAGCTGCTGAATGTTCCCCTCTGTTCACCAGCTAATTGCTATAACTATGTCTGTCTGGTGTTAAGCACAAAGCAAGTAGCATACATAAGACTTTCAACAATATATAATGGAACCAGCTGTTAGCTACGGCTAATGAATGCAGAGAGGGTAAACCAAAACAGTAAAGCATTTGATCAGTGCCTTTGTTGGTGCATAACTCCGTTTCTTTGCGTGGCACCGCCACAAATGTTGGATCAACAGAATTTGGCAGGTTTGATTTTGGATAGGGGTCCTCTCTCTCATCATGTTTCCTGTCTGTAGCTCCACTGTTGCTATCTGACAAAGGCAAAGTGCCAAAAAGTAATGGTTTGAAAGAAAGGACGAATATATCTTATGCATATATGTTATGCATGCACACACACTGCATCCATTTGTATTTTAAGCCAAACAAATGCAGACTTGACAGCTTGATTAAACATGTCCTTGCAGTTTTTTTTTCTACCATGTTATCAGGCTCGTTAAATGCAAGTTGGTTTGATCATTTCTGAAAAATAGCCTCACAGAAGCGGACCACCAGCTGGGAGATTCAGCATCATGATGAAAGGTGGGGCGTACAGTACAGTATATGCAAGCATTGTTTGATTCTCATTCATAGAGAGCAGCTTCAGGGCGGGTGGGGTGG
Source organism: Chaunax sp. Z400 (assembly GCA_037577475.1). Taxonomy (NCBI): domain Eukaryota; kingdom Metazoa; phylum Chordata; class Actinopteri; order Lophiiformes; family Chaunacidae; genus Chaunax; species Chaunax sp. Z400. Next base: position 20,613,137 of record CM075194.1, read on the forward strand.
GGGGCTGCTGGTAATGAGGAAGAAAACCCGGGAGAGGAATCTATAGTGTCACTTTGGTTTGCAGCAGAAGAGATGACACAACGTGGAATGGTTCCCAAATCAAATGTTCAAGAGTGTGTAGTGTTCATCTCAGATGTGTCTGTGTGTGTGTGGCCCACTATAAGCCGAGATGACGGCACTGACTCCTTTTCATGGTCACTACTGCTGAGTTATGCTATTTGAGCCCGTTCACGTCATCAGTCAATCTGTCTGCTGCAAACTGCTCGCATTCTGTACGTCACACAAATCCCTCACTTCACCCACTCAGACAGACAGAGGGTGAGAGAGACAGCTAGCATGTCAACACAGCACAACAGATGGACACGAGTGAAAATACCAGCAGACACAGTCAGTGTTGAGCGTACCTCCGCTCCGGCAAGCTCTCCCCCAGTTCATTCATGTATTTATTTGTTTATTTTCATTCATGTATTTCATGTCTTGTGAGTAATGTCTGCTGATTGGCTGAGCCTTCCTCGTCACTGCTGGCTAATATGACCCAAAGACCGCCCAAAATCCATGGCACATGTTGCTGATTTGTTCACTCAGACCACAAAAGTGAGAGTCAAAACATCAGCACCATATATGAACTAACTACCATAATTCAAGTCACTGGATGGGAGTCAGCGGAGGATGTGCTGCGGCTTTGGGCTTCTTATGGCAGCGCTGGCTCAAGGGTTGGACGGCCAATGCAGTCATCATCATCGTCAAGGATGGAACATTATTAACACAGAAGTTCAGTTTTATTTGACCTTATTCTACTTTCGTATGCGCTGGTTCATTTGACGTGTTTGCAGAGGCTTGCAGTCCTTTGCGATATCGACTGTATGTTCATCTTTCTAGATTAACAGCAGAAACAGACAGACGAATGTGTGACACACAGTAGTGAAACAATATGTGATTGGTGTGACAATGTTCTCTTTAATTGTATTCAAATTTAAATATTCCTCCTGTTTTATGTGTACCTGCTTTAAACAGGGACACAGTGAGAAACCTGCCAAGATGAAGTACAAATGCAACAGATTTTCTTCCTCCTCATCACTCATTACACTGATTTGTTTTTTTGTCAGTCTGTTGTGTTCAGATTTACAATGCTACTTTGGAAAGGCAGACTCTACCAGTTGCTGAAAGAATAGATCTCGATCTTAAGGAGGATAACTGTGATACATTTAAAAAAGAATATCATCAAAACTACAGCACAAGCAGTAAGAATGTAATTATATTTCAAACTAGTACTTGTCTGGGTGTGTAACCCCTCAATCCGAAAGTATCAACATCTTTTCCTCTAACATCTCTGGATGTTTGCGGTGCTGCTTTCACAGACTTGTTAATGAGATCTATGGGCTATGCTCTAGTGAGTACAACAATAATTGCCTCCACACCAGCGCAGGTCCTGTTGCTCTGATTCTTTTCGGCTGGCGGGCACCGGCGGCGCCGCCCACGTACACCTGCAGGAATTCAAGATCTTCATTAAAATGAGGAGGAGAGGTCTCCTGTCTCTTACATCACTGCCTCCCCCATATCCTCTCCCCCTTCCCCTCATCACTGGCAACAGGTTTGTGTGAATACATCCATTAAATTGGATTCCTGGCCTGCAGGGAGTGACAAGAGGAAAGACGTGTTTGAACCAGAAAGGAGGGATGATGTGCATTTTGGAGGGAAGCAGTCCCCGTAGTAATAACATGGCTATTTGGTCTGCTTAAGCCCCAATTTCCACAGTCCAAGTCACTGGTGTGTTTCAGACACAGTCAATTTGGGGGATGGCTGATCACAATGAAACAGCATGAGCTCTCCAGTTTGGATTGGAAAATCGGCCCAAGAGTGAGTTTGCAAACTAAGGAAACAGTTGCATTCAGCAGCCTGTGTGTCACTCCCTTCCACTAGTGTCCTTCCAATTTATAACCGGTGACATTACTGCTCTGTATCTTCCATGGTAGCCTTCTGTCTCCGCCTCTCTGCTGCTGCTTTACCCCCACGAACCAGCAGCCTGATGGAGACCACACAAGCATTATGACAACAAGTAGGTCCATCCATGACTAATTTCCACACTTATGCTGGTGTCGCACACACTTCACGATTGTTAGTCAGCAATGTAACAATATTCTAATCATATTATGAAGATCGTGCTTCCCTGGACCTGAGCAGATGAGGTCCCTCTAGTCCATTAGCTTCCAATTAAAAGAATTCACAAAACGGTTTGAATGCTCATCTAACAAGTGTTTTGGCAGGGGGCCATGAAATCATAGCCTCTGTGGGGCAAAGAAGACACTGCTGCAGAGTCAGCCTCATGTTTTCTTAATGAGAAACATCCACAAAGATCTGCTTCATAGAGATCTGCTTCGTGCTTTGTCCTCCCCTGATGTGTGGATGTAGGCTTTTGGGTCAAGTGTCAAATAAATTAATTTCTACAAAACTCCTGGTAATAATTTACATTCCGGGTTAAATGTACATTTTTTTTAACACTTTAAATGTTGGCAGCGTAGTGTATGACCTCCCAATATTGTCAGCAATGAAGAAGTCATTAAATTTAAAGACCTCACTGTTTCTTTCTCAACACAGTCATCTGTACGGAGGCCCTCTGGTGACACTGGGGGAAAAAAAAAATGCGTGGCCACAAGAAACTTAACGAGTTAGTATCTCGTGGGAACGACTTAGTTTCTCATGGCTTCATTAGTCACATCATTATCAGTAGGATATTTTAAGAATTTAGAAGCTTTCTGATGGGCGTTTGTGTTTTTCTTTCCAAGAATTCAAAATCCTTTTCCTCAAATGACAGAGGTGGCGACGGAGATCCAGGCACAGCCAGCAGAAGCCGTGATGCAACTGATCCATCCACCTCATGCACGAGCATGGGGAGCATGAAGGAGAGGCCTCATGGGGACAACCCGGACCATGAGAGGAAGAAGAGGGCTCTTGATGACGACCTGGACCATGAGAGGAAGAGGGCTCTTGATGAGGACCCGGTCATGAGAGGAAGAAGAGGGCTCTTGATGAGGACTCGGGTCATGAGAGGAAGAAGAGGGCTCTTGATGAGGACTCGGGTCATGAGAGGAAGAAGAGGGCTCTTGATGACGACCCGGACCATGAGAGGAAGACGAAGAGGAGCAAGTTGAACCAAACAAACAGAGAGTGCATAATTATAATACCATCATAATTGTTCAAATGACACTTTCTGTTTGCTTTTAAAAATGAATAATATAAATAGAACTAAAGTTGGTGGTTGTATATTATATATGCAGAAACACACAAGTCAAATTAATTATCAAAAATTTAAAACTAGACAACAGTGACATTGATTGATGATGACATTGGTTTTTCAGACCTAACGCATTTGATTGACTAGCTAATTGATCTGCATAAATTAGCTGGAAATGACTAATAATCACTTAATTATTTAGGTTAAGCAAAAATGACTAATAGATTTATTATTCCCACTGGGGGAACTTTGTGTGAGGTTAAAAGAGAAACACAGGATGCTAACAAAATGTTGTTGAGATTGTACTGACCTAATTTTAAATGAAAAGGGTCAAATCTCTCTGCCTGTAAATTGTGATATAATTATGCTAAATTGTCTTGTCTTGTTGACCTGTAACTAAACCTGTGCAAATATCTGTGGGGAAGGATCTATAACAATCCATTCAAAGAACTCTTTTACCAAAAGGTAGGCTACTTTGAAAGGATGATAATTGTACGCTGACATCAGGAAAGCAATACCTCTGCTATAAAGAAATAAGCTTGCAAGAGAGTTTTAATTAGAATCACAAAATGTCATTTTTATTGCCATTCCAAGCAAAACTTGGATGAGCAATACATCATTTTATATTCTTATGCGAGTCTTTTTTATATTGTGCATCTTCTAAATAACAAGTGAAAATCAGGTCAAAATTCCTCCAAGTTTAGAAATATGTGAAATGAAACCAACAGAAAAATGTGCAGTTTGTGTTTGATACAGTTCCACACTTTATGTTACCATGCAATCCATGGCAATATTACCTTAGCAGATTTCATGATGTATCTAAACTATATTCATGACCATTTTCTGTTTTAAAGTTAGAAATCCACTGTACAAAGAAAACTGACGCATACTTTAGGCAACAGACAAAAATAAATAAATGGAGAGATAAAGAGAAATATGAAAAATCACAATTAACGTAGCTTTACAGTAGCAGATTGTCCATGTTACAGTTTATGAATTTCACCAAAACATTGCCCCGTTTTAATTTAGTTCCTTTCCTCCTGCCTGTGTGTGTGGAAACCCAGCTCTGCCTCCCGTTAGTTTTTTTTAATAATCCAAAACACAACACAGAAAGACAGTTTTGAAACTTTAGCTGGGAGAAACATGATATGTGACCACACTTACTTTTTGTGCAGGATTTTAAGACACTGTATGGCTGCAGCTGACTGGTGCTGCAAAACAAAGTTTGACAGAAAACTAAAACTTCTTGTTGTTCTCTCGATGGACAAGAAGGAACAAATGGAAACCCTCAAAGAGTTACGCAGATAGTAAACTAATCATGATGAGGGTTCTCCAGCTGAACCCATCCCTTTAACATTTGAATAAAAAAAGGGACCATAATAAGTTCTGCACAGACCTTGTGGATAAATTATAAAGTGTCCTGCAGGGTTTGGCGGAGAACGTGGTTGGAGCAATTGGCTTGGGATGCGATCCCCGATTTCTTGGGAGGTCGCTGTTACAGTTGCCCTCCAATATCACTGGGTTACAGTGAGTAAATACCCACCACAAGTATCTGTCTGAAGACTAGGGATGAGTTTAGTTAGCTAGTTAATTGTACTAGTTTGTTAGATGGGGAGACTCCAGTTCTGTATGCCTGTTGTTTATAGTGCAAAAGTCTTGTAGTTTACCTCAATTTGTTCAGATTGTTGGATGGTGATGGCTAACATTGTGGAAAATTTCATTTAGTGTCCTGCTGATGGGGTACTGGAGCAATGTACAAAAGAACAGCTGATGAAAATTGCTCAGCATTACTCTGTGGAAGCTGAGCCCAAACAAACAAAGGAAAACCTGAAGAGCATAATAAAGGCCAACTTGTAAGAATGTGGTGTGCAGGACGGGGGAGGTAAGAGTGGTATAAATGCTTTTATGCCTGCCTTAACATTTGAACAGCAAAGAGAGTTACTACTTTTGAAGTTGGGACATGAAAAGGAGTTAGAAAGAATCAAACACAAAAAGGAACAACTGAAATTGGATTTGGAAATTCAAAAATTGGTGTTGATTAGAGAAGGTAAAATGTTTGCTTCTACTTTAAATGAAGACACCACTGCTTCATATTTTGATGTTGCAAGTAACTTGAAATTGTTGCCAAAATTATATGAAACTTTTCTCTTTATTTGAACGTGTTGCAAACTCAAGAAACTGGCCTGATGAGAAGGGAACTTAAATGTTACAGTGTGTCCTCTGCAGGTAAGAACACAAGAAGCTTACTCTACTTTATCTTCTGAGGACTGTAAAGATTACAATACAGTTAAGTCAGATGTCTTAAAGGCATATGAGTTAGTTCCTGAAGCATATTGCCAACGTTTCAGGGGCTAGAATAAAACAGGTAAACAAACACGTGGAATTTGCACGGGATTTGATTTCACATTTTAATCGCTGGTGCTCTTCGTCTGGTGTGAAAACTTCTGATCAGTGATGTGATCTAGTTGTTCTTGAACAGTTCAAATGGTCTGTGCCTGATTACATTGCAACATACATTAATGAACATAAGGTTACATGTCCAAGGGCGGCTGCAGTGCTAGCCGACGAATGCAGATGTCACTATATTAATTTGCACGCATTGCTGCAGCATATTATTATATATGTAATATATTGTTATATTTTTCTACTCTTATGACTTTCTAACTTAAGTTACCCAGTGAGCAAATCATTATCCAGATCACGTCAATAATAAAAGCGGATTATGATTAATCTTGCACACTCTTCTCTCTTCCCTTCCTTTGTCTTCTGGGCACTTTTTGAAGGATGACCGTGATGAAGGCCACAAGCCGAAATGCGTTGGTTTAACAATAAAGTTGCTCTTGATACAAGTGTTGCTGGAGTTTTTTTTTTAACCTTCTCCATGTACCTTGGAAGTAGATGAAGTTGTGCTAGAAAGCCAAACTCTGCTTTAGTTATAATCTGACACAGCATAAATCAGCTGATAGATGTGACACATTTCTATGCTGTTACCGAAAGATAGATGCTGTTATGTCCATAGCCTACATGAATTATGGCTAGTGAAGGTATTTTCTTAATATTTTCAGTGAGCAATTTGGCCCTAAGCCAACACTAGCCAACAGATATCCAATAGGAAGTAACAAAATCAGGAAGAACACCTCAGGGGCTAATCACAACACGTGAACTGGTATTAAGCTACCTTCAGAAACTGCACTTTATTCAGCTCTGCTATTTACATGTCTTATCTGGGACTATTTTTATTTATTGCATTTACTGTTATTTACAACTATTTTTCATACTATTTATTCTCATTATAGTTTTGAATGTTGCGCTGAAATGTCTTTTATTTTTCCAGGTGTTTTTATGTACTACATATGAATGACCATTATAGGACATCTGATTTCAGCTGGGGCCAGTGCACCTGTGGCCCCGCCCCTGGCCCCGCCAATGGCTGTAAAGAGGGTTTTGTTATCTTTGGACAGAACCATGCTTGCAGTCCCCCCATTATATTTATTGTACTATACAGACATTACAGAGCTAGCAATGTTCTCATCTAACCCCTGCAAAGGAAGTGAATATGTGTATTTCCTGAAATGTTGAATTCCAACATGTTCCGTCCAGTTTTCATTTTACTTCCCAAACAAGATGAGCAATGATCTTGGTCTCCCTCTGAGACGTGTGATGGCTTGTCTGGTTGATTGACTGACATGGCCAAGTTCACACATGATGTTACGCTATTGATTTTACACATTATGGTGCAGTTTCCAGCACCCCTCTGGTCAGCATAAAGCCTCGGGCCAGTATCGACTCAGCTATGTTCATTTTTTATGATGCGACATGGACCTTGTGGGCTATAGGCAGGCACTGTGCGGCTGAAGATATCATGACGTGTCGTGCCCCATTGTCTTGCTCCCATATAGAAGTGTGACATGAGCCAGTGTGGTACTTTTTACTTTTACAATCCTCCACCTCACAGTGATTCATGTTGGTAAAGCTGTGAGCCTGTTTACAAGTTGTAAGTGCATTTACGACATGAATAACTCTTTATGGAAGTCATAATCTACACAGCCAAGATTTATTTACAGCCAATTTAACATTGTGTAAATATAACTTTTTGCTCAATATGACTTCATCGTTGAGGATTTAACTTTAACAGAGACATAATATTATGATCAAAACATCTTGTCATAATGATAAATGTTAAAGAATATTTTTGAAACCGTGTAATAACAGCTTCTCATTGTGTGTGTGTGTGTGTGTGTGTGATTGTGTGTGTGTGTGATTGTGTGTGTGTGATTGTGTGTGTGTGATTGTGTGTGTGTGTGTGTGTGATTGTGTGTGTGTGTGATTGTGTGTGTGTGTGTGATTGTGTGTGTGTGTGTGTGTGTGTGTGTGTGTGTGTGTGATTGTGTGTGTGTGTGATTGTGTGTGTGTGTGTGTGTGTGTGTGTGTGATTGTGTGTGTGTGTGATTGTGTGTGTGTGTGATTGTGTGTGTGTGTGTGTGTGTGTGTGTGTGTGTGTGTGTGTGTGTGTGTATTCTGACACAGACAGTGTCTTTCTTAGGTAACACATTGATCAGTTCAGGCCTTCTTGATTATGTATATGCCCACTGCCCTATGAGCAGTTGTCTGTGTGGTGTGTTCTGGTTTATGTACGTCCTCTTGGCTCCAGAGCAGTCAGTTGGATAAATCTCTGAAGATCTCTACCATCAGGTTACATCTGATGTCAGGCTGCACATCAGGCTGTACTTGATGAATCACCATGACTTTCTGTGCAGATTTTCATGGCCCCTAGAGAATAAATCATAATATTTAGGTGATCTCAAGACTTTCGTCCACCAATATTTATCAGCTAAGGAGCCAAATGTTATCCTCAGGAGTTAATGGAGACCAAACCAGAATTAAAAGTGAATATTAGACTTATTAGATCTGTCCCTCTGTGTCTGCTGGATGTGTGCAAGTGTTGGTTAACAAATCAAATCATCTTTAAGTGGTGTAAATATTTAAATATGTGTGTAATGTGTGTTATTTTCAGAGGCATCAATCAAATCAAATCAATTATGTCATACATTGCCCCTTTACACCTATCATAGTATCCTAACATAAGCATGCTAACATGCTAAAAGATGTTTGACAGAATCAAGCCTATTAAGCTATCCTGCAGGTAAATTACTTTTTCATAGATTTCATTCAAAGAGTAACATTTTTGATTCCATGGTTAAGCAAATAACACCAAGACCTTACAAAAACAAGAGACTACATATTATACATACATGTTTAAATGTTCCTCTGCTCATTTTAGTTAAAATCTTTGATTTTGCGATCACACATGTAAAAGGGCTTGAGTGCAGTTAAGTTTTGAGTTGCAGCACTTTTAAGGGAATCTGGTTGTTTTAACATCTACAATTTTCTGTTTCTTTATTCCATGAATTGGTGAAGTCATGTTAGGGTTGGCTGGATGTGATTTATTAGTGTTTGTTGTTTTTAGGAGATTAATAAATACAGTTGTCAGGTGAATCGGGAAATGAGTGTGTGAAACTGAAGTGTTCAAATTAATGTGTCATAGTGTTGTTTTTGGAAACATAATCCTTCCTCTGGAGGCTATTATGATGCATGTGTGCCTACTGAAAGTGTGCATACAGAAAAACACTCTTCAAATGTGTATGTGTGAACAGGATCTGTGTGCGAGTGTGTTATGAGAAGGTGAATTATGCATGTGAATTTGCGTGTATTAATCTTACCAGTATCCGCTACGCCTGGCTGCTGCTGTCGTCCACCAGGAAGTCCCATTAAACTTGGGTCGCTTCAGGGTCAAAGGTGAAAAGGAGATGAAGGGAGACGAGCAGAACAGTATGGAAGAAGCAGTGTGTTAATGTGAGAAATGCAGGATGGGGGGTAGATGGTACCCTGGGTCCTGCCCTGCAGCCCTACGTCATGCCAGAGGCAAGCTCCTCACTGCTTTCCCATATTCTGGTGCTTACCTCACATCTTCCAGGATGTGACAGAGACACAACCTGCCCTAAGCTCATGAGCACCCCTGTGCCTGGGGGGCAGAACTGGGACCTGGCCTGGAACGCAGTGCTGGATGGCCAGATGAGAGGGGCACGGTGGTGGTCCTTCCACAGCTAAAGAAGGGTTTGGGGGGCCTACGTGGAGAGGGTCATCTGCCCTGAGATACCACACAAGGGTGGATGGGTAAGTGTTCACAAGTGAATATCTGCATCTATGCAGAAGATAACCTAGTCCTCTTTTCCATAGCGTCCATCTTCTTAAAGACAAGCTACCACAACACTAGTCATGATTTTTTAAGTAATTGACTCGAACCCCAGTAACTCTGTTCCATCCTGTCAAACAACAATGGGAACCCAGTTACCGTAGGTGGCACTGCAGTGATTTAGTATAGCATCATGAACATCAGGAACATGTGAGAGACAGATTTAAATAGATGTTTAAACTGAAGCATTATAGACTGAGATATCCTGGCTTTTAGTGTCTAATGTAAACCTCATTTACATGGCAGTCATGACATCACCCCCAGGGTGGGAAGGTCAAATGCTGGGATGAGGTCATACGGCTGTGTCAGTCTCCAATCTAGTCCTCAGTCTCTACCTGCAACTCCAAAACAGACAAATATTCACAGAACAGGGTGACAACACGCCAAAGAAAGGGAGAGACAACAGCACAGGAAAATCACTGGTGCTGATGTGGTGGCAAAAACACTGATGTCTAGAGTTTAAGATGAATGAAAATAAAGAGAGGGAAAAGTAGTTCTGCAGAAAGGTCAAATGTATGGACAGAGTCTCGTCACAAGTGACAAAGAGAAAAGAGATCAGCATGGTTTTATTCAAAGTGTGTTCTCCCATATAGGTATGTGGCTTAAACTAACAGAACAGACACCAAGGAGGCCATAGTGTGAAGCCAAGCACTTTGCTCATGTCAAGGTTGGATGATACAGGTCAAAACAAGAGGTCAGCTGCAAAGCCTACATAAGCTGTTAAGCATTATACAAATCAATTACATATGGTGAAACATAAGAATGTAAAAGTGGTAGTGCAGGTCATTACATATGGTGTAATAATATGTTATAAATGTCCATTACATTCCCCTCTTTGACCATACTCTGGTCACAAAAGAAAAATGTATAACAGATCATAAATACATCAGAAACAACAGGCCCTAAGATGAGGTTTCAGTTATCTCCTCATAACATATGATCAGAAAACAATCAGCCAATCTAGTATCTGAGGGATTTAGAATCTGAGGGAAGAACAGTGAAATTAAAACATTCACAGGTCAACACCATCAACCCCATCAACACCATCAACACCATCAACAGGAGCTCTCCAGGAAAGAAGAATCAGAGGAGTGTAACGTTTGGTGTGATATAATTTTTTCCAATGGATCTCATCAGCAAACCTCTTACACAAGGAACAATGCAACAACCTAGAAAAACAACACAACAACACATGCAAGGATAGCACCACCAAGTTTAGCAAACATAGCTCCACATTTAAAACGGTGAAATGTATTCACTTCATTGGACATTCATGTGTACCAGTCTGTGGTTTGTACGGTTCAGATACTGTGTGTTCATGCAGATCTCTATCCTGACCTGTGCAGTCCATGCATGGGAGGATAAAGTCCTATTATAGTCTTGTCTTATTTGAACTGTCACAACCTATAGACAAAACTAGGGCTGTTAAATAATACTTCTTGAAGTTATTACTTTTCAAGAGGAAATGTCTGCCTTAGGCTACGCTCACCCTGCCAGCCTCAATGCACAATTTTGATTATTTCTCAGATCGGATTTTTTTTTGTGTTGCTGTTCACATTACTTTTAAAATGTGGCCTTTATCAGACTCCAGTATGAAGAGTTCACTGCCACGAACTGATCTGCATGCACAAAAGAACAATAACAAAGACGTCACATGCAGCACGCCGTCCTACTCGGCTCAAGCGACCAATCTCCCTGAAAAAGCGTGCAGCAGTTGGATGGTATTGGTTGTATTTACTGGCAACAGGTACGTGTTACCGCATGTTGACTCACTTTTTTGGCATTGCAAAGTCCTCCGTTTGCTCAATTGTCCGAGAATTAGGCCGTGCACCATGTCCTTATTTCATTTTTCATTTTCTTTATTTAACCAGGTAAAAAAACTCATTGAGATTTAAAACCTCTTTTCCAAGAGTGACCTGGCCAAGACGGCAGCACAAACACAGAATAGTTACACCAAACACATAAGACACTTATGCCTATTTACATTAAATTGCCCAAAGGAGATGAACTTCAGGAGGTCATATATGGCCTCTGAATGAGGTGGGGTTCCCCTGCAGTGCACTGCTGCGATTGATGGGAGTCATATTCCTGTCATTGCCCCTAAAGAAAATCACACTGATCACTTCAACCGCAAAGGACAGCATCCGGTCCTTCTGCAGGGGGGGGGGGGGTCGATCATCAGTTCTGGTAAACCTATAGGAAATAATCTATCTTTTATACATTTCACATAGGTCAACTAGAGGTAGCCATCAGCTCAAAGTTATGCTGCAATACTGCAATGTTGTCAACTGCAGTATTGAAAACATTGCAATAATAATTTACAATAATTGCAGTTATTTAATGGAAGATGATGTCAAAGTCAAAGTGAATTCCGATGTGATGTTTCAGACTGAGGTCGCATTGTCAAATATCCGACCTGTGTCTGATTTAGGACCACATATGGAAGTGGCCCAAATGGGAATTGAAAAAGATCTGATTCCATGTGGTTTGTTCTGTTCACACTGTCATGAAAAAGTCACATATGGGCAAAAAATCAGACCTGGGCCACATTTTTCCTGCAGTGTGAACGCAGCCTTTGCTGAACGGACACAACTAACGTGTCCTGTCTCTTCTTATCAGGTTTAAAACAGGAAACACCTTCTGTTAACAGGTAGCCTGATCTGGACGCCTGTAACTCATATCATTTTTGTTAGTATTATTAAAAAAACTAAAATACTATTTTAGATCATATTTATAGGCTCCTGTTCACAAGGTTCACGCCCACAGTAGACTTTATTTCAGTAAACACCTTGAATCAGTACTTCTACATTTACCTGTCTTTTTTACACAAGGCTGTGGCTTAGGGGGTAAGAGCGGTCGTCCACTTATCAGAAGGTCGGTGGTTCGATCCCCAGTTCCCCCAGTCTACAAGTCGAAGTATCTTTGAGCAAGATACTGAACCCCAACTTGCTCCCCGGGCACCATAAGGGCTGCCCACTGCTCCTCAGGGATGGGTCAAACGCAGAGAACCAATTTCACTACATTGTGCCATGTATAATTGTATGTGACAAATAAAGCTTCTTCTTCTAAAAAACTGTACTTCTACTTGAGTACAGAATGTGTGTACTTTAACCACCTCTGCTGAAAGGCAGTGAATTACAATTTCATTATGAAAGTGATGGTATTCTAAGTGTTTAGTCTTCTTTCCTGTTCATCAGACTGTATCTATCATCCAGTCATTTAAACTGATATCACAACAGAACTGCTGATAAAAACCACAAGCTGCTGATCATTAATGTTTGGTTGCCCTGATGTCTCTGCAATGTTGACTTACTGTATATTTACAGGCTTTCCTATATGTTTACACATGCAAGTATTACAGTATGTCGACATATTAGGTTTCTAAGCATTGTTAGTGGGGCTGTTGGTTTTTTGAGGTCTCTCTTGTGGTTTTGCCTCTGCTTTTCTGTTTTATACAGAGTCTACATGCTATTCTGTAAAACTGAGTTTTACCAGCAGCTAGTAATAATTAATTAATCTTTTAACTTATTTGGCAAACATAAATGGCAAAAACCTGTTCTTATTCTGGTGAGGTAATGAATGCAAATAGGAAAGAAAGGCACATTCACATGTAATAGGACTTAACAGTGATGTCAGTCACTCAAAAGTAAAATCTGACCTCTTGAAAAATGTGGAGAAGGCTTCTCATAGGACCATCAAATCCTACTTGAGGCACATGGATTTGAAGTCCTTGTTAAAGTTTGAACTGAAGTGATTCCAAGATGCTTCATAAATAAACATTTAGCAGAAACAACAACCTTTGAGATCAAAACATTTATTGATTTCACAGCTGTGCACTCACTGTGAATCTAACATTTTAGCTCCATTGGGGAAATTACAATTGTTACAAAGACATACTGTTGGTAACAGAGCTATAAGTAATACTGTCATATGGAGAGAAACTTTACACAAACAAATTAACATATCATTCCTTCAGAAAACGTTTTACATTAAATTCAAGACATGAAACTTTTATAAAAGTGTATTTCTCTCAGTAGGTCTCCACATGAGTGTCAGCTCAATAGTTTCTCGTGTATATTGATCCTCAGGGCCACGATTTAATTTAGATCAGAAATATCCACATTTTTTATTCCTTTTTTCACAATACCAGATTAAATTGATCTTGTGGGTTTTGTTCTGTTTTTTCAAAGAACTTTCAGATCGGATCATTCTGATGCACATAACTGGAGATCAGAACAATTTAATCTACATTCCTAATCTTTGGATTCGCCTCTCTCTGGTGATCATGTTGACACTGCATTTCATTAACATAGACAACTGTAAAGTTTTTATGTATTCCCACTAATGGATAAACTAATGGTTTGTTTCCATACACCAGGGGCCTCATCTATAAAAGTTGCTGCATGCGCTCAAAAAAGTAGCGTCAACGTGGGTGAAATGTGCATAAGCATCTTTCACCACAAATGTGGTATTTATGTGCGGAAAAAGATGCGGATTTCTACCCATACTTTCACCCTGCAGTAGAGCTCACGAAAGCTCAGTCCTCAGATGAAAAAACACAGATGGAATGTAAAACACACATCCGCACAATGACGAGATATTTCATAATGTAGGCCTAAAGGCCTGCCTCTAATTGTGGATATAGTCAATATTTATTTGTTAGAGCCTAAATACAAAAATATGTAAATGTAATTTAATGTAATATTCTTTGCATGCAGATCAATGGGTCAAATTATTTGAGGATTGTTTATGTAGTTACATTTTTAATTGAATGGCAGCATTGTGGATCGGCCGGGAGGTGAGACTTATCATTTGTGTGTTTTGTCCACAGTAAAAATGTTGTTTTTGAAAGGCTAAAAACCAACAAATATGGACAGAATCAGACTATTTCGTTACATAAAAACATGTTCTGAATTTATCTATCTTTTTTCAATACATTTTGACTTTTGGACTTTACCACTCAGAAACAATACGGTCACCGCTGTAATCTAATCACATATTCGGCCTATTGTTTTCACCACTCGTGATATTAGATATTAGATAGTAATCATGCACACTCTTTTCCATCTTTCCCTTGCTGATAGTCAACAAAGACTCCTTAAAAACGTCAGCATAGTCATGAGCTTTTTAGCATTGACCATTTATGGACGATTGTGGGACCACAATGGGAGGAGTAGTGGGATGACGAGAAGATCATGCTCGCACAATTCACTGCAGGTGGGTATTTCTGAAGAGAGGAGTGCATACAGGTGTGCGCCGCACGGTTTTATAGATCTGAATATCTTGCATAAGTACATTCTGAGGTCTGTGAGTACAGGTAATGTTTTAGGATGGATGGAATCTACATTTAGTTTTATAAATGAGGCCCTGGTTGCTTGTTTCTCATGCCAGATCTGGCAACACTATTTGCTTGCAGATTTCGTGTCTCTCTGGTGCCGTTAATACCTTAATTTTCTTGTGTGTGTTTTGCAAATAGTGCAACACTTGTCAACTATTTGTATAGTAAGTGTGCAGGTTGTGCTGAAATTTGTGTGGGCCTAAGGTAGACGGGTTTCTGTGTTCAGTGTGATGACGTTTAATGTCCCCACATTGTTGACAATTATCTTTGTATAGATCAAACACTCTTAAGACAATGTAAACAAAGTACAAAAATGCTGAATCATCTCCAGAGTCTAGTTTTGACGGATCTCCATGGCAACAGCTTAACTTGACTCTGAGGCCTCTTAAAAATCTATCACAGAATTCTCTCCTTTGAAGTATGTCGCCATGGAGAGTCAGGAGCGCAGAATTCTCTCCTTTGAAGTCACTAATGACGTCATGAGGGGCAGAATTCTCTCCTTTGAAGTCACCAATGACGTCATTAGGGGCAGAATTCTGTCCTTTGATGTCTTTTGCATCAGAATGGTCTTATTCAGCCGCGCAGAATTATCTCCTGTATTTTGAGTTCATCCTCAAACAGACAAGTCCACTCAGTATCTTGGATAAAGCTGAACACTTACAAAACATGTCCCATCACCCAATTACGGTATTTATAATCCATTTAACTGTTCATATACTGTTTACTGGTTGAAAGACTTTACTGTTTGGTCTTGAACTTCGTGGATCAATTACCCATTGGTGAAATGATGTCAAAACACAGACGACGCCTCTTTTGTACCATAGTTAGACAACAACCTACAATCCCATTTTCATCAAAAGGTACCGTCCACTAATCTGGACGGATAGCCTTGGTCTTTATGAGCAGCCGTCTGTCATACCAGTGTGCAGGGGGACCATCTACAGTGTCTAAAAATTTTGAGGAATTTTTACTGGGGGGAAAAATCAATAACTTCACTCTGATACACTAGTGTCACCAACTTCTGAACAAAACAACATTAAGGGTCTCCTGGTAATTATACTACAGCAGCTAGTTGGGACAAATGTGCTTTTGTATAATTTTAGGAATTTATATTGAGAAACACCCATGCATAGCACCCTGTTGCTCATACAGACCAATGTTATTTGTCCAGATTAGAGAAGATGGTTTCTTTTGTTGAACATTACATTGTAGTTCGGTGTCTAGCTACGGTACAAAAGAGGTATCGTTTGTCTTTTGACAACGTTTCACTAGTGAGTTATTGATCCTCCAAGTTCAAATCTGTGAATATCTTTGCAACTTTACCGCAGTGATTTACTGCCATTGTTAACCTTTTCATAATGCCCTGTGTTTTATTTGAAAATACATTTCAAATGTTTCTGATGAGTTCACATCAGTGTCTCTACTCACAGATCTTTAATTTCAGATCCTTCCTGAACAGAAGTAATAATTCTAACCATTATTTTAAAACCTGTGTTCCTTCCTTGTTCAGTCCCCGGAATCAAACCATCTGGTCTCAGCGGAAGAGCACCTGGACCCAGGCCTGTCCCAGGATACCACTGTGCTGAAATTCATTCAACTCCAGCTGTTTAGGCTGACCACAGACTGTGATAATGCAATCCAGAATGGGCTGGCCGGCTTGCAGTATTTCTTAGAGCTGCAGGATAAACTGGAGAAGATTCTACATGAGGTAAGTGTGTCTCAATGTTTTGTTTCGGTTTTGTTTGTTTTTTGTTTTTTTGTCCCAGTCAATTCAGTTGGAAACCACAAAGAGGCATCACTTAGATTGGGCAGGAATTTGAACACAATTTCATTTACTTTTGAGATCTTATGATCTATGATGATAACTTAGCATTAAGCACACATTTGTACATTGAGAGTGAATGATCTTGTCATTGTAACTTGTGAAACAAACCCACTCTCAAACAATTGTCAGTATATTCACAAACAAGTAGTTATTAGAAACACAGCCGAGTAAAAAGTGACCAAAAAGAAGTCTCTACAATCTGAAATACACATTGGCTTAATAAAGCCAATGTTTGGGTCTAGGTTGAGTCAGTTTGTGTAGATTATTTTTATTACCAACAAGTATAGATAGGTGTAATAGGCCCAATGCCCTTGTATGCATTATGATACCAAAGCTGCATGTTATGTTTGTTTTAACGTACTACAATTAATTTACTTATGGACTGCAAAAAAGACACAGAGATTTAATTTCATTCTTGTCTTGAACTTGACTAAAGGTGACGTTAAAATAAAAATAACACACTGTCCATTTGGATAAGTGATAAAGTCCGAGCAGTAAAGTGAAAAATAAGATTGCTGTTCTTGACTTTTCTTTCCTTGAACTTTTCACTTCACTCCCACCTTATAAACCTTTTTGCTTTTTCTTTATTTACTTACATCCATAACTTTTCTTTGTTTGATTTAGACCCGTTTGGCCTGCAGGCCTCCTCTGAAACAACCAGTCATGGGAGACTTTGAAACACTTCAGAACCTTGGCAAGGGCTCATTTGGGTGAGTGAGACAGGCTTTATTTGTGTTCTCTGGACACTACAAAGTCCAGTCAAAGTAGAGAAGACACTGAAACCACCATGTGATGTTGGTTGTTGGTCTGGAGTATTTTATGCTCAAATTATAAAAAGATATTTTCAGTCAAAGAAACTGCTCACGTTTCCTTTTCCCTCTTGTCCAGAACTGTAAACCTCGTGCGCCACAAGGAAACTGGTCAGACATTAGCGATGAAAATGATCAGCATCGAACAGCTGACCGTGGAATCAGAGCCCCAGATAGTCTTGGAGCTTGACATACTCACCTTCATCGACAGCCCGTTTGTTATCCCCATGTGTTGTACATTTGAGACAAACAGACACCTGTGCATGGTGATGGAGTATGCAGAAGGTAAGGACGTTGGTCATGCATGTCTAAACAAGTGTCATGCCTGGTTAATTACCCACTGGTAGTGCTCACTAAGGCTTTACGTATCAAGTACAACTTTAAACTATTCCTCTTTCGTCTTTAGACTACCCTAATAGACTTAACCATGACATCTGATTTGACACTGCTCTTATGTCTCCGTCCGACCTTGTAGGTGGAGATTGTAAAGGCCTGCTTGATCGCATGAAGGTTCTTCCTGTGAGCTTGACCCGCACATATGCGGCAGAGATTGTCTTGGCTTTGGAGTACATCCACAGCTACGGCATCCTACATGGAGACCTCAAAATCGAGAAGTGAGTCCTCAAACTGTCCCATTAAAAGAACATGCATATTTTTAAATTTTTCTGTCAAGCAGCTAAGTGACAATTTGCTAAGCCCTGCCCTCTTGAGTTAATGTTGGTATGTCAGGTTTTTTGTTCTCACATGACACTAGAGCTGGGTATCATTTAAAACAATCATACCAGTTCCCTTAAAGTGATGCCAGTGATGCTGGAGGGGCTGGAGCCTATCCTAGCTGACTTTGGGTGTGAGGCGGAGTACACCCTGGACAAGTTGCCAGTTCATCACAGGGCCACATAGAAAGACAAACAACCATTCACACTCACATTCACACCTACGGTCAATTTACAATTTAGAGTTACAATTCACGTATATTGCATGTTTTTGGTGGTGGGAGGAAGTCGGACAACCCGGAGGGAACCCACGCAGACAAGGGGAGAGTCCCAAGTCCTCATATAGATTTGAACCTAGGACCTTCTTGCTGTGAGGCAACAATGCTAATCACTACCCCACCATGCTGCCAATGTTAGTTCCATGAATTGGAAAATGTAGCATGTCTCAGGCAAAGGGTTAACATCCTCAGCAGGTGTTAATCCATGTAGAGAAGAAATGAAATAAAGCCGCAGCATCGTTCATTTGTTACATTGTAGAGAAAGTTAACTGTAGTATTACACAGTAAGTATGAGAAAAATATAAAATGAGACTCTCAATTCATTCTATCATAACCGTGCTGCAGAACACCAGACGTAAGTTAGATTTGGGGAATCTAGTGCTATCTCATTTAATGAGTTTTCCCCAATATCACAGTAACTATGTTGCAACGCCCTGTTAAAAATGTAGGGAGTAAGCCACACATGCTAATGATTGCAGCTCATAGCACATAAAAACATTGTGTGTTTACATTTTTAATCTTGTGTTTTTAGTTTTGGAAATTCAAAATTTGACAGATTTGACATCTATAGTTGCTTAGCTATGACTGGACAATTGTTTTACAGAGGACGGGTTTAGCAAATGGTCAATTACAGTAAAGCTTTTGTCATCATATTACTGTCTTCTTGAAATAAGAGCAGGATTTACAGAAACTTTCCCAACATTAACATTTTTTCAGTCAGCCTTAGTTTTAACTTTTGGAGTTGGTGTATAATTAAAAATAAGACATTTTTCTTCTTCTTTCCATTGCAGTCTGTTGATCAGTTCCACAGGCCACATTAAGTTGGCTGACTTTGGACTGGCTAAGATTGGTCCTGTTAACATGACAGTTGACAAAAAGGACCTGAAGAAGTTTGCCAAGGAGTTTTATAGTGACAAGGTTAGTCTCATCTCTCTTCTCTCTGTTAATTAAATGTGTATTGTTGTCTCATCTCTTCTTCTCTCTGTTAATTAAATGTGTATTGTTGTCTCATCTCTCTTCTCTCTGTTAATTAAATGTGTATTGTTGTACGTATTAATCATTTTTGTTTCTTGTCCTCATCCATTTTCTCCTACAGCGGTCTGGTAGTCCAGCATACATGGCACCAGAAATAATCATGCTGACAAGCTTTGGAAAGACTGTAGACTGGTGGGCACTGGGTATCATTCTTTATGAGCTCCTGGTGGGCACCATCCCTTTCAAAGGAAATTCATTAAGGCAGCTGTTTCAACAAGTGCTTTCATGTAAGACTCTATTGTTAATATCTTCACATCCCAACCCAACCTCTTCCTACAGCATTTCTGAACCAATCTGTATTTTAAAGATGTTTAAATGTACATTCTCCTACTTTGTGATTTAACTTAAGGTCTGGCAGAATGTAGCTTTCATTTCTTGTTTCTTTTAGCATTGTGATATTTATCTTTACACTAGGTTGTTGGTGTTTTACTTAAAATTCTTCCAGTCAGTCTTTGGTGTTGTTGATAACACCCACATTTCTTGATCTAATTGCTGATATCTGCTCCTTTTCCAGATGATATAAATTGGTCAAATGTGGATCCTGCCCCGCCAGTGGATGCACAGGACATCATCACCCGTCTCCTGGAAAAGAACGATATGTTGCGCTTGGGCATAGGTTAGTGACAGTTTTACTAATGATGAACAGGTGTTTAAAAGCAGTATGACACATGGGTAAACTGCTGGGAGAAACTACTGTAAAGAGATTTGGTCAGATGTAGCTCTTAGGCCAGGGCCAAGATGTATAGATGTACAAACTAAATCTACGATAACATGATTGTCTCAATTTTCATCCAGGAGGAGCGAGTGAGGTGAAGGCGCATCCATTCTTCCAGGATGTGGACTGGGACAACCTCCTCAGTCAGGAGATCTCTCTACCGAAGATTGATGAGAGCATTTGTAAGTCCCATTACAGACACATAGACAAATCCAGACTCATGTCTGGCAGGAGAACAGAACACTTACTATTTTGATAACAGGCTGTTACAGTGTCTTTATTTAAATAATGTTAAATATTTAAGCACAGTTTCATTCACGATCATCTTGTGCTCATTAACTGACTCAAATGTGTTGTTTTTCCAGTGTTATTTGAGTGAAGACTTAATTTTTTAAAGAAATTTCTGATGGGAATTTAATTTAACATTAATATAATGTCAGCTTTTTTTCTTGACCTAATGCATAATGGTTGTTCCTGTGTTTCCTACAGCCCAGTCCAAGTCCTGTCTTGAGTATTACTCTGATGAGGACGATTCATCTTTTGAGCCCTCGGATTACGGCCGTGTCGCCTTCCGCTTCAAGAAGGTAAATTTTTTTATCCATCTCCTCAACCTGCGCTGCTGTTTGACGTGGTCTAAATCTATTATGCAAAATTAGATGTTTATCTTAAAATTGATATAAATTCCTTTTTACAATCAATTCCACTCCTGGATAATCATCAACAACATGATTTGTACCTTTTACCCTTGTCACCTCAAATTCCAGGCGTTTGGCACCATAAAGCACGTGTCCCCCCTCAACTCCCAGTCAGCCACTTCAAGTGACTTTAAGGTGGAGGAGGAGCAGAGGGAAAAGCAAGAGTGGGACTCCGCTGGTCATACCTCCCATTGTGATGATGGCCCCTCTGGTGATGATGTCGCTGGTCATACCTCCCACTGTGATGATGGCCTCTCTGGCGATGATGCCGCTGGTCATACCTCCCACTGTGATGATGCCGCTGGTCATACCTCCCATTGTGATGATGCCGCTGGCCATACTTCCCACTGTGATGATGCCGCTGGCCATACTTCCCACTGTGATGATGCCGCTGGCCATACTTCCCACTGTGATGATGCCGCTGGCCATACTTCCCACTGTGATGATGCCGCTGGCCATACTTCCCACTGTGATGATGCCGCTGGTCATACCTCCCACTGTGATGATGGCCCCTCTGGTGATGATGCCGCTGGTCATACCTCCCACTGTGATGATGCCGCCGGTCATACCTCCCACTGTGATGATGCCGCCGGTCATACCTCCCACTGTGATGATGGCCCCTCTGGTGATGATGCCTCTGGTCATACCTCCCACTGTAATGATGGCCCCTCTGGTGATGATGCCGCTGGTCATACCTCCCACTGTGATGATGCCGCTGGTCATACCTCCCACTGTGATGATGGCTCCTCTGATGCGGATACTGCTGGTCATGAATCCCCTTTCATGATGGCTCCCCTGATGATGAGTCCGCTGGGCATAACTTCCTATGTTATGATGGCTCCTCTAATGAGGACTCCGCAGGGCATAACTTCTTCTTTTATGATGGCTCCTCTGATTCGGGCACTGCTGGTCACACGTCACCCTAGTACGATGCCTCTCCTGATGAGGACACCGCTGGTGACACGTCCCCTTAGTATGATGGCTCCTCTGATGAGGACTCCGTTGGGCATAACTTCCTATGTTACAATGGCTCCTCTAATGAGGACTCCGCTGGGCATAACTTCCTCTGTTATGACGGCTACTCTGATACGGACACTGCTGGTCACACGTCCCCCTTTTATGATGGCTTCTCTGATGAGGAGGAGGATATGATGAAGTCAAGGAGGTCGAAGGGAAAAGAAGAGAAGGAATGGGAGGAACAACAAAAAGAGAGGAGGAGCCCTCTTCAAACAAATGTCTGCGGCGGCCATTACAGCCTGCAGAATCGGATAAGAGGGGCAGTGACCTGGCCACCGCTGCCAGCCTGCCAACCAGAGAGCGTTGAGGATAAAGGCCGAAATACTCTGTGAAGGTTGGGCATCTCCTGAAGACACATATACTTTACATATATAAATATACTATAAATAAAGCATTCAAAGTGAAACTCATATTTTCTGTTTCGTTTTTGTTCTTATTAAAGATGAGCGTATGTTGTTGATGAACATGTGATGGTTGTTATGGTGATATACATATTCTTGAAGGAACGTATGAATGTAATGAATGTAGCATTTAAATTGTGTGTATTTTAAACAGGTACAGCAGTTATATCAGCTAAACACAGCAATATAATAAAGCACAAATGAAAGAATTGTGAAAACAACATTTTTATCTTACTGGTAACTAGTAGCTTCTCCCAGCTGATTTGACTGGACTTGCGGCACTCTGACCTATTAGCTCTTTTATTGGATTTATTACATGAGCTGTGTCGAAAACTTAGCCATCTGAGGAGGGACGAGTCTGTGGAGTCTTTCATTGAAGATATTCCTTGGCTGGGTACTTCTAATGTGAGTCTATGGAGATGTAAAAAGTACTCACCAAAATGTACATGTAAATACGTCTCTGTGTGTTCTACTCTTGTGAACAAAAACATTGATCCTGGGCTAAAAATGCTCCAAAATACATTGAAGCCCAATCATGAGGATGTTTTGTAAATAGTAGTAAATAGTAGATACAGCAATTTTTCATAAACCCATATCAGTATTTAGTCAATAATAGCAACTTCCTGTTTAAGCGCCACCCACTTCCTGTTGATAAATGATAGATAGATAGAGAGATAGAGAATTTATTAATCCCCATAGGGAAATTTGGTTGTTACAGAAGCTCCAACGGAACAAATAATGTAAATGTAAAATAAAATAACTAAATAAAATAAATATAGATTAAAGTGGTCAGTGCGGATGTGCAACGAGTGGAGACACACATGGTGTGTAATAAGTGGATGAATGAATGAATGAATGAATGAAAGAATGAATGAAGAGTTCAAGGGTTTTCTGACAGCTACAAGCTACAAGTCACCATACAGATAAATCACATATTTTGAGAAGAGAAACATATTTAAATAGATTTTTTTAAGCATAAGTCCCTAAAGTGTGGTCCACAATTATCTGTTTGTTGTGTTTTAGATTTGTAAGAGATTGTTAAAAAAAATTATAAAAAGCTAACGACGCCTGATGTGTTACATTTTTTCACCAGTGCTGTGTCCCAGTTTACAGACTTCCATACTCAAACTGGCCAGTTTGAGTGTATAAATGCATTCGCACTACTAAGTATGCCAAATTGATGTAAACTATAAGTATCTGGATGGCATACTCTAAATGCCCCATGAATTGAGTGTGGAACGATGAACACTTCTCACCCTCAATGATCGCCATCTTTGCCACTTAACGGGAAGGGGAGGGGCTTACGAGATTTATCAAGCTTGTGAAAATTATGGCAGATGAAGCGACGGTTATGTCAGAGAACAGCAACATATAAATAAAAGTACGAGCGAAGTACAATTTTGGATGAAACATTGAGCACATTAAGCCTTTTTAGTTAAATGAAAAAGCCAGCAGATATTTTTGAAAGTGATGTGATGTTTGTGGTCAAATGTTGCAGCTGTCATTTCCATTAAGTATACTGCGACAGTATCCGATTTGAGACATCACTACACTGTTGAAATTCATGCACTATGGAAGTATATTCACATGCAGTATAATACATTTGAGTATACAAATGGAAGTATGCTATTTGTGACACAGCACAAGTCTTGCAGTGGGAGGTTTCCAATGCACACACAGTTTAATACTCTTGATAGGACTTAACCTGTTCAGATCCCTTGTCCATTTCAATGGACATAACTTTTCTTGGATGTCTAGATCTATGATTAGTACTGTGATCTGATTCCACCCAAATGCATAAAGTATTTGACTGGATGGCTATAAGACAATCACAGTGTTCTACATCATCTCAAGTCGACTGCAGTAAAGCCACACCCCTTTTTGAGCAAGCATGGCAGGGCGTGAGGTAAGGAGGAAGAGTAAGACACATATCTAATCTATCAAATTGTTATAGCTCGTGTAGTGTGAGGCCAGCTTAATTGAGCAAGTGTGACAGAGTGAGCATCTTCCACAGACTCAGCAGCAACTCCGGGCAGCTCTTACTAAAGAATCAGCCACGATCCCACAGGATGACATCATCTGGAGGTTGTGCCAGTCCATGAAGAAGAGGATTACTGGGGGGGCCAGACAAGATGGCGGCGTGACAAGACGGAATACAATCGAGCTCTCAGCACAGAACTTTTTTGACAGCATTTTTCCAATACTTAACAGATTTTGGTTTTGTTAAAATAAAACTCCTCAACGCAAAGGAACAGGACTTTGTTCTTACAACAAAAAATAAATAAAAGACCAGGCGATTCTCACAAGGAGGTGGGCGATAAAGTTGGCATCTCATACAATCACAGCTACAACAAGATGGACTGCACCCTGCAAGATGATGTTGAAGAAGAGTTTCCCCCACTACCTGTAATTCCAAGGAAGCCTCTAGTTGCCAAAAATCTTACACTTTCTACAGCCAATTCTGACAGTTTTCTAAAATCTGACGATGCTGTTCACACTTTGGCCAACCTTATAAACTCTAGGAGCGACAATATTGAAAAAATGGTAGAAACCATTTGTATCAAACTGAAAACCATTAATGAAAAGATTAGCTGTTTTGAAAAAGGTGTGGAGAAAAGTGAAGAAATCACGCAGACATGTATGAATTACGTGACAAAGCCTAACCAATTTCATAACATTTAATTGGCGTCCGATCTGCTTGCTTAATAAGATACTTGCTCTACTATTGGCTAGAAGGCTGAAAATGGTGCTGAACTCCGTCATTGAAGAAACAAAATCAGGTTTCATGACAAACAGACATATTATAAATAATACCAGACTTGTATTGGACATCGTGGATTACTCAGATCTGATTGAGGATAACACCTTCATTTCATTTTTAGACTTTTATAAAGCCTTTGATACAGTGGATCATCAACTTATTTTACAATCCTTGAAGAAATTTGGCTTTGGCAACTACTTTTCTACTGCTACTAAAACCCTTTATATGAATAATAACAGCTCTATTAAATTAGCGGATGGTACATCCCCTAGATTTAATGTATCTAGAGGCATTAGGCAGGGTTGCCCAATCTCACCGTATCTCCTCCTCTTAGTAGCTCAGCTTTTGGCAGACCATATTTAATCTAGTGCTTTGAAAAGTATCTCTCTTGTTGGTAGAGAAATAATAGTAACTCAGCTGGCAGACGATACTACTCTATTTCTACAAAATGAAAACCAAATTTCGGGTGCAATCTGTGATCAAGGTGTTCTCAAAAGCCTCTGGTTTATGTTTAAAAAAATGTGAACTTATGACCACTAAAGAATGCCCTAAATCTCTCCTGTACAATATCCCTATAAAAAATGAAGATGTACTGTATATCTGGGAATCTTAATTACCAAGGATCAGCAGAGGAGAACCTCAGTAAAATTTAATCCTGTACTACAAAAAACAAAGACAATTACACCAATGGCTCTTAAGAACTCTCTCACTAACTAACTAGGCTGGATTTGACACATGGTTCGTTTTCAGTCTTGTGATTTTCCTGTCTACAGCTGCTTTTGTGTAATATTAAGCATCTGTGTTGTGTATGCACACGTCCGTAGTTTCCTTATTGACATTATGATCAGCTAACAAGGTGGAGGAGAAACAGACATTTGAGGGAAACAAAGCTGTATAGTTTAGAGAAACAGATGCTGTGGTGATTTTATTGTCTTACTGCTGCAAATAGCTCGATTCAATGGCTTTTCCCCGTGGACTCCTTTAACAGGTGAATCTGTGAGAGCGCATGAGATGCAGAGACTTGATGAGGATGTGTATCACCGAGTTCACTTAACTGTGGGGGATTATCAGAACCCACTAAAGGGTATAATGATGTTAATTACCACAGGTTTACAGGAAAAAAACAAGTTGAAAGTGACATAAATTGTCTAATCAATGTATGTTATTAGTATAATTAGCCTGAAAGAATAACAACAGCACAGATACTATTGGCAACCCCTTTATTCATCTTCCACCATTAACTGCTCGGGGTGATTTAATCTCACCTCATCTGAATACACAGCTGTTATCAAGGACTATTACTTGTTCTATTTGATGTTAAACAGTAGCTGGCTCTTCGTAAGGTGCAAGGATTACAGGTAATGTGTTTTCAATTATCCAAACAGGTGGACGCACATCGGAAGAAACGGCATTGCAGTGCAGCAGTGCCAGTCGGGAAGCTGGCACCTTGGGGCGGGGCAGCTTCTGCCTCGTCCTTTGGGGTCTTCCCCCCCTCCCCGTCCTGTTGTGTCTCATTACATACACCCTTGGACCTTGGGGGGTGGATATGGTGCCGGGTGGGTGGGGTGGGGCTGCTTCAATGTGGCTTCACCATCCATCCTCCCCAGCGAGACTGGCAAACATTATACACTGACAGCATTTCATATACCATATATAGTACGTCAGTAAAAAAACTGACTTTGATTTTGCTTAAAATAATGCAACACTAAGAACCTTTTTGAATCTGCTGCACTGAATGACATGTCTTTTTGTTTGGTTTTTTTCCCCTCCAGACCTGCATTAAGACATAAATACAAACTATCTGCTTGAAACTTTAATGTGTGTCTGATATTTCCATTCTTAGTGTATTTGCACTGGAGTTTTCAAGAGTATTGGACCAGGGTTACCTCCCAAACTGTTTGTGATGTCACAAAATGTTGGTAGGTCTTGCTTAAAATCAGATTTTCAATGAACACACAGAAAACTAACACCAGGACTATGGTATGTACTGTATATCTACACAGTGAAGCTCTAGCATCCAACTGTAGGAGCAAGAAAAACAAATTTAAGTTGTAGATGCAGCAGCTCGAGGGAACACAGCTTTAAATAAAAAGCAGGAACTGTTATTTGACAAACAGCACATCTTCAGAGTGTATGCACTTTCTTGCCCACATGGAACAAACCAAACAAGGAGACAGGCTGCTGTCTACCACATTTTGAAATATGAAAGATTACAGGCCACAAAGCTCAAGCCTTGCGTGCTTCGGAGCGAAGCCACATTGGAGTGAATCATGACTTTATCCGCTGCTGTAGCTTATCAGCAGCATTCGTCAGTGGATGTGCTCAGTGTCCGCTCACAGGCAGCTCAGCCGGCTATCTCCTTTTGCTTGCTAGAATGGGAGCATGCTGTAAAACGCTTGGCAGCTGTTATAAAGTCACCACCAGAGGAAAAAAACAAACAAACAAACAACTGGCATGGATAGGAAGAGTAAATCAAGCTTTTATAAAACAATGGAAAAGTCTATTTCAGAGGAGAGCGATTTCACTGGAAGACAATCTGTTGTATGGCTGCCTTCAAGACTCACTAATATGAGCCGGGACAGATAACAAAGCACCATATATAAAGATTTGGTATTATACTGAAATAGGATGACCCGTGGGACATCATCCCCAGCTCTGAAGAGGAAGGTCAGTCTGACTCTGCTGTTATAGCAGTGGGAAAGCAGCCATCTCCAGGGTCAGCCGTAATGTTGTTTATTCAACAGAACTTAATTAAAGATGCCGACTCAGTGTGCAGTGTCAGCTGTAATTTCTCGAAGGAGGCGGCGGCATAATTCACATTAATTCATCATCAAATAAATGATCCTCAGGTGCACGGCGTCAACGTCTGCCAAATAAAGCCCATCTGCTGCTTTTATCCAAATTTGATTGAAAAGGCCGTCTTCAAGCGAAGGGATATAAAAATGAACTTCTTTCTGCCAATAGGGATCTTTGTTACATGTGCGCAGGAAAGGAGCGGCACAAACAGGAGGAGGAAGAGGTGGAGGTGATGAAAGAGGATCTCCTGGCTTGGGAGCAAGAGGAGGTTTAATGGAGGATAAAGCAGAAAGTTTGTCAAGCGAAGCCTTCGCATCAAGACCAAACCTCAGGATAACGAGGACTTCACTGAGGATTTTTCACCCCGTGAAATTTCACAGCGCCTGATGCTGCCTCTCCAAACTCTGTTGGGAGACTCACCATGACTTCTTTGTCTTTCTCTTCCTCTTTGTTTTCCAGCCTTTTTCCTCCTGAACGTGTGCGCGCTAAGTGGATGCTAGGGATGTTCATGCTGCGCTCCCCTTCTGGACAAACGCTCTATGTGCTAATGACAATATGGTCCGTCATACATATTCACAGTTAAGCAATATTTCCATCTTGATACATATAAAAAGCTTTAGACTTCCTATGGATGCCTATAGAAAGTGTTTGGGCGTGTTCGACTTCTTCTGTTTGTGACAACAACAAGCAGTTTGTTTCATTCAGAGCCAGAGAAAAGGAGAGAGAAAAAAAATTAAAAATATACACAGTTAATGTCAAAACAAAAATGCAAATGAAATATGCACATATCTGCTCCCCGATGGAAGCCACAGGACATCAATACACTTCCGGCTAGTATGCAGCAAACAGGTGCAGCTAAGACAGTATTCAGATGGTGGCATGAAAGTTTCATTTGCACATTTTTTCTTCACTTTAACAAAGTGAGAGCCACTGGAAGTTAAACTAATGTCCAGCTGGTATTAAACTATCTAAAATCATTTGAACTTTTGCCATATTTCCCTTTTTTTCTCTCTATTTTCAGACTGAAATAAAAAAAGGAGGCTACTCTGAAATGTTATCAACGTACATTATTTTTATGAAAAGAAAAGACAGATGTCTGTACATGAACAGATAGTGGAGATATGTTGATGTGACATTCTGAGCTAAAGTCATGTCAACATAACTGACAGTGTCAAACAAAGTCTTAATAATAATAGTTATTAATATCTTTGTCTTTCTTCAATTAGAGATATTTCCTGCTTTAAATTTTGGAAGTATATTTTTGGAACCTCTCATTTGAACTACACGCTTTCGACAACATTAAAGACAAATTAGTTCCTATTAATAGTTGTATACCCAGGGGTGAACTGGGATAATATTTCAGACCTGGAATCAAACGTCACAGCATTCACAATGGACCGTGTATACTGTGAGTGCTTCATTTTTGTGTGTTTACTGTTCATGCAAGTTACACTCTTTTACTTTGAGTAAAAAACAAACAAACAAAAAACCAAAAAACCCGAAACAAACAAAACAAAAACTACTTAACAGTCAAGTGTCTTTTCAATTTTCACTATTAAGGCAACAAAAATAAATATTCATACATACCAATTTTTAAACACTTGTGTGTTTGTTTTGTCCCTGACATGTTGCATTGGACAAGACTTACGTTTACCATCTTGAAGCTCCGGTATCTCTGAGATACTGGAGATACTTCCATCTTTCAGGTTTAATACTCTCTTATTGTTAATACCAAACCTAATACCATGATTTTATTCAATGTATTTTTGACTTATGAATTTGTTTGCAAATGACTACTTACTCCATACATGTCTGTCAGATTTAATTGGTATTGGCTTTGACAGACAGTGGTTAAAAAACGGTGATCCATAGGGAAAACATTTCCTGTGTCTCTGTGTACTTCCCTACTCTACCTGCCCATTTTGAGTGTATTAGTATATTCACACTAGTAAGTATGCCAAAATGTATACTATACTATGAGTACTCAAAACGGCCCAAAAGTTGAATGTGTAGCGATCTTGGCTACATAGCAGAAAGGGGAGGGGCCTATGAGACTTTCCAAGCTTGTGAACATGGAGGCCGAAGAGGCGACGGTTACGGTGGAGACTTAGTCTCATGTCTAAGTATTTTTGTTACACACTTCTCTAGTGTTATCACAGTATCCTGCAGAATTAGAAAAAAACTTGTTAGCAAGACAAACTAATAAACCTGTGTCATACTACTTTTAAATAAATCAAAATTTAATTTCCACATATCTGTCCATTTATTATAGCCTCTTATCCTTTGCAGGTTCAAGGAGAGCTGGTCCTATCCTGTTCTGACATTGGGCGAGAGGTCTGGTACACCCTGGACAGGTCAGCAGGTCAACATATATAGAGACAAACTTATCATTAATCACCAATTCTGTTATATTGTATGTTTCTGGTCTGTGGGAGGAACACGGAGCACCCAGAGGGAACCTACACAGCCACAAGGAGAACATGTAAACTCACACAGAAAGGCCCCAGGTCTGGATTCCGACCCAGAACCTCCTTGCTCTGAGGCGACAGTGCAAGCAGAAAATAATTAAAACTTCCCTTTGCAAACCCCACACTGTGTTTTTATATTTTCTTTTTCAAACTAGTTAGTAAATAAATGTCCAGTCTGGCCTGTAGTGAACGGTGTCTATGAATTTAGTTTTAGAAATGAAAAATATGGTAATGAAATTTCAGTAAAAATCATAAAGTTCCTGCTGATTAGGAAGGAGCTGCCATTCCACAGCAGAGCTCAGAGAGCTGGAGGCTTGGCAGTGAGATATGGAAAAGGTCATGCTTCTCTGACATGTAAAATGGGAGCAGACCTTGATATTCCAGCCTCCCTCAGACGGAATGCCTGTGCCGTGTGATAGCATCAAGCCCATGGATCTGTGCGTCTCTCAATATCCAGCCAACCACAAAGAAATGATGAGGTCCCTGTCTGCTTCGGTTGCTGTCGCTACCAATAAATCTTCCCAAGTGAGAGTCAGGGGCTGGGATGTACTAATTGCTTTATTGATTTGGAGTTTTGCTCCCCGACAGCACCTGATAAACACATCAGGGAGACAGTCGAGAAAGCATATGGACCCAGAGAGCCTCAGCTTTCACCTTTATCGTTTCTAAAGGCAGGGGAACGAAGCTTTAAGGAGGCGTCTGGCCTCGTGAGGAGGTTTTTAGCCTGGATGCAAAACGCTTATTTTACACAAAGACAGAATATGCTGCCAGAGCATGTGCAAATGTGCGTTTCTCCAGGCGATGTAGGAAAAGGTGTGTGTATTTGTGTGTGTGTGGGGGGGGTAAGGGATGAGACATAAACAATACAACCGAGTTGTCTTGCCCGCTTCGCTCTGCTTCTGTTGAGTGGTAACAAGAGAGCAGAGATCCAGCTCTGTGATTTAATTAAAAAGGCTTTGGCATCATTTGTCTGCCTTTGTTTAGTTCTGCATCGCTGGCTGTGTTAAAGGCAAGGTAGCAGAGTGGTCTGTCAAGCACCGCTTCATTTTCATATCTAATAGACTTCATTTGTAATGAGAAGAACAGATTAGTTAGAGCTCTCAGGAAAATTCCACTGACAACAATCAAATACGTAAAGGACAGCTTAGTTTGAATTATATCTCATGTCACTATTTTAGAGAATGTATCCTTTCACGCATCTTATGAATATTAAGCAGCAACACAAAACACAAAGAGCGACTTAATTAGCATTCCTCATTTAAACCAGCCTAGTTTATCCATCATTTGGCTTGTTAAATATATGATTTTCCTCATTTGAATGACTAATACCAACAGCCAGCCACAGATGACAGCAGTGAATTTTAATTTTGTGGGTAATCTGGTGTTTAGACTGACTGTAGAGAAGTGGATTGTGCGAACGAGCGGTTTGAGAAGTTTCTTCTTCTTTTGTTGTCTGTGTTATAACGGCAGCTCACCACATGCTGCTGTTATGAGCGCATTTCTGTCCATTTGTTTTCATTAATTTTCATTGTGTGCACAAAAAAAAAAAATGAATGGAAATTTAGAAACGCAAACAACTGCAAAAACACTTGGCTCACATGAAAAAGCAAAAAAACAACAACCAACAACTAGCCTATATGAAGTTTTGTAATATAAACGTCCACTGAATTTTCCACTCCACTGGTGCAACAAAATCAGATCCGGATCAGTGTTAAGTGACGAGGAGCATGCAACCTTCATGAAATAAACATAGGATTTAGTAATGCAAACTGCTTATGTAAATGCTCCAACTCCTAAGATGTCTACCAGAGGTGGATGGAAACAGTCTAACTATCTAGTCTCATCTCCAGGACATCAAATATAACATAGGAACCTTACTGTATGTACTGTATGTATACAGAAAGACTTTAATGTACCTCCAACAGCAACACATCAGAGTGAAATGATGAGAACAACTGCACAACACAACCCATTTTAACAAATACCACATGGTATACCGCATCTTTTTTCTCAACTTAACTACATTATTTGTGCCTAAAATTAACTTTTATTACAGGTAAAGTATTCCAGAAAGGCTTTGCGGTAGGGAGGCTTTACACATTAGCCACAGATGCTAAAGGGTGACGGAGAGAAAGTCTTGTTGGAAATGTCCATTTTTCTGTTACATAAACTTTAATGACAAATGTTCTATTATAAATATTTTTTCAAAACAGAAATACCTTTTTGGACATGCTGGTGTAAAAACCTCCAACCAATGTGTGTGTGTGTGTGTGTGTGTGTGTGTGTGTGTGTGTGTGTGTGTGCGTGTATCCCCGAGACTTTTGTGTGGAGACTGATTGGAGCATCACAACCTTTTTAATCAAAAGCACGACAGTCTGTTATAGTAAAAGCTGTAATGGTAGTAGCAGTAATAATTGTATTAGTAGTAAAATTCATTGCAATTAACACGGTAGTAGTTGTGGAAGCTGTAGTGACAGTAACAGAAATGGAGCCAGAATTTTTAATTTAAATGATTTAGTGTGTGTGGGTGTGTGCATCCAATTATTATAAGGAATTGTGATGCTTCAACGTCACTCCTCGGCTATTGAGGGGGTTTAATCTGAGGGTGCACTCTGTTTTGGGTGGAAAAATCCACGTGATGGATCCCTCATGGCCCCGAAAAACAGCCACATTTGAAGGAGTCTCCAAAATAGGACAGGCATCGTTGTTGTTTGGTCTTCATATGCAGGCTTCGAAGGATGCGGTGTCTGTAATGGGACACCAACGTGGCTCAGCCTTGCTTTCAGCTTTGTCCAGTGGTCATTCATGGTATTACAACTTAAAATTTCCTAGTGGCCCAACAATAATGTTCAAGGTCCTTTATAACACTTTCTATTATGAATTTTTGATTCATGTAGGTCTTAAAACTTTCCTTACGCCTACAGAAATGACTTAAAATCTGTTAAATCATCACAAAGTTAAGTCTATGGGCTGAGCGTGAACTTTCAGATGAGACCTGTGGAAGAAACAATTCTGTGCATATTCAGTGGCTCACATATCATGAAAGAAAAAACAGAAACCAGACATGATAGGCCCCTTTTGGTATCATGTTCTATTAGACATCTATAGCTAGAGCTAAGGCCTACGCTAGGCCTTATTACCTCACTACTCCATACTCAGCATTTCTGAACCTTTTTTCAGTCAAGGCGCCCTTTAAAAGCATGCAAAATCTCCACTCTTGCCAGTCTAAAATGTATTTAAAAACATGCAAAATCTCCACTCACACCAGTCTAAAATGTATTTAAAAACATGCATTCTGCATGTCTCTGATGGCCAATACGGCTGGTGGCCTACCAGTCATAAGCTGAGTCATATGTGGATGTTGTGACATAGAGAAAGATGCATATTAGTTGATGACATCTGTCATGGTTCTGTATTTTGCTTACCATTTCCTGTTTTATCTTGAAAGTTATTTTCTACATGTTGTATTTTGTGCTTCTTCCTTCCTGTATTCTTTTCTTGTCTTCTGTTTTGACCCTCTGGTTCCCATGTCTCTGTTTTAGTCTCTGTTTTCAGTTCTGTTCCTTCTCCCTCCCTCTGTGCCCATGTATTCACTGTCTATGTTAGTTTATTGTTGCATATTTCTTGTGCCCCCCCCCCATTAAGTTTTCCCTCTCCACTTTTCCCTCCATTGTGATTGTCTGATGGTTCCCACCTGCCTCCTATTGTCTCCTCTTCCCTGTGCCACCTGTGTCATTGTGTCATCACTCTGTATATTTAAGTCTCCGTGTTTCTGTCCTCTCATTGTGTTTGATGTTCCAGCACACTTTCAAGGTCTGTTCCCGTCATGTTTCCGGAGTCATTTGAAGTTCACTGTAAGTTTTTTGGCCTTTTGTATACTGTAAGTTTTGAATTCTGCCTTGGTCTTTTGGTTTTGGATGTTTGAACAGACGCCTCCCTGGGGACGTATCCCAGGAACCCTGGGGTAGACCCAGGATGAGCTGGAGGCATTATATTTCTCAGCTGGCTTGGGAACACCTTGGTGAACCCCCAGAAGAGCTGGAGGAGGTGGTTGGGGAGAGGGAGGTTTGGGCTTCTCTGCTGAGACTACTGTCCCTGCGACAAGGATAAGCGCAAGAAAAAGGACGGATGGATGGATGGATGAGATATGACCTTGTTTCCATTTTTGGATCTTTGGATTTTGAACCTGCCTGTTTTGTGGATTAATTTTGTCGTCCCATTTTCAGTTTATTTTGCTCTTCATTGAATAATTGAACTGCATCTCTCGAGTCTCTGCCTCATGTCTGCACCTGGGTTGTTTTCTTCTTCCTGCTGGAAACATAACAGCAACATCAGAATATTTTTTCACAGTATACGGCAGCACCCTAGTTGAGAAAGGCGGCGTTACCCTGTGATTTCAGGAGTGCATAAATCACAATTGGGATGAAGGCTAATGACATCACTCCCCACTTATAGTTAACTCACTTTATAGGCTACAAGTCTTGTATCAACATTCTATTGAGATAAAAAAAAAATATGAAAGCATTACAGAGAAAGCATGCTTAAGCTATGAACTAAAAGTAAGCATTTAATAGAGCCCTGTCAGTGTCACACTACTGGAGTACCCTGCATTTTAATGTTGCTGCTGGTAAAGGTGGGTCTCATTTTAATGGAATGTAGTAGAGTAGAAGTAGTAGAGTATTTAGTTACATTCCACTATGGATGAGTGGCGTGATGTCTGGAGATGAAAGAACAACTTAAACCCCTTATAGTAAGACACAACTTTGAAACTGAGCCAGAGACTTAAAAGACTGAGACAGGAGAAAAGAGCCTCTTCTTTAAAATATGGTTGGCTGCTTGGTTTTTTAGTCTCTTAAAGGGTGTGTGTGTGTGTGTGTGTGTGTGTGTGTGTGTTTGTTGATGATTATGATCCAGGGTTCCAGATGGTCACTGAGTAACGTTTTGAATCTCAGGACATTACAGCGAAAGTTTATAGTCTGGTTTCATTGAATGTTTCCCTCTTCTTTATTTTTTTCTGTGTATAAAAAAAAAATCACCTAACTTGCTTTGAGACAGACTTTTCCAAATCGACATCACTGCTGTGTTGCCCACAGATCGACAGTGTGACTGAACAGATGAGGGAAACGAGAGGGTTGGATTATTTTCACCCTCGATTCTGTTCTTACCACAGCAGGGGAGCTGCATGTGGCAGAGGCTTGGGTTAACGGCGTAGACTATCGATACCATGGGAGCCAACGTGGTACTGAATGACATAGCAACAAGTGGGTGCACACTCACAAGCTTAAAGCAGTACACGAGGGCCAACATTAAACACAATCAGTGTATTTACAGGATGGATGCAATACCAGAGATTCTCTATAGATCATGTATGACTGTCAGTAGATAGGTGGCGTTGAGTGAGGGCAGCTTGTCCACTATAGTTAATCGATGGCGAATGGTGTCGTTCTGTTTGCTGACAAATAAATAAATAACACAATAAATGGTTGCATGGGAAACCCTGCACTGGTTAACTTAACCATCCTTAACTAGCTGTTGATGATATGAGACGTCATGTCATTCATTCCTATTATAATTAGCACCCTTCTTCTTTCCAGTCTTTTTTCCATCTCAAGGTACTTTCCTCTTCAGTCAAGGCCAGTGGCGGATCTAGAATTTTTCTAAATCAGGGGCCATAGAGGGGCCACATTTTTTACAGAGGGGCCAACTATATGTCCAACATTCATGCACATTTCCTTATTCAGTAAGATACACAGAATATTTCACCGGTCATTCATTGTTTGCTGTTGGCTTCATAGCTTTTAATAAAGACACACATAATTGAATATATTATGCAAATTGTATATCAAAAAAGTTTAGCATTTATTGAATTTTAAACTAGGATGCATAAATAAATATAAAACATAAGACACTTTTTTCCAAATACGTATTTTTTACTTATATACTATATTTCAGCATACACAACAGTTTAGAGGAGAAAAACTTGACACAGTCAAGTATTAAAGTTGTAAACAAACAAAAAAAAAACAGACAAACAAGTGACAGGACAGGGGCACTTCAGGGGCCAATCAGATTTCAGCTGGGGCCAGTGCCCCTCTGGCCCCGCCGCTGGATCCGCCCCTGGTCCAGGCAGATGCCCTTCGATCACAATCTCCTTGAAGAGTCAAAGCACCAAAGACTTTCTGACATCATCATGTGCTGCAATAAACCTTATTTTAAAACACTTATTTCCCTGATTGAACTGTAGAACTGTGGTTCAGTCAGGGCCAAAGAGGTGGAGCGAAACGTCAAGAGCCGCTAAAAATACACAACAAAATCCCTCCGAAAACTATTTGCAGCATACATGCATGAGAAATCAGCTGCGTTTTAGTCATCATACATATCATATCTTCTCACTGAGTGCACACAAAAGCTGTTAACCCCGCTGGAAATTTAGAGTGTTACAAAACATAAAGCGCAGCACAAACCACTTGAACTTTCTCTCAACAAAGCAATTTTTGCTGCCAGCTGATGCAGAGATGGCAGACAGATTGCTCACAGCAAACACAAAACATGAGGGTGTATAAATAATTTAGAGATCAGTTTGAACCAATCTGACGAGGTAGAAAACGTATCCGTGTCTGTATTCTGGCATTCTTATATTCACCACTGTTCTGTATCTGTGCATGAAAACTTAAAAAAGACAGCTGGAAGAAGAGCAGACGACAACTTAGTACTACTGCTTTTGATCAAGCGCCCAGTGACTCATTTTCAAACATGCATGCATGATGGAAGAGATTTATGACAGCCTTGCCTTCCCAAGTTTTGATGGACTTTCATATATCCACCTGCCTAAGCTATTTTAAGTGTTCGCAAATACATGTAGCTGAGATTGAAGATGAATAAGGTAGTGCTCCCAGCATCAACTCAGTAACTTCCAGCAAGGAAACTGACATATAAAGGGATCATGGGATAACATGACACTTTCTCTAACAAGACTTCCATATCCTGTACATATGAAATTCTGACTTCTCCTTTGGGCCTGAGATTTTATGACACAGAAAACGACACACACAGGACTGATCCACTGAAAGAGTGTCCTGTCGTATGTTATGATATTTGAACCGCTCAACCAGTAGAACAGCAGTGTTCTAAGTGACCACGCCTCTTTCCATGTTTCCCATTTATCTTTGTTGCAAACGATTTACATTGGATGCATTTTAATGCCAAGCCGTGCAAATCAATATTTTTGTATTAAAAATAAAAAGGTGTCACATCCACAGAGAAGCATCACTGAACAGTTTGATTTTATGGCAAGTAACTTTACTGCATATTTAGTAACATTAGTGTGAATATAGTGGAGTATTTAGCACCTCAGCAGACAGATATTTCCTGGGGTGGTGTGTGTGAATACCAAAACAGAGCTCAAAGAATTTCTGACTTACATTTAACAGAGGGCTGGTACCGACCTAACCAGCCAAAAAGAAAACAAAATAAATAATAAATTGAAAACATAAATAATAACAAAAGATAAATGAAACTCGAGGATCATAATGCATAAGTAAAGAAGGGACAGACACATACAGAACGTGTTTGTGCACACTTAGTGGTCTTCTCTTTCCCACTTCAGTTCTACCCATCATAATGAGGAACAATAATAGAGCTTGACAGATCATTGGATGCCTCTTTTGATTTTGATTCAAACTAACTCACCACGAATAAACAGAGAGCTGTGGGACGCGATAAAAGACAGGGCAGCCAATGACTTGCCCGAATTGTGTTGATTCATCCAGTGTAAGCATTTCATGTCTATTGCACTTGAATAGGAAAGGCTCCTATCTGCTTTGCACAGATCGCCATGACTGTTCTGGTATATGTTACAAGTGAGACAAGAAACAGCTCCCACAGTGGTTCTCAGTATGATACATAGACATATCTTAGCCTGGGATTTTGTTCTATATATAAAACACCCAAACTAATTAGTCATGATTATTTCACGTAAACAGGAGGACGTCACTCTAAGCAAAGGCCCTGCATACCAATGTATGGGAATTAATTACTTACTATTGTGTAAGTCAGAGATGTGATGTCAGCATAAAATGCCTCATGAGGAATGAGGGAGCAGAATACGTCCCTGATCTGCAAAAGCAAATGAGAAAATTAAGATAATGAATGATGTAAATAAAGTCTCAGGTGAAAGTGGTTAATGTTATGTTATTATGCTATTAAATCTCTACAGGCTCTAATGCTATACGTGCATATTGGCGATAATGACTCACCAGAAGAGATTTACAAATTGGAATGCAAATTATTATTGGCATCTTCTTAGGGCTTCACTGACTTGCATTCATGCGCATGGATTTTCCTGTGCAGCTTTCTTCTACATAGCAAATGACTGTAATCTGCGGGAGATTTAATTCATTTCATTAAATGGAGTAGTGGTAAACCTAAATCAAATAATGATCAAATATGAATTTCATGCGACAGCATATTGATTTTCAAAGGCTTTTTTTGTGCTATATGTAGCATAATTAGTTAATGAATACATGTAAAGGATGTGAATCTGCATTCAGAGACAGAAAGCTGATTCCTAACATGAGAAGTTATCATTCTCAGAGATGCTGAAGTCTCACTTCTCCTTAGGTTGTTATGTGTTTGCACTAAGACATCTGGCCTAAATCTAGTGTCTGATATATTTTGAGGAAAACTGCAACTACAACACAACACACAAGCGCTTCTTGCCACATTTCAGTTTTTCTTTGGCATGTGTGTGTGTGTGTGTGTGTGAGACGTTGTCATCCACATACCGTATGTCATTGCAAAAGCTTTTACTCCATGAATATCCAATGAGAGAAGATCAAGCGACGTTCCCTCATAAACAGACTCATGAATCGCACAACATGAGTTTCATGCATTGCATAAAACATTCATAATGTTGTGGGGAAATTGACACAAATGTAATGTTCAGACAGATAAAACGTATGTTATATTTAGATGATGCAGTGTTCCTATAGACATGCATGTGTTGATGAATCCCAGTTCCCTCTAAATGGCAAGTGCATAATCAGAACTCTAATTAACATGAATTAACATGATTGCATTGCCCCAGAAACTCCATAATCCTCTAAGACCAATGTGCTGGTAAAATAAAAAATAAAAAATTTAAAAAGTGAAACGGAAAAACTTCAGCAAAATTGAGACAAGACTCTGAGATGGAAAAAAGCAGCAGTGGTTTTATGGCCCCCCCAAGAAACGATGATATATAGAAAGAGATCATGAAGCAGTATAATGCCATTACATCCTCTTAGGGAACCGTGAAAGAATGTTGAAGAAAGTGGTTTGATTGAAAACTGAAATGGTGCATTGCAGCCAGCAGAGAGGGGAGGAGGTCTGAGGAGTGAGGAGAGGACCGTGGATATGCTCTAGCAAACTGCTGCTTCATTGGGCGCGAGTCAGTTCCTGGCAGTGAACCAGTTCACCACAGTGGCACGACTATACTATTTGGTGCTAAGGGACAGTCATTTTATTGTGAGTGAGGAACCTCATCCACTCATTAATTTTATATAATCGACAATAAGTTTCTAGATTCATGCCAGGTTTTCTTTATACTTTGAGAAGTATAGCCACATATGGCAAACTTGCTTGATATATATTAACACTTTCTTTTTTTTTTCTTCAAATTTTTATTTTGCTTTGTTTTAACATGGGGGATAAGTAAATAATAAAAATAATACAATAAAATAAAAATTATACTAAAACCATCCACTGCAGGGACAATTGCCAAAAATTGAATGCAATATATGCATATATGCTTGTATTCTTCACATTTACATATTTCACACTCATATTTACACTGAGAAAGAAAAAGAGAAAAGAAAAAAGGAGGGGAGGTTACATTAACAACAAATTAACAGAGCCTGTGTTATTGAGGGGGTCTACATCTTTTTAGGTATCAATATTATGTCCCTTTTTTTTTTTATATGTTGTCCATTTTTCCAAGTCTTTTCAACTTACATGTGAGTTTCTCCATGACGAGGATATCCTCTATAATAGCCGTCCACTGTTTATAGCTTGGTGCTTCAGTCTTGAGCCAGTTCTTAGTAATGGAGAATCTCACACAGGTAATGGTCTTTTACATGTATAGATCCTTCCAAATGTCCCATGTATAAAACAAGACGAGATCGCACATTTACATTTTCAATGTGACGAGAGGCAAAGTATGAATAAGCGTGGTCACGTGGCTAGCAGTGTGTGACATGGAGGGTCAGGGGAGATAAACATAGACAGCTCATAAATAACCAGCCGAGAATCTATCTGTTCCTCCATGGAGAGACAGGCCATCCTGTGGAGCTTTGACAGACATCGGAGGCACATTTATGGTCCTTTGACAGATTCACTGTGTGGGTATCTGTATTGTGCTTTACATCGAGAGGCTCTGTGTGAATGTGTATGTTGGGGGGGGGGGGTGTCAGCATCGCCATAACTATAATGACTATTGTCGTAATGGTACTATTCACCAGCACTAAATAGCTATGAACAGAGCTGTATAAATACAAATTTATAGAGAAGAAATAGCTCTGAATAGAGGAGTTTTCTGCAGGCCCATTTCTCATGTTTACTGTCAGTCATTCACTAGTTGTTGATACATACACACACACACATATACACACATCCATAACCCCTATCATGATCTCCATGGAGGAAGCATTAATCCCAGTCACATATTTTTTTACTGATTACTGGTTGAAATGATCTGTGGCTGATCGATCTTGCCTTTAAACACATGTTTATATTGGCGTAGCAGCTGCTACCAAAGCGATGGGGTAGGGTGGAGGGTATAAACATACGCAGCAGACCTCAGAATCTCATCCGCTTCATCATAAGGCAGGGAGCAGTCAGAGAGTCTGACTGAACTCAGTTTTCAAACGCAAGCAGGCACAAGCTTTTTTTTGAATGGAAAAAGCAGTTTTTACAGGAAATGTGTGTGGCTGGAAAAAAATCACCTGTCATTTTTTTTTTTTTACAATGTAAGAAAACTAAAAAAAGTCAGGAGTTCCACCAACTAAGGTTTGGTCAGTCAGCAAAATCAATTCTTCAAATGGAGGGTTATGGAAATAATTGTGTGAATTTTCCACATGGAGTTCAACGATCTGTCATGCAAATGAAAACTTCTCTCCATTTGTTCTCCACTCGGAGCTACCTGCTCATTTGTTGACCCATGAATGACACAACATTTGTCAGACGTTCCTGCTGTTTGCTCCCTATAGCTATATGCAATGTGGGCATGTCAGCAATCAGGGTTATAAAGGTTATGTTGTGTGAGAGTAGAGATGACTCAGGAGCAGACAGCAGCCTTTTATTACAGGAATATCAAAACATCGCCGCATAGGTGCACACCGAGAAAAAAACAAAACAACGAACAGCAAAACAAATTGTGCAGAAAATGTGTTTGGATGCTCCAAGGAGTGGAAGTCTAACAATCGAGGATAGTGGTTGTAGCCCTCACATTTACCTCTGCTGTGTTTCTCCTTGCCTGCAGAGAAGTGAAATGGTGTCACTCCCACTTTCACTCCGACTGTCTGAAGTACTCAGCTGTAATTGCCAATAAAAACAGCACCTTGTGAAATGGACTGAATTCATCCTTTATTTTCTCTTCAAGCATCGTCCTCTAGCCTACCTGTACTTCAGCATCTGGAGAACTCCCCGCTCTCATAAAGGGGCTTTCCTGCTTTATCTCATGGTTTACTCGTGTACAACGTGTAGGATACAGATGAAGTCTCCTAATTTCAAAGCTGCTAAAACATTTCCTGTTATGATTAAAAGAACGTATAAAGCAGAGCAGGCAAGAGGGGACATAGAGCTGAAAATACCTGCCTCACTTCCTCATTTTGCCATGAAAAACAGTTCCTGCTGAGACAAGCTTACGAGTTGACAGCGTCTCTTTTCTTAACTTAGCTCACCCAGCTTTCGGTCTCTGCCTGGAATCAATTTAAAGAGCCTAATAATCCAACCAGATCAGCAAAAAAAAGAAGATATTTCCTTATATAGAATTGAAATCAACTACTACTAGCTTTAAGTTTTGCAGGATTTGAGCCACTAGTGATAAATAAAAACTGTCCTGGCTAAAAATAATTAATCCGTGCACTGAAAATATTTTACAATATAACTGAAAAATGTAAAACTTGTTGCCTTCCACAGAATGATATCAGTCATTTTCTGTTTTAGTAAGACTAGCTGGAAAATAAACATTATTAAGGGCCTGTGTCCAGAGCGTTTTTCCTGATGCCACGTCCATCCATCCATCCATCCATCCATCCATTTTCTTCCACTTATCTGGGTCCGGGTCGCGGGGGCAGCAGTCACAGCAGAGAAGCCCAAACCTCCATCTCCCCAGCCACCTCCTCCAGCTCTTCAGAGGGAACACCGAGGCGTTCCCAAACCAGCCGAGAGATTTAATCCCTCCAGCGTGTCCTGGGTCTGCCCCGGGGTCTCCTCCCAGTGGGACACGGCCGAAATACCTAGGCATCCGCCGCAGGAGAGGAGGAGGAGGAGGGAGGAGGGAGCGCTGCACGTTTACCGTTTTTCTGGTCCCTGAGAGTTGAAAAATGTTCAATGTTGTGCTTTCATTTTTACACTCAGTATTTGTTGGTAAAACAAACTATCTGCATAATTAGGTACTTGCAACACAAATTACATCCACTCCTCCAAAGCGCTCTCAAGCACTCCCAGCTGGACGTTTTCAGCGCCAAGCATTTTCAGCTGGGGAAAAAACGCTTTGGTGGACACAGGCCCTAACGTCTGTAATTACATAGTCCAGCCAGAATTACTGTGGCCCATTCTAAGTTTGTGCCCATCCTGGCAGCGAGCCTGATGGGAAGTTAAGATAATTGAGCAAATAGATGTGGACAAGGGTTTTTTGGCCTCAGCTGTCTTGTCAATAAAGCCCAAAAAAGCCCAAAAGCATAACTTTAAAAAACAAGAGAAAGTTGAGCATTTTTAGAGCCAGAATTTGTGCATTTGAGGATCAATGATAAAGAACTACAGATACATTTTATTGATGGACTCCACATTGGTACCTGAGTTATATGTGTTTCAAAATAGAGTATCATAAATTTGGTGTCACATTTACTTATCCTTCAACAATGGAAAACTTTTTCTTTCTTTTTTTTTTTTACAGGGAGAAAAAAAGAAATGTGTCCACATCTACATGGTCTGACAGCTGCTTCCCTATCAGTCACCCAGTAATTCATCAATGGAATGGTTTTAGATTGAACCAGCAGCTCTGATACGGCTGTCGCTATGGAATGACTGATATCCATAGTATGAAATTACAACAGGTAACACTGTACTACATGTACATATATTCCATATATGTACCAAGGCAATTTGAATCCTGCAAGATCAACTATCACCTTAGGTGTAGAGAAGTAATTACAGAATGCAAATACAAAGATCGGCTCTTTCTATATAAATACAGATCAGCTGACTTTAAAGCACTGATGCCCTTGTCCTATTTTACACTGTGCATTTTTTCAGTCTGGTTCATAGTCTGCCGACCGGCTGCTGATAGTGGTCCCTAGAGCAAGCCTGAATATAGAGGGTACAGAAGTTCCGTGTCTGCTGTCAAGTATCCTCAGCATCTTTTTAAAAAAAAACATTTATTTTTTTGATGGCATTTCATGTTGACACTGCATTTTTGACTGTTCTTGTTAAGGGTCAGTAAATTTTCGGACCCAAAATTATAAGTCGGACACAGAAACGTTGACACAGCTCAAAAAAGTTCAAAGTTCAAAACAGTAAACTGGGGGACGGGCTGGAGCAGCAGGATAGGCAGCAGAGCAGGAGACCAGGTGGGCAGATGTGAACCAGAGGCACAAGCAAATAATAGACACTTAATCCCACAATAAAGGCACTA
Organism: Chaunax sp. Z400; assembly: GCA_037577475.1. Classification (NCBI taxonomy): domain Eukaryota; kingdom Metazoa; phylum Chordata; class Actinopteri; order Lophiiformes; family Chaunacidae; genus Chaunax; species Chaunax sp. Z400. The sequence goes on from CM075194.1 coordinate 20,657,364, forward strand.
GATTACTTACGCAAAAATACCAATAGTTGGCCGAGGCATTGTACCAAGCATACATCCTTACCAAGAGTAGCGTGAAGAGCTGGTGTTTAAAGGCTGCAGCAGCTCGTTGAGTGATGAGACAGATGCAGGCGTGCAGGTGGACCAGCAGGAGAAAGAACTGGGAGGCTACGCCCTGCATGCACAGACACACACACACACACAGACACAGACACACAGACACAGACACACACACACACAGACACAGACACAGACACACACAGACACACACACACACACACACACACACAGACACACACACACACACAGACACAAACACACACACACACAGACACACACACACACAGACACACACACACACACACACACAGACACACACACACAGACACAAACACACACACACAGACACACACACACACAGACACAGACACACACAGACACACACACACACACACAGACACACACACACACACACACAGACACACACACACACACACAGACACACACAGACACACACACAGACACACACACACACACACACACACACAGACACACACACACACACACACACACACACACAGACACACACACAGACACACACACAGACACACACACACACACACACACAGACACACACACACAGACACACACACACACACACACACACACACAGACACACACACAGACACACACACACAGACACACACACACACACACACACACACAGGCCCTTTAACATAACACAGCCTGTTCTGCTCTGCTCTTCTGTATAAATGTGATGAAGGCATAATGGGGGTCTGTGCTGTTCCACAAAAGCGTTAGAGCAGGTGTCACCAATTAGCGACCCTCTGGCCGAATCCTCTCTGCGACAGGCTTCTATCTGGACCACGAAGTCCTTTTGACATTTCAGAAAAAAGATATAGATCGTCTATTTTTAACTTTTGTCATCAAGAAGGGATTTTGAAGCTGGTACGACCAGATCAACAGAGCTGCCGCAGTCCTACATGGATCATCCTACTATGTCAGTACACGGTGACACAGAGGTCACAACATGCATGGAAAGATGGCTTCATCAAAAGTAGAAATGTTAAACACCATTATGAAACCAGACGCTCTGAAGAAACTTACCTGCGGAAGTCCGAGGTATAAGGACGTGGAGAATAGATGAGCTCAAAGCTCATTTACACGTCTGTGATCGTTTTGACCCCTTCAGCCTCGGAGAGCTGCTGCTTCTCTTTTCATTCAGAATCTCTTTCTGGTCAGAAACCTCACCTCCCTTTTTCACAGGAGGCTGAACAGATGTGGGCAGATACTGGATCTCTACTGAGAGAACTTATTGATCTGAAAGCAAATATGGCATTGAGAGAGGAGTGTGGGTTTTTCCCACTGAGAGATGATGCAGGTGAATGAACATTTGAATGTGTGCTGTGAAATTTGATTTCTTTTTTTAATCTATTTGTGTCTCCATCTCTAAGTTGTTGAGTTCAACCGAGGATGTTTTTATGAACTTACAAGATTTGATTTATTATGCAAATTTAGAGATGAATGGTTTATTGCACTGTACTTTTGCCCATTTGAGTTTTTTATTTTGAAAAGACATTTCTCCCACTGTGTGCTTCATCTTTAGTAAAATGCTCAGTTCATCCTGAAAGCAGCTTATTTAGATTTCCTTTGAGCGTGCCATGTTTTTATGGGATTTATTCACAATGCAAATTTAATTAAGACGAGTTTATTGCACTTTGTTTTCCATATTTGTCCAGTATAAACACTGGATTTTTTTTGAGTTTATTAATTTCTTATCTTTGCCAAAGCATCCTGGCAGACAGATGAAGTGTCAAAAACAGATAAATGTTATTTAATATGAGTTATAGCACAAACATGTTATTGCAAAACTGTTTACATTTGATAGTTTGTTCAGACTTTTTTTAAAAACTGAACTGATTTCTTCAGTTTGGCAAATAGAATGAGCCTTTGTGTTTCTAACTGTTTAGACCTCAGAAAGGGAGGAGGGTTGACTTTTCAGACGTCTGGCAATTTTAATTCCAGGCCCCTGGGCTGGAGAGAGACAAACAGGAAATGAGGCAGAGGAGAGGCAGAGCAATACAGCAAGTACGTTTCTCAACACTTAATTATTTGGATATAATATACTGTATGTATATAACATCATACGATAACATGCAGCATTTCTCCACCGTAATCGTTATGGTGTCTTGATAGATATATCTATTATTCATGGCGGTTTAAATTGGGGCACAGAAGAAAGCTTTCCCCGTCTTGAAAGCAGTACCAGTGAATTTCCATGTTGCTCTTAACTAACTAGGTGTTTCTCTGGTCTTAAAGGAAGACTTTGTTGTGATGTGAGAAAGCGCAGCAGATGCACCTTCTCTGCTAAAGCTTGAATGATAAACTTTTCCTACAGAGAAATAAAAGAGTTGACACATTATAGCACAATGGAGCTGCTATGAAAACATGCACCTTCTGATACGGCTCGCCCCCGGGTTAAGGATTTGTTTCCTACGTTGCCGACAGAAAGCTTGCAGTAGCTGCACTAACAAGCAGACTCGTTTACAGGCCCTGAGGAAGGCCTTGTCAGAACACACGGAGGACACTTTTGGTCCCGTTGCTTGGCCTGTGAGCGCAGAGTTCACTGCAAGTGAACGTCTGATGTTGCCTATCAAATACAGGCAAGGACCAGGGGGACTGGAATCAGCTTACTGCCACTTTAGGCACCGGTCCAACTGGCTGGCACACGCTCAGAGAATTTAGTAGTGCTCCTTGTATACGCTAGAAGATAATAACCGGTGCCAAGAAAGAAACTGCAGCAGAAAGAAAAAAAATGCCAACAGCAGGAGGGAAATTCACCTTGAATGTGTTATCAAGCAGAAGGGATGGAGCACAGCTTGCATGGTGTGAAACGTTCCATTCATCACAAGCAGCGGTTTCCAAGCGCAGACACAAGTGGACAGCCAGGACACATTTCCACCTGTGTCTGTCAGGCATCTTCAAGGTTATTCACCATTTTAGTTATACCTGACTGTCAGGACCTTCTCAGCTCCTTCTGTGTGGCCCCTCCTTATTTCTTCTTCTCTGGTACCCCCTATATATTCTGATTGTCCCCTAGCCTCTCTCGCCTTTGCTATCTAATAGCATCCTGTTAATTCTTGTGATTTGTGTGGATGAAGTTTTGTTACTGTACAGAACTTGCACACTGAAGTGCTGTGTTTTCCTCCTTGTCAGTGTCGCAATAAATGGAGCATGAATGCTGGTCCTGAGATCGATTCCATCCACACAAGGCAGAAATCCAGCGGTTACACTTACATACTGTTATTATCAGTCTGTTACCGGACAGGTCCTGGATTTATTTCGCCCAGAGAGAGCTGATTTTGTTGATGAAAAATGTTTGAAGACGACCATTTTTTTTCCATGACTGAGACGAGACCGTCAATAAACTTTGTGACTAAATCAACATCCAACGCTGTTGATGAAAAAAAGACTAAAGACATTGTCATTCAAAAACGAGGAGACAAAATATATTAGTCTGTTTTTTTGTTTTTCAAAGTTATAATCCATCAGGTATAGGAGGAGGGTGAGGGCGTGTGATAAGACCTGAAAGATGGTGGAACTATCTCTGGGCTGGGCTGTACCAGAGGAAATCATCCAACCTGGGTATGAGACTAATGGAACCATCTAGTAGCTGGTTCCCTCTGAAGTTTCCCTCAGGATACCTGGTGCTTAGAATCTCACAGTTTTATCTGGTAAAGACACACTGATTAGAGGTCCATGGACTGAGATGATCTAAGAAGCCCGGCTCGTTGGCTTGGAGCATGGTTCAAAATAAATATGCAAACCAGAACATGTTCCATGTCTGGATGCATTTCTTATATTGACATCAGACCAGACACTTTATGCAAAGCTGCCTTCTCACTCATTCAACCTGTTTTTCATCAGATAATCATCAGACAAATCTGATGAGACATAAGAGTAAAATGACCTAAAATGTAAGTTTTGGTTCGACTAGATTTTCTTTAAATGATAATAATAACCTGAAGTCTTGGAAAAAAACAAACATGGCAGCACTTTCACTTGACTAAAAGGAGACTAAAATAATAACAGTTTTCTTCGGCTAAAATAAGACTAAAAATCCCAGACTTTTAGTCAACTAAAACTTTAAAGGATCATTTTGACTGAGTATGATGAAAACATTTGACACAGAACTAACACTGAATTTAAAAATATCTGACAAAGTTAACACTCCGTTCAGACCGTAGGAAAGATATATGTTTAAAGATGTTATTGAGTATATCAGGTATCTAATTTCTCTTGGACACCAACCATATTCATCTATTTGAGTGCAGACAGACTGTAAACAGGCTCTGAGTGTTTCATTAGGACTGGTGGACGGGTTTCTTATCTCTGTGGAGCTCTTATACATGTCCATGACCGGGGTTTGAACGCAACAGTAATGCTCACACTTGTCATCATACGGTAGTGTTTTGAATAAAAAAAAAGAACAAACACACACCAGCAGCAAAATATTTAAATCAGGATTATAGGCAGGTAGGATTATTGAAATCATTAGTCATTAATTTAATTTTCTAAGCACAACATTATCATTCAAATTATTAATATTAGCTAACAGTTCAAAAAAACAAAAAAAACCCACAGCATTATCACTGAAAAGAAAGTCCTCCTTGGTTGGACTGTTTTGTGTTCATCCAACGCCTGATATATCTTAGTCCTATTAAAAACACATCATTAACAATGTCAAGAACCATGATTGTGACAATTAGTAGACACTACATTGTTTTAAAAGTAGTCCTTCAGAGTAATTTGATGAACAATGGAAACACTGACAGCCAATCAGAATTCATCTGTGTAGTGGTTATAATGGTTATAATTATTATGCCACCTCTTTTATGCATAGAAAGCATTTTTAGATGTTCTACCCTCATCACTCAGTTTGTCTATAGTCGTATATAACTTACTAAAAGCTTAATGTAATAATAGGCTACAAATAGCACTGTTTGTTTTCTTGTACCTGAGACATTCTTCTGCCACAGATGTTTGGCTCTAACGGGGTTGCTGAAGTTGTTAAGTCCTTACTAATGTCCTCTGTCATGATTTGTGAGGATAGCATTAAATTAATGTTCACTTATTAAACAATATGAATCAAACTTGTCTTCAGAGGACGACATCCTAGTAATAAAGAGTTGGATTTATCTAACTCTTCTGAGAATTTAGTGGTTTTCTTTTTGTTTCTCGGCACATTGTCCAGAAGTAACGGGTCATAAATACTCAGCCACTGTTTGCAGAACTTTATGGTTCGTCGATGTGAGGATCCAGATTATCATTACTATTATCATCACCCGTATGCTCTGTAGAATGTTCTATCATTAACACACACTTTGATTTTGAGTCATTCCCACATACACTCTCCTCCTGCCAGAAAGAATGACTAAACCACCAAATGTTTTTAATGCTGCAGCACATAATAGTCTCCAAAAAAGTTATGCAATATTTACTAAATAATAAAAATAAATAATATTTGCTTCAGCCACTGCTAGCTATAGCGGCCAGCTGGTCTGTAAGTGTCTTTTGTATGTCCTGTGTGCAGGACACCCATGCAAAAGAAAGTTACCCGTTCTAATTAAACCACCGTGTCAATAATTCCTTTCTTTGTTCTTTCTCCATATTTAATGTCTCCTCCTTTCCTGCTCCTGTTCTTTTGTAAAAGCCTGATTCCAAAAAAGTTGGGAAGCTATGAGGAATATTAATGAAACAGAACGTGATAATTTCCAAACCCTTTTAGACATTCAGTTAATTAGAAAGCAGTACAAAGACCATATTTAAAGTTGTGCCTCATCATCTTAATTGATTTTTGTAAACGTGCTTATTCTGAATTTTATGCCAGCAACACGTCTCAAAAAAGTTGGAACAGGGACAATAAAAGACTGGAAGTTATGAAGAAGTTTCCTTTGGTCTGGCGTGTCCACATTTGAAATAGTTTTTGGAAGTCATGGATGCCATGTCATCTGGACTAAAGGAGAAAAGGTCAACTCAAAAGCTCAAAGTTCAAAAGTCAGCATCTGTGATGGCATGGAGGGATGTTAGTGCCCATGGCATGGGTAACTTACATCTGTGAAGGCTCCATTAATGCTGAAAGGTACATGCAGGTTTAGGAACAACACATGCTGCCATCAGACATTATCTTTTTCAGAGACGTCCCTGTTTATTCCAGCAAGACAATGAACCAACATTCTGGCAACTTACAACGACTCGACTCAACTCTACTACTTTTTTAGTACCACCTCCGTTATGGTTCCAAGCGAGCTGAGCAGATACTAAAAGGTCACGTGAATAACATTACTGGCCACTGATTGGTCAATGCCTGGGACCCATGGAGTATCCTGCACAGCACAAATCAATGGCCGCCACACTCAAACAGCGAAGCTTCTCTAGCAACCGTAACTTTTTGTTTTTATTGTGGCCACTATATTGATTAGGTGCAGACGGTCCTGACTTAAACATCTGATGAGAGGATCATAAGAGGTGGACAAGAGGCGTGTCGCATTGAAGACTACGCCTTGGCAGTTTTGTGCGGTGTCCATCTACCCTGAGGAGGTACCATCCTGTAATGGAAAACTACCAGCAGAGACGTACACCGTACCATGCTGAGTCCAGTCCAGTCGAGTCGACATGCCGGTACTATGCAGTGGAAATACGGCTAAAGAGTCTGGGTACTAAAGTGGCCTGTCTGCAGTCTAGACCTGTCCTCCAATGGAAATGCATGGAGCATTATGAAGCACCAAATACGACAACAGAGACCTCGGACTGTTGAGTAACTGTATAGTTGTATTTCAAGCAGGAATGGGACAGAATTCCACTTTGAAAACTTCAACAATTACTGACCTCTCTTCCTAAAACATTATCTCTTCATAAACACATTTGTTGTTGTGTTGCAGGCATTAAATTCAGAATGAGCATACATTTAAAGTTTATCAGTTTGAACATTAAGAATCTTCAGTTGTATTTAGGTTGAAAATGATTTGCAAATCATTACATCCTCTTTTAATTGACATTATATATAATGTCCCGACTCTTTTTGTGGAAATGGAGTTGGACTAAAGGGAAAACAGAGAAGGCATATTTGCTATTTGACTGGATCTGAAGCAAACTGCAGGTTTCGTATAAGTCAAGTGATGAAGTAAAGCAGCGTTCCTGGAGTTGGCTGTTCTTTCTGAATAGGAGCTTGATGTCCTCATTAGTCTGTCCTACTCTACCACACTCTCCTTTCCTTTTTCTCCACATGTCACAGAGCAGGTTTATCTCTCTTTCCATCTCCTCTTCAAGCTGTCATCGTTGAGGCTCATCACCAGAGCATCCCTGCCACTGCTGACAGGTCCAGGGTTTCCACACAGCCTTTAGTTTGAGCTGCCTTTTCTTGGTGACCCTTCTCAGGAGGTTGTTTTTTTTCCCTTGAACTCCTCTTGGAGCCGGCTCACCTCGATCTGCCTGTTCTGCAGGAAGCCAACCTTATTTTCCTCCTTCAGTGATTTAATTTCATTGAAGGTAGTTTACAGGGCCTCTCTGCCCTTGCACAATGGTATTGCAGCTGCTTAGAGCACTGCAGCTTATTTGGACAGCATCAAGCACAGCCATACTGCAGTTACCTAAAGGCCTGAAAGGCAAAAACTATAAATGCAGTCCTATCCTAACATTGAGTACACATGGAAACATATGTGCTCGTCTTTGTTTTACTAATAAATCAATTTCAGAACAGTAGCCAACACACCACATTCATTCATGCACAACAAAAAGCTGATTTATTTTGACAACAGCACAGTAAAAATGTTTTATTTCTACCAAGTTACCAAAGACCTGCTGCCACATCTGTGTTTCAGTTTTAATTTAGTTTTTATGAAGTTTGGATTCAAAATCTTTGGTGAGGCTCTGCGCTGAAGGATCAGTCATGCTTTTGTTTTGCTTTCTACTATTGATAAACTCACAAAAATCATATATTTTCAGTTACATTTTTTCTTTAGTTTGCACCAAAGTATATGACATTTTACACAAGCATTGCTATCAATGATATAATGTGAATTTATCTTCACCTTCACCCCATTCTTCACACACACAGACAAAATAAAGTGGTTGTCTTCTTAAACAAGGTTAATATCTGTGGAAAAGGACGGGTGCCCTTGGATGGAGAGATGATGAAGGAATAGAGAGGAAGAGATGGAGGACAGACAGAGGAGAGGAGAGTCTGTCCGTTCGCCTGTTCTGGTGACAGATGATTAACTAACCTTGTCAAATTTAATGCAATCAAAAAGTTATTATTTTTAAAATTTAGATTTTTTTGTATTGATTTCTTTATTGGAATATGTAATATATAAACCAAAACAACTGTTAAATTCTATATAGATCCCATTTTTGGATAGAACATAAATAACAATACCTGTCTCTTTAAAATATCCAAGAAAAAAAGAAACAAAATGAAACAAAAAAACATGATAATATTATCATAATATTATAATGATATTACTAATAATTATAATAGTACAAATAATAATAAGTGAAAAATATACATGAATAAATAAGTGGGAAAGAATTAATAAAAAGGAATAGAGAAATGAAGAGAAAAAAACCAGACAAAAGAAGAGGAGATGGTCAGTCAGAAGGCAGAGTTTGTGACAATTTTTCATTTTCCATCTTTCCTTTAATGATATATGTTAACATATATGTGTTCTTCCAACCTATGGCTAATGCTTTCTTAGCTTGTAACAGGCACAGGTCAATAATAGCACGATCCCTGCATGCATAACTTTGCATGCATAACTTTGGTGAAAAAGGAATTTTCAGTTTTGTAATCTGGTTCACCAAATCCAAAACATCCATCCAAAAACTTTTAACCACATATACATTCATAAGCAGTGATGAAGGGTTCCTTTTGCATTATTCCATTTAAAGCATGTATCTGGTGTATTGGGACTGAAGTGGTGTAGTTTTGATGGTGTTATATATGTTCTTAAAATGCAGTTATATTGTAGCAACCATAAGTTGTGTATTGATTGTTTGTGTTTGAGCCTTCAAACATGTCTCAGACCATTCCTTTTCTGAAATCTCCTCCTGAAAATCCGTCCTCCAGCACTTCGGTTTATCCCCCGATGACTCCGATGACTCATCTACGAACAATTTATACAACAGTGCTACCTGTACCAATAGCATATTTCATGGAAATGTCTTCCAGCAATGAGAAGGGTGGCTGATTAAGAGAATGGTTTGGAGAAACAGAAATAAAATTTCTTATTTATAAAAACTTAAAGAAGTGTGTTTCTTGTATTTCTGTAAATGACATTAACCTTCCTTCGTTAGATCCATTATCCTGCTTACTCCTTTGTTAGCCCATGTCTTAAAACCAGCATCTTCTCTCCCGGGTATAAACCTATTATTGCCCCATAAGGGTGTGAAACATGACAAAGGCTGAGAAGCTCCTAAATATTTCTGGGCGTTGTGCCAAATATTAATGGTATTCCTTAAAAAAGTTTTTTTTGTTATTGTACTTTTGCCAAGTTTCTTTACCTCGGCAGAGTAAAAGTAGCTGCTAAGCGATAAGAGCTGAGCATGTTTCTATCCTGACCCAAGCAGGAGGATCTTCTGGGGAGAAGTAAAACAGAGCTGCTCTCAGTTGTGTTGCTAATAGTAGAAAGGGGACATTCCTGATGTGTAGATCAGCTCAAGCACTACTGTGACTACAAATAATTTTAACACCAGGAATTTGATGCCAAGACACCATTAATCTGTTTGACTGTGAAGCTTAAGTAATGGTCCATCATCATTACAGTCATGGTTCTGATCTCAGTGTCTTATTTTGAAGGTTGTGTTTTCTGTTTCCTGTTTTATTTTGGTAGTTGTGTTCTCCATGTGGTGTTTTTTGCTTTACACTTCCTGCCATCTTTTCCTTGTGATCTGTTTTGACCTTTTGTTTCCACTGTCTTGGTTTTAGGCCCCTGTTTTCAGTTCTGGTTCCCTCACCCTCTGTGTCTTTGTATTTCCTGTCTCATGTCAATTTATCGTTGTATCCTCCTTGTGTCTCCCCCTGAATATTTTCCTCCAGTTTTTGATTGTCTGATCATCTCCACCTGTGGTTGTCTCCTCCTCCGTGTCCCACCTGTTTGTCATTCCTTCCTTATCTCAGTGTATTTAGTTTGGGTGATTCCCTCCTTATCCCTGGCCTGAAGGGCTGTGGAACACGGCGTTTTGATCTGAAACCTTTTCTTAAAAAAAAAGAAAAGAAAGTTTTTTGGTTTATTGGCATTAAAATTACTATTTGTATTATATGACAAGTCATATGTTACTGTATGTTAGATAATTTTGAAATGTTTTCAAGGCTGACATTCTTCTGCTAGTATTTTGTCCTCTTGATATTTAGGCTAGAGCATACAGTACAGCTTGTGTACTTGATGCATACACTTTCTATAGTGCTGTTGTGTTACAGCCTTCCCCCTGTTTTCAATGTTCATTTCTCCAAAGTAATTACATACAAATATGTGTTTTGTATTTGCATATTGTACTGCTCCTTTATAATTGCCATTTTGTGGTGTTGTTTTTCTTCCTGCTGCCTGTTTAGCAACAGATGACGGTGATTGAACTGATGGCTGCCTTTATCGGGAGACGTTGGTTCTCTCTGACACAAGCCTGAAGAAGATCTACTGGATCGAAATGTTGTTTTTGTTGTAAGAGAGATTAAAGACTATTTCTGGGAGTCTAACAGTGTGCAGACTTCTCTTTATTCCACTCTGTTCAACTTTTTTATTATTGTTGGATGCGCGCACACTAGTCCGCTCTGCGTTGAACATTTTGGAAATGCTAAATATTTATTAAGAAATATCAGTTGGAAATGAATTTTATATCAGAGTGTGTGTCATCTGTCAGACCAATGAAGATGTGAAAGGAATTCCTCCTTGGGTTCAGATGTGGCTGATGGTGAGGAGCCAGGAGGTGAATGATGAAATCTCCTCGGTTGGATCCCCTGTGACTATCTGATGGTCATGGTATTGATGTGGGAGGTTGGGGGTGTTGATCTATCTTACCTCTGGAGGCCATGTTATCTATTGTGAGTCAATCTAATGAACGAACAATACGCCTCTCTTCAGATCACGATGGAAGTATCAGGTAAAAACAGAGATGACAGATGTAAAGAATGTCTGCATGTAACACAGATTCTCAGCTGACATGCTGCAGCAGTGTTCCCCTTTAGTTTGCATTGTTTCATCACTGCAGAAATAAAGCATGATGCTCTGTTATGGAACAGTTTGGTGGAACTCAGCTATTAAACCATAATACCCTCCTGTATGTGGAACTCTCCAGCCTTCTGTCCCCTCAAAGATCAGCACTAAAGGATGTTGCTCTTTGAGTCGATGGGTGTTCAGGACTTTGAGGAAGGCCCAGACAGTTCTGGCTGATTCTAACTATCCCTTGACTGATGATTTTAAGCTGCTGCTCTTCCTAAGTGTAGGACAACCAGGCTTAACCCTTACATACTGTTCGGGTCAAATTTGACCCGTTTTGACATTTGACAGCAGTAAAAATACCCTAAACGTCATTCTTTTAGCCTGAAATTTGATGACTTTTCCTAAAGTGACCCAAAATACACAAAAATGAAAATATTTTAAAATATTATACTTTTATACAGGTGCTTCAAATTGTTGTACACTGAGGCTGTTCCGGGTCAAATTTGACCCGTATCTATTGAGATGGATTTTAGATCTACCAGTGTGGGTCAAATCAAGGAAAATGGTGGTTTTAGGGAATCTTGAAACTGTGAAACTGTACAGGCCATGTTTGTGTGTATTTTTTATGGGACAGTGGTGACAGAGTTCAAGGGGGACCTCGACACTGTCAGGAGAACTGTCTGTGTTCCCACCACATTTGCCTAGGTTCCTGCAGAGACAGACACCTGCTGGTCTTTGAAGGGGCATGGGGGAATCTGGAAACAGTGAAATAGTAAAACAGCATAGGAGTGATCATATATGGTGCACAGAGGGAACAGAAGTCATCCAGAGGTCAGAGGGTGCTTTGACACAGACACAAGATCTGCACCTGCAAGCACAAGCACCTGTAATGTAATAAAATAATCTACAAAGTAACACATTTGAATCAATTTGGGTGGGGAGGGAGGTGGTGGGGGGTTCATAACATTATAAAGGTACCTGAGCTGCCATTTCAGTGACTGACATCATGCAACAGGTGATCTGATCTTCCAAGATGAGGAGGTTCATAGTGATATGGAGGAGGATGTGTCAGAGCAGGAAGACAATGTGGAAGAAAACATGGTTATATTATGAATTCCAACAGTTCCAGAATGTTCACGCCATTTTTCCAATTCAATAAAATATATTTAAATCATTATGGCTTTTATGTTTTTATGTCTTATGTAAAACAGGACGTGATACTGTGTAATAGTAGATGTTTTTCTCCAAAAACGAGTGTTGTAAAACTTACAAAAATACACTCTCCCTGCTCTCTGAAACATTTATTAAGGATTAATCATACATTTATTAATGTGACATAGGCTATTTAGACATTATAAATAGATCTGTGGTTTAAAATTTGGTGTAGACACTTACTATGAGGGAATTCTTGACCATACTGTGAAGGCATGAAATATGAACAGTATGTAAGCGTTAAATACTTCTTTGTACCAGCTGGCATTGACCTTTTAAATTTAATGAAGCCCATATATTATATGTTATATATTTATTATAGCCCCTTTTCTTCTGCCCGTTGATTTTTTTATTTGTAACTATTTTGACAGCTTTTATCTTACATCTGTTTTTATTGACTGTTATTTTATCTGTTGCATTGTTGATGTCTGATTGTTAAATTGATTATTGTTGTCTGTTTTATGTTGTTTCATGTTCTGCTGGCTGCACAACAATTTGCCCTTCGAGAATTAATAATTATCCTTGATCCTTGATTTACGTGTCAAAATTCAGCAATGTTTCACCCTAGGTGGAATATTTGGAGATGATTTTCAAATATTTTTGCCTCCATGAGTGGATCTTCTGATTGGAATTATTTGATATTGACCCACAATGCTATTGTTTAAAATCCTGGTAGGTCCAGATCAGGTGGATATATATACCCTCTGCAGCTGAATAAGACATGCATGGCATGCAGGACGCTGTGAGACCCAGGTTAATGATTGTAAGGAGGGAACACTAAGCTGGGCTCACACTAGCGTAGAACGGGGCCATTTTCACCCTGAGTCAGACAATTGGAGGATAAATCTGGTCTGGAGCTTCGGTAAGTCCTGATTATCTAGCATTGAGAGGCGTTCACAGACCTTAAACCTCCTGATCTGCTCCTGGACTATTGGAGTGGCCTTGATAATGTTCAAATATGTTTGATTTTTAGAAGTTAAAATCTAAAAATCAGCACAGTTTCAGCTACAATTAGATCTTAGTTGCAAGTCTGCAGCATTATTATTTAATTTCCATGAGCCCTAGAAATGTAAACATTCACCAGCTCATTCTCTGAGGGGTCGTAGATCTAATGAGGATGTCACTGTGCATGTTTTTTTTTCCAAGCATTGTAAGCAGTCTTTTTATTTCCTCTATCCTACAATGGTAAATAAACCTTTACAAAAACAGTCTGTTCATTACTTTTTGAGTAATCCTGCTAACAGGGAGGCAGACAGACGGACAAAGAAACAAACCAACGCTGATAAAAACCTTCTGTCCTTGGCGGAGGGCACAACAACAGGAAAATACAGACTCACAGGGTGAAGCTACACACTTCTAGTGGGTCATAAGTGATGAATGAGCGATGATGCTAACACTTCAGCTACACACGACCATATTTCCTAATACATTTGGAGATTTATCCACAGTAAAGATGTTGCACATACATCATAGATGGGTTGACTGTTGACCTTGGTGGAGGTATTTGTTCTCTGCCTGCTTTTCCAGTTACTAAATGATACATTTTTCAGTTCCTCAATAACAATTCGGTGTACTGTGTTGTGTTACAGATGCCCCTATTGATAAGGTATAGATATAAGGGTGCTTGATTAATTGGAGAAAAGTCCCCTTTTGTTTGGTGTGAGGGACAATAATAATGAGTCATGCCTGTGACATCAGGAGGCAGAACAACAAATTGTTATACCTGATACAACAGGTATATAGCACAACAAATTAAGTGTTTTTAAGAGATGTAATTTTGGTTAAATATTACAGAGGGTTTATTATAAAAACACTTACCTTAAGATGATTCATTCGGTTTGAGCTAAAAAGCAATTAATTGGGTAAATAGCAGAGCCCGTAATCCCTCTGACTACACACCCATAGCAGATGTAGGGTGAGGGTAGGTCAGTCGACCCCCACCTCACCATGCCCTGCGACTTCAGCCCTGGTTTCGCCTTGCTTGAATGATCAAACATGGTCATTCCCTTGGAACAACAATCTGCTCGCCATTGTGGAGTTACAACCCCACAATTCACCTAAAGATAACACCCGTAATCACACCTTAGGGTCTGTACCCACACAACATTTGCCTTCCCTTAACATATCAAAGAGGACCTGGTTTCACCCCTCCTGACCCCTTGCTGAGTACCAGAGACACACCAGGGTATCAGCCTGCAACTCAGGAGACCATGAGACTGCTTTCTGTTCCAAACCACAGGATCCAAAACCCTGCATGGGTTCAGAAACTGGGAATCAATGAATCAATAAAAATCTGACAATCCAACCAACCTTCCATGCTAAAATGTTCACCATACCTCCTGCCTCTTCTCCTCTTCCTCTCATCACGGAAGTAAGAGAAGAAATGTGTTCATGACTGTGTAAGCATGATTTCTGGGAAGCTGAACTCTGCAACATGTTCTAATGGATCATTTCTGATGTTCTCCTTATCGTTGTGTGTTTTACTCCTTTTGTGATGTGTTTCTTGTTTTGAGTTTGATGAACACATAGTGATGATTTTCTTCCTGTGTCCCTTTGGGTTCATGTTTGTTGCATGTGTGCTTTGATGCCTCCTTCTAGTGGAGAGACTCAATGTCTTGCCTATTGTTTCTATGCCAGCTGGTGATGTGACCTCCTATCTTACAGTAGAATAGAACACGCCCTTACTTCCGGCAGCTGTGAGGCTTCAAAAGCCACGGCGCGAAGCCGCTCGTGCTCTTGCTCCGCTTGCTCCTACCTCCACCTGACATGAACTCTGACTCCTGAACGCGGAGATCCCCGTGACTCCGTGGATAAGCCCGTGCCCTCCTGCCGCAGCAGAAGAGACTTCTTTTCCCTTTTCTTTAAGACTTAGCTCATACAGTTAGATAGCATTCCTCTCCTACAATTTCAGCTAAGAATTGAAGTTCTGCACTTCAACTAAATTATTGGAAGCTCACCTGTGGATCACTCACGCCTGAGTAATTCACTAAGCCCTTCTTTGAGCTGTATTACCGCTTAACGCGCTTCAACGCCGTCAAAGCACGGCCAAGCTGAACACGGCCGTCAGGTCCGGAGTTCACAAAACCGCCAGCCAGCGACGACGCGACCCTCCAACATCCGAGATTCGGGACCAGGATCCGGCAGACTTCGAACAGCATCCTCCGCGAGTATCCGGTCGGCGACCCCTCCTGATAACTCGCCAAGGCGTGCTTTCGTACTTACCCCGGAGACCGGCTGAAAAGTAAGCTAACCCGAACACCTCTGTGTCTTGGAAAGCGTCATAGCTGATCTGGCATTATCACCCACAATTTACCTAATTTAGTTTCCCTTCAAACTTCCCTTAGACCCCCTTTAGTTTGGTTCACATCACCACGCTATCATCCACCCTGTTATAGTTATGTCTTATCCTCTCTCTTTCACTCCGATCTCATTCTGACTATCTTTCTGTCATCATCCTATGTTGAATTTAGTTTTAGTTGTTCTGTGTGCTGTGTTAGATTATCTTTGATAATAAAGTAGATTCTCTTAGACCAAGTTTCTGTGTTGATGACTGGAATCATTAGTTCTTGCGATAGAGGACTCGACTTCCTTCACTTGAGACTGATTGAACGCTATTATTTAGTAATTAATTAATCTGGGTTATATTTACAGCTTTCTTAAGGAATCCTTCCGACCTTAGGAATATAGCTTTAGGAAGGTGGTGCTCCTCGAGGTATTCTTTCATAACCCTACCTGATTAATTAATAGCTTTATAATACGATAATTAATATATGATCATTTTGATCATAATTATTATCGTTAACCCCTTTTAACCCTACAGCTTATTTTGGTGCCCGACGCGTGAGGCCTAGGTTCACACTAAGGTTCCTAGTCAAAAACACAGCGAAATTTAGTCTTTTGTTGGAACAAACTCTTGATTAACACGAGCAGAACTTGTCATGGAGTAGCATTAGGACTTGAGCAACTTTCTTCCTTTCTCTCTTTGAGCAACTTTCTTCCTTTCTTTCCTTGTTCGCCGCTGCGCGAAATTCCTGCCACCGCCGAGTGGAAAACAGATGTGTGTGCATACCCAACTATACCGATGAGTATACTTGTGAGGAAACTGTGAGAATCAGCGCTACGTAAAATTCGGTACATGTATTAATTTAAATAATTTGTAAGGCCCGGGCTCCCCAGATACGGCGAAGAAATCCCGTATCTATATTGAGCCGGATACAAAGACTCTCTGGCTGCGAGTTTCCAGCAGAGACACACTGGTATCCCCCCCTTTTGTTCTAAGTTAGATGAGCTTCCTAACCGCTAGGACAGGCTGAGTAAATCAGTGTAAGGGTTTATTATAACGCTTAAAGATAAAGCGTGTTTTGGTTGCAAGATTGCAACCCAAGTAGTACCGTCACCGAGCGAAGATTTTGTTCAGTTGCTTAAAAGTCAGAAAGTTGCGTAGCAAAGTGCTTAGGGTAGCCACGTGTCGATCGTGGAACCAAAAATTGTGTGCTGATAAACTTTGTTGAGAAACTGTTGATGTGCTTCCTCTGCTCTCCCAGCGCTGTCTGAGGAGAAAACACAGAGTCAGCGCGAGCCATACAGTAGGTGGAGCCTAGTGACGTCCGCACGTGTCGTCATTGCGTAATCATACCCCCCTTTTCCAAAATGGCGGTTTGAGTAATAGCTCCCCCTGGTGAAGCTATTTGAGTTCTGACCGTGTTGAATATATTGGCTTAAGCTTTTAGCCTTTAGCTTAAGCTGCGCGAGCCTAACAGAAATAGGCTGATGCTTTGAACCTTTGCTGTAATACAGCAACGGTGTTGATGTTCCTTTTGAAATAGTCTGATGCTAAAAAGAGTTAGCATAGCATACAAATAGCTGAAAAGCTTAGCGACGCTTCTGTTGTGTTTTCCTGTGGTACTCAAGAAATAATCCAGGATACTTGACCGTTGTGCCGTTGCTAAGATAAATAGAAGCTAGTTAGCCTTTAGCCTTTAGCCTTGCTAGCCATTAGCCATAGCTCATAGAAGCTGTTTTGCCTAAGGCATTGGGACACTACGGTGCTTCAACTACCATTCACAGTGAGAAACATTGTGATGATTTCCTTTAAGGCTAAAATTATTGTAACTAGCTAGTGAGAGTTAATGATACATTGACTTGTTGTAAGACTTTAAAGTCTTATGCCTCTTGTCATTGCTTAATGATAAAGTTGTGCTTCCTGGATTCCTTTTTACACGCAAGTGTTAACTTTAGCTGTTGTTAAACAGTGGTTTCTATCCAGGAAGTGTAGGTCACTGTGAACTCTTACTCTGTGAATGTGCAGTATTGGTGTGTTGCTGAAATCCTTCCGAGCTACGCTATAGAGAGGATAGCAGTGCTTGAGAGCCAGGTGATAGCTGCAGTTAGCTGGAACGAAGACGATAGAACTTTGGAGAGTGCCAGACTCAATAGTGCACCCAGTGCGAACTCAAACGCTGCCACCATGTCTGACGCTAACAGCAACGCCGCCGGCTACGTTGACGACCCTCTCGAACATATTGATGAAGCGATAAATGAACTAACGGGCAATGCTGCCTCCGAGCACATTGAGCGACTTAAAGGCCTACAAATCCTGCCCATAGAGCAAGAAATAACGGATGTAGTATGTAAAGCCCTCACCGCTGCATTCTCATCTAAAGAAAAATTGCCCACTCTAACACGATTAACCGTCCTTCTGTCGGCCCAGGCTCAACACCTAAACTGCTTTTTAGGAGAGAACTCGGTAGAATTAAGACAACAACAGGGTGAAATCAACTCCTTAAGAGAACAGTTAGAGACCAGTAACCAATCCCTACAGGCAGCCGAGAGAAAAATTAGGGATTTAGAAGATGCCATCGCCGACACTGAGTCGGGATCCGCCGACACAGGGAGAAATAACACAGAAGAGGAGGTGACAGTAAGACTACCAGACCCCCAGCTTAGCGAAACCCTCGAGCGCGTTAGCACCGAGCTAACTGCCTCGGAGTCTCAACTCAGAGACACAAAAGCAAAACTCGTTGAGTCTGAACGAAAGGTAGAACACCTCACCCAACAACTCAGGGAAACGCAAACCCTGGTCGCCGAGCACGAAGGAAACCGAAGAGCGCTTCAAGACCGAGTCGGTTTCCTCCACCAAAAGTACGTTGACTCCGACCGAGAACTGCAAGCTACATACCGTGCGCGACAGGAAGACGCCATGGCTTTAGCAGTCGCTAAAGGCGAACTGAGGGTCCTACAAGCCCAATTCGCCGCACTACAGCCACCCGAAGCCAGGAGACTAGAACACAATACAGGCCAGCCTGTTAGTACGCTCGGCACAACAGCTCCCAACACTGACGCGCGGTACGAGACCCCTCCTGCACGAGGCCCGTCTGAGAGAGACCTAGACAAAATCGCGCGAAACATAACTCGTTTCACCCCGAAACCAGGCAACTCGTATCACATCCAACACTATCTCAGTGATATTGACTTCTACCTAAGAAACGTACAAAACGTCACCGTAGAAGATAGAATCTATGTGATCAGAGGAACATCTAGCATTGAAGTGAGCTTGTTCATAGAACGACAACTCCCTGAGACGCGCAACGATTATGAACGCCTTTCACGCGCATTGAGGGAAGAGTTCTCCTACACTCTTAGAAACACCGGTCTCTCCGCCGCTTTAAAAGTTCATCAACAGCGTCAAGAAAGTCCTGAAGAATATTATCAGCGCTTGCGAAACGCATTTTTCGGCTTGAGGAACGAACCTGGTATGGAAGATGACGTCAACTTCCGAGTGCTTTTCCTTGAGAACCTTCACCCTACTCTCAAACACCAGCTTCGCCTCATCGCATGCCCACGCACCCACACTACACGGGCACTCCGAGATCTTGCCTTAAAGGCTTTCGACAGCCAACACCAGGCTTTAAGTAAACCAGGACCCAATGTCTTCAGCCTAAACGCTCAACCTCCATCTTTGGAGCTTGAAGGGGCCGCCACTGGCGACCCACTTGTCTTGGCCCACCAGTCGGGCCCTCCACGGGACTCTGCCTCATTCTATGAGAGAAGAGACCAGCGCGCGACACCGCCACCTTGGGCTAACAGGAATCAGACGCAGTCTAGATTTGACACACGCCCGCGCTTCTCCGACCAGCGTTCAAATAGGTCGCATTCCAATCAGTGGGAACACCACTCAAACCCCAGTTATGGAGACAGTCACCGCCGAGACGCGAGACCCTCGTTTGACCGTGATAGGCCTAACCGAAACGCCCTGTATCCAAACACCTCTGACGAGGAACATGACGGCCCTGACGGTAAACCTACAAAACTAAGCAGCAAAACTAAAACCAACTCAAGCGAGCTCAGTCAGGAAGAAATGAGCGCCATCAAAAGCCTTATCGCCACTTTTAAAAGAGAGCAAACGTCAAAAACTAAGAAAGCTGATCTGTTCGCTTTAACTTCCACCCAAAAAGAGTATGAACTGAACGGTGAGACAGACCCACAAACTAGGATCCAGGAACAACCACCCTGCGAACCAAACCACATTGTCTCGTCCGCCGCGATAGACCAAAATGCAACAGCAACCCCAGATTCGGATCCTACTAGTGAAAGCGAACCCGAAGATCCGGCTGCGACCGCAATCATGGGAGTACAGTTAGAGTCTGACAAAATGACCCAACGCCGCGATAATGGAAGCTTTCAGGGGGACCCACCGGTACGACAATTCTTAGCCCATCTAAAAGCCAAGGGAGTCGCTCGCAAGTTGTACTTGTCAGCCACCCTGGAAGACAGTGTAGCTCACGAAGCTCTCCTAGACACTGCAGCAGACATCACCTTAATGTCCCAATCCCTCTTCGACAGGCTGAGGACGGTCGTACAACGGTCCAAACGAACCCTGGAACTTCGACCCTGCTCGCTAGACCTTCAACCATACTCGTCCAAAGGCGTCACTCTGACTTCCATGGCCCTGATCCACTTCACAGTGGGACCTATGAGCCTTGTTCACCCTGTGTACGTGTCGGCACTTGAAGATATCCCGTTGCTGATAGGCAAAGATTTTCTGGATCGTTTCGAACCGCTCATCGACTTCAAGCAATTGAAGATTTGGGCACAAGTTCAACGACCCTTACCGGTTCCGTCCGCCACCCACACCGAGGCTCATAGCTACACTGTGCAGGTTCAGTCGACCATGACAGCCACAAGTGAACCCATAGCTGAAATGCTTGATGCTCCCGTGCAAACAACCGAACCGACTAAAAGTAGCTTTGCTCAAAAAGAGTCGTTCCTCTGCGCGCTTACTAAACCTCCCAAAGGGTTCAAACACTGTCACACAATCGTTAATGGTATCCACCTTAACGAGACACTGGCACGACCTGACCCCAGTCTGCGACTTGTAAAGGAAACCTCCCGATTTCCCTCAGACCCAGTACTAACACTGGGCACGAACCCCACTGACGTTCCGACACCACTAACCCATGACATGGGGGGGGTGACTGAAGCTGACACTAAACCCAAATCAGACTTCGCGGCACAAGTGCTAGCAGATGCTGATGCCCTCCAAGACAAAGATAAACGGGCAGTGGCATACAACAACAAAACACCACTCAGCACCGGTTTAGCAGCATGCAAAAGGTGCATCGAAGATGTCCAAACAGACGAGATGCCAAGAAATGACCCTCCACAACCAAAACCCCCATGGGAATTGACGGGGACACTGCGGTCCCAAATACAGTACCTTAGCTCCAGCACACAAAAGCACGAGCTACAAAACTTGATGGCTAAACAAATTAGTCAATAATCATTTTGACATAGGGGGGGGGTTGTGATTTCTTTGCCTCAGCAATTACATTGATTGTTGCTCCTTTCTTCAGAATGACGTGGATCTACACTCTTCTGACACTCGTAGCGATAGCCATCACGGCCCAAGCCGACATTGTTTCACCAGGTCCTGACTCAGGTATCATTTTAAAATACCGACCTGGGCTACTGATAACTAACTGCAGACTGTAAAACCAGATCTCAAAGGTTCTCAGTAGTAGGTTCTGTCTTCAGCCTGGGACTTTCTCCTTATAATTCCATCAGCATGACCGCCGTGAAGCGTCATGTTGGGGAAATGCAAGTAGAAATACCCGAGCTTAGGACGCAGATTTTTAAATCAACAACGCAAGCTCCAAACCATAGGCCAAACTGGTAAAGGAACAGTGGTAATCCTTAACACCCATAGTCAAGCTCTGAACAAAACCATCCGGGCTGTAGATACTCTTTCAGTTGTTGCGGTTGACTATGCACACACACAGCTAGTAAACTTGCTCATGTCCGACATGCTCCTTGAAATAAGTTCTTCTGTAGATAGCCTAGCTACGGGACGGATACCTCCCTACCTAGTGCTCCTTAACTTAGATCACTGTATTTTGCATCCGGTGCCTCCGCCTCCTTCAGAGCAAGGTGGACAAGTGCACCAGTAGCGTGGCTAAGATAGTAAGACAGAGAATCCCAGATAAGAGTAGCCCAGCCAGATAGATGAAGTTGAGGAGACTACAGGTGATAGGGGTATCAACCTGTTCCCTGCTCCTACCTTGAGTTAACTAACTCTTGAAGAGTAAGACAAATGATTGCCTTTCCTTTTTCTTCTTTCCATCTTTCCTTCACAAATAACGGATAATGATAACCTCTCCTCTAAGGCCCTAGAATAAGATAACCCCGATTCAGTATAGATGCATGCCTATAGCTGCCCCTAAACTGTTTAACTGCCAGATGCTATGACGCTGACCATCCACAGCCGGCGAACCTCAACGCTTCGACGAAGGACATCACCTGCTACGGCTTGGGATTCCGCCATCCGCCTGCATCCAGCCGTGGGGGGGGGACTGTAGGGTGAGGGTAGGTCAGTCGACCCCCACCTCACCATGCCCTGCGACTTCAGCCCTGGTTTCGCCTTGCTTGAATGATCAAACATGGTCATTCCCTTGGAACAACAATCTGCTCGCCATTGTGGAGTTACAACCCCACAATTCACCTAAAGATAACACCCGTAATCACACCTTAGGGTCTGTACCCACACAACATTTGCCTTCCCTTAACATATCAAAGAGGACCTGGTTTCACCCCTCCTGACCCCTTGCTGAGTACCAGAGACACACCAGGGTATCAGCCTGCAACTCAGGAGACCATGAGACTGCTTTCTGTTCCAAACCACAGGATCCAAAACCCTGCATGGGTTCAGAAACTGGGAATCAATGAATCAATAAAAATCTGACAATCCAACCAACCTTCCATGCTAAAATGTTCACCATACCTCCTGCCTCTTCTCCTCTTCCTCTCATCACGGAAGTAAGAGAAGAAATGTGTTCATGACTGTGTAAGCATGATTTCTGGGAAGCTGAACTCTGCAACATGTTCTAATGGATCATTTCTGATGTTCTCCTTATCGTTGTGTGTTTTACTCCTTTTGTGATGTGTTTCTTGTTTTGAGTTTGATGAACACATAGTGATGATTTTCTTCCTGTGTCCCTTTGGGTTCATGTTTGTTGCATGTGTGCTTTGATGCCTCCTTCTAGTGGAGAGACTCAATGTCTTGCCTATTGTTTCTATGCCAGCTGGTGATGTGACCTCCTATCTTACAGTAGAATAGAACACGCCCTTACTTCCGGCAGCTGTGAGGCTTCAAAAGCCACGGCGCGAAGCCGCTCGTGCTCTTGCTCCGCTTGCTCCTACCTCCACCTGACATGAACTCTGACTCCTGAACGCGGAGATCCCCGTGACTCCGTGGATAAGCCCGTGCCCTCCTGCCGCAGCAGAAGAGACTTCTTTTCCCTTTTCTTTAAGACTTAGCTCATACAGTTAGATAGCATTCCTCTCCTACAATTTCAGCTAAGAATTGAAGTTCTGCACTTCAACTAAATTATTGGAAGCTCACCTGTGGATCACTCACGCCTGAGTAATTCACTAAGCCCTTCTTTGAGCTGTATTACCGCTTAACGCGCTTCAACGCCGTCAAAGCACGGCCAAGCTGAACACGGCCGTCAGGTCCGGAGTTCACAAAACCGCCAGCCAGCGACGACGCGACCCTCCAACATCCGAGATTCGGGACCAGGATCCGGCAGACTTCGAACAGCATCCTCCGCGAGTATCCGGTCGGCGACCCCTCCTGATAACTCGCCAAGGCGTGCTTTCGTACTTACCCCGGAGACCGGCTGAAAAGTAAGCTAACCCGAACACCTCTGTGTCTTGGAAAGCGTCATAGCTGATCTGGCATTATCACCCACAATTTACCTAATTTAGTTTCCCTTCAAACTTCCCTTAGACCCCCTTTAGTTTGGTTCACATCACCACGCTATCATCCACCCTGTTATAGTTATGTCTTATCCTCTCTCTTTCACTCCGATCTCATTCTGACTATCTTTCTGTCATCATCCTATGTTGAATTTAGTTTTAGTTGTTCTGTGTGCTGTGTTAGATTATCTTTGATAATAAAGTAGATTCTCTTAGACCAAGTTTCTGTGTTGATGACTGGAATCATTAGTTCTTGCGATAGAGGACTCGACTTCCTTCACTTGAGACTGATTGAACGCTATTATTTAGTAATTAATTAATCTGGGTTATATTTACAGCTTTCTTAAGGAATCCTTCCGACCTTAGGAATATAGCTTTAGGAAGGTGGTGCTCCTCGAGGTATTCTTTCATAACCCTACCTGATTAATTAATAGCTTTATAATACGATAATTAATATATGATCATTTTGATCATAATTATTATCGTTAACCCCTTTTAACCCTACACAGACAACAGATTAGCACAGTCTCCATGTCTTACTGATTAACCTTCCCTGTGCACCTGACTTTAATCAAGCATTAATTAAGACTGATAGTGATTAGCATTTAGCATCCACTTAATTTGTTCTACATTACGAAGAAAAGGTAAGATCAGTATGAGGAATGGTCTTAAAGAGATTAAAGGTTTAGTATTATTGATCTGGGGTTAATAATTATTTTAAACACACACTGCTGAAACAACTAAGACAAATATGTTGTATGGAGCCTTTTTGACACACATATCTAATGATGGTAATCAATATTATTTGCTGTTCCTTTGTTGCATGGCATTCTCCATCTCTCTCCTCCTCATTTACTCCCATCTCTCTTCTGCATTAATCGGTGATAAATAAATTTAAAAAAAACACAATAAATCAGAAATGGTAGTCCTCTATCCGTCAGATGTTTTGAGATGACTCAAACGATGGCTCACTAGCATGAGGAAAAGATTATGGGTACATTTGTCTAATTTCATGTAGAGGAAGTCTTTGTTTGCATGGACATTTTTACATGCATCACACTGATACTGAGAAACACACAGATCCATATGAATACTTACAGGAACATTTCATTACTGTAACAACCACCTGTCACCTTAAATGAAAAACTACAGTCTAGAATCCATAAGTGACATCGGTTTGAGGAGTGTGTGTGAACACATCCATCAAGTTAGTTGGATAATCATTACAGCTTCGTGGCACAGGGCCCTGATGTATGTGTTTTGGCTATGTTAACTAGTCGAAGTATCCTTAAGCAAGATACTGAACCCCAATTTGCTCCCCAGGCGCCATAAAGGCAGCCCACTGCTCCTCAGGGATGGATCAAATGCAGAGAAAGAATTTCCCCCTGTGGGATTAATAAAAACAAAAATCCAACATGTAGAACCTCAAAATCTCAATTAATATTGAAACAAATGACTTAAGGGGGTCGATGCTTTTTACTGCTGTATTATCTAATCATTCTAATCATCATTGCCTGATCAGGTGCCCAGTTGTATTAACTAATAATAATAATAATAATAATAATAATAATAATGTGGTACTACAGTAACAGAAGACTTAAAGATAATAATACAAATAAAAGCTAACACCTGTAGCTCCTCCCTTCCTTGGTTCCTCCTTCATTGCTTTCCTCATCAATCTCCTTCATCCCTTTTTGTTTCCTTGCTTTACTTGTGCCAGTCAACCCAGTCTCGTGTGTGTGTGTGTGTGTGTGTGTGTGTGTGTATGTGTGTGTGTGCTATTGAGAAATCGTTTAATTGATTTGGGGATCGTCTCAAAAAGCCAGTCGAGTTGATTTGATAATGAAAAGCCAAGGGGATAGACGTGCATTTTTAACATGGTGTGTGTGTTAGTATGTGTGTATAATAATTTTAAAATCTCACCCTTATATTATGGCTGTGATGTCTTTGTTTCAGACTCAGCTCAAGACTATGTTGATTCTGTATTAGCAAGCAGGGAGCACTATGGAGGGAAGAGATCCTCAGAGGCCTGCAGGTGTTTAACTTGGTTTGTTTATGATGCACAGATACGGTCGATATATAGTTTTAGTATACTGGCACGATAACTAGATGTCTATAGAGGCTGTTAGACAAAAGGAAACAAAACTAATATATACCAAATTAATGTCACAGATAAAATGTCATATATTAAATTCCTTCCTTCCTTCCTTCCAGTTATGAGACTGAGGTGCATTTTATTTTATTTTATTTTATTTTTTTACAATTCACACTGGTAGCTGTCGGCTGCCTTTGCTCTTACTGTTGAAAGTGAATCTGTGTCTCCTTGTAATTGCCTGCTGACACCTAAACCAAACCTTCTGCAGAGGGACAGAACCAGCAGATTTGGATTCTGACATGATAGATATCCACAACATCTGAAACATACATGTTAAATGCTATAAAGTAAGCAGTGCACATACACAATGTGTGTTATTGCAAACAGCCGAGGGGGTCTACCCCAGCAGAAAAGGACCCAAGGCGGCGGCTGTGCAAAGATATACCCCTGAGACAATCCTGCACACAGAAGCAAGGTGTAAGATACAAGCTGGGACAGCAGACACTGACTGGCGGGGTTAGTACAGAAACAACGGTGCCGAGAATGGATTACAAGTCCCCACGTCCCGATGGGAGGCACCACTGAACAATAGAGCTAAGAGCCTGCTCTGAGGGATATCAACATTAGGTATGAAAGCTGCTATGATTTCAGTGCAGTTACTGAGTTATGAGTTGGTTCTACAACTTGAGTGCGATTTCTAGCCTATGTTTGTTTTCTTAGCTATTAGCACTTTCAGTTTGCATTGCATGCACTGTAGGGATATACAGACAACCAGAGGTTAAAGTGGGCCGTAATGATGTAGAAAGAAATTCTGGCACCTTCAAAGACGCCTTCTCCTAGAAGAAGTCATTATCCTGTTTTCATGCACGGGTACAATGATGTGGAAGAGGAAGTAAAATAAAATTCACACAAAGGAAAACAATTTGGTCTGTTTATGGTGTCTGGATTTAGAGCGAAGTGAGACATCCGTCCTCACTCCTCGTCTTTAGTGTGTCTGCTTCAAAACGGTAAGCAGGGGTGTAGTTTTGTTGTCATGGGTGTGTTTTTATGTGCTTCCAATAGTCTGCTTACTGATTTCATTTTCACCCTATTTAAATCTTTCTTTCGTCTGTTTGTAAGAGGCGTGTTTAATCTAATACTGTTATTATTGCCTTTTACTTTTGTATTTTTCTTTATTTTGTGATGAAGCCAATCACATCGTAATTTCCTTCTGCTGTGTACCTATCTGGTGGATAGTGTTATGCCCAGCTCGTCCAAGAGCATAACAAAGAAGGGAGGTCCACTCAGTAACCATTCAAGTGATCAGTAAATTTATTAAAGATAACTCAACAGAAATTACTATAATGTGCGTATCAGTCGTCAGTGATGAAGTGCAGGTGTTGAATGCAACGAATCTTCCAAACAAATCCATAAAGAGAACAAAGGGCTACTCTAACACAAACAAACCAAACAAAGTCATGTTGGGTGCCTCGGGGGCACCAACCTTCTAGGAGGGTGAGGGAGAGGGCCATCTTGGAAATGGCCCAGCTTATATAAACTGGAAACAGGTGATGTGAGTCACTTAAAGATGTGGGAGGGACCTGGCTGGCAAGGAGGACCTGAAAGAGAAAACAGAGGCAGGCCAACCAGGAACTGAAAGGTGGCCCAGGGCCATCACACCCTCCCTCATAAGACAAAGACCCCCACTAAAGGGTCTTTGTAAAACATGTTAAAAAACATCTCAAAAAACCTGAGAGCCAAAATTAAAGCCAAGGTCTCCTTCTCCACGACTGAGTAATTTAATTGGTGACGATTAAACTTACGCGAGAAGAAGCAGACTGGATTCTCAACTCCCCCTTCCCCTTCCTGCAGGAGGACAGCCCCAGCACCAATGTCACTGGCATCCACCTGTATCTTCAAAGGTTTGTCAAAGACAGGGGCTGCAAGAATAGGAGAGGAGCAGATCAGGTTTTTTACACATTCAAATGCAGCTTGGCAGTAAGAAGACCAGACAAAAGGAGTGTTTTTCTTCAGCAGGTTTGTCAGTGGAGCCACCACAGTGGAAAAATAGTGGCAAAAACTGTGATAATACCCCACTGAATACCACAATGTCATCTAAGTAGGCTGAACACCCTGTCAAACCAGCTAATACTTTGTTTATTAGACGTTGAAATGTTGCGGGAGCGTTCCTGAATCCAAAAGGCATTACAGAGTAGGAGAACAACCCCCAAGGTGTAATGAATGATGAAATTTCTTTGGCTCTTGGTGTGAGTGGCACCTGCCAATAACCCTTCAAAAGATCCAGTTTTGACACATATTTTGCACTACCCACTTGATCAATACAGTCCTCTATTCGAGCCACTGGATAACAATCAGGTTTGGTTATGGCAATTAACCTTCCTGTAATCAGTGCAAAATCTATCTGTCCCATCAGCCTTATCTGCCAAGAGACATGGAGAGGCCCAGCTCGAGCATGAAGGTTCTGCTATCCCATGTTCCAGCATGTACTCTACCTCCTTCTCCATGCGCTTATGCTTCTCTAAATGCAGTCGGTAGGTCCGCTGTCTCACAGGCGGAGCATCATCCACCTCTATGTCATGTTCCATCACATTGGTGCGTGATGGTGTATCTGAAAAGAGAGACAGGTGAGACTTAAGCAACCTCACCAGATCTGCCTGCTGAGTGTCTGACAGATAGCTCAGCGAACTGCGAAGACTGAATGACGATAAAGTTCATCTTGAAAATTGGGTGTCATTTTTCTGACAATTTGTTATAATAGAAAATACTAGTCAAAAATGTATTAAATGTCTTTTAGCTCCGTATGGTGACACTATTTATCATCCCCTTTTAAGGTGGGAGGTGGCAGTTTATGGGATGGCAATGTAAGAACTGCACGTTTGTGGCTTCATCAAAAGTGGAACTTGAGGTCCCTCAAAGACCAGATGGGGATGTGGAATTACAAGTTGACCTCTATGAAAAACCAAATCAGGTCCCTCAAAGACCAGATGGGGACGTGGAATTACGAGTGGACCTCTATAAAACACCAAATCAGGTCCCTCAAAGACCAGATAGGGGCGTGAAATTACTAATTGACCTCTATGAAAAACCAAATAGGGTCCCTCAAAGACCAGATTGGTACGTGGAATTACTAGCTGACCTCTATGAAACACCAAATCAGGTCCCTCAAAGATCAGATGGGGACGTGGAATTACTAGTTGACCTCCATGAAACACCAAATCAGGTCCCTCAAAGACCAGATGGGGACATGGAAACACTGGATGAAGACCTGGAAATAGCAGTTGAAGTCCGTGAAACAACAGATTTGGACCTTGAAACAACAGAACACAAAACATCATATGATTGCTTTGAAGAATCATATTATTTCGAGGAAACTGTTGAGAAATGTCCCTGGCGGAAGAAAGTCAAAAACCCTTTTCATAAAAAAGGCACAACGTATGGGAGCAGGGAAACACTCGTGCACGAGCAGGAGCCAACACCAGAGACACCGTCTTTGTGGAGGCAGTTCAACTACTAGAGGTTATGAGATGCCCCGTAAATTCAATGAGGCATTAAAAGTCTTATAAAATATCACCATTAATAAATTGATGAAAAAGATACACTTTGTATGTGTGTGTTTGTTTATATTCAGCTTCATTTCACAGCAGTAACTGTCATTTACCTCGGTAAAGGTGGACAGATATTCACAGATTAAAACTTCCTGGATCAATAACTCATTAGTGAGACATTGTAAAAGCACAAACAACACCTCTTTCGTATTGCAGTAAAGTAGACAAAGAGCTTCAATCTCATTTCCATTAAATTCAATCAACAAACAATTTCCCAGCTGGAAAAATAACGTTGGTCCCAATGTGAGGGCGGCTGTCAGAGGAATGCACAGGGACCGTCTGCAGAGTGCAAAACCGAAAATCGGCCCACTGATGTATTTTGGTTAAACTACAGCAATGTTTAGTAGAATTTTGTATAATTTATTGATTTTTTTTTTTTTTTTACAGAGGAAAACATTGAATAACTTCCCTCTTCTGCAGTGTGAGGATTCACTTCACACAACAGCGGTCCCCTGTTGGTTAAACTTCAGCAACGAGCTGGGACAACTTTGCTTTTAAGGAATTAAAATAACTATAGGGCCACTAAATTCAGCAGTGGTTTTATTCTTACCCCTAGGGGTTATATTATTCAAAAACACATTTGTCCTAATGTGTTGCCATTGTATAACTATCAGGAAGTGGTCACATATGTGTTTCTACAAGCTTGTTTTGTAGACGTTAAACATCCCTGAGGGTTGGCATCCATTTCTCTCATTTAGATTTGTGGAAACTTTCTCAGTTTGTCCTCCAAGTACAAATTGAGAGAGTTTCCAACAATTATTTACAATCAGTATTTGCTGTTCACTTTTACAACTGTGGTGCTCATGTTTATTCACATTCTAATATGTATAGAAAAGATGTCATGCAGCTGAACTGGACATGAATTTAGGGGGGACAGCGCATCATTTGATGATCATTTTGCATTTACAGACTAGGTGATGTAACTTGATTTCATAAGTATTGTTTCATTTGATATATCTTTTCTCTTAGAACCATATAGTCACATCACATACTGTACACACTGTACTGCTGGCAGTGAATGCATCAGCCCTGGCATCAGTCTTTCATTGATATGTCATAGAGCTAATGATGGAATGAGATTGAACATATTTTAAGTATGTGATAAAATATGAATTTATTAAACAACGTATTTTCTGGTACTAGTCTGACTCTATCTACTCTAATACTGGAATATCTGCCAAATCCCAATTTAACTCCGACACACAACTACACGCACAGTGTTGTGTACCGCCCTTTCTACTCAAAACTACACAAAGCAGTCTGCTATGTCCTCAGGTATTCTTCAATTTATTTTTACACTGACACAGACTCCATGTTCCAGTCCCCTTAAATAACAGTATCATAAGAACAAAACAAATGAAGACAGATAAGCACCAGCAAGTATGACCTCAGCCAAACCTGGGATGTCTCAATTGATTTCGAGCCCAGGTGCCTGAGTGCCGGTGATGATTACCTCAACAGCCTTAACGTCAGGCCATCCT
This sequence comes from Chaunax sp. Z400, assembly GCA_037577475.1. Classification (NCBI taxonomy): domain Eukaryota; kingdom Metazoa; phylum Chordata; class Actinopteri; order Lophiiformes; family Chaunacidae; genus Chaunax; species Chaunax sp. Z400. The sequence continues at coordinate 20,688,238 of CM075194.1, forward strand.
CTTCAACTAGACACTCCAATCATTGAGCTTTCACTCTCAAGGAGCAGTGGGATGGTCTCCTACTGTATATCATGGCCAACAGCGGAAAAAAAGGGAGGGGGAGAGAGAGAGAGAGAGCAGGCGTTCCCGGATGAATGATGAAAATCAGTGCCCCATTTTGGGTGTGTTGGGTAGCTCTCAACTCCAGGGCATCGATGTCCCTGGTGTCCCACTGGTTCTCAGTCCTCAGTGTGAACAAAGTGGGACCTGATCTCTAATTGGTATGCAGGTGATGCATGAGCTGAACATTACAGGGAATGGAGCGAGGGAGAGAGAACATTGCTCAATCATTCCCTAGCAAATACAGCGAGGCAGAAATGGGGAGCATGAGAGACTGTGAGGGAAATCAAAGAATAAAAGTAATGGCAGAAAGTCTGTTAAAGTGAAAAGAGTGAGAGAGGCAGGGGGCGAGAAATGCATTTGATTCTCTATTGTATAGTGAATAATTTTAAAAAAGCAAGAAGGAGCAGCTTCTCGCATTTGGATTAGGCCTTTATTACAATTCAACATGTCAGGTAATTATTGTCACCTTTGAAAAGGAATTATGCACAGAACAATGGGTGAAGCAGTGTAACTTGATTTGTTAGTAAAATGTTACTTTCTGTATCATCATTAAACACCAAACTACAATTTAATCACACCATTTCCCACAGTATTTACATCCTGTTTGTTCATGGAATAGTTTGACATTTTGGGAAATATGCTTATTTGCTTTTTAAATCTTTATCACATTCACTCTCATGTCTGTGCATGGATATGGAGCTCGAGCCTGGAGGTGATTATCTTAGCTTAGCATAAAGCTTAGCAGGGGGAAACAGCTGGCATGGCTTTCGCCAAACTGCATAAGACTTCTAAAAAAACTCATTAGTTAACACAAAGAATGTGTAGTTGATTTACACAAACAGCACTGCACAAAACCAATCTGAGTATTTGTTGATGAGCCAAAGGCAATCAGTGAAAAGCTTGGACAGAGCCAGGCTAACTGTTTCATTATGCTATGCTAAGCTAATCAACTCCTGGCTCCATCTTCATAGGTAATGAGATGTGTTCAGACAGATTTATATCCACCATTCAGCCCTCTCTACATCAATCTGATGTTCTATGTGGGTTTGGGATGCCAACATTGACATCAATCAATGCACTGGCTGGGTACCAAAGCCTGATCAACTGCTTGTAAGGCAGCTATGCTAGCCACTATACCAATACACATGGGTGTGTTAGATAAAATCTATCAAAATATGCTTTTTAATCCATCCATCCATCTTCTTTGCAGATTGACTGGAGCTGGCATTGGGAAATAAAGACATTCTACAATAATACTTTTATTAAAAGAATTATTTTAGCAGTAATTTGGACCAAACAACAATCCATTTAATATTTGAAATATGTTTATTAGTCACCTTGTCACACATCACACATCACTGATAACACTAATTGAACTGGAGTGAACTGTGGTGAATGTGATTGAATAAAAGAAAATAAAACTGATGGAATAAAATCATATGGGTTCAGTGCAAATTGCCATCTCAGTGCTTGCATGCCTTACAAATGACAACTACATGTTTGTGCTCTTTGCACACAGACCTGGTGTACTGGGAACACCCGCGTCTGACTTTTCTGTCTTTGGCAGCTGGGCAGATCTTGCTCCTCTTCCTCTTCCCTCGGTCCTCCTGTCTGATGTCCTCCTGTGGCTGGGTGGTGGCTGTGTTTTGTTTTTCTACCCCACAAAGAAAAGTTGTTTTTTTTTGCAAAGATACAGCAAAGAAACACTCAGTCATGCATGAAATAACATAGGGAATGAATACGGGTCACTTGTGACCCATGTTGTGCGTTAGAAGGGTCGTGACACAAAAATGATTTTTATTCAAAAAGTAATGAAGTAAAAATCAAAAACAAGATCATTGAGGGATACCTGGAAAATTGAATGATGAAATAAATTAATTGAAAAGATATAGGAAATAAAAACTTAGTGGGGCCACTTTTGACCCATTTTGTGCATCAAAGGGTTAAACCTTTTTCCATGCAGATTTCCATGAGACTTGGGAGGATGGGTCTTGGGTCAGAATAGACCCCATTAAATTTTAGTGCAGATCCAGACAAAGGGGCAAATACAGGATTTTCTTTCACTTTCTTTACCATTGAGAGGGAATAATCCATGGATCTTGATGAAAACAATCAGACACATTTAATGGGGTTGTTATCTATGAGTGTGTGCAATTTGGTGCTGATCCAAATATAAATCTGGATTCAGTAGATTTAAATGTTTGGCTGTTGGGAATCCAATATCCTCATAATTTGATTATGGATAAGGCCTAACTGAATTAAAAAGGACTTTATTTGTATTTGGAGTCTGATCACCAGAAGCAGTATAATATTATTTTAACCCCAATTACTTTAATGTGATGGAATGACCATGTTACCGACTGCACTAAAAGTGAATATGGCCAACAAATGAGGGGCTTGTTTGTTGATATGACATGAAAACAGGCTGCTGCTTTTCAGGCACTCAAGCAAGCTCTCAGATTTCTGTGTGGAAAGAGAAAGTAGTGTGAGCAAATTTGTGCAATTACACACACAATGTACTAAATTCCTTTTTCACTTTTCAAACCTCGACCTGCCAGCATTGCTTACCTGATGTAAGTAGGCCATGTAAATTGCAGTGTCTGCCTCCTGATTTGGCTATTTTTGTACACTCAGAAACACGGTGCATTGTGTCCAAATGTCTACTTGGATGTTCCGCATTACACAGAAATGATGGGATGGATCAAACAGAGGTGTTGACTGATCCACCTGGCCCATTGGTCTATGCAGACACAGTTGTGCCCCAAATCCCTAATGGAGACCATTCCAGCATCATATTATCCAGAGAAACTGTCCACAGCTCAGGGTACCTGTCAGGTTTTTTTATCCTCTCCCTTTTTCACATTCACTCCGTTCCTCTCACACTGTCAAGCCCAAAAATGCATGCTTACTGTAGCTGACACTCAAACAGAAAAACATTATGACCAACTGTCACACCCACACTGGCTCCCGTTCTAAAAATGATTGCAATTACGAGCCATCAGGAGCTGCTCAGAAAGCAGACCAGTGCCTTCAGGAAATGGTCACTGCTGATTTCAAACTGGCTTACTGGAGACTGGGGTCTTCCTATCTGGTGGGCCAGTGTTGGATTTTTAATGTGCCTATGAGGCAGGATGCGCTGCCTGACTTCAAAACAACCAGGATTCCTTGCTCTGGAGATTTGGATGTCCATGTCCATTGAAGGTTGAATAACAGTGAAACTTCTGCACATAGTCTCCCTCATTATCTAATATTGCATATGATGTTAAAGGTACAGAATATGGACAAACATCACAAGTCCCATATTTTAATAAGTACATAATATGTACAAAAGTATACGGACACACCTCTTAATATGGAGGAGGGATAATGGTATGGGGTTGTCTTTCAGGAGTTGGACTAAGTCCCTTAGTTCCAGTGAGGGGAAATCTTAATGCTTCAGCATACCAAGACATTTTGGACAATCTATGCTTGCAATTTTGTGGGACCAGTTTGGGGAAGGTCCTTTCCTGTTCCAGCATGGCTTTGCTCCAGTGCACAAAGCAAGGTCCATAAAGACATGGTTTGGTGAGTCTGATGTGGAGGAGCCTGACTGGCCTGCACAGAGCCCTGACCTCATCCCCATCGAACACCTTTGGGATGAACTGGAACAGAGATTTCGAGTCGGGCCTTCTTGGCCAACCTCACAAATACTTTCCAGGATGAAAGGTAAAAAATTCCCACAGACTTTCCAAACTCTTGTAGAAAGTCTTCCCAGAGGAGTGGAAGCTGTTACAGCTGCAAAGGGAGGACCAACTCCATATGAATGTTCATGAATTTAGAATGGGATGTCATAAGAGTTCCTGTTGGTATAAGGGCCAGGTGTCCCAATACTCTTGTACACATAGTGTAGATCCATTCAAACCACAGAATAGAGGCTTTTGAAGTACTTATTTCATCTTTGCTTGCATATTAATAGATTGAGTGAGATAGAAGGAGTCAGCCTGTTCCACATATCCCTCACCAAACAAAGACATGATCAGCTTTCATCTAGGATGTGATCTCTGGTCTCACAGGCGACAGTCTTGTGTACGACCATCACCTAATCTGACTGTCACCTCTATAAGGCTACATTTGTGGATTCTATCACATTGTGCATTTACTCTGATCGTCTGATACTGATGTGAGTGTGTTTGTGTTGGAGGTACATTCAAGAGCGGTATACCCAGATGGTCGAGTGCACCATCTGCGTCTGGAGGAGATGCCAAGCGATGTGCCAGAATGCTGGTATTTGATGCTATGGGAAATGAGTGTTCAAGGAGTAGAAATATTAAGAATTCATGACAGGGTCAACTTTCCTCCATGTCAGACACAGGTTAATATTCCATGCAGAGTATTTCTTTGTAAGTAGCAGGTTATAAAAAAAACCATACATGCAACATGAGAAATATAAGGAGATGAATGCCAGTATTCATTATCATCAACTTCATGATTTTCACACAGTGAAAAAAGAAGTTTAATAAAAATGTTTGTTCCATCCTTTGTTGAGATGGATTCATTATGAAAGCTCAAACACAGTAAGTGAATCTGTAATTTACCATGTCCACATGTGAGTGTCTGTTAATTCCCAGTTCAGAGTTTATTTGCTTGTATTTGTCGTGTTTTACGATCATATTGAACAGTTTATTGCAGGTAATTGATGCTTTGTGGCTCTACATCACTCTGCTTCTTTACTATTCTACCGAACCTCTTGTATCTGTAGTTTATTAGAGCAGGTAAAATGTCTTGTCTCTATTTTAACAAGGAGATAGTTGTTTACGTGTTGAGACAAGATCTGTAACAAATCAACCATATTATTAACTAGAATCTAGAACAGTTGCAGAATAGTGCATACTGTACCTCCGCTAAGGCCAAACAGTCCCCTTTAATGCAATCAAGCCTTTTCCAAAATTTACAGAACAGGCTATTCTCTATGAAAGATTATTATTAAATCCAGTGGATTAAGATTTTTATTTTTTTATCCGTACCAACTTGGACACTCACAAAATATGCCTGTTTTATATATTGCCTGAGAGATATTAAAGAAAATGCTGAAAAACTCCCTACCACATAATGTTAAAAGTAAAAATAAATAAAATAAAAAGAAATCCTGGATCCGCCCCTTTATCTGGATCCACATTAACATTTCATGTGGTCTATTCTGGTCCCCTCCCACCAGGTTTCATGGAAATCTGCTCAGTAGTATTTGTGCAATTCTGCTGACAAACCAACCAACAAACAAACATAACATCATGAGGTGAATATTAATAATGTTTCAATTAATTCACAAATGAATTTCAAAGCTAAAAAAATACACCAACATCCTGCACAATGGCAAAACGATGCCAGCATTTCATCTCAAGCTTTGGGGATGGGACACTTTTATACATGAGACACCCAGACTGTAGACAGCAAACACATGCAAACGACTTGTGGAGTCGACACTGCAAAGCAGAACTATCATTATACAGACACAGCATTTTATGGCAGGAAATCAGTTCTTCTACCTAATTGTAAAGCTGCAGGCTGAACCAAAGCTCAACCTAACATACAGGAGATTCTGTGGAGCAGCAGATTTTGGGTAATTCTCTGTGCGTTTGTCACAATTCCGTTCAAATTACACATAGTTATTGGGCACCTGCAGCTTTCTTTTTGTGTAATGGTAGAAGGCCCAAATGTATTTCAGGTGACATACAGTAAGTGTGAGAAGTAATTCAGAAGAAGAATGGATGCCAGGCTCTTTGGTCTTAATGCTTGTTTGTGCCCTACTGGGGTATTCAGCCCTTTCCTTCTTGTTCTCCTGTCACTCTGCACTACAGCTCTGAACCCAGGGGTGATTTGGATGTTAACAATCAGCTACACTTACATCTATCATGCGAACACCTTCCTCCCATCCACCCTGCCTCCCTCCTGCAGCAGTATACACATGCAGCATTTTCACCCGCAACCACTCCCAGTGATTTCTCAGCCATGTGCAGGTAAGTGAAGTCTAATCTGCTGTATCTGACAGCTGACAACAGTGACTAAGTGCCCAAACATTTGCTATTGACTGTTTCCCCAGGGCAGCTGCCATTGATGGACTGGAAGAGGTAACAATGTTGTCCTCCAGGGAGAGCAGACCAGGCCCACCCCCGTACCCCCCGTCCTCCCACTGCCTCTGGTCACGCAGTATGGCTGGTGAGTCAGAGCAGCTCTCGCACTAAGTGGGCGTCACGTCGGTTGCCACTTGATCTTCTCAGCATACATAATTAGCATAGCTGTATAATCCCTGAAGGGGCTTCCACTGAATTTGCGTGTGTGTGTGTGTGTCAAATGCAGAGATTTACAGAAGCCAATCCAGAGAGAAAAAGATGGATAGAAGAAGAGAGACGAATGGAGAGAGAGCTTCATTATGTATTCTTCAGCAATGAGAAGAGTGGTTTTACATTTGAAATGATTTTTCACACATACCAAAAGCGCAATTGCCTGCAATGACCTTAGAAATTAAATGGCCTGGGTGCTTTTGATTTGACTGCTAGGTGGCAGTGCAGCACGGGGGCTGTGTATGTGTGTGCATAAAACCTTTTCATCTGGGAGGACACTGCTCTCCCTGGCCAGTACAAACCAGATTAGGGGGATAATCCTGATTTAACAGGCTTTATTATCTTTTATTTTGTAGTTCTGAGTTTCTCTCCCATGAGGCTTATGAGGATTGTCCATGAAAACTTTGAATAAAACATGGCTTAATTTGATTACAGCAACCTCAAACTTCACTTTCCCGGAAACTGGAGGTCCAAACTGGAAGGTGTCCCTATTCCTGTGGGCCCAGTTAGAATAGTGCATGTTTGTTCAGTGGTCAGTTTTAGAGCAGTGTGGCCATATTTGTTCGAATAATTGAATTATGGTAATCAGATTCTCTCTGGTGCTCAAGCTCTTTGAGGAGGGCGGAGGGGGATGGGGGGGGGGTGTCTTTGATGGTGCTGATTTCAGTGTAATTGAGAACAAATTGATTTTCCTTACATTGCATTACACCGCATTGAGTGACCATAATTTAGTTGCAGGTTTCAAGGAAATCAAAGTGGTCAGTGACCAGGGGTAATCTATGCTGTTGATCTTTATATTAACACATCTGGGGCAGAAAGCCTCTATCTGGTTCTGCTGCTTGAGCCTGAGCAGCCCAAGAGGCACATGAAATGATAGCGCTGAAATGATCAGGGGCCGGCTCTCTCCTGAAGACATTTCTGCTTGGCATATGTCTGAGTGCATTTGAATGAGGCAAAGCAGACTGAAGTGTCTCATCCTCAGTCTTTGCCAGCCCAAATACATACCTTTATTTCAAAGAGCGCTTGCTCCACAGAGGCGTGACACAAAATTGCATCATTTTTACAAGGCCTTGGAACTTCCTCGCTAATGCAAAAGAAATTGCTGCTGCCCTCAGAAGTAAATTTGCATCCCACACTTCTTTTTCATCGCATCCGATCTGCTTGACATGTGGCCCAAATATGACCGCCAAATTCACTAGAGTGGCGATTAAATGTGCTCCTCTCTCTCTATCGCCCTCACCGTCAGTTATGACTGTTTACAGTCACTAACCTGCTTCTACAAGCTGTAGTATAGCCTGTGGAGGACTTTATCGACGTGTACGCTCATAACTCAGGCTGGAGGTGCTTCACAGACCGTCATCTTTTACCAATTCATCCATCTCCTCTATGGAGCCCTGCAGGTGACCCGCAGATAAATCGCATATGGGGCCTTGCGAATGTCTCCAAGGACAAAATTAGATCGGTAGGTACCTGTCAGCCTCATGAAAAATGGAATGGGCCTGTTCTTACTCGCACTGGGCTAAGCCGGGGGTTTACCTATACCTGAAAACGTTGAGGAAAGCAGCTAAACAGCAGGACAGTCAATGAAACAATGGTCCTTCTGGCTTCCTTTGCCTCCAAGACGAAATACCATAAAGAACATCCTCTCATCAGCTGAGAAAGGCTGGTCATTGTTCTGCACATAATAGCAGCAGCTGGACAACAAATGCTGATACCTGCATGTCAATTCACTTACAGGATGAGAAGACCTGACCCATTTGAATGAAGAAGCAGGCATGCTGTGGACAGAGAGGAGTGCACATCCCTGGTGTACATAGCCGCCGGCAGTCTCTCCTGGAGACCAATGGTGTTTGTTTACTTTAAACCACTCCATACTGAGGCTTCCACATTGATTCAAGGCAGTACGAATCGGTGTGCTGGTATGTGATCAGCAGCCAGTGTTGTGCGATGTATTACTTTTGATGCCTGTTTCTCCGGATATCTCTCTCCCTCTGTCTCTTAGAGCTGCAGAGTTCATGAGGAGTATAGGAGGTTGAAGCGATACATGTGCATTCATCCACACGTCAGGGAAGTCATTACCATTGCAAACTTGTGAAGCAGCCAGGCCTTGGGGAAGGAAGATTGCCCACCTACTATCCCGATCCCTCTGAAGGGCCTCAGCTGGGATTTGGCGGAGGCCTGTGAAGTCAAAGCACCAGCTCAGCAGAGACCATGGCTGGTTCTCATCCTGGAGACAGGAATTTAATGAGATGATGTACTGTGCGCATGCATGACTGCCATTAACACAAAACACAGTAACCGTCACATAAGCAGAGGGTTAGAGAGACGATTCTCTGATGAGGAAAGATGGCGAATCCCTTGTTGCACCCATGATCTCGGAGTTATTGAAACAGAACACGATTTAGCTAATAAAATATATATTACCTGATACTGTGGACAGAAATGAATAAATTATACACATCGTTCCCATTTGATCACAAAATGATCTACTTTAATTGCTGCAATACTGTTTCCAGTTGAGGCCCCAGAGCTGATGAATTGCTACTGACATAACCAGGTATATTATCAAAATGTATGCAATACCAAGTGACTATATGAAAGTAAATATGTCATTATTAACATATTTAAGAGAGCTCAAAGGAAAGCTTCAATGAAGGAACAAGACAAGCATTCAATAAAATGAAACCATTAAAATGCAGAATTAAGCAGGCCAGCCAACCAACCAACTGTGCTACTTATTGGCAGCATATGGTAACCAGGTCCTGGTCAGCCTTGAGTCTGTTCAGAATGCTATGCAGTGATGCAATATTAGCTGCAAGCTCACTACAAGCCATAGCGGTTACAATTAAACCTGAAAAATTAAGGACACAAAATCATAACAGAACAAAACTTTCATTTGAAGCGAGAAAAATGAAAATGTAAATCTGCATTTTGACACAGTCGTCAACAGAGTTTTCACAGACACGCCAGAATTTACATGATTCACATGAAAATCAACATACGGACACAAGTACGGCTAAACAGCTGTTTTCATCCTTCATCTCTACCTGCTTTCTCATTATGGCTTCTTAAAAAGCAACGTCAATGTCATGAATCACAACCCTTGATAAAAGCAACCTATTTGTTACAATACTATATTAATTCTCTTCAGCTATGCCCGAGTGATGCCTGAAGTGAGCATCAGAACAGCCGTTCTGCTGTTTGCATCTCTCTGATCTGCTGTAGAGAAGCTATCAGGCTAGAATTTACTGCTAATTGCAAATCTTTCTTACCATGGAGGAGCTTGCGTTTGCAGAGTGTGCTGCCGTGTTTGTAACACTCACTGACTTGCTTCTTTGGAGAATGTATTGGACATCCCCTGGTGTTTCAGAGAATACTGGAATGGACCTAAATACCTCTCCACATGCTTATATGGCTCTCTATTCAGAAGCCTGTGCCTCACGCAAAGCTTCAAAAAAACACTAACATATTCATCCAATAGCTACCTTGAAAAGCACATTATATATAAAAAAAAAAACAAGGATCTAACAATATGTTGCTTTGAACAGTCTGAGGCTCTGTGTCCTTACTGAGCACAGAACATAGTGTATTTTCTGAAACACCAGGGGATGAACGCACATTCTCCAAAGAAACAGGAAGTTAATAAGTGTTACCAGAAAAAAGAAAAGTGCTACAGACTAACCACGGCTGAACACTCTGCTACACTACATGAAGGAGTTCAATGCCTCTCCCTGTGTCCACTGTGCCGTGCTTCAGAACAGCCACTAATTATATGTCATGTTCCAAGACATCACATGTAAAGCAACCATGAAAATTGCATGTAAATCAAATGATGATCACACAGCTACGTGAATTTATAAATTAATAGGATTAGGATGTAAGAAGATGTGACTAGATTCAAATTGGCGTGTACCAATAAATTAATATTTTGCTGCAATGTATTTTTATGGTGTGTATGACAATTTAATTCATTCAGCTGCACCTCAAGCACAGTCAAACAGACTGAGGAGCACATAAAGTAAATCAGTGTAAGGCTGTAGGATGGATGCATGTATATACTATACGATATATATGCTAATGTAGGATGATATTAGTGTATAAAAGCACAATGAAACTGCTTTGACATCTCTTGCAGCTGACAGGGATAAAAAAAAAAAAGGCTCAAGCTTCGGACTCTGAGTGAGACGGAGGAATTGGGGATAATCCGCAAATCTCAGAGCGAATACTCATCTCCCCTTGATCTCTGCATCTGCAATGACTTCAGGTGGTTGAACGCAAGAACGGTGAAAGACGCACATCCATCGCCTCATCAGACAGAGGCATTCACTGTATTTGGTGGCGACGTGTTCTTCTCCACAACGGACCTCACATGAATAGAAGAGGATTGCTCCAGGGCCTGACAAACAGTTCTGCCATTTTCCTGCATGGTGATGAGAACTTCACAAACTATCATTTCAGCTAAAGCTAAGCCACTGTTCAGCCATGTAGCTGAACCTGCAGTACCACACAAAGAGGCCGCGTGAGGCGATCCTCCAACTGACTGGACTGATGAGTGCAGAGAAGCATTCAGGACTTTGAAGCGAGAGCTTGTGAACGGTGTCACATGAACCCATCCAGATGTTGATGCCTCCTGATGGTCTAAGGAGCCGTCCTCTTACGGTTGTCTCCTGATGGAAATGTTGCCAGACCTGTGGCATTTGCCAGTAAATTACTTTCACACTCCGTGCTGAACTATCCTGCTCATCGGCTGGAGTTTCACGCTCTCAAATGAATGGTTAATGGTTAAAAGGGTGGTCTTTCACCGTTGGATGGATAATAATCCACTGACACACGTCTTGACCCAGATGCCACTGACTCGCTATGGCGATGCTCCAGGAAAAGCCCAAGGAAGTCAGTTAACATGCTATAACTGTGATATAAATGCTATATCTGCGGTAGGTGAGTGCTTTACATTCACAACTATAGAACTCTATGATTATGCCATATTCGAATTCTTAATGTGCAAGTTTATGTGTGAACAGATAAAGGTAAATAAAGACTGCAAGAAAAACTACAGGGGTATAGAGTAATTACAGATTATTTAAAACCATGTACCCTCAGAGGTCTTTCTATCAGCATATATGAAAAAATCACTGTTGTTGAATTAATACAGTCATGACTGTCACAGTAATGACATCACCATTCAGCTGTTGTTCTTCTCTTTATCGGTTTTCCTCAAACCTGCAGGAAACTTTGAGCTGTGTGTACCCAGACTGGCTCTCCTGCTCTGGTCAAGTTAGAGAAAGCTTTGACCAGAACACACACGCATGCAGGTCCCAGCACGTACACACACACAGCTCAAAACCACACACACAGGCAGGAGGAAAGGAACTAAATTAAAACGGGGCAATGTTTTGGTGAAATTCATAAACTGTAACATGGACAATCTGCTACTGTAAAGCTACGTAAATTGTGATTTTTCATATTTCTCTTTATCTCTCCATTTATTTTTTTGTCTGTTGCCTAAAGTATGCGTCAGTTTTCTTTGTACAGTGGATTTCTCACTTTAAAACAGAAAATGGTCATGAATATAGTTTAGATACATCATGAAATCTGCTAAGGTAATATTGCCATGGATTGCATGGTAACATAAAGTGTGGAACTGTATCAAACACAAACTGCACATTTTTTCTGTTGGTTTCATTTCACATATTTCTAAACTTGGAGGAATTTTGACTTGATTTTCACTTGTTATTTAGAAGACGCACAATATAAAAAAGACTCACATAAGAATATAAAATGATGTATTGCTCATCCAAGTTTTGCTTGGAATGGCAATAAAAATGACATTTTGTGATTCTAATTAAAACTCTCTTGCAAGCTTATTTCATTATAGCAGAGGTATTGCTTTCCTGATGTCAGCGTACAATTATCATCCTTTCAAAGTAGCCTACCTTTTGGTAAAAGAGTTCTTTGAATGGATTGTTATAGATCCTTCCCCACAGATATTTGCACAGGTTTAGTTACAGGTCAACAAGACAAGACAATTTAGCATAATTATATCACAATTTACAGGCAGAGAGATTTGACCCTTTTCATTTAAAATTAGGTCAGTACAATCTCAACACTTTAAGGATGAAATGTTATCAAAAGTTTTCTCATAACTTGAAAGATGTGGCCGTGGCAACACAGCGGATTTTGATATTTCCTCATGAAACAGGAAGCTGATTTAAGTCCACTGTCCATGGTTCAATCTGGCCCAGATTTCATATGTTGGATAAGAGAAATCTACATGACAGACATGAAGACATCTAAATTTAACCTCACACAAATTTCCCCCAGTGGGAATAATAAATCTATGTCATTTTTGCTTAACCTAAATAATTAAGTGATTATTAGAGTAGTTTCCAGTTAATTTATGCAGATCAATCAGTTAGTCAACCAAAGGTGTTAGGTCTGATGTATTTCTGATTTATTTGCAATCAACCACCTCTTTTCTCTCTGCCTGTCAGACATGATTCCTGTCTGTTTGTTTATGCAGGGTTTCTTTGCTGTATTTTAAAAATCTTCAGAAAATGTAAAAAACAAACAAACAAAACATTATATAATTGTAGATATGTCACCAAATCTGGTTGATGGAACTAAAAGGGAAACAAATCCTAGCTCGCCTTGTGTCTGGTTGACATTACACCTGTGGACTTTCTGCCTTTTGATGGCCACCGTCTTCATGCCTTCCATCCTGATGCTTTTTCTAACGTTTTCAAAGCCGCCCTCCCCTAACAAGGAGTCCACAATGTAGCTGGATGATTCGCTGGAGAGCATGGCTGAAGTCGTGTCGCTAAAAATGTTTTCTGATGCGTCTCAGCAAATACACACTGAATTATTTTTGTTGTGCAGATACAAGTGTAAATACGCACCAGCAACTGTCTGTGGCTTTAACACATGCACTGCTTTAATATATTCAAGATTCAACAGGTTTTACCTCCTCCTGTCTGTGTCGCTGGTTGTCATCTCCTTTCTGTAAGAAATTAAAGTGATCTTCAAAATTGTAATTGGTGTCACATTTTGTCATTACAATGGTATTAATTTGACCTGACAAAACTCAACATCCAATGACGATCAGAATGAATTTGGTAATGTTGGACGTAGGCAGGTACACTACACTCAGTGTCCTGTATACCTTTTCTTCTCCTTGGAAGATGTGCTTTTCAGAGGCACATTGAATTTTAACCTATAATAGATAGAGAAGAAGGAGAATGCAAATGATAATATTTAGAAGAAGACATAAAAATATTGGCAGGTTTAATCACAGAGTACTGTAGTTTGGTAGGTAGAGCTACATTAATGTAGAATGTCATGCTTTAATGTTTCTGTTGTTGTAATTTTTAAAATCCAAATTATTTTCTCCAGTCTTAGCTGCTGGTGCCATTAATCACTTTCTCATTTTTTCTGCTGTGAATGGAATTTTTGTACTTACTGTTAATTTGGTGCAGATCTTCATTAGCTCACCTCTAGTAAAATGACCTCTGCGATGAATAGCTTTGTCTCAGCTACAGTTCCCAGAACTTTGTTCCAGTCCTTGTATCATCTCATCTGTCTGGGTTAACAAGTGAAGAAGAAATAAAGAGAGAAAAAACATTTAGAAAGAGGAAATTGACATTAAAAGACCTAAATGCCTCAACCTTTTATCTCTGAACACCAGAGTCTGGTTCCGCTCAAGGTTTGTTCCTATTAAAAGGGAGATTTTTAATCAGTTTTACTGTTATATGTTATATTAGGTTATGTGTATCCCAAGATATTCACATTTTCTATGTAGCAGCTGGAAGACATTTGCTTTATCTACAAAATAACATACTTTCGAGATACTTTCCTACTTGGAGACATTAAATGTGTGGGAGGAAATATGCCACGTCATCCTCTTCTCATGCAGTGTCATCCTTTTCATGCTGTGTTCGCTGATTTATAGTTAAATTTGGCCCGACAAACTTATATTAAAAATATAAATGTGAATCTTGTGGGTCACATGGAATTCTTTCTGGCACATTCCTGTTTTTGTAACTATGTGGAGACGAGGAGAACCTTCCACATACCTTGATGACATTGAATGAAGTAAACTGTTAACTGTGATGTTTTCACAGGGATGGATCTAATCCTCTGTGTTGCCACATTCTGTTGCAGAAAAACACTCTCATTCTGCAGCTTTCTTTCCAAATCCTGTAATAGATAATAACAGTTCATCTTGCATTCTGCAGCTAGTGGACCTGTAGATGGTGCTGCAGGTTTTGATGGCGCATGGTGGCATTGAGGTTAGCACTGTTGCCTCAACAGCAACGTTCTTGGTTCAAATCCACCTGAGGACTTTTCTGCGTGCCGTTTTCATGTTCTCCCCATGTCTGCGTGGGTTCTCTCCGGGTTCTCCGGCTCCCTCCCACCACCGAAAACATGCAACATAGGTGAACTGGTGACTCTAAATTGACCGTAGGCGTGAATGTGAGTGAGAATGGTTGCTTGTCTTTCTACGTGTGGCCCTGTGATGAACTGGTGACTTATCCAGGGTGCACCCCGCCTCCTGCTCAAAGTCAGCTGGGATAGGCTCCAGCCGTCCAGCAACCCGACACAGGATAAGTGTAAATGTCTTTTGACAATACTAACAGGTAAAATGTTCAAAGTGAAGGCTACTGAATTGATTCCTTTTCAAGAAACTGTCTGCTGCTCGTCTATCGAGACACAATGCAGGTTTCATCTCCATGTTTCATCTCTCCAGTGGCTATTTTAGATTCTGACAACATATTATGTTTGTTCTTCTTCCCATAAGCATTGTCAGCAAAAGGTTTCTTGGAACCCATACTGTGGGTCTGTTTAAAACACATCACAGACTATTCTATTTCTCCATAGTGCCCTGCTATTGCATCAGTTCCAGAGTTGTGATGTGATTCTGTTGATGTGTTCCAGGGGAAATCTGTAAAAAGCAGGTGTGTTAGCTTTCCAACACACCACAGCCTTACACTACATTTCTATATGCAGGTAACAGGGAGTTGTGCTTGGTAAAGGACTTCAGTAAAGTGCTTCAGACACTGCATCAGGGACGATATGGAAGAACTACACTATGTAGAGCTCAAAAGCTGTGTATAGCTGAACCCTCAAAGAAAGATGCATATTATGTCACCTGGTCCTGGACTTAAAAATCTCTTCTGACCTTGGCTTTAATTATCAGCTTGGTCGGGGTTTCAAAACCGCTAGCCTGGTTCCAGACATCCAGTCTGAAACACAGCATGAATCCGTAATTTGTTCAGAAATTCAGAGGTTCATGTTCTGGTAGAGGTTTAAATAGGATCAACCCATTAATGACTATATTTGGTATGTTAAGGAAAAGTCCCACACATTTTTTAAAGGATGCTGCTGATGGAGAAGACAAAGAAAGAAAAGCAACCAATCAAAGCAGCAATCTCTATAGGCTCACTATACGGCAAGCAATGTATCAGTGTTTTTATCTAATGGGTTATAGCAGCTTATCAATAATTTATAAAGTGTTCACAACCTTATCAATAAACTAATTATAAACCATTCACACACCCTTTATAAGGACAGTCTTATTTCTGGCAGCCAACAAGATAAAAAAAGAAATGGTGTAAAAAGAAATGCATACATCTCTCAAGAGTTTGCGCAGCGAGCTCCGGGAACTTCTGTTATTCATTGATTTTCCAGAGAATTGATTGATCAGTGGAAAGTGTTTTAATACATTTGGTCTGTTATCGTGGACATAATCTGCTGCTGAGCAGGTTAGATGTTCAGCTAATGTTACCATGGTGATGAACCACTGTCATAAAAACCCATGGTTAAACCTGAAGTCATCTCACTAACCAAAAATCCTGCTTCATAGTTCAGGCCTCTGGTGTCTCGCATACGGTTCCTCTATTGAAATGAAAAACCCCCAAAACAAAACACTTTCAGCTGCTTTTTATAGATTCTTCCCATCGGCAAAAAGGTTGGAAAGGGAAAAAAAAAGATATTTCTTTATATTAATTGTCACACATTCTTATATTAAAGCAATAATCAAACCAAACATTTGATATTGTAGAAGTCTGACCTTTACAAACAGCAAAGGATTAGACATGGTATTTATTACTACTGTCTTTTCTTTATCTTGTTTCATTTTCCTAAAACCAAAAAAATCTTAGATTGAAACAAATTTAATTTCCATCTGTATCAGCAGTGAATAATTCAACGTCAGATTTTCTTTCTATTCTTTTGGAAAATGTTTTTGCAACAGAATTGTACCAGTGCCTACCACACAGATATCCATCCATCCATCTTG
The DNA here is from genome assembly GCA_037577475.1 of Chaunax sp. Z400. NCBI lineage: Eukaryota > Metazoa > Chordata > Actinopteri > Lophiiformes > Chaunacidae > Chaunax > Chaunax sp. Z400. Next base: position 20,704,951 of record CM075194.1, read on the forward strand.
TGTGACCACTTATCCCACTGTAGACACAATGCAGGGTTCATCTCCAGGTTTCATTGTGGGTTGCAGACAAATCTCCCCGTGGCTATTTTAGATTTTGCTAACATCTGATGTTTGTTCCTCGTCCCATAAGTAATGTCAACAAAAGGTTTCTTGGGAGCCATATATGTTTAAAACACATAGCTCCATAGTACCCAGTGCTCCATAGTACATCAGTGCCAGAGGTGTGATTCTGTTGATGTGTTGGAGGGGAAATCTGTGAAAAGCAGGCACGCTAGCTTTCCTAACACTTCACTGAACAAGCCACAGCCCTATGGCTGCATCTCTAAATGCAGGCAACAGGGAATTGCGCTTGCTAAAGGACGCTAACGCTAAGTGCTCCAGCCACTGCAGAGGTCACTAGGGATGACATGGCGGACTGAGACTATGAACAACTCAAAAGCGCTTTACTGTGTATGGCTGAACTCACAAAGATACTTTTTTTTTTTTAGCCTGGCTAAAAATCTATTCTGACCTTGACATTAGTTTCAACTTGGTGAGGGCAACAACTTTCAAAATCCGTACTGTGAGCCTGGTTCCAGACTTCAAGACGGAATCACTGCATGTAACACACCTGTAATTTATTCACATGTTCAGATATGTAGGATTACCCTAATAATGACTACCCCCTATTTTTATTATGGTGAGGAAAAGCTCCACACATTTTTTTTTTCTGTTAAAGGTTAACAAAAAACATTTGGTGTGGAAATTATAAAGATTCCTGCTAGAACAGGACTTCTCTGACTGGGACCAGCAGCTATTTGATTTGATGCAGCACCTCAAAATCTGTTTCTTTTGTGTGCTTATTTTAAGCCACCAGTAAATTGCTCGTTCACTCTTTTCAGATGCATTTTACATCTGATTTGAAAAAAAAGTGACCTAAAGTAAGTTTTGTGCATGTCACATGTGCTGTGAGATGCTGAAATGAGTAGGGCTAAATTAGGGGCTGCATGTGCAGGTGCAACATTGTCTTGAGTAGTGAAACAGAGGAGAGTAGACCAATAGACGAAGAGAATAGATCGCTTCGTGGATGTAACTTTCACCTCTGATTCCATTCCATCTCTGTGAATATTATTATTTATGAATGAAAACTATAAAGGCACTCAGTAAAGGGTGTGCCTCCTCCACGTCCCAACAGTCAAGACATGGCTGCACTCAGGGTTCTTGCAATGTTCAAGAAAAAAAAAGAATGATCCTAATCCACTCCAAAATTCTTTGGGACACCCAGCTTATGGTAAAGTAGTTTAAGCGTAATTAAAAAAAACAAAAAAACGTTCTCTTGCAAAGCGCCAAAAAGTGGAAAACATTTCTGAATCTGCCTCTTCATCCGGATCCAGTCCAAAATGTAACGGTTTCTTCCACATGCCCAACCGTCTGACAAAGTTTCATGGAAATCTGTCAAGTAGTTTTTGTGCAGTAACAACCACGTGTTTAGTATTAAAGACCAACAACCAGCAAAAGCGACGAAAATGAAGAAAAGATTGCGGAATTCATAAAATAACATCAGATTATACATTTTCAAAAGAAAAGTCAGTGGTACAAGTCATCCAAAAGATGTGTGATATATAAAACAAGTTCTGCCAAGGTTAGTAAGTACATACTGTATGGGACATCCAAGGTTAAGTAGTTAATGGACCGTTTTACATCATTTAATTGAGATGAAGAGCGGAGATGAGAATAAGGATGTGCATCAATTTTTGTGACACCTAAACACTGAGTTGATGAAGGGGCAGCATGACCAGACCATAATATCTTCATTATCAAAGATTTAGCATGAACTGCTCAATAGTTTTACAGCTGTTGTCAAACCCTCTTCCCTTGACAACTTCCTCTAGCATGAACAAATGGGCTAAGAAGAAACGGCAGAACAATCTCACTATCAGGCTAGAGGACACTGGAAACTAGCGTACTAACAGCAGAGAGCTTATATGGTTTAATAGCTTTCGAGAAAACGTGTCAAATATGGTCATAATATATTAATATGATCATGTTACAGGTGCCTCCGAGACTGTAAACCTAACAAGATGTGGCACTCAAAGTCAGGAGTTCATTCAATGCAACGATCACATAACCTCATCCAGCTTTCGTTAGCATAGGTAAACATCTGATGCATTTTAGCTTAGCTTGGATTTCTTGACATACACATAGTAAAATGAGCTAATTAATTAATCTAGAAGTTGCATTGTTTATCATTGACTGCTGCTGCTATATCATGTATGACGCAAAGGAAGCCGTCCCGTTTAGATCTGTCAGAGAGTATTTTGCAGTACTTGGTCAATGAATAATAATTTTGGAGCTACATTTAAACAATGAATATTTGTATAGGAAGAAATCTTTGAAGTCATTCCAGAAACACAACGGGGAGCGCGTGAATGCCTCGCTCCTCAAACAGAGAGGAGCAGACACTAACATTTCTCCTACTTTGTAAGCTGCTCACATCTGCAGTTATTTCTTTATTTGAGTCGAATGAACTTGAAACAAATCTTAAGTTAACACAAATGTAATCCTTTATTCCTCTGGCAGACGGGAGCAGAGGATGGAGGAGGTCGGTAGCCATATTTACATTGCAAATGCCCGGATTCACACATGATCTGTATGCACGCCTCAAACTACACTCATTCTTAAATAAATAAACAACATGTATGGCTTAAGCTGCAGACAAGACATGCATGAATATTGGATTCAATCACCTTTAAAGATGCAGATAGCCTTGACCTTTGGCCTTGACTTTGTGTTGAGGAGCAGGGCCGGAAGTGATTTACTTTAGCCCAACGTGCTGCTGGCTTATAAATGCGATATGACTTACTATGTAGAGCAGAATACAAATGCTCAGGAGGGCCAGAGGTACAGAGTGCTTACATAGCAAGGTCTCATACAGATGCCTCTATCATGACCTCAGAAAACAAGAGCGCTGCCATCACACAGGCTGCTCATCACTCAACAACTTGTAATGCTGTCCTGCATGGCTTCCTTTCCTCCTCTAGCTGCCGAGTGCGCTTATTATTTCTGCTGAGGTCTCACCCAACCTTCACTGCATTGACAAGCACATCAACCCAAACATGTTCCCCCCCGGAAATGTTCATTATGTTGTGTAGATTCAGTCAGAATAATGAGTTGAGCTTTAAATTTTATATTTATTTCACAGCTTTTCAATAAAACTTTTCATTTAGCTTTGGTCAAGTCATTGTCATATAGACATTATGTCTGTGTGTAATCAGCATGTATGTTTTACAAATAGTTGGGTGTCAAACTACAGTGTAAATCCTATTTTCTATAACTACTATGACATTTATCATAATCAAAACAATTCTGCTGCCTCTCTATTTGCCACATCTTACCAAAAATAACGCACAAACGCAAATATACCATGAACATAGCGTAAGTACGTCAGTGTAATTAGCATGAAAGTAGGCATTTTGCCGATCTATATAAAAATAATGCACAGGTCTGCATAATAACTCCAATCAACTGGTTCAAAGTCTTTTTACCGTAGAGTCATAACACAGCTATTGTCCAAATACCAGTGCAAATCTCTCCTGTAGATCATCCATCAGGACAATGTGCACATGCATGTGTAAAATACATACGAAACATGCACAGTGTAAGTACGTTATATCAGCAGATTCAGCAACTGGGACAACGACTAGAAAGCAAAAACAGCTTGATTTACCTTTCAGAAGAGCACCTGGTGGGCCCTCATCGTAGCAAATGTCTTTACTGCATCCTCTAATTCAATACTGCGAGCCAGCTCATGCTCAGTGGAGATCGTTGCCAGTCTTGTTTCAGAATCAGAATCAGAAATCCTTTATTGATCCCCGTGGGGAAATTGATTCGCTACAGATTCTCCTTGAAAAATGTCAGGAAGGAAAGCTAAATAGAAAGCTAGAATACATAAATGAACAAATTGAAATAAATGGAATGAACAATGTACAAATGAATAACTGAATAATTACAATAAATGAGTGCAAGAATAGAAAATGAACAGAATATAAAGTACTATACTATAGTATGTTAGTGCAAAACAGACAAATGTGCAAATGTAAGTTAAGTTACAGAGTGTGTAATGTCCATTAAAGTGCCAGCTGGTACGAATTTAAGTCCAAGGTGTAAAATCAAGTGATTAAATCAGATGGAGGAGTTGTGGAGTTTGATGGCCACAGGCAGGAAGGACCTCCTGTAACACTCTGTTGTGCATCTAGGTGGTATCAGTCTTTTGCTCCGTGAGCTCTGATGCTGGGCCAGCCAGTCATGGAGGGGGTGTGAAACATTCTGCAGGATGCTGTGCAGCTTACACAGCATCCTCCTCTCTAACACCACCTCCAGAGAGTCCAGTTTCACCCCGACGCCACCGGCCTTGCGGATTAGTTTGTTGAGTCTGTTGGCGTCTGCCACCCTTATTTTACTGCCCCAGCACACAACAGCAAACAGGATAGCACTGGCCACCACAGACTCATAGTACTGTGAATGTAGTTTTTATCTGTCTCAACTTTGAGAAACTGTGTTCGACATGCCTTTGGGAGTGTGAGAAGCACGCCTAATGCTATAAAAGCATTGGGAAAAACAGACTCCATCCCATTGTCACTGGGGAACTTCAGTGCGTCTAGTGGTTTAGTTCCAGCTGCTAGACGTCTACTAATCCCTGGGGGCCGCAGGTGAAGTTTGATTGGCCCCTGGTTGGCCCAAATTTTGCCGCCCTTGCTAAAGTGCCGCCCTAGTCTCAGAGTTCACCTAAATGGACACACTGGCCCTGATCATAATGGTTCAACTCTGAGATTTGGCTTTAAACTCCAAACTCTGTTTACACCATGTGTGTGAAATGGTAAACTCCACCACCACGGAACAAACCTCATCAAATATAATCACAGAATGATTGACAGCTTCTTTACACCTCCATCTGTTCATGCTATATAAGTCGGTATGTTTTTCATTAAGGAAAATTACACTTCAAAGCAGATATTTATTTATCTCCCTTGGTTGATTTATAAAACCCCCATCAGAGATATCTAAAAAAACGCTGACTCGCATTTTAAACCAGGTGACTTTTATTCTAGGGTTCTTCAAAACACTACAGTGAGTGCACAAGCTTATTTCAACGCCTGTTGGTAAATAATTAATTGCTGGAGCCTCATGATACTGACCGATGTTGACTGCTATCCTTTTGTATTTCCTGTGCTAACATAGCGGCCTCAGACTACAGGAGTTTAGGTTTTGATTAAACTCACTGCTCCTCCAGAGTAGAAATCTGAGCTGGGACCTTGCTCTGTACTGTCACAATCTGGCTCAAGGTTGGACATAGGAAGGGAGAAAACAGATGAGTTATAACTATAAATAATTTTATTTTACAAAGGTAAAAGAGAACTTAAGGTAAAGATAAACTAAATACAACAAGACCAAACAGTACAGACGCCATGGGAGAGAGAGACACTGGCTGACTGCCACAGTTGTGACAGAAGACCAGGTGAACTGAATCACTCTGATGAACCAACTCCACCAATCAGGCTCCTGGAGGGAGAAGCGATCGTCACATTACTGATGTTCAGCACAGATTAACTGGTTATGTGAGGCCTTTAGAAAGTCCATTTTATATTTAAATCTGCTCACAGACTCATCACGGTGACCCTGATTAATATTAAACATGTTTATATATTTAAGAAGGATATTTCAAAAGATTGAGATTAGAAATAATCTGTGAAGTATGTTTTACTGTGATGTGTGTGTGATGCAACCTGAATTAAAAAATGGTTAGGGATTTAAACTTTGTTAGCACAAAGCTAACCTTCCCTAAATGTACTCTAACAAAGTTCTTCATTTCAGTGAACTTCTGAAAATAAACTATGACTTTAAAAAATTCAGTTTTTTTAAAGAGTTTAAATGTCATGGCAAGTATTGCTTGAATAAATTTATGTGCTGCATGTAATAATAACATGTTAAATATTTACCCATACAGTGTTACTATGGAGGCAGCACCTGTATAGTTAATAGTGACACCAGCATGTAGGCTATATGCCAATTCTTCCACACGTCTTGGATTTAAATACCTCTTTAATTTTGTGGAGAAAAAAAAACATAACAACAACAATTCACTCTTCAACTGTAATTTTCACACACAGTTCTGCACTGAGGCAGAGGGGAAAATATGATCTTCATGCAGATGGTAAGGACGAAGGAAAAAAGAACACTATTACCTCCCCATCATTGTGTCGTGTTTGCCCTATTCTTTTCATTGCTTATGCATGAAACCTAAATAAAAGGAATATTTCAGGGTGGTGTCAGTTTTTCTGTCACTGTCGTTAGTACTATTATGGAACATGCTGAGTGAGAGCAAAACACTCTTGAATAATTGATTACCACTAAAAGATGTGGGCATGGCTATGTATTATTCAGATTGATATATTACTGTCTCTACTTTCCGAGGGTAAATAAAACAGGGGAGTAGAGGACAAGGAAAAGAGCTGCGTGTGTTTCCATTGGATGTTCACCGATTTTAGGCAGGAAGACGGAGATTCCTATTTTTTCTTCACCCTTTCCTGTCCCCTGCAATGACACCAGGATTCAATGTCCAATTATAGATGGCCTGACATCCCTTTGTCAAGAAGTATGTCCAGGAAATAAGTTTTAAAAAAACCAACCTGTACTACAGGAAATAAAAACATAAAAAAAAAACACGACAAGGTACTGGAAAAGGTGAGGGAGAGGAGAATATGGACACATCACAGTGTATGTTGTTTCATAAAGCACCAACAGATGCTTTATAGTATTACATTATTTTCCATATGGCTTAAAGGCTGCTGCAACAAAACGATGAAAGCAATGCATCTCAGGAGTCTGAACATTACTGTCAAAGCATTAAATTTATATAGATACCAGACCTTTAAGCCGTGATTCCAAAGAACTTAAAAGAACAAAATGCTGCAGAGTTATTAGAATTATTAGCAACAGATTTATTATAGCTTTGACCCATATTTTGTCTTGGAAATTAGAGGTCATTGTTTAAATGAATTGTTGGAAGTATTAGAGCAAATCTTGGGGAACAAATTGAGGTGTTACATTTTTGACAGGAGGGCAACTCTCAGAGCAGCTCATGGGCTGTTTATGGTTGAACGGCTGCATCTATTACCTCGTCCAACCTAAGTGCTTTTCAACAATGCATTTTTGGGAACATGAAAAAAAGGCAGAAACCGAGCTAAATGCCTAATTCAATCAGGGGAAACGAGTGAATGGAGTAAAGATAATAGTTTATTACGGCAGTTGATATGTGGTAATTAGTCTGTCAGAAAGTATTTGGGGCTAAGTCTCTACGGGGAGACTTTGTGAGCGAGGAGCGTTTGCCCTGAGCTGCAGCAGGACAAATCCCCCCCAATGTCCAGACATTAATAGTGGTGGTGGTGGTGGCGGCTGATGAGTCTGCTGAGAATTAAACTATGGGAATAAGCATGCAAAAGAAATTGTCCTCCTGACTGAAGATGCATTATAGCTTCACATAATATCGTCTGAGGTATCCACATGTGTGTTGTGGTAAAATGACAACACTGTGCATTCAAATTCAGCTATTCTAGCAGACAGGAAGTACAGAGGGAATAGAGAGGTCAGCGGGTTGACTTTGGATTTGTCTCTGTCTGTTTTATCCCTGGAAGGAAGGCATTAGATGAACAACAGTGTGAAATAGTTGATATTTTGATCCCCAGCTCTTCATCAGACATTCACACAAAGCAACATATTTCCATCATAAAGTAGCCATGCTTTTACCAGCCTGCCTTACCCAACTAAACACGATCTTCACTTCAGAGCCTAAATCTAAACACAACCGGGTTCAGCATCAAATCCTGAACTTCTGCTCTCACAGACCTGTGAATTTTATGCCCACTATACTCCCCAACCACCACTGTACAATTTAAGAGCTGTAAATAAACACTTCCTCCCATACAAGGTTGCCATATAGCTTATTTCAGGCAGCTTTCTTTCAAAGTGAAGCTCTAGCGAAAGTTCAGTATGGATGACTAAACCTGTGCACACTTCATTTCTCATACATGCTCTCATGCACGCTCATTCTTAATTTCCTGCTATCATGTCAATTGAGTTATCAGCTGTTTTCCTCAGCCGGTCTCATCTAACTAATAGCACAGCGGCACACCTTCATTGTCATCTTGCTGCTCTTTTTTAAATATGACTCTCTCTGTTCCTCTAGTTCTTTCATGTTGCTGTTTTGAGCACCCGCCACCTCCCCATCACCACCCAGTCTTCAAAGATTCACCAACTTCATCATTCATCAGCATCACCAGGGTCATCAGCCACCACCACCAGTGTCTGGACTCCAAGGGGGGATATATATCTTGGCGCTGTTCAAATGCCCTTCAATCTCAATCTCCCTGAAGAGTCTAAGCACTAAAGACTTTCTGACAGACTAATTATCACATATCATTTGTTGTAATAAACAACCACTAGTCCATCCTGATTGAAATGCATTTGCTAGTACAAAAGTGAAGATCATTAACACATTTTGTGCAACAATAAAGAGTGAATAAACAGCTTGAATTTACTGCCATGAAATTCCTCCTTATTATGAGTTATTTCTTACATGACGTATAAAATATTTTCTGTATTTTGCTGAAGACTGTTCTCACCCTGGACACAAACTGTTTGAACCTCTGCCCTCAGTAGGCACTACGGGTCATTAAAGGTCGACCAGACTCTTGAACATTTTCTTTCCCAGAGACATTCAGACTCTCAATCAACACAAAATAAAATAACTCTAGTGTAACTTTTATTCTTCATACTGTAATAACTACCAGCTACTATGCAATCACTGCTGGGGAATGTGCAATATGAGGCCATTGTTACTGTTATTTATTGTTTATTTATCAATCAGGTACAGTATGTGTTTATATTGTTTGCAGTGTGTTGAATTGGGTGCAATGTGTATTTTATATCTTATCACCAACAGGAGTGGCACTCTTGATCTCACTCTATTCTGTTCTATTCTATTCTCTTCTATTCTATTCCTACCTAGACATAAGTTTAGCCCCTGAATATATATGAAAATATTGCAGTTTGTACTGAAAGGGGAGAGACACATACACTGATCTATTTCACATAGAAGACATAGCAATGCCTTCAGATGGTATCCTAAACAAAAATGAATAATACTGTACTTATCTGTGAGCCCTGTCCCCTTATTCTGTTTTTCCATGAACTAAATCCCCCAAATGTATTTAGATCACATTTCAGTCATTTGCAGCAGAAAGCTCAGCAACATTTACAAGCCGCTTTTCACAGTCTGCTGCATCGAGTAACATGCAGCCCCTGTTGTTCTCCAGGTAACTGAAGAGGCTTCTCTACCATCAGTAATCCTTGGATCAATCCGCTGCAGCGATAGAGAGGGATGGAAGAGAGAGGGATGATGCCATGAAAATAGAGGTAAAAAAAAGAGACTAAAACATAGGATTAAAATCCATTAGTCCCAGCTTCTCAATGGGCTACATAGCAACTGCATTTTAAACTGATCATGCCAATAGCCACTGTTGCCCTAGATGTAATAGTATTTTTCAATATTCTCCCCAATAGTTTAGGATTAGTCCCAGGAAACGATGCTACTACCTCTCTCCAATTATCCTCCCGTTACCCACAGCTTCCATGACCTCTGCTGATGAACCTCATTAATCCGCTTCACTCAGGTCAGTCAACCTATCTCAGCTGAGGAAATCACAGCGAGCAAAAAAAAAAAGGACCAATTCCAGTGTAAATGGAGGCCTCATTTATTGTGCAGTCTCTGCTCGCACTTTGAATTAACATTATGCCTGTTGAAAAGGATTTAATAATTTTTTGGGCTGGCGTACATCGTAAAAATGCCCAACAAGAAAAACAGTTCATTGCTTCCTAAAATAATTTGTTCTGAAGTCAAAACTTTTTCACATAATTTATTCATACTGGATTGCAAACTGGATATGAGAACATGATTAGAACTGGATTAAAAACATACAACAGGTGTACCTTTCATCATTTACTTTTAATGAGGGGTTTCAGGTGATACCATATGTTTATAGAGACATGGCCTGAATTCAAGCACAAAATAAATATGAAAACACTTGCAGGGACGAGGCACACAGATTCCACATGAATTAATTCATATATGTAATGCTAATAATTTCCAGTTTCGAGTGACTAAACTGAAAATGGAGCATATTTCCTCATAGAATATGCCAGACAACAATAGTAGCCTTACATGGACACCGAGGATTGTTGTGTTCATGCATCCTGTCAAAAACCTCTCACTCAATACATTTAATTAGAAAATGTGTCACCATTTGTGTATTGTGATGTAATGATTTGAAATATACAGAAGGAATATTTCTTTCAGATATTTAATGATTATGGAATGTAAGTAGCCAGCATGAGACTGCATACACCATCATGCACGAACACACATTATTAACAGAAGTACTGAGTGCAAAGATGATGAGTTAGAAGGAATTTTTAAATTTTTTTTTCCCTTTAAACATTTGAGAGCAATTTCACACAGGATTTGGTCTGATATCTTAAACACATTTTCCAATATGAAATGACGAATCTATGTAACCCTGATTGCTAGCAGGAAAAAATGATATAGGCCTGCTATAAATTTAATCACACACACATTTTAACATAGAACAGATATGTCATGGCTAACACTAAGGCTGTGTATTGACAAGATTCTGGTGATATGAATCACAATACTGAGGTTTCTCTTTCTGTAACGTCTTATCCTGTGTAGGGTCGCGGGGGGCTGGACTCTATCCCAGCTGACTTTGGGCGTGAGGTGGGGTTCATCCTGGACAAGTCGCCAGTTCATCACAGGGCCACATAGAAAGACAAACAACCACTGACACTCGCTTCATACCTACGGTCAATTTAGAGTCACCAGTTCACCTCTACTGCATGTTTTTGGTGGTGGGAGGAAGCCGGAGAACCCGGAGGGAACCCATGCAGACATGCGGAGAACATGGAAACTCCATACAGAAAAGTCCCGGGTTCTCAGGTGGATTTGAACCCAGGACCTTCTTGTTGTGAGCCAACTGCCCCAAGTCAGCGCCAAATTACAATGAAAGTTATCCCAAGGCACTTTCCAAGAAGAGTAGGTAGGTAGAGACCCAACAATCCCCCATGAGCAAGCACTTGGTGACAGTGGTGAGGAAAAACTGCCTTATAACAGGCAGAAACCTTGAGCAGATCATGGTGGGCAGCCCTCTGCTTTGACCGGTTGGGGTGAGAGAGAGAGAGAGAGAGAGAGAGAGAGAGAGAGATTTGGAGATAAATGTGGAGAGAGAAAAAGATGGGGAAGATAGATGGGGAGAGAGAGACGGAGTGAGGGACAGGGACAGACATGTGTGACCATAATAACAGCTATTATAATAGACAGATTACAATTTGTGGTATTTATAATAACTAATACAATAACAACACTGATAATAATAATAATAATGATATATTGTTTCATGGGTCTGTGTTCTTTATGATTACACATATATATATATATATATATATATATATATATATATATATATATATATATATATATATATATATATATGATATATGAGTGGATGAGTCCTCTGGCTGGAGATGGATTACAACTATCACCCTCCGTCACTGAGCGGTGGAGGATGAACCACTGCTACCAATCTTTGGGTGAAAACTATTAATTATAATAGTTATTACAGCGTTCGGTGAGAATTGATACAATACCGCAAAATAAAATATTACAACACTCAAGTATGTCGATGTTCTCTTACACCCCTAGTTAATACATAGACTCAAAGATTGCAGGACTAATTAGTAAATGATGGTTCCTTAACCTGGTAGATGTACAATATCTCTACACACTTAAAAACTGTCCTTCCTGCTCTGAATCAGCTCAACACTTCATGTCAGTCATACTTACTACAACCTTTGTGTGTTGGTGTCTTTCAAACGCCCCCTGCAGAGGATCTCTTGTGCCAATCAACCGGCGACACAGACAACTTGAAGCATGGTCTGTACTTTATGGGCAGAAAAGGCCAATGACCTTCACGCCTGGTGGGGAAAGCCAAGCTGGTAAAGACCATCAAAGTAGAAAAGCACGATGGCCTGTGTGTGTGTTTGTGTGCGAGTGTGCAGGCCAGGTCTGAAATGGCACCTGATTGTGTTTCTCCACTATCTTGTTGTCAAAAAATCAATTCTGACCTGTCACTCAGGCGAAGAGCCATTTTGAGCACGATTCATCCTCTGGTGCTGCGTGAGTCAACATTTGCCATGAAGGACATTGACTTTTAAAGATGGAATTCAAACATTAATCTACACAGTGGTGACAAAAGTCAATTTGAAACCAATGCTTTTACATGTGTTCATGATTCGTTGGTGAAAATAGATTTTTGAGTCACTGTAGCTGTGTTCTGATTGGTTTTTATTAGAGTGCTCTTCAGCTGATTATTTCACTTTTCATTTAAAACCGTTTGCTGAATTCATAAATCACCAACCTACTTCTTTTGGAACATGCCCTTGCATTGCCCCCTTTGAAGGGCTGACAAATAATTTGTTAAGGCTGATTGTCGCATAAAGTCAGAAGGCAGGGATGAATAATTATGCAAGCCGTTTGACAGCATACATCATCTCGCAATATCAGTGTGTGTAGGATGATCAGACGTTCTTCATCGGTGTTGTTAAAGGACAAATTTAATTTTAGCAACAAAAGACTCATAGGAAGTAGCTTTTGTGTACGACATTCAAAACATGAGTCAACCATCTTTGAAGATAGCCGTTTGATGGATGAAAATAAGGACTGGCAGGCCAACTAATTCGTCAAGGGATCTGTTCACGGCCGATAACAAAGATCTGTTCTTCAAAATTAAGCTAAAGGGAATTGACGTGAAACTTAAAATCATCAGGTAGACATGTAATAGATATCATCAACCTTTGAAGCACCTCCTCTTCCTTTGAATATGGTGCTTTTGTGTATTTGTGATGAAGCATGCATAAGTGCTTGGTCCAAATATTGTTTCAGTCTGTTCAACGCTGCCAGGATAAGTGTCTGTAGCAAACATTGGTGCACATAAACACAATGGGAGTATATTGCCGGGAGTGGGAGGACTGTGTCAGTAATGACATAAAACAGCCAAAACACTGTCCAGTACGGTTTGAGTGATAAAGCCGCATTAAAATGCCAGATTGCTCACTGTGCCCACACTAATCCCAGACCTAATCAGTCAATAAACTGACACAGAGAGCCAGAGTGAGGGACTGAGTGTCTCTGTCATCATGAAAAAAACTTTTGAGAGCGTGTCAAGTTTCACCTATGTTGTACAGTAGATATACCTCTCCTCAAGCCAAGTTTGTTTTGGCACTCAGATGGGTTGAATTATAACTGTATGAAAGATCAGAATTTACAGACTATCTTCTGTTGGCTTTCAGTGCTGAGGCAGCATATGGTGCCTATAACTCATATAAATGCATTTTTTCTTTTTTTTTTGCAAATAAGGAAATAAAGTCGTAGAGCTGAGAATGTTTGAACCACGTCTCAAACTCAAGGCCTACGGGTAAATATCCAACCTGGCGTCTTAATGTTATGCTGCCAACAGGAGTTTGCAAAGATTATGATTTGCTCAATATAATTCCATCACAGAAGTGTCAAGACTGCACACTAAGGCATCTACCTGCGAGATGTCAGTACCCCTGATCAGGGGCGGTTCAAGGATTCTAGCCCCTAAAAGGAGGCTCAGCCCCTAATGACAATGTGACATGCATACTTTGTCTGTATCTGTATGCACCCTTGCAAAAGTGTTCAACCGCCCCAGTTAAAGGTGAACATGCTGTGCGCAGAAGTATTCAACCTCTTTCACTTTGGCAAACAACATACTATAATGCAAGGAATCTCTGTCTATCTGTAATTTGCTTAGCGTGAAAACCGTTCATCTGATCTACTTCGAACTTGGCATGTGAGTTGCTGGAGGCTAAGGAAAACGATTTCTTGACTTTAGTGCAACTCGGTTATGCGACACGCTCAATGTTAATACATTTAGAATAAACAGGGGAACAGCGCTCTGGGCAGCTTCAGGGCTCTGCTGAAACGGAGCAATACCAGCAGAAATGGTGGTGGGGGGCAGTGTAGTGGCAATTTAAACAAGTATGGAAACAACGAAGAAGAAAAAAATGAAGCTAAATGAAAAAGTGAACAAAACCCTCCGTCCTCATGCACCGACGAGTTCATCGTTACCTCTGCTTTTGCTGCTTTGTATTTACTAGGCACATTATCACAACTTTCTTTACTGTCACCATATATGTTGTTGATGAAAACTTTGACGTTTCGGATCTGTTTTTACTATAAATGCTATGTTATGTAACAAAATGTTACTTTTGCTGGACGTGGGATATGACATTACTGTCATGTGTTGAGGCACATTTAGAACAGGTACAGCACTAGTCTATTCAATTAGCTTCACAATGTTACCTTCAGAGGCAAGCTAATTAATTCGGTGTTCTATTATAGTGAACACAGTAAATTGAAGAGTCACTTTTAAGCATCAGTGAAACACAGACTATATAACTTGTTACAGCCTGGGTCAACGACTGCAACAAGGATGGGAGACAACATGAGTCGGTGGCTAAATAAAGTAATTAATTTACTAAATAACGTGTTCAATCAACCAGTGTTAGAAAACAAAAAGCTAACACAAAGTACTACGGCTGTCATCTGGTCTGCTCCAAGGAGGGAAAGAGAGACAGACGGCAGTATTTATAGGCTGAGAGCACCGGGCCCAGGTGCATCTCATCTACTAATCAGGCCTCCATTCAAGATGTGCCAAACTCAGGCAGACAACAAACCAGCAAACAGGAAATCCTGTGCTGTGTCCCAAATCGCATACTTCTACACTCAAAGTGGCCAGTTTGAGTGAATAAGTGTGTTCACACTACACTACTAAGTATGCCAAAATGCAGTATATTATGAGTAATCAGATGGCGTACTCAAAAGGACCAATGAAATGAGTATGGAACAATGGACACTCCTCACCCTCAATGCTCTGCATCTTTGCGGGAAGGGGAGGGGCTTATCAGAGACTTATGAACTTGTGAAAATTACAGCCGAGGAACAACGGAGCGACATATAAATGAAAGCACCAACTAAGTACCATTTTGGATGAAACAGTATGCTACATGTGAGTGTACTAAAAGACGTATGCAATTTGGGAGACAGCACTGGTGTCTAGGTGGGGGGGGTGGGCATTACAAACTTAACCCTTGGATGCACAAGCTATCCAAGCAAGCAATCACAAAGGAAAGAACCTGACAGGCACACAGCTGGACATACAAACAGAATGTCAGTACTGCTGTTGGATACGCTTAGTGACACCTGGACGAAGACTCAGACAGGAACACGTTTCAGACCAACCACATTAAGACCTGTATTTTGATGGACATTTCAGGAGATTGCATTATAGACGTGGTAGAAAAGTAAAAGAAGCACTAGTTGGTTTGTGATGCTGGATCTCTTTGTGAATCTCTGCTGACTAAAGCCATGCAAATGGTTTTGAGCTCTCTGCAGTTTTCATTATTGACCACAGCTTCAGTCCAGAGGAGCATCAGGACGGAGTCAAAGCTCTGGCACCGCCCTCACTGCTGCTGTGTTCAGTGTTGCTGCCGTTGACGTGAACTCAAACGAGACACAGGCGGTTTTCTGTGATTGACACACAGTATATTGTGGATTCATGTATTAAATTAGGGAGCTGTGACCTCCATCTCCTGCCCACTGTGATAATGCACATGACAATGAGGTAACGGGTGTTTAAAATGCTGCTGTTTGTCCCTCTCCTGAGGCAAGAAACTAAACAAAACATGTCCAGAGTGGTTTAAAAAAATCAATTTTCCTCACCCCTTCCCTCCTCATAAATAATGAATAGCCCTCATATGATAACAAGTTGATAGATTTATTTAGTTATTTATATTCTACCTTGGCACCTTATTAGTGACTTCCTTAAATCTACAATACTACAAATGATAATTAAATTATTAAAATTAAAATATCCTTTGTGGACGGTTGGAGCAGGTATGTGCGAATGTCAGACCGAACAACAGAAAATTTGACGCTATTGTGCGTCATTTATTTAATCACCTGCACACACCTGTATAGGTGAACCTAAAGGCCCATTTAAGCACAACTTTATAGATGTATATGGATACAGACAGAGCCTTCCGCCCGTTCTCTACGTTTACTTCATATTCGTATTTGTGCACGTTTTTGGAGAACTTACAGATACAAACGAAACAGAGCAGTACACCGGAAATCATTGGGGGCAGTGTAGCCATCATTCAAGCAAGGCATGACAAATGTGCACGGGTACAACGAAGAAGAAAGAAGTGAAGCGAAAAAGCCACTTTTTATTTACTAGTATAACAACCACCACTCCAATCACTCTTTTTGTTGTTGTCAATGGTTGTACTGATGTCAACATAAAGGACCTATGAGGGCAATGACCCATACACCATTTGAAACAAACCTGTTTCTGTATGCAGATAACACACCCTGAACCCTTCCTCTCTTAGCGCGGTAAACCCCGCCGTCTCAGTGCCGTCCCCAGACAGCACATTCAATATTTCTTGATCTCGCGCTCCTATCAGCAGGAGAAGCTGTTTTGTCAGTACTTCAACAAAGTGTTGAAAGAAACCAGCGTGGAAACAACCTCCCATGTGTGCAAGTATTTCATTTTGTGTGTGTCCTCCTGTTCATTCTATGCATTAACAAAATCACACTGTTTCCTACTCTACTTTTGATGACAAAATTTTATTTTAGTTTTTGCGAACATAGTATCGATTATATATCAGAAGTGAAATGAAAACACAAATGGTCTTTAGTTTTTCTTACAAGGAAGGTGATTTTACTCACAAACTGCTAGCATTCTGCTAATGAATGCTGATTGGTCACTTAAGGATTTAGGACTGATTGCGACCGGACATTCTTTCTCAAAGTCTACCGGAGTCTACACAGGCCTTTGAAATGAAATCGAATGAGTATCTAAAGGAGGACCAAGAGGACCTTTGTTTCTGACAGCCAAATGCAGATCTTGTTGATGTAACAGCAGAGATATTCCACCGACTATTAATGCCGTAAAGTAAAGTGCCGTAAAGTGGCTGGAGGTGCTACCAGAGAGTGCTAACAATGCTACTACTTAAATAAGAGCACAACATCACAACAACAAAAAATATCTAATGGACAGATATTTCATAATATCAAAAACATAATGAAAGTTGACAGAATTTCCCCCCCCCCCTGCTCCATAGAGCCTCATTCATTTTGGACTACCTCGTTAGTGCCTCCTCCCCTGGCTTATCTCCATACCATTAGAACATCTCCCAAAGGGGGTCATTTCAACAGCGTTGTTAAGTATGGGGTTTAATGGACACTGCAGGGCTAGGGGCCGTTATCTATGCTTTAGGATTGTGGTGTTTTTTTCCTTTCATTGAAAGGGACATAAAGTACTAAAAAATAGTTCCCATCTGTTGACCTCAAGGTTGTGTAAGTCCAGGTGGTTATGGCACGGCAAGAGCAAAAAAAAAAAAGATCACCTCACGGTTATTTTTCATGTGTCGCCCGTAGCTGAACAATGCCATTGATCATCAGTCACCACAGTGGATCGTGTGTTCGTATGCAGCACAATGGGTAGCTGAAGGTGGTGCCAGAGTTAGAGCTCACATTCCAGCAGTGTCACACACATTAATAATAGATACTCTCCCGGAGCAGATGCTCTTTTTGGTATAGTGAAAGTGTTTATGTCACCTGAAAAAGCTGCAGAAGTGGTGACATTTGAAACTCATCGGAAAGACACATTATGACTCTGTGTTTTTGCTTCCTCTTGCAACCGCAGGTCTCACTTCGATAAGCTGACTGACAGCACTGAAGAAAGACTGTCAATTTAATTCTGCAGCTGCAATTCCAAAAGACTTCTCCAAACCCCACTTTGTGTGCGATCTTGATACTCAAACTAAGAATGAGTAGTGTGATTATGCTGCTGCTGCTGCTGTTTGTGCTTTAGTCTAAGATCTGAGGGAAATATTGTGCAAACATTTTACACATCATAGCTGCACATTAGTGACTGTGCATTAATTTTCACGGTGTTTTATGAATGATAATGACTTGGCATATCGGGCTCAGAAAGGCATGCAAATGATCAGAGTTCATTAGCAGCATTAGAGACACGTTACCTAATTATGGCATTCAGCATTGCTATGCCAATGACACTGACACAGAATGTGGATAAACAACCCCCTGTTACCTAACTGGTGAGAATAATGACCCAAATCACCTCAGCAAAATGGATTATGGATCTATCACGAATGAAGTAAAACAACAGCAACCCTCCCATCCAAAGTAAATAATTAAATAACATCAGATGAGATGTAAAACCTTTCAAATCTCTGGGGGGAAAGAGAGGAGGCAGTTCTCCTGCAGCAGGAAAAAGTTTTGCGACTGTAACAGCAAGTATTTATTTCAGAGAAACCATTGGAGAACAACAGATGACTGCAGATTCTCATTTTGACAAGCCCTAGTAGGAAAGCACAGGTGTAAATAATGAAATGATTGATGGCTGGATTCCACTGTCACACTATCATGGCTTACTGGGACACCTGGGTGTCTCAGAAATAACACACCTGTCCTGGATTGGCGGACCAAAACCACACTCACTAAAACATACATTACACACATAACTGGGGGCATTCCTAAAGACTGGCTTTGTGCTATCGGCAGTGGTTGTTGATGTCTCTCTAGCCTTGACAACCCGTCCACCTACTGTAGTCTCTTTCCCAGTGTGTAACCAGTCCTCTGAGCTGCTCTGTCCCACATTTGAAACATTTTGAGCTGAAAGAGGCTCTGCAGTCACAACTGTGACAGCAGAAAGGCCTGACTGAAGGTAGAAGCTCATAGAAAATGTATCAAACAGAGAAGCAACCGCTGGATGATGCACAGTTAGCATTTTAGCGTTTAGCATGTTGCCAAACCCAGTATGCAGCTGTTGGTCATGCAGCATCTTTGGTGTGTTTGATTTGTGTGTTGCCACTGACTGATTAATGCAGAGGCTATTTGTAACCTCATGTTGTTACATATCTTTGCACTTTGTGTTGATGTACACAAATCCTGGAACTTTCTTACAAGGTATATGGTGTATATTATGTAGAGTATGCCACAGCAATAATTATAATACGTATTATTATTAATAATAGCAGTGTTTTTCCCCATATGACAAGTCAAAATGAATGAAAGAACCTAATGAAAGAACCACTCCTACCATATGTTTGTTTTAAAGTGGCACATATGAATGAATTTTTCCACCAATTTCCTTCCATTCAGAACGTTCTTGAACTCATAAATGGTTGTTAGGGTCATGAAATCAAATTTGAGTGATGGAGTCATGTTTTAATCTGAATGCATTACAATGCAACTAAAATAAAAGCATTAGAAAAACCTTTTTTATAGTTAACTTTGCTCTGATGATACTTTTTTTCATACTGTAGTACCATAATACACAAACACAATTCATTTAGTCTGTATTTAATAGATTATACACATCCTTGTCAAATGCTTGCCATCACTGGCACCAGAGCACCTTCAGCTGTAGACTGAGACCACAAACCACCACAGGAGGTCTTCTCTACCACTCCTCCCCCTTCTGTCCATGTTTAGGTTCCTATGAAGCAGACTCCAGACACACCGGCCTCGTAGAGCTGAGCTCGCTGCAGGAAGCATAAATGCATACTTTTCTGTCATCATCTCAGAAGACTGTTTTCACTGTCAACTTTTCTAATTTTTGATAATGCCATTTTTCACGCATGTTGTATTACTCTGTGCTTCAGTTTGCTGAACGTACTGTACGACGTGTAGCAGCACATGTTAGCAGTCTAGCAGCATTAGGACCCAGGCAGCTCCACTGAGCTGGCTGCTTTGCATCTCGTGACGTCAAAAAGATCTGAATTTGACTCTTGGTCCGCTAATTGGTGACCCGATTTAAGATATTCCTTAAATAATTATCTACTAATATGTAACATTTCATAAACCATAGCTAGACTTTGATGAATTCTAATAACAGCTTAAATACTGTCGATTGAATGACACATGCCTTTAGCACTTATTAGGCCTTTTCAGCCTGGAGGAACCTGCTCACTGTTCTACTAAGAACATAGTTCTAAGAACCCTCCTTCATATCATATCAATACTGCAACAAGTAGAAAAGATTGTAGTTCTTAGAACTTGAGGGACTTCTTCTAGCTCCCACTTCAGAGTAGGTACACTCCCAACACAAGAGGAACCTTGGGTGACATAATAGTATTTTATTATTATTAATTGGCTGATGCAGAACTGTGAATTTCCATTTTAAGAACCTGTGTGAAACATTAGCCCTGTAAATGACAGCTCGCAATGGCAGCCTTAAAAATTAAACAAAACACAAAACAATGTCTGAATTTTTTCTTTCAGTTTGCACAGAAATGATGTTGTTGTACCAGCCGCAGCCTTGCTCATGTAAATTGCTATTGACGACATATATGCACTAAGAATAAAGGCTGTTGATGCTGTTTAGTTCTCGGGGGAAGTCTGCAGTCTAAGAGAGTTCCCAGAGCTATTTGGTGGCATCTTGATGTGCATCGTGGTACGTTTACACCACCCTTTTTTCCTATAGTTTGCACATTGTCGCTGTGTCTGCGTGGGTTCCCTCTAGGTGCTCTGGCTTCCTCCCACACTCTCAAGACAAGTTAGTCGTACTGGTGACTCAACAGTTGCCTGTAGGTGTGTGGTGGTGAACTGTCCAGGCTGTACACCGCCTTTCACACACTAACCCCATGACCCTATGAAGCAGCGGTCCCCAAACTTTTTTACGCCACGGACCGGTACTATGTCAGACAATATTTTCGTGGACCGGCTATCAAGGTGTGACAGAAATATACGGCAAACGGCATTAAAAACAACAGGATAAGTATTATCTGTATAACTAATAATTTATTGCGAGCAAAAAACATATTAAACATTCAAGTTAGTTTGGGAGTCAAATAGTCTTTTTATTCATTTCAAGTCTTGGAAAACACACATCAGAATCTAGCTTCCGCTCGTCCAAAAGAGGAAAAACACACCTCCTCTAGCGCATAAAAAGTGAAATATTTTAAACAAAATGTGATTGATCGGTAAACTACCAGGTCAAAAATACTCAAGAACAAATAGATGTCACCGGGATCAACTAAAGCAAATCGTACAATATAAAGCGCATAAAATCTACAACTCTCCATAACGCTGAATCAGTGGGAGCCCTGGGCTTGTTTCTCTGCAACGAGACGGTCCCATCTCAGGGTAATGGGAGACTATGACACCCGAAGTGTGTTCCGAATGTCCAGTTTGCTCCGTAGTTTTGTTTTGGTTGCTGTTACTGCAGAAAACCCTGCTTCACAAAGATAAGATGTTGCAAATGGAAGCAGGGTTTTCAGTGCCTTTCTCCAAGGATGTTTGTTTTTTACTCATTTTAGCTGCTTTATTTTTACGGTATCATGTTACCAAGACAAGCTTCCAGATGTGCAAAAAACGTGCGAATGGATGACATGACGGAAGAGCATCCGGTCATTTTCAAAATAAAACATCTTTCAGATTCTGAGAGTCAATAAAACGAAAATAAGACAAGTTATTTATTCTTTCTTCGCGACCCGGCACCACATGACCCGGGTTGCGACCCCAAGGTTGGGGACCGCTGCTATAAAGGATAAGTGATTATAGAAGAATGCATGGAAGGATGGATAAATTGCACTGGGCCTTTACCCTAACACGCACTGCACCGGAACATTCTCAGACTTGGTGTAATAAGTTACATCACAAAACATTTGGAGGCACAGGGACATCAACTGGGATTAGATAACATGAGACTTGCCATCAAAACTAACACAGACAATTTGTTGCCAATATGAAACAGTTTATCTCATGTAGACTCTGCACATCTGCTCCTCTGGGCATGACATCACATACATTCAGTCAATACCTGTAAAAACCAGCAGGGATTTCCACTCAGAGCTGTTGACACGGTTGCTCAGATGTTAGCTAAAAGAAAGGACCTGGCTATAATTGCCTGTTACCACAACCTGCCAGTGTGGAGTAAGAGTTTGACTGGCTTGGTTTGAAAAAGGAAAAAGCAACTATAGCTTTTAACATTTACTCACAGGGGCAGTCAAAGAGAGTGCAATGCTTTAATTTACAGGAACACTGTGTAGAAGGCCTTGCCTATAAGTATACCTCACCTCAGTGGTACTAAGGGAGGAAGTGCCAATCTTTAACTATCCGTTGCCAGGGTTATCCTGCTGGTTCTGGATTGAAGCAATGACCTTTGAGATACAAACCAGCGTCTCTTGTTGAGCTTTTGTGATATAAAATTCCAGCCAACCTTCCAAGTCTGGTTCCACACCTCTGAAACACTTCTTAGATTTTCCTGTGACACTTTTTGGAAAAAACAAAAACCTGGAGTCTGTTCCACAAAGCAGAGGAAGAAAAGTCAGGAGTCTAAAGTCTAACATCTGACTTGAATTAACCTAACAAATCAGTTGGGGCTAAAGCGGTTCCGTAAAGGTCAATTCAGACTCATTGGACTGATTAAAGGCAGGTTCAGGTAGTCAACATAAGTGTGTATGTGCACGCTATTCTCAGGCAGCCTGAGAGGTCGAACATAGATCAAATCAATCCACTGTAGCAGAAACAGCAGCGATGGTCACCCCACGGCGGAGAGCTATTAGCAGCATATGAATAATTCAAACATGTAGTAACACTGTGTAATACAGCTGCCAGAAACAAAACCAGAGATGAAGACTGGGAAAAAAAAAAGCTAATTTATTTAATGCGTTAGTAGAAACTGGTACAGGGTGTGTCCGATGAGTGGAGGCTGACTCCTCAGCAGCGATGTGCATTTCAATCTTTTTATCCTCGTGCTACATGTCTTGTCATTCTGTTATTCTGTCAACAATAAAATGCTAACTATCCGCTCCCTCGTTATTTTGAGGTCATTTTGATCCAGGCTTATGTTGTATAAGCCTAAAAGTTTTATATATTAAACCCAAAACAAATAAGGTATTCGGTTTGTCGCAGACAAAATCACTAAAAGTGGACTATTATTTTGGACAGCTTTCAAGCTGTTATAAAATTCCCCCTGATGCATCCATCTGTTTCCTTAACCTTTGCATGTCTGCTGCTGACTGCTGTTGTTTTGCTTTTTCTTTTTGTCTTGCAACTTTCTGTGCAGCTTGTTCTTTGTATTGCCTGAAACATTCAACTGTTCGCTATGAGCCTCTTGCTTGTGTGCTAGACTGCATGTAATTTATTTAATGCAGTCTATAATGCTGGTTGTTACTGGATGTGAGTTGTGGGGGTGTTGGAAATGTGTGGATGTGCACTGCTGATTTTAACTTTTGATATTCCTTTTGAAGCCCTTCTCCCTTCAGAAGCTTTGCCTTTTGCTACAGTAGGCCGTCATTGTAAGTGAGACTTTCTTCTTAATGACATACCCGTTTAAGTAAAAGTCAAATAAAACTCAGGTGTGCTCAAAGGATTCAAACCTTACTTAAATTTAAAATTGGTAGTACATCTTGATGTAATGTAGGTTTTGAGATGACTGTAAACGTAGGAGGTTTGATCACACTTCATAGATTTTTGTGAGTAGTCTAATAAATTTTTAAGTTACCTTTTATACTTTGTAAGAAATTGTAATATTTGTATTACTACCCCAAGCTTCCATAAGTGGGTCAAAAATGATCCACATGCATTTCCTATAGAATCTCATGGGAACCTGTGATTCTGATCAATTGTGGCTGTCAGGAATACTGTGGACCACAAACACTATGTCAGAAGTGTCACCGATCAGGAAGATTATTTTACACAGCAAGACCTGATACATGTAAGTATTAACTACATTTTTTACCTAAGAAAAAAATTTGATGTCATCAAATTGATATTTTTCAACATACTTGCACATTCATGACTATTGTGTGAAAGAGTATGTGTTATTATTATGTATCATCAAATTAGCCCACTCTATAGTTAGCTAACACTAGCTAGCTAACTAAGCTAGCTAACATTACTGTATGTATTGTATGTGCGCACGTGTGTGTGGGTTGAGGAGTGAGTGTTTGTGTGTGTTTGTGTGCACGCGTGCGTGTGTGCATCCTCAGAAAATATTTGATGTCATCAAATTGATATATTTCAACAACATACTTGCACAGTCATGACTATTGTGTAAAAGAGTATTATTATGTATCATCAAATTAGCCTACTTTATAGTTAGCTAACACTAGCTAGCTAACATTACTGTATGTATGGTGTGCGTGTCTGCGTGAGTGTGGATTGAGGAGTGTGTGTGTGTGTGTGCGTGTGCATGTGCGCATTTATTTTTATAGCTACATATTGATCGATAGGTTTGCGTGTCATTCAAAACATTCTGTTCCTTTTATCTTTCCTCATCTAGAGTGTCATGTCTGCTAGGTTTACAAGAGAAATGGTCATCCAGATGCTGGATGATGGAGAGGCAGTTATGGACTCAGAATCTGAAATCTCTGAGATCTCAGATGATGAGGACCCAGATTATTGTCCAGCTGGAGGTGTCGGTCGTCCACCTGGAAATCCAACTCTCCTAACTGAACAGGATCAATCAGACACAGAAGATTCCTCTGATTAGTCCTCTGAAGAGGAGAGTGAAGTCCAAATCACATCCAACAGAATGAGTCGTAAGGGCTCTTACTGGAGCGAGTTACCTCCCACCCAGAGCAGAACACCAAGCCTCAATATCCTGAGAAGACGGTCAGGGCCTGCACCGGGGCTTACGACCACCGTCTCACCAAAAGATGCATGGGAGCTCTTTATCACTGATAATATCATACAAAAGGTGATGAAGTGCACAAACATCGGAGAGGGACGGACAGTAGCAACAGCTAGAGGAAAAGAGTGGAAAAATGTCAACAAAGTTGAATTAATGGCCTTCATTGGATTGACCCTTCTTGCAGGAAGTGAGAAGAACTGGGATGTACCACTCCGTGAGCTGTTTTGAAGTCCTTTACATAATCCCATGTACAAGGCCACTATGGCTGTTGGAAGATTTGAAGATATTCGCCATGTCTTGCGCTTCAATGACAAGAGGACCAGAGCCTTCCGACTGGAAACAGACCATATGGCAGCCTTCCACTACATATGGGACCTGTTCCTGTTCAACTGCAGACAGCGATTCACCCCCAGTGATTGTGTCGCTGTGGACGAACAGCTTGTACCATTCAGGGAGAGGAGCAAGTTTTTGCAGTACATGCCAAGCAAACCCGCCAAGTACGGCCTAAAGATCTTCTGGGTTTGTGATGCACGCATCCCCGACGCAGTAGATGGGATGGTTTACACAGGCACACACAGTTCGTGTCCAGAAGAATCTGGGGGAAAACATTGTCCGGCAGTTGTGCAGTAGATTCAGAAACACAGGTTGCAACATCACCACAGATAACTTTTTCACCAGAGTGCCTCTTGCGCAGCATCTCCTGGAAATGGATCTCACTATTGTGGGGACTCTACGACAGAACAAGACAGACATCCCTCCTCTGATGAAGGCTTCCAAGTCCAGGGACGTTCACAGCACAGAGTTTGGATTGAATGGCAGCATTACCATGGCCAGCTATGTCAGAAACAAAGGAATGGCTGTTGTCCTCCTGAGCACGATGCACCACGACAAAATGGTGGATGAAAACAGCAGAAAGAAAAAAACAGAAGTGATTACATTCTATAACAAGACCAGAGGAGGTGTTGACACCATGGACCAGATGGTTGGCACTTACACCTGCAAGCAACAAACACAGAGGTGGCCCATGGTGCTGTGTTACAACATCCTTGACATCACCACCCTGAATGCCTACACCTTTTTCACGGCTCAGCACCCTGAATTCAACAGAGGTATCACCAATGCACGACGGCTCTTCCTCACAGAGCTCTAAAAGGAGCTTGTCACACCACACATGAGGAGTCGACTGGAAGGCTGCCCACAACTGCAAACCCTGATCATTGAAGCAATGGGAAGGTGTGGGGTGACAAAAGTCACAACCCAGCCACAGGAAAGAAGAAGACAGGGCCAACCGAAGAGAAAGAGGTGTCAGATCTGCCCAAGTAACAAAGATCGCAAAGTCAGCAATAGGTGTGGGGAGTGCAATGTACCTGTGTGCAATGATTACAGCCAGAAACAGGTAGTTTGTCACAACTGCATACAGTGAGGAAACAAGAAAGCAAAACAGATGATTATTCTTGACCAAAATGACAAAAATGCCATAAAAACACATTGATTCTTATACGGGTCATTTTTGACCCACTTATGGAAGAGTGTAGGGTCCAATCACTCGTGCATCTAAGGGTTAAACAAATAGCAAATACTCCAAATAACCATTCTGTTGTTAAACTAACTCACTCCTATGAAGATTGTGGAGAAACCAACAATGCCATGGCTGAAGCAACATGATCGGGATCATGTTATTGGAATGCTGGAGGCGGGTGGTCCACCAGGATGGGGAATGCTGACCAGAACACAACAGTACACCTACTTCAACAGTATGAGGCCAGAAAGCGACAGACCGCCCACGCCCTGATCAATCACGTATAACGACCCAGAATCAGGACGAACATATCCACCTGCTGCATCCAAGGAACAGGTTCCAACCAGCCACCGTTACAGCAGCAGAGACCATTTGCACCCATAATGCACCTGTACTGTACATGCCAAAACAAAATAAGAAATCATCCCAGGTCTGATGGACAATGGATCAAGCTTGACAACCTCACACCGGAGCTGTTCTCACGGGATGTGCCCACCCTCTGGAGGACAGTGACATGAGAGCTCTTGAATGGCCAGCGATGAGCTCTGGCCCACAAATAAGATCCTTTGAAAACCTGTTGAGTTGATGAGTGAGCGAGTGAGATAACGTGAACATCCTGAACAGACTCAGACGCAACTGACGCAACTAACCCTCACCCTCCTAAACCCCATAACCCTAAACCCTAACCCTAACCCTGTCTGCAAATATAACATTTTAAAAGAAACATTTAATTTATAAACACTTGAAATCTTATAAGAAAAGAACAGAAGGTCGTAGAGAGTCGGGACCAACATCTATCTGGGGGTTTTTCAGGGTCTCTGAACACGCCTGACATGGCCCCAAGTCTCTACGACCTCCCGTTCCCGAGATACAGCTATGGAAGGAAGTGATGTAGCTCCGGAACGGAAGGTCGTACAGACAAGTGGGTGGTACCGTTGGAAAGGGCGTGGTCGAATTAGGGAGAGAGGGGCTTGGTTCCAGGTCTCTACGACATACCGTGCACCGCCTAGAATGAAAAAACTGTTTTTTTATGTTAAATTAACTCTAAACGCAAAAATAAAACAAAATTTTTGCCAGAGGGTATATAAGGACGTGCAGTGCTGTAGGGGATCACTTGCAGTTCAACCAACTTGCAGGAAGGACCTTGTTCACCCAGTGCTAGCTAGTGAGCTAATTCCTATCACTGCTCAGGTTAGAATAGCTTCATTCCTTGATGTGGCTGAGGAAAATATTGAAACCCTCATTACAGCCTATGAGGCCCATTTTGAAATTGAGGATTTCCTCAAAAATGAGGAATTGAGGGTGCCTCTATTCCCTACCCCATTTAAGTGGGAGGAGGTCCTCATAGACTCCAAATATGATGTGAATGGGGTGGTGATTGAGCTGGAAAGATTGGAGGGGATAAAGGCCCACATCCCCTTCCTCACCCTCCCTCTGGCCAACCCCACTATAGTCAAGCCACACTACAACATGTTTAAAAAGCATGTAGATCTGCAGCAATGCAGCTATGCCACGCAGACTGCCATGAAGCAGGTTCAGGCCGTTGTCAAGGAGCTGAGAGGACTGGACAGCAGGAATATGGGTCGGGATTCTGTCCAGAAGAACAGCCTGGCGAACCCGGCCATGTTTAATGTCCTGGCATACCACCAGCAGTTTGTGCTGGGACTCTTGGATAGGGCAATCCAGGCCGTGGACACGCATCCTGACCTGCGTGTCCTGCTGTCCATGTCCTTGTTTGGACAGAAGATCCCTTGCGCTGTGGATTTGGGGGCTCTGGTGGACGTGACCTGCATCAAGCGTGTGTCTGTCCATGCTGCCTGCACTCTGGTGCCTACAGCCACCAGTGGGGACAGGCAGATGCATCTGATGTGGTCCAGGACAGGCCTGGAGGAGGTTGTGGGAATGAGGGGTGATCTGTACCCGACCCTGAGCTTCAGCGAATGCTCTAACTTCCAGAGCAACGTCATCGGCAGGCCACTGGATGTAAGTGGGCAACTGCTCCATGTGGTGTGTTGTGGAGAACAACGCCATGGTACTTTGACGTTCCTTCAAGTGTACACAGAGTCTCCACACACCCACATGCAGATTGCCTACAAACATCCGGTGAGTGGGGTGATAGCCACTTGTGGCCTCCTGCATCACCAAACCACAGGGTCCATGTATGGGAGGGCCAAGGAATACATGGACCACATGTGTGATCTGGAGGCGAAAATGGTGAAGCCCCTAATCTGCCGTCTGGAGCAATTTAGGCTCTTCAAGGGTGGTGACTGCCCGGTCGTGGTCAGACCTGAGGCTCTGTTCAGTGAGCAGTGCCTGGCGGACCTACTGCGCCAAGAACCCATGCTCGTCCCCTTTGTTGACACAGTGGACGGCATGAGCGTTTTGGCCGTGATCCAAGAGACGCTGAATTATTTGAACAGTGTCCTCAAGTCTACCTTTGACACCAGCCACGGCCGTGGCAGTTTCAACGACGCTTGGAGAGCCTACCAGGCCGAGATTTCTCTGGAGGAGCTGGTGTATGGGCACCCCCTCTCCCCAGAAGACCACCAGCTTACGGTCATCCTGGGAACCTCCGCATCTCGTGGGAAAAGTCTCACTAAGATGCGTGGGTTCCTGGGACTGGCACCGCACACTGCCGCCACTTCGGAAGTGTGCTGCCCTCCGTTAACAAACTGGACAAAGGATGTCAGAAGCAAACTCTGCATCAGGCGGATGTTTCCTCTGTGCGACTCCTTGGGGGCAGCACCTTCCGTTGTCGGCGTGCAGCTATGGATGGTCCTGCTGGGGGATATCTATGGGGCAGCACCTGAGTACATCCCTCTAGCCTCACTGAAGGCAGAGCAGTGCCAAAACAGGGTAGTTGGGGGCTTGCAGGTTGAGAAGTTCCTGGAAATGGTGACAAACAATAAGGCTTTCCCATTTCCAGGAACGTTTGACAAAGCAAAGGATCTTGTCACTCAATCTGGCAAGGACCCCCTGCACTGCCTTCAGCTGGGGCTAGAGGAGCTGAAGCTCCGCTGGTTCCCCCATCTCCGCATTTGGCAGGGTAAGCGGCTGCACTACAACTGGGACAAACGGTCCTACATCAAACTTTATTAAAGGACCGTGGTACCCAGATGGTGACGCCTGTGGCTGTGATTCGCAGCCACGTCCTTCAGGAGGTGGAAAGGTGAGGGCTCTGTTTCTCCCGGAAGATGGGCCGGTATAGGGAGCAGGGCATGCCCTGGGTGGAGAAATGCCTGCTCCAGCTCCCTAACGCCATTGACCACCGGGAGAAACTCAAAGCCCTCGTCTTTCTGTCATGCATCGCCTTCATTGAGAACGGCGATTACGTCGACTTCAAGGCGTTGCAGGACCTCCTGAAGGACCAGCCGCTTACCCAGGTCAAGATGCAGGACCTCCAACTACAGTTGAGGCATTCTCTGCCCAAGGTGGGAGCCTTCATGATATGGAGGCTTCATGAAGATATCCCCTATAGGGTGGGTTAGGGTTGACATTTCGTTTGTAAAAAGTTGATTGTTCGTTTAAGCAAAAAATTGTTTGTTTTTATTGTTTTATTGTACATAGTTCTTTTTAAACATGAATCCCTTTCCTTTATTTTACATACTTTATTGTACTTATTTTGTTTTATTATGTCTTTTATTGTACATAGTTCATTAGAAAAAACCTCCAAAAAACAAAAAAAACCTCCACATTGACTCTGCCTTGACGTGGCATGGGGGCTTGCGTGCCTCAGTGATCCTAGGGACTCTACAGATTGGCTCTACCCAGCAGAGCTTACTCCCGTTTGGTAAGGCAGGAGTAAGCTCTGCTGGGTAGAGCCAATCTGTAGAGTCCCTAGGATCACTGAGGCCAGACCAAAGAGTCCACAACTCACCTTTACAATACTTATACTTATCTTTTATACTTACCTGTTACACCATACATCCATAGAGGCAAGTATGGGTTCAAAAAAAAGTTACTCCAAAAATGGTACCAATCAACTCCAAATGGCCTGAAAAGTGCTCCTACACACTTCCTGGAGACACGATTTTGGCCTCAACACTGAAATTTTCATTCCCTCCGGCACCCATTCATTTCCAATGGGGGATACATTTTGGTCTATAACTCGGGAACGGAAGGTCATAGAGACTCGGGGGTGGGTGGCATGTGCCATAATTTGGGGGCGCTGAACACGCCAGTCTTGGTCCCGTGTCTCTACGACCTTCCCTTCCCGAGATACATATATTCAAAATACCCCCCTACTGGATATGTCATATCTCGGGAAGGGAAGGTCGTAGAGACTCGGGGCAAAGACTGGCATTCTTGGAGACCCCCTAAACCCCCAGGCAGACGTTGGCCCCGAGTCTCTACAACCTTTTGTTCCCGAGATACACATATTCAGTATAAGCGCACCAAACCCCGTTCACTTCAATGGGAAAGTAAACTTAAGTATAACTCAGGAACTGTAGGTCATCCGTCTGTCATAATTCAGGGTCTCTGAATACACCAGACTTCTCCCCGAGTCTCTATGACCTTCCGTTCCCGAGATACAGATATTCAAACACCCCCCCCTACTGGACATGTCATATATCAGTGCTAATGGAGGAAATATTAATTAATGATTGTGTAAAATGATTGTTATGAAAGGTTTTGTGAGAGGAAGGCTCTGCATACAGACACTAAAAGGGACCTTGTACATCTGGATGACCTGGGAAGAGAATGAGAGCTGAAAGCATTACAATTAAGCTACCACTTTATTTTAGCATTGATTTCTGTTGTAATGATATTAATGACATTTATTTCATCAACAGGAAAGATCAATGACTTGCCAATACACATGCAATAGCTATAATATACAATGTGTGTAAGGTTGCACTATGAGGCTGTGCAGTGATGCAGAGCTTTTACTGTTGTCTGCTCCCATGGCTCGATACTGAGTGAATGGACTGTGGTAGAAATGGTTTAACCTGATTCTGTATCAGTTGAAATTAAAATCACAAACTGAGGCACGATTAAAAATTCACTCTGTTGCTTTATAGCTTTGCTTTGAATGATTAATGAGGATTATAAACACATGAAAAGTGCTCTGTTACAACTGCTATAAATTGTATTAGCACCCATTCAGTGAATGTCAGACTCTCTTTCACTGAAAATAATGCATTATTATGTTCAAAACTAGACGCCTTGAGTTAGGAAGACTGTCAAGCTGCTTGTCATGACAGCCCACAACTCACAGGTATTGATTTCCCCGTGAAAAGTGTGACTCCCAACCTACAAATGAATTCTTCCCTCGTGTCACTCAGTGACAGAATCATCTCATTGAACCAGAGTTACTGCTTTCATTAGAGGACAGGCACTTCTCCTGTTTATCTGCCTGACCGCTGACCGCAGGTTAATGAATAATAATGAATAATATTACACTAATGATTACGCTTGGAGGGCTTAGTGTGACAGCTAGTTGGTCAAGGAGGAACGAAGCACCAAAGGGTGGCAGAGACAGGGAAACAGGAAAGGTATTATCCTCCTTTATCTTCAGGATCATCAAGGGTCCTTGAGCCAATTGGATTATTCCGGAGGCATTATACACAACTGATTGGTACGCTGTTGAGTGAGTACAGCGTTGTGGATGTGCGTGTATGACAAGGCTATTATCTTTCAGATTGCCTGGAGAGTGAGCAGCGTTTTTGAGGATGATCACGTATATTGGAGCACACAGCCACAGTGATGAGCTGTGAAATGTGTTCAAGATATTCAGGAAGGGAAGGTGTGTGTGGTTGGACCTCATAACGCCACGTGTCCTCATCGTCTTTTTAGAATTCTGTCATTCCTTTAATAAAACATACCAGACCAGACTGGATGAAGAATTGACAGGTGAAAGAAAAGTGTTTCACTGACATGATGATTAATGCATGAAACCACAAGATTCACTCCTGATGACAAAACAACTTTGACCATTTCCCTGCCCACAGAGGGAAAGTGAGTTCATTGATCATATTGTCAATAGATTAAACGGAAGCTGACATCTGTGCTTGGCAGTCAAAGTTACAAGTGATTTGATTAACAGGGAAGGCTCCCTACCACAAAAACACACACACACATAAACCTCCCCAGCTGTGGCTACTGACAGTGACTTACTGATGCAACCGTGCCTGGCCATCAGCCCGTATTAGCGCCTCGGTCTGTCTCTGCTGACAGTTGCTAGTTTCCAAAAACGCTACACCTTGAGAAATGGAAAAACAATAATAAATAGCGTTCTAATGAGGACATATTGTGGCAAAATAAATAAAATCAAAACATTTTGATGGGAAACTGTACAGGAAAGGATGATTAAAGCTGATAAACCAGACAACAAAGGCTGCATTCACACTGCAGGAAAAATGTGGCCCAGGTCTGATTTTTTGCTCAAATGTGACTTTTTCATGGCAGTGTGAACAGAACAAACCACATGGAATCTGATCTTTTCCAGTTCCGATTTGAGCCACTTCCATCCACCAGATCTTTTGCAATGCGACCTCAGTCTGAACTGTCAGATCGGAATTCATGCGACTTTGACATCATTGTCCATCCGCATCCACACAGACCTCTGTACTGACGTCGCAGACACTGCTCCACAAAACGCCATCAAACTTAGCTTTCTTTCTCCTCCTCATTGCCTGCTCAAAAAGTTTCCGACCTCCGCTGCATAACACGTTATAAACGGGTTCAGACCAACTTTAGTGGCCTCCATTTTGTTCCGTATTGACGGCGTGCTGCGTGTGACATCTTTGTTATTGTTCTTTTGGGCATGTTTGGGGCAGTTTAGGGTCGTGAACTGTTCATACTGGAGTCTGATATAGGACACATTTTAAAAGTAATGTGAACAGCTACACAAAAAAATCCGATCTGAGAAAGAAATCGGTATTGAGCATTAAGACTGGCAGGGTGAACGTAGCCAAAGTCATCCAAAAAAGTCTGATGGCCAGTTCATATGGCTTAAGCAAGAAGAGCTAGAAATTAAGTTTGATTTGATTTCTCTTTATTTCAAACATGTAAAAAATAAAACAAACAAAAACAAAGCAAAACAGATAAACAAAACTACAAGACAATAAATTGCATCCGCCAACACTTATACCACACAATTTCAAAGCATGAAATATGACCCTGTATTTTTATAATCAACACTGGACTTATAATTATATAATTCTTAGTGGATCTGTGCACTAAATCCTTAAATAAAGCAGTAGCTGTCCAATCACAGCTTAGCAGCTGTAACAAGTCATGGCAGCTCAGTCACATTGTGGATTTCGCTCATGTTCACGATGCTGTACATGGGTCTATAATAAGAGTGATTCAGGGCAGATCGTTGTCGCTCCCAGTGCTTCAAATATGGCAGTCTGATCAAGGGTCCTCCGCCTGTAAGTGTGACAATGTAGTTACTACGGCCTCTTCGGATTCAACTTGACCCTCAATTGTAGCACTGTCAGTTTCTGTCAAGATGAACTCATTCATAAAGTCCGAGACGTCACCATCTGGATGAGAGTTTAATCATTAAATGGCTGCTTGAATCAACACATAGGTCAGATGTGTCACGGTGCAGTTCAAAATATAGGACCCAAGCGCAGACGACACAGGAGCAGAGAGTCAGTGCAGGGATTTAATTAAATAAAAGGGCAAAATTACAAAAAATACAAAACCAAGGATAAAACTTACTGGAGCAAAACTGGACAGAACAGGGCAAGGCAGAGCACGGCAGGGTAAACAGGGCAAACAGCATATAACAGACCATGCAGGGAATCACGGGAAGGTAACACAGACGAACTGCCCAAGGAGGTAAGAAACACAGACTAAATACACAGGTAATGAGAGGAGATGGGGAACAGGTGGCACAGGGAGGAGGAGACAATCAGAGACAGGTGGACATGATCAGGCAATTACAGAGGAGGGAAAATGGAGAGAAGGGAAAACCTTAAAGGGGAAAACATGAGGAGGATAAACTAATAAACTAACAAGACAGAGCAAACATAAACACAGGGAAAAGGAGCAAACTGGAAGTAAAGACATGGAAGACTAAAACATAGACAGAGCAACCAAAGGGGATAAAACAGATCATAAGAAAGTAAGACAGGAAGTGTGAGGTAAAAGACATGACGGAGGACTGAACTTACGAAATAAAACAGGAAGTGGCAATCTAAATACATGACCATGACAAGATGAATGATGAATGATCTGTCTGATTTCCACTGTGCACCACTTTCTGAGTATGTAACCGTGTTTAGTGGATTTTCAAAGCATTAACTGCCTGAAATGTGCAGACACAGTCATCATACAGGCACGGCAATGGACTGACTGAGGACGATAGTGTTCAAGCAGCTGCACCCTTTTATTAAAGACACCAACATAAAGTTTTGCACTCAATATGCATTCACATTTTAGAAACTATATGTAATGAATGTCCTGTAAAGGTAGTTGTTGAACATCAACAGACCAGACTGAGAACTCCGTAGATCAGAGAGCAGCTTCAGTTTTAGCCTGAGGAGAGGAACATTGGAAAGTTGGGCTGCAAAAATATCTGAGTAATCTGACAACAATTAGTTACTTAACAGAAATTATGTGAAATATACCAGCTCTACCAAATCCCAGAATACAAACCCACTCTCAACATATTTTCCCCCTGGCAAGGTCTTAAAAATGCATCAATATTTATTATTTCTTACACTTCACAGTTTGCTTTTTGAGAGGTTAAAAGGTGAGGAGCAACAAAAAAATGCCTCAGCTCAACACAAACTTTGCTGGTTGATCTTAGACAAGCTTACATTGATTATTGCACTGAACCTCGGCAGCAGAACAAAAGAAATAGCAAAAACATGACTTAAAACTAAAAACATAAAGCTGCTGTTACACTCAATGGTTTAAAACAGACGTATGTGACAAAGCTGCTTGTTTAAATACCTCCTGTTATAAAAATCTGAAACACATGGAGCAACATTATTCCATCAAATTATTGTCGGCACAGTGGGGAAAGTTTCGGAAAATATCTTTCCTTCTTCCTTTTTTCTGCAAGACGATAACTCCATAATATATATATATATATATATATATATATATATATATATATATATATATATATATATATACACATGGAAGTCCAGGAACAGTTCAGCCCAACAAAAAATAATCTCTACTGGTTCAAAAAAACAACTACAGAAGGCAAAATTCATAAAGAATTCATTCATAATTCATAAAGCAAAGAGGAGGAATAGTGGGAGAAACACTGAGACTCTGGTGAAACATAGGACTGTGAATCAGACACAGGAGATGCAGGAGTAACAGATCACATAAACAGAGGCAGAGACGAAAAGCAGGCCAAAACCAAGGTAACCAGAAAACACTGAGGCACAGAGGTGCATCAATGAACTGGCCTAAAGGAGCAAGAACACACAGACTAAATTCTGAGGGAGGGAGGAAAACGAGACACAGGTGACACCAATCAGGGCCGGACAGACAATTACATTGGAGGGAAACACACAGGGAGC
Organism: Chaunax sp. Z400; assembly: GCA_037577475.1. NCBI lineage: Eukaryota > Metazoa > Chordata > Actinopteri > Lophiiformes > Chaunacidae > Chaunax > Chaunax sp. Z400. The sequence goes on from CM075194.1 coordinate 20,740,824, forward strand.
AGAAAGTCTAAAAAGAGAAGATAGGTGACAACATAAGAAACATAAACGTAAGCATGGTTGGAATTGGCATAGAAAGAGGGAAAGAACAAGAACTAAATACACAGAAGACTAATCAGAGACAAGTGAAACTATAAGGGGCAAAACAGGTGGGAAGGAAACAAAGACAGGAGGTGAAAAAGAAAGAAGTTACAAAATAAAACAGCAAGTGATAAAGCTAAAACCCAAACCATGACATTTTAGGACTACTGACATCATCGTATCCTTTTTCTGGCCTTTCCAAAGCTTTACAGTATTAACATAATGGAATAAGCAGCATATAAATCTGACTAAGGCTGGAAAACGTAATCATGCTGTGACCCTCCTCTATCAGAGGCCACCATTAAAAGGCTATGTCCTGCTCTTATATAATAAATAAATATGTTGTGTGCTCTCTAGCCACCTGAGGAGGGTTTAAAATCTGTTATTCCATTGGCTGTCACTTATTTGTGTTAAGAACACATACAAGTATAGGAAACCCCTGTTTGAACAGCTTTTGACTGTCAGATTGATTATAGGGAATTACACTGTTGACACGAGTGTTACCAATGGTACCACATGTTTATAGGAATCATTCTTACAGACTGATTGTAAGACTTCTTCCATAAAGGTTTGATTAGATGGCTTTATTAGCAGTTTAGCCTTTTAAGTCTTGCTAAAGTTACTTAATAAAACTTGTCTCAGTCCTTTAGCAAAGTCAGATGCAAAATAAATACGACTAAATAACAAATAACACTTTATTAATAAATATTGTAAAGGGTTCACTTTTCTTTAATGACAAACAATTTGGTACGATTAACAGACAGCAAAATTAACAACAGCTACCTTTTCTTACTTCTGTCTAAAATGATGGAGCCACTGTTTCAAATTACAAACTATTTGAGATACCTGCCACTATTATCGGTGTAAACATTGTTAGCACAGTCTGCAGTACTTCTTTGACAGGTGAAGTACAGTCACAGGGTGCCGTTTCACGTTAAAGTGAAGCTCATTTGTTTTTCCTCCAGGTATAATGATGCTCAGAGCCGCACATAAATATGTAGTTATTGACTCCTCAGAGATGGCAGGTTTTGTGGCCGACTGCTGGCTTCAGTGGCTCACATGGAAACCGCAGCCGGTCACTAAAAAGCCACAATTTCACTTACACTATTATTCATGTGCTTGCAGTAGACACTGACGTTTGTATGTGACAAAGATAAGGAAGGTATGATGGAAAACCACATTCTCATGCCACATGTTTTTTTAAGCAGCACTGCTGGAAGGGGACTTCAGTGCATTATACAGCTGTCTGGTGTTCACCAGTGACTAACATCTTCAGTAGAGTGCCAAGAACCCACACCACAGGAAAATACATTGTATTCTGTTGGTACAAATTCAGATTTGTTTCCCACCATCTCAGGTTCATCTCAGGCTTTTTGGGAGAAACAAAAAGGAAGGTACGTGCATATCCATCATGGGATGACATATTATATATATATATATATACACTCAAATGATAATTGATATAATATGCTTAATCGCCCATTGCAAGAGCTGTATGATGATAAATGCATTTTAAATGTATTCTTAATGGAATAATGGGGATGCATTTGCTGCACTTGCGCCATTTTTCAGATGTCCGAAACTGAGATGTGAAAGAAGTCTGATCCCACATCTTCATGAGCATTGATAGTGTTTACAAGAGACCAACAAAGGTGATTGGTCAGCTATGGAACTTCCCCTTCCAGCTATTGTGCTGCAAATTAATAAGATTCTATCTATCCATCCATGTCCAGACTTATTCTGTCATCTCAGTTTAGGATTATGCTGATCTACATAGGGATTTCAATAACTGTACTTGCTATGATGTTATATTGAACCCATGCAGACTCAGAAATGTTGAGGAGGTGATGAATAGTTTTAAAATATCAGATATAATTCTTAATGCTTTTGCAACACTGAAACCTCAAATCTTTCTTCCATGACGTAGAGACATTCTATAAATCTAAAGATGACAGTTTGCCCTTTGGTAGTTTAAACAGGCAAACTGCTCTGAGCCGCTCTGACATTTTCATCCCCAGCTTACAGCACTGAGGGAAAGAAATGCATGGATAAGGAGAATTAGCCTAGGGACTACACCTGTATCCATTTTCCTCTAACTTCTGTAATCTGTAATCCTCCATCATCTGCATTTTCCAGCCCCTATAGCCTGAACCATGCCTCCAACTAATTACAACATCTTGAGGAAGTAAACCTAATGATGAGAAAGGCAGGTGTGTAGAGCTGGAGGGCCACGCTAACCAGGATTTCAGGCAGAATGCAAGCAAATTAATTCCCTGTAATCGGTGTAGGCAGAGAACGTGAGCCAGTATAAATGTTCTCTCTGCAGATAATGTATGCCACACATGCATGACTGGAGTAACTATCTTTAACTAGGTAGAGGTTACTTTACATTTTCCTGTTTTTAGCATTTTTGATCACTATCACTTTGATCACATTCACTACTTTGACACTTTTGTTTGTTTTGTAAATGTTCCAACATTTGTTGTCAGGATGTGAAATCAGGCCAGAGTCTGCTATTCTGGTAATGTGGTGGCTTTGCCACTCATTTAAAGCCACCGATGGTTTGCATGGGAACTGATAGTTGATGTAATTGACGTGTGGAACCAAGGACTATCAAGACTTATGTAGAAGTTTACCATTTATTCTCATAATAAATCAAAGTAAACGTCCATAAAGAATGGCACGGCATGTTCCCTTAAGACATGGTCAAAAACTATGTGCTCTTCCCACTCAATCACCTCCAATCACCTTGCCTGCCCCTGTGAGCTCACCTGGTTTTCCTGCCACACCCATCACCCAGTGTTCAAAACATAACGCTGCAACAAATATACACCAAATAATCAATAATCCAAACGTATATAATGGCTGCAACAAAGTTAAAACAAGATTTTACAGCCATAGTGGTGGCTGTGTTATACTTCAGCACATGGGAGCTCTGAGCTAAAGGCTAACGTCAGAATGTTAACATGCTTCATTGACTAAAATACATATGTTAAGCAAGTAGTGTTTAATATGTTCATCATCTCAGTTTAGCGTGTTAACATGCTGACATTTAGCACTTTAATTTAACACTACAAATACAGTTGAAGCTGATGGTCATTAGTTGTGCAGGAAATTGTGTGCGAACGCATCTAATTTTTAATGGCAATGCATTTAAAAGTGATGTGTAATCACTGCCTGGATTGTGTTCAGAGACAACATTTATTTGCCTGAATGAAATGCCATGAAAAAAGATCATGTTTTCTGTTACTTTTATGCTTGGAAATATAACCTGATGATCACATGATCACATGGGTTAAATGTTCTGGAAATGAAATGAAATTTGTTGTCAATGAACATTATCCTAATATGTTCTGAACCAACATTCTTGAAACTTGTCACATTAGTTAATTAAACTTCGCTAAGTGTTTTAATAGAAGACGTAATTGATAAGTATTACCTTCCCCTGTTTTTGCTGTGTAATTCATCCTGCGAGGGACATGAATGTCCTAAAATAATGTCATGGCAATCCATTCAATAGGTGTGGAGACTTTTCACACAGAACTACCAAAGTGAAGCTGATGATGCTGTTAGAGGAAAAGTCAGCAGGTCCCCAAAGTAATCTGGGTTCATCCTCAGGGGATCATGAATGTCTGTAAAGTTTATAGCTTCCACCAAAGTAGTTGAGTGACACACTTAGAGTCTAGTGCATGGCTAAAAACAAACGGACGTTTCAACAAAATGACAAAGGACTACTGTACAGATCAGTTTTTCCACTCTCTGTAACCACTTGTACTTTGCAGGGTTGCGTGGGGGTCGCTGCCTATCCCAGCTGATACTGGGCGAGGGCCAGGCTACACCAGAACATGCATACTCCGCACAGAAAGGCCCCCAGTCTGGATTCAAACCTATAACCTATCCTGACAATGAAAATGACAAATTAGAGCCGTCTGTACCAAACATCACTCTCTCAGTTGTTAATGTATATGTTACTTTATTACATCAACTATTTTACTGACCTGTTTTCTCAAACATTTTAGATTTTTTCTTGCAAAGAGGATTGACCTACATTTCAACAGTTCATCATACAGTATATCCACTTCTGTTCCACTCAGCTTCTTGAGAAAGAAAAATACAACTGACAGATGACAGAAACGGCACTGGTCCAGACATGCTGTATGTCTGAATTCAAATGGGTAACACAACACGCTCCATACGTTCCCCTGAAGTAAAGGCTCCATTGTGCTGTTTGCTCTTCAAACATTTCAGGTTGTCTCATGACCTCTCCTTAAACATACCAATGTGGTCTGTACTCCATACAGAGATAGGTGACAGGTAATACAACATTAGTCCTGATGATAAACCTGAACTGTTGTCTGACTGACATGTTGTGTTTGGATGGATAGGATCTAAGCTTAGAGCTCTGGGGGATCCATTCACGAGCTTTGATGTCTTCCTGGGTAAAGGAAACCACAAACAAATGGTGACTCTGTAGCTGCAGGTTAGCCTCAGGCTAGATGGACTGACATATAGCTGAAAGATGTAGCAAAGCAAAGCAAAGCACCATTCATTTATGTTTTTAGAATTTATTGTTTATCTTTCTGCCTATTTACACATTCAACAGACACAGTAACATTCATTTGGAGTCATTTCTGGCCACCTGCTGAATGTTAATGATCATAATCAGTTCTCTCCTGGTCAACACCAACTCCTGAGAAATGTCTGGAAATTGTGCAGCTAAATTCTCCATTATGTTCAACAGCTAAACGCCAAATTTGTGTCATTTCTTTAATGAAAGCAGCTGTTTGCCTGAAAACTGGGTCTCCAGCAAGCCGAAAACAAAACAAGGACCTTAAAGATGTGACCAAGAGGACTGCAGAGTCTGGAAATAATTATCTGTGGGTCTGTCACTGCAGACCATTTTTACAAATAGTCATTGTCTCCATTGTTAATATGAAATGTTTCATTAATGACGCTTTAAGATTGCTAAGATTGGAAACCCCATATAACACTGCACAGCTTTTTTTCTCCTCCTTCTGGCAGTGAGAGTAATCACACAAACGTACACGTGCTTATGACGCCACAGGTTTCACCACACTCTATTTGCTGTATAACCTACAACCAATCTTATAACCAGTCGTCTTCTAACCTATCTTTGCTGGTGCTCCAGCATCGTAAAGTCACCCCAGACCCCATATTTAAAAACTCTGGTCCACTCTAAAATACAAAGAGGTCTATCTGATGGTGATAGGGTGCTTGTTTGTTGGTGTCTGGAATGTTTATATTAATGGGAAAAAAAGAAGACAGAAATTATATTAAGAACAAACCAAAGTCAATCAAATCTGATTTTTACTGTATTTTTTCTTATTCCAGACATGTCACTTTTATAATGAATTTAAATGACAGCTCACAGTTATTAAATAATTGGGTGTCTCCAGGTCATGTTATCATCATACAAATGGGGCCTCAGTTTTCCCAAACCTCCATGAATGACAGTGACTTTGCTGCTATTATCTCCCTGACAGGGGATGTACCCGGGCAAACCAGAGTAATGCTCATGGCCAGGGACACTGTGAGGAGGTCACGTCAGCCATTCAGTCGGGACAGTAATTTGTACCTTGCCCAGACAATGACAGTGATGATTACAGGTAGGCCCTCGAGCTACATGAATTCCCAGAGAAGTCGTGGGTGACACTGTCACTTGGCCCAGGTCTGAGCTGGATATAGCTGTCAAATACAAAACAGGACAAATGACCTATTCACCTCTTACTGTAGGTGTAAAACATTCACATCACATTTTTTTTATTTTTCCTTGTATTATTGGGCGTAAGACTGGAGGCTTATTGCGTCTGAATTAAACTGTTGAAGTTGATGAAAATACATATCTTCATAAGTAATATCAAGTGTGAGGTAGTGTGGCATATTATAACCATCTTTTTAAAATTCCACGCCATTACAATATTGTCAGTTACAATTTTTGCAACAGAGTCTGCCAGTCATTCACAGTATTCAGATTTCTTACCCACACTCAAGGGATTTAAAGGAAACAGTATGTGCATGTCCTGTCCAGAGAGGAAAGAAGATCCAGGATGGGAGCAATGTTAGCCCAGCTTGGAATTAAAACTACATCAGTTACAGGAAAAAAGAAAATGGACAAATTGGGACTGGCCAAAAAAAGTAAAACCAGACACTGCTGTGTCCACATCGTGACATAACATCACCACAACATCCATGATCAGGCTGTTCTACTTATCAGGTTCTTATCAGGTTCACATGTGTTCTGGGCAAACAGTGTGCAGAACAACAGAAGGCTGAGATTCTGCTGCATCAGCGTTGGACACTGTTTCCTGGATAACACATTTTTCATGTGAAGATGCCAACCGTATTATCCCCACCATCTTGTTAATGGGTTTAAAGGAACTGAGATGCAGTGATTTATTTCCTGAGTGAGAAAAACTAATTCCCACTGAATTACCAGTTCCTTAATATTTGATGGCATCCAGAAGCCAACAGCTGGTTGATGTGGACATTTTAATGAAATGCAGAGGACAGCCTGCGATCTTCAAAAATAAAACATCCAGTTTAAATAAGAGGTGACACAAAATGTGTTCCAACAAATTTCCAACAGAATCTTCATTTATGTTTTTAAATCAGAATGGTTCCCTTAATTTCAATGGTCAGTGTGAGATTTGTTTGTATAAACATGAGATATAGGAAAGGCTATACAGTCAAATCTTAACAGATCAAATACTTATTTTTGGCTCAGGTTTTGGCTTAAGGCTGTATTGTGACTTGAGTTTGTGTACTATAAAGTAGAACACGATGAATCCTCTCAGGATTCATTGTTGTTTTTGTTTTTTTTGTGCTCTAAACTGATACAAGTAGTCATGGAGCAGTGTCCAGTATAGATGTTTTTATTGCCCCATAACACAATATTATTACCCCCCATCAAGGATGTTAACCTGTGACTGTATTTGTTAGTTGGTTGTTTTCTTTAGCAGGATTATGTAAAAACTACCATTGAGTTTCATATAACATGATGGAAGGATGAGGCACGGGTCAAAAAAATACAATGAAACATTTTCATGTGGATCCAAAAGGATTGAGCAAATCTAGGATATTTTTTTCCCCACTTTCTTTATCATTGAGAATTTGGACATTTTTAAGGATTTTCTCAAATGATGCAAACAAAATACAGAATGAATTTCCACAAAAATGTGTGCAGAGGTGGGGCATGGGCCGGGCAACTGTAAGAGGCATGCAGGATTGTTAAGCCCTGATGGAAGTTTGCGCTCCACTGGGTGCCGGCCTAAAAATGATGGGACCTTTCTTAAAGACATGCTTTTACCGAAATCAATCAGGCTGAAAAACTTGAACTTGGGTTTCAAAATCCCAATCTTAAAACTTCATGACTAAAAAAAAGGAGCAACCATGGCCGTACACAGGGTTTTAGAAATAGTGAGGTCCAAAATCTTAGCTTAGTAGAGGATTTGGGGCCAAAAACTGAATTGAAAAAAAAGTATTTAAACATTTGTTCATGTTACCAGTCTGACATCAAATGGATGAATAAATGTTAGCTATCAAGCTCGTTAATTAACTCAATTGACCCAACTGGCATCATGATGGACAACCACTGTTTAATGGAGCTCAACCACCAGGAGCTATTTGTCGGATGAAGAATGTCATTGAACTACCAGCAGTCCACTAGTTAAGTTCTGTAGTTACCTGTGTCACACTTTGCCTGTCCGGTTTGTTGATGTCAGAGAACCACCGTGTTGTTTTTAGGCAATTATTTCACAACTTCTATTTTACACACCTCTGAAAAAATGGCGAGGTCAGGACCTCGGTGACCTCAATGGCGGGTTGCCATGGAAGCAACCATTGAATTTTGGAAGAAAACCTCCGTAAATTTTTTTCTATCAAGAGTGTAAGACTAAAAAAACTGGGCTGCTTTAATAGATCAGACCCAAATAGTGTAATAATGTAATAATGACATCACCTGTTCATGTTAAGCAGAAAACAGTGAGATTCTTCATTGTAATATTACGAAATTATGCGTGTGCTCATTATGATTATGAATAAGTACATCATAGTTATGAGAAACAAAACACTAACTTCTTTTAAACAATTATAAGATACTAGTGTGGAATTATGGTCACAATGATTTTACTCATATTATTTCTAATGTCATATATTCATGTATTCCTGATAAAAAAAGACTTCCATGTGTTTTTCCCTGCTTGCTTTGAGCCCAGTGTTACGCGTCTTCTCAGTACCTTCAGGACAAACAATAGAACAATTTGTAACATATCTGTATATGCTATGAAACAGGAGTCCCACGTTGTGTTTATGTGTCTTTGTACTTGTTGGTACGGCACAGTAGTATCAGCAGACAGGTTCCCTCGCACCATTGTTGTCCTTGATGGCATGATGTGAAGCATTGTGCGGAAAATTGCCTCCACTGCTGAGGCACAAAAGATTGAAAATGGGATTCTGCATTGTTGACAATGTAGGGAATTGTTTATTCAGTGATGGGCACTGTGTGTGTGTCTCTCTGTGTGTGTGTGTGTGTGTGTATTGTGTGTGAGACTCATCTGATGCTGAAAATGTCTCACATGAAATTTCATCCTTCTGCTTCTCCTTTGCTGAGGTCTCCAGCAGGATTCTTGTGGAATAAAACACAGCTATGTCTTTTGATTCTCATACAGTTGTATACCTTTGCATACTATGGTTGTGTTACATTGCATACTAGACTCAAATCACAGTTATTCATGAGAGTGCAACACTATTAATCCTGTTCATCAGTCAGTGAGTGATATTTCCCTCTAATAATTTGGTTTTGTTAGAATTACCAATCACATTGTTTTTAATGTCAATCAACCTATTTGTATCACTTGGTGACATGATGATTTTTTTTCTTTGTTTTTTTCTATGTTGCTGTTTAGGGTCCAAGGAGGCACAAAAACTCACTAAAATTAGCATAGTCATCAAAACTACAATCTGATATGGGTTTCAGGATCTGTTCAGCCCCAATGCAAAATTTCAAAGACGTATGTTTCACCTAGAAGTACGAAATTTGGTCGGCATGAGTATCATCTCCAAAAAAAGCTTCTTGGTTCCATGACCTAAACCCAATAGGAAGTCGGACATTTTCAATTCCCCTTCTAGATAATAATGTATTTTGTGTTTTGGTGCCTTTCAAGGAACTCAAGGACGCTTTACAAAACACAATGTAAAAATGAGGATACACAGCATAAGCAATCGGCAAAGTATCAAAACCAACAACATATCAGAATACCAGGCTAAAATAAACAAAGAATAACTACAATAATCAGTATAAATGTGATTACAGGATGATCAGACTGACAGATCAGACTTATGATCAGACTGAATTGGCAAATTGAGATGTTAGGCTGCATTTAAACGTATGAAGGGGGTCAGTAATTGAGATGTCTTGTGGTATGGAGAACCAGAGGCCAGGGGAAACACGGCTGATGTTTCCTCAACCCCATGGTGGTCAAACGAGTATAAGATACAGTGAGACAGATGAAGGAGGACGGTGGAGGATGTGCACATGTGAAGGAGATTAGAGAGATATGGATTAGCCAGATTGTGAGGAGTCTAGACGGTAAAACGCAGAATCTGAAAAGTAGTAAATGAAAAATCTGAAAGTAGTTCTATGTTCTATATTTGTTGTATATGTGTCTATATGTTCTATGTTCTACTGAATTGTTTCTGGTAATGATACGAGCAGCTGACTCTCAACCAGTAATCAGCCACATCGGTTACATTCTTGGATTGGTTCACTCCTACCTACCAGAGTTTCAGTTTGAACCCTTGCTGCTTCCACTCGTTAGATATTCTTCCACCAGATCACAGCCACAGTGACACCTGTTGGTCACAGGAAATGCCATTTTTATACAATGATGTGCTTATCCTTCAACAAGATTCACCTCAAAGTTATATAATGAAGTTATACTGCATAGCATGTAAGTTTTCACTAAATGTTCATTATTCTCCATGAAACACAAAGTTGCTGTAGCTCAAATATTTAATGTCCAATTTGCAAAAATGTTACATATTTGATTAAAATCCCAGCCTGAGGACATTTTGCCAATTTTCATTCATTGGAACATAATATGTAATAGGTGTAATAATTCTGTTGAAGGCATCTAGTGGACACAGGAAGTGATGCTGAAATCCTTCCAGTGTGCAAAATGCACCAAAATTCAGAAACCTTGTTAGCTGTTCCTACATTGCTTTCAGCTTGAAGTGCAATGAATGCATTGATTAATATCATCCATATTCACATATTGAGTTAGGGTGTTGTTGACTATGCTTTATTTAGAACCAGCTGGTGTATCATACAAATGCAGTTGGAGAGAAATGAGTGTGTCTGAATGAAATCTCCTGCTGCGACATATTGTATGTCATCGTCATAGATAAAACGAGGGCATGGATTTATGAGTCTTTCATCAAACCCACCGCCTATCTAGAAACAAACCTGTGGAACATTAATTCAAACTCCTTTAGAAGTTATTTTTTTCCAAACCTAAAGATCCACCTCCACATATTCTTTATTTGCAATGACCATCAGACAATATATTCCATAATGACTTTTAATAAAGATATTGCAATTCTAACAGGCTTCCATGCACCTTGTGTATAATAAAAGGCTTAAAGTATGATATAAATATATTTTTGCAATATATGTTTATTCTTGAAAAGGTCACTGCTGTCACTGAGAAATTACTTGAGTAAAAAGTTTAATTCCAAAGTCATTATTTGACTCTAAAGTTACATAATAGTTAATGAATGAAGGAAAGGGGTCATATTTTTCATAAAACTGTGCAACCACAACAACAGATGGCAAACTATTGTGAAAACAACTGCAAATATTAATTTTATAACCTTTTTTGACACCTTCTGTCTTAAATTCTTAAATGTAGTGTTCACTGTAGAGAAACTAAATCTTATCATAAACAGAAGGAAAGCAGCTTGGGTAATTTTGAGGTGAGGATGATGGAATGATGGGGGAAGAGGGTGCTAATGAGGAATGGAGGAGGAAAAGAACGTTGAAGGGAAAAGTTAGTTAGTCGTATTGCCCAAAAGTCACATACGATTGTCCTCAGAGGCTAGTGTTAATATGTCCAGCCCACGCTTTCTAAGAAGACAGGGAAAAACTCCCAGGGGGAAGAAATGTTGGTACAGAGCAATCGTCCCCTAGATTAAAGACAGATCCCCTCTTCACGGATGGCTGGGTGGGCAATAAGTGATGTAGGAAGTTGGGTGGGCTGCTGGCCTGGAGGATGAGTAGGGTGACAAATTGTCCACCACTTCACTTGAATAGCTGGCGGAATCTCTTTCTCATAGATGGCTGTTTTTATCCGCTGCTAAAGGTCGCCAATCTTGTTCTTAATCAAGTTCCATCTTGTCTCTAGAGCTTTGCTCTCCTTCTGCAGGGTGTGGTGGATATCTCTGAGTGGGAGGAGGAAACAGGACCTCTCCTCCTGTCACTGCACCTCCTGACTTTACATCTTTTCCACTGTGTCACTAGGTCAGAGTGCAATTTGTTGATGCTGGGCCAAAAAAGTCTATTTCTCTGTGTTTCCCCTTTTGAATTAAGAGAAATGTGAAACTTGGTATGAATGTGTATCAAATCAAAACAGCCTCTTGGTTCCATTACATTAACCCAACAGGAAATCATCCATTTTGAATTTATTGTTATTTTTCTTGAAGAGGTGCAGTACAGTACTTCCCTTTCTGAAGACCTACCAAACTTTTAAAAATGTCGTTATGCAGCAATTCAAAGGCAGCATGGTGAATTTCCACGTTACTGTAAATAAAACATTGGCAACAAAACACAAAACACTCATATGACTTACATTATATTGAGTTATAACCACACTGCCACCTACAGGCTACAGTTTCTATTCACCGATTTGCTTGCCATCCTAAGAGATTAACCAGATCAGATTTAGGACCTCAATGACATTTTATTGTGAAATTTGTGAGTTTCCATTGAATGTCACCACTGTAGCAACTCATCATCTGAAACAGGAAGTTGTTGTAACTCTAACATACAGTGTACAATCCACACCCAAGTTTTACATCCTACACATGTCTGTTTTGCTTGTCTGACCCATGCTCCACCCAGAATTTGGTTCAGTAGTTTACACGTAATTAGGGAACATTAAAAAAAATCCCTCTACCAATGTTAAAGAACGTTGAAAACAATTCCTGCATCCGCACCTTATTGGATCCACACCAAAATGTACTTGGCCCATGTCCCAACCTTCTACAAAAAAAATTACTGAAAATTGAGTTTTCACATAATCCTGCTAACCAACCAACCAACCAACAGACACAGGTGGAACATGACCTCCTGGGTGGAGGTAATTAGTGTCAAGGGTTTGTTGCTTTCCATTTAAAGAGTGCTCCAATTATATAGTGTTCTTAATTTTCTATGAAATAAAAAAAAAGCTTTATGTGTTATAGCATTAAATGACAGATGCATAATGTTGTAAGACATTGGTGAGCTTATACACCATTTGGTGAGACACATCTCTGAAACTTCAGATTCAGAGAACTTTATTTATCCCAAAAGGGCAATTCATCTGTAGCTTACCCAGTGCATACATTCAACGCAGGCTTTCTGTTCTAAATTTGTTTCCAAGTACAAGCTGACATCAAGTCAGCAGGGTTATTTCCTCAGGCCTCTAGAGGCACATGACTCCATACAACTGTTTTGAAAAGCTGAGTGGTGCTTGACGTGACAAGTAAAGTAAATTCTATTTGTAGAATTTGTGGAATCATCCAATAAGTCAAGAAATACAGTTAATGTTAAATGTTTTGAAGAGGTTGAACACCTGCTTGCAAGGCCATAACCTGGCAACGTAAAATCTGTTCTGATCTGCACAGCATTAAAATGATTCATTAACATGAATAAACCCATCAGCTACAACGTATAAAGCTTTATTTATCTAATACAGTAGGACCCACAGATGGCTGCTCCTCATAGTTGCAGCCCCACTCTTGTTATTTTCACTGAAGGTTCATGAATAAGAAGCCTTGCCTAGTGTAGCGTGTGAAATGAAGTAGGTCAGTTAGGTTTTATTTGGACGGTGGGAACATAAACAGTGAGTTAAAGAATGCAACGTATTCAGTAGAGACGTTTAAAGCTGCAGAGGCGACACCCAGAAATTATGATGTTAAATATCGTAAAATGAGATAATCACACACGCATCCTGCATATTGAGTATTCATTCTTATAGAGTCATTCACTTTTATAATAGTTCATTTTCCAAAAGGTAAATAATCACATCTTTATGCACAGATCCTCATTCTCTTTCAACTATGAACACTTCTACATAAAGTGTGCTTTAATGCGTTAATCTATGAGTATGATATGATAATTGTTTTGCACATTGGCGGGACTATCCTTGGTCTAATGTCCTCCAGTTGCAATAGACTGTCTTAATGACTTTAATGATGTGTTGTTTGGTAACTCGTATTGGTTTGGCATCCAATCTGCATCAAATGAGACACATCAGCAATATAAACAACCAAATTACTTTACTGATTAAACAGAGAAGCTGAGATCACACGAAGAACCTTTCAACAGACGCCGTCAAGACTTTTAACTAATGACCTGCGCTATGTTTGCCAGGTGGAAAACACTTCTCAACAAGAATAGCTCGCAGATGATCAATGGCATGAAGAAATGGCACTGCAATCTAATTAAATTGAGCTTTTACCTCGTTTAAATGCATTTCCATGCTGCACTGCTAGCCGGCGAGAAAACATTATATTAAACTGGTGAAAAGAAACAACTTGAGGAAATGAATTTGCTCTGTTGCCTCATCGTCTGTATATTGATTTGCATGCACCCTTGGGTCTCTTTCGTTTCTCCTTGGACTTTCATTAGAGCCAGTGGGAGGCAGCCGAGGCTTGTCCTGCCTCACTTGAGCGACTTGCTCGCTGTTGGTTTCCACAGCCTGAGGGGCTGCTTTAGCCGCACAGGTTCAAAGACATGTGGACGGACCAGAGGCCACCATCATCCCTACAGTGTGTGTTATGTGAGGTAAGGGAGGGAGGGGATGGTGGTGACAGAGTGCATGCAGGATGTCTAGAGAAGCAAAGTGGGCACAGCGGGGTGTTCTGAGAACCTATCCAACATTAGTGACCTAATCCCCACCTCAAAGTAATGAAACAGATATAGCTCTTGGATCAGCTCAAGGAAGAAAAAAAAGTTTATACGACCGAAATGAAAAAGCGAAGAAGAGGAACTTTTTGAAGTGTGATAAACAACCTCCATCTGTGTTCTCCTCCACCTGTGAAGGAATACAGTGGCCAAGTGCATCCACTGCTCCTTCTCTGCTCTCACTGCAGAAATATCTCCTCTGTGGGGAAAACACAAATCATGAAAGCATCGTAAAGAGAGCTAATAATGTCCCTTCCCTGCATGGCTCCAAGGAGTTACAGTAATTGTTGCAGCAGCCAAATGGAACCTGGAGCACACATGCTCAAGAAACCAACGCCATCATTATCTCCTCTGAGGTTACCCATGTGTGTCTCCTCGGGGGTTGTGTGTGTGTGTGTGTGTGTGTGTGTGTGGTAACAGGCCCACATCAGAGGCATAATGGGAGTCCCTCCTAAAGAGGACTCACCCAGCTGGTCTCCTCTTTTGAGACTTTACTGGGAAGCTGAAGAAATAGACAATGAAAACAGAGACTAGAGGTTGAACTTCAAACCAGAAACAACTAGGATTTTGCCGTTTTACTTCATGTCTTACCGTTGCTAATCCTAGCACACAGGATTATGTTTAATAGAAGTAAGGCTACTTATCCATTTACATGATCTGGGGCAATAAACATAAGTAAAAACATAAAAACATGCAGTTTTCTTGTTTGAGCATTAATAACCGTCTTTTTACTGATTGATGTTTAGCAGGTATAATGTTTCCATCTTTGTTTAGCATGCTAGCTTGCTAACTGTTGCTAATAAGCACAAAATAAGTACTAATAAGATAATATATACTATTATTGTCCCTTTGGAGAAAGTCTTTCTCTATGGTATTGTTATTTATGAGTGTATAATGAGAGAATGGCCAATAATATTGATGGGAATTCCATCTATTTTTAGCGAGCCAGATCATTTGGCTCAGCTCAGCTGTTTCGGCTCCCAAACGGCTCTTAATTTTTATAATTCAGCCCAATTTAGCAATATTTTGACCCATGATTGGTATCTGTGTCTGTTCATCACTTAAATTATTCAAGGTCATGATGCTAAACCTCGATTTCCAGAATAAAATGATCTTAGGCCAACATTATGTTTGGTATTAAAACATCAAACACTAGCCTATTACAGGTATGCATGTGTATTGAATGTTTTATTTCTATTGAGTGCTGTAAATTAGGTTAATAATGAACTATTGATGCATGGCCGAGCAGTGATGAACAGATCCAATTATTCTGTCCTGTATTAAATTGTTAAGTCTTCGTTGATGTATGGCATATGATGATGGTGAAATATGTTTTGTTTTTTATTTTTTCTCACTATTTAAAAATTCTGTCTATGTAGAATGTATTTTAGACATTATTTGGGTTTTAGGGATGGACTTGTGAGCAGGTGGCATTTAAAGGCCTCAACGCAGGATATAGCACAGGTCAAATACCTTTTTCCTTATTAGGATGAGATAGTGAGTGTTTTTTGTCTATTGATTGCAGCTATCATCATGCCTTATTGTATTACTTCTGAAGAGTCGGAATTCCTTTGGGACTTTATTGATGTTTGAATTATTCAGTTATCTTCATTAACTTTAGGACTGATAGGGCGTTGGGCTCTGGGAATTCTCTCCAAGTTTGTTGGTTTGTGCAGTGATCACTGTCTCTTTCATTGGTATATAATTTTAACTTAAATTATACTGAGTTTGTCTTTGTTGCTGTCAGTCATTTAGTCATTTTTTCTGTTTGCAGCTATATCATATCAACCTGTACCTTAAATTCTGCGTTTGTGCTTTCAATTTTAAAAGCATAGTAGTATACTTATCTGGGTATCTATCCTTAACTGTAGGAGACCACTCAAAGGCCAGATTAAGCATTAATTACTGCTTAACAAGAAATGTCTGTCGACATGGCGAAGTAGTGGCATCTATTGACAAAAACATTTTCACTTCAACAAATGACCACAAACCAACTGTTACACAGCGAACGTTAAATAAAAAGACAAGTCATTTATCTTCACTGCAATAAGAATCTAATCTAATCTGTAATTTGCACATGAAATAGTGAAACGTCTTCTCTTTGCACAAGTGTTTTTATACTAATGAGCAACATTTTAGTATTTTTTGTTGTTGTTTTTTTTGCATTCTGCATTGACTCCTGTCCACATCATTTAACCATAGGGTGGATACTGCAGCAACTAAAGTTTTTATAGCTTAAGTATAATTTTACATTTTACATTTTATAATGTTTCATTTAGAGCAGCTTTTATTATTCTGTTCCTCTAGTAATGTTACATACACAACATAATCAGTCTCTAAAAATCTGTTTTATTACTCACATTTAAACATGTTTATGCCTTTGAATAATTCAGGCAGAACGCATGTGGAAAGGAGAAAGAGAAAAGAAACATCTGCTAGCACCCACCTTCTCCAACAAACAGCATTCATCTGCACCCATAACCTTGGGAATTAAACCATACAAATGCACCGAATGATGAAGAAGCCTTTGGCTTCACTTGTTCTGATGTCCGGCAGCTGACAGCACAGAACAAGGTCAGGTCAGGCAAAGCTTTCACTCGGTCCCTGCAGGAGAGCCCCTGCTCTTCAGAATGTAAATTCTGGTCCCATATAATGATTATAATTTGCTGTAATTTGTGCAGCCATGATTGGTCGATAAACAGTGACTGTTAGGCAGGCTACGAGTGAAACCGTCTTCTTTTCATTCAGTGTTTGAAAAGGAAATAAAGAGCAACTGTCAAAAGCATTAAGATTTTAAGTGATTACATTTCATATTCATTAATGAAAACAACACACAAAAATCATCATTATAGACAAAATGTAGTTCAAGTTTCCCCGATGAATTCAACCCAAAGACCAAAAGATATAATTCTAATGTTCACAAATGGTATTAATGATTAATGATTTTGAAATGTCTTCTTTTTAATGTCAAGCGGCAAAAGCGACATCCTTACATCCTTATTTTTATTATAAGAAACATGCCATAATTGTTTTTATTATAAAAGTAGAAGATTATTATTACCTCCTTCAAGCAGTCAGTTTTTATTGGCATTAGTTTGTATGTCTGTTTGTTAGCATTACACAATTACACAAAAACTAGTCAACCAATTTCAACAAATTTTTCCCCACTTCCTTTAACATTACAGGATTGCATTACATTATGAGGATGTTTTCAACATTTCCCCAATTTATACAATTAACAAGCTATTAGTGTGACTATCTGACAGATAATTAGTCTGTCAAATAGTATTTGGTACGTAGACTCTTTAAGGAGATTGCGATGGAAAGGCATCTGTCTGCCATGAGCGTCAGCAAAATAAATCTCCCAGTGGAATCCAGACACCGCTGCTGGTGGTGGTGGTGGCTGATGACTCTGCTGAGACTGATGAGGCTGGAGGTGACTCTGCAAAGACTGGGTGGTGATGGGGAGGTGGAGGCCACACATAACAGCAGAATGAATGAACTACAGCTGGTCCTGCCTTTAGTCATTTTGAGTCTCCACAGTCTACAACTGAGAATGATAATAAAAGTTCTCAGCAGAGTTTGGTACATGTGTTTGCTTTACATGCAGGTGTTCTCTGTTTCACCCAGGCTGACATGGTTCTATGCCAGATTCTTCACACAGCTCATCCCACACAACGCTGCTCATCCCTCTCTGCAGTATGTCCACGCAAAACAGAAAAAAAAATATTCAGCCACTGACAAACAGACATGACGGGAACAGGAGGAGAATACGTTTCTGGGTTTGGTGGTTTTGAGAGAAAAGTGGAGCAATGCAAGTATCAACTTGTTCTTGTGTTAAAATATCTTTTCCTGTTGCCTGTAGAGGTGAATTATCCATCTTGAGAACCAGGAAGGAGGGAAAAATGACAATGATAGAGTGCACGACTTTATGCTGAGCGTTTAGAGCTGATGCTCAATTTTCTGATTTGATGTTTTAAAATATTACTGTGAGTTGATAATAATAGGAGGAACGTCTGTTTTCTTCAATTCTAAAAGCAGATAATGGAGATTACAATTTAGTTCAAGGACTCTGACTTATATGATGATCAAGTTTAGGAATAATCTTAACTTTCAGAGCACATGCTGACCCTCAGCTTCCTTCCCAATAATTCACGTTTTTTGATTTTAAAGATTGAGAGGGGAAAATAGGACATGAGATACACAATCAGCAGTTAATCTAAATACTGCAGTTATTAGCAGAGATGCTCACAAGTAATTTTTTGCGAGTCCAAGTCAAGTCTCAAGTCTTTGAGCTCGAGTTCAAGTCAAGTCTCAAGTCTTTGAGCTCGAGTTCAAGTCAAGTCTCAAGTCTTGGATCAAAAGTCCAACTCTCAAGTCTCAAGTCTGGTCATAAGTTCAAGTCAAGTCTCAGGTTATTTGTTAGTTTTATTCTCATTTTACTTTGTTTAAAGAATTCCATATTGAAAACCAGTCAGATATTAAAAATATCAATTTCACAGACATTGAAAAATCCATATTATCACTGAAATAATGTATAGAAAAGTAGTCCATCCACAAGACGGAGCGAATTCCATCAGACATACAGCCGCTATTATTAACAGAGGTTTACATATAGCTTACTTTAGAAACATGAATTTGATGATTCAAATGTATGTTTTATGTAAATGTCTTTAATCCTCAGATAAGTAAAAAAAAAAAGAAAGAAAAAGTGCTGCTTTCATCATTTGTGATGCCGTCTCTAATCTATATCCGCGACTTATCCTCAGGTGTTTTAATACAGAAATCCTGACGAAGATGTTTTGCAGCAGGCACATCAACACAAAGCACAATGGGGATAATTATTTAGCTTCATACATGTATTTGTCAAAGAGCATATCCTTCAGGAAGTCAAAGCTTGGTCTATTTTGTCACAGGATCCAGCTGAAATTAAACTGCAAGTTTGAATCTGCCGTTGAATTAACAGATCTCTCTTCATTACACTTCCTGTGGTCATAGTTCTGATCATGAGACTGTGTGTTCAAGTGCTCATTTTTCTTTTAAGTTTAGTTTTAATTAGTTATTTTCCCTGTTTGTGATTGAGTATTCACAAGTACATGGGCGTTGTTTACTAAAAGTGAGAGGTAAAGAGTCCCAACCACTTTTTAAAATAAGTGTTACCATGTTGAAAATGCATTTTTCCCTCCACTGTGTGCTCTTTTCTCATAGCATAGTTCCCATAGCATCATTATCAAATCCCTTCCACTAGCTTATTGAGAGAATGCCCAAATCAATTAAATGTCATACCACGTTTTTCCAGACAGATGGCCACACAGCAAACACACACACACATACACAAGCGTGCCGCTATCGCGAGTCACTGATGTCCAGATGCCTGGTGGCAAAGTTAATGTGAGTCACACACTGTCGCAGAAAGGCCTGAGAAAAGAGTGTGCTACGTAGGTTGAAAGAAGGGCAATAGAAGTGGGAAGATGAAGAGGAAGGAGAGCAGTAAGATGGCAAATGAGACGAAGAGCAGGAGAAAAAGAGAGGGATGAAATTAAAAGTTAGAGGAGAAAAAAGTGAAGTTAGCGAGGATTAAAAAGGGAAAAAGGGGATTGTTTGTTGGATTTTAAGCCATATGCTATTTGATAAGTTAGCAAACAGGTATTTTCAGCCAGTAAAGTACATATCAGAGGTCTGTGCCACAAGGCGTATATGATGGAGTTGCTGACACACCTTCCTCAAACCTATGTCACTAAAGGACTGCTCTTCATTTATGAGAGGGAGGGAGATGGTACAAAACGGGGGAGGCACATAAAAGAATGTTTAAACAACTGGGGAGGGACTAAGGTATTTTATTTTGGCTCAAGGGAGGGATATATACATTTAAAACATTTGCATTTTGTATTGAAATTTATTTTTTATTCTTTTATTTTAATAACCAACCAAAAAGCTGATGTGTATCCTTCAGAGGAAACATCCTGTGTCTCCTCTGACTTCATATCAACAGTGAACTCAGCAACTGTGAGCACGATTCCAAAGCTCTGGATCCGTCCTGTTGCTGCTTCAACCCAGAACGTTTTGAGCCGAGGTCTGCATATTTCTGCTCCTCACAACTGGTACTTTATGTAACACAGACAAACTGAATGTGGAGCGTCAGAGGGAGGGCAAATATGGAGCTGCACACACAGAGACACATAGTACAGACCATGGGTTTTAGCTATTTTGGGATCAGTAAAGTTATTTTTTTTTTACCACGAGTGGAGTGTCAGTGCAGAGATGGAGCCATAATGAAAACTGACTCAGGCAGGTTTGAAACATGTTTATGTCTGAATCTTTCAATAATATAATTCAGGTATCACTGAATGTATCAGGTAAACACTGATGTTCTGTTTTGTTCTGTTTGTGTGTCAGATTTTGTCTTTATCCAGGTTTATATGATGACATTATTCATAATAAAGCAGCTGTTAGGGTTGATCTGAATCATAGATAGCAGAGGTATGTCAGAGGTATTCTGTTAATGATTGTGTATTCTAGTGTCGCTAATGCTGGCTGGTTGTGCTTATTGATGGCATTTAGCAGGTATTCTGCTGTCAAGGCCAGACAGTTTGTGAAACTGTTAGATTTGTAACAAGGATTTAGGAAAATAGCCGTTTGTTGTTTGAGCTCTCGCTCCCATGCTGTTTGATCATTGCATTGGCTCCAACAGCAGTTTGTGTAAATATATAAAAGATAATTATTCATGGTAGTAGGTCATGTATTTTCCCCGACTTACTCAGGTTAGGCTCTAGGGGAAAAAACATTGCCAAAGGCAGGGTCACCATAAAAAACTAATAATTGAAGCCACCCCCCCCCCCCCCCCAACAAATAATGAACAGTCCCTGATGAATTCAAGACTATTGATTTTCATTAAAGGTGGCGGAAGGTTGTTATGAAGGTTCACTCAATAGGATAATTTCTTTGCACTAAGACCTTAGTTCATTTCTCATACCATCCTGCTATTCACATTTCTCAAGCCTGTTCAGTCTTAATATCCGGCTCTCATTGTCTGTCAGTTGTTCTCGTGAGCTGGTCACATCTCTCTGATAGCACTGTCATCTTGCTGCTGTCATTTTAAACAAGATTCCGTCTGTTCATTTAGTGTTTTTCATGCTGCTGTTATGCACAAACCTCTTCATCACCGTGCAGTCTCTGTGGTATCATCAGCCACCACCACCACCAGCGTCTGGAATCCATGGGGATATTTGTGTTGCTGTTGCTCCCCTGAATAGTCTGAGTGCCAAAGACGGACTAATTATCACACGTCACCTGCTGCAATATTGATCCCTTATGTTAAGACATGTTTAAGCTGTTATAAATGTCTTCAGTTTTACTGTAACATGTTTTGGCACTAGAGGCTTCAACTTTCTACATCACTGCTGTGCATGCTGAATATTGGATGATAAATTAAATGATAAACTAATTGTGATGTACATCATTCAAACATTCAACTGGAGGAACAGAAGAAAGAGATTTTTTCCATTTGAGGGGGTCTTAAAGTCAGTCACTGAGGCTTTACACCTTATTAAGGAGTCCATCTCTGAAATACTAAGATCACATTTAAAACGGCCAATTACTCTGGGTTCACTGAGTACTGAGTGTGTCCTCACTTTCAATCAGTAAACAGACACCTCAATGCCTGCATTTTCATGCAGAGACCATTTTAACCTGGTCACTTGAGTGAAATTGCTTTTCTGATTTTTCACTCTTGTTAATGTCACACCTGAGTACCTGTTACATTAAATGCGGCTCAAAATCTTGGTTTATTTTCATAATAAACAGATGAGTGGTGCATGAAACCTCTTTAATGCGTAGTCTGGGCTGTAATGTTAATTCATTTATTTGTAGGTAAAGCATGTGGGATACTCTGGTATGAACTGTAAATGTCAAGGCTGTATTCCAGATTAATACGGATTAGACCAAATTATTGCGTCCATGTGGCCAAATGGCAACTGATCATCTTATCCTTGATTTATGCATGGAAGAAAAATACAACTCATCAGTATTTTCGTATAAACAGTACCAGTAAAACGTTTGGACACACCTGCTCATTCATAGGTCTTTTTTTTGTGTGTGACTATTTTCTACATTGTATAACACTGAAGGCATCAGATTATAAAATAACACATGGAATAATATGTAGTCTGGTTAAAAGAAATCGGATGCATTAAAATAATTTGTTCATGATTAAAAAATAAACAGATAAATAAAATAGGAGCATATATTTTGTAAATAGATATATTTTGAAAAACAAAAGTAAAGTGGGAAAAAAGTTTTTTCTGGTGTAATCATTTATTCAAAGGGTCAATATTACTAATTAATTCTTTATCTTTTGGTAACTCATATTTACTTACAGTGCAGAGTTTCAAATCCACCAGCTTCATGAGGTATGCAGTCTCCTGTAATGCTATACATATATAGTACAGTGTATATATATATATATATATATATATATATATATATATATATTACTTTCAAGGACATGCCATTATGCTAATGTTAATTAACATTTTATGCTTCAGAATCATCCAACCCAATCACTGATCAGAACACAGTGGAAGATGCACGGTGGGTCTCTCTGGTTGTCAGATCTTTCTATGCTCCTCTATATTTGAACATTTATAACTTCCTAGTTTCAAAATGTTGTGTCGCACACTTCATTACCACGATGATGAATGGGGTCTGATAGTACTGCGACTCTCCTCAAAGACAAAAGCAGTCCATTCTTTGTCGTAACGCGGCCCTACATCTTACTGTCATTCAGAATTCTTGACCTGACCGATCCAGCTGGATACACCTGCAGATGACGCTGCATGATATTCACCATGGTGGATGAGCACTTGCTTGAGTCTCAGATTGAAGCAGATCACAATAAAGCCAAAGGGCAGAATGAAGATAAGGCACTGCCTGATAAATGAGGTAACCAGAATTTATTTTTTTTTGCTCTTCATTTGCTTTGTACCACCTGCCGAAATGAAGCAGAATCCTTTTAAAAACCCGGTAAGTGCTGCTGAACCTCTCCTGGCTGTCATGCTGGGTTTTTGTTTGTTTTTGTTTTTCCCTTTCAGGAGACAAATCAAAACAGTGTGGCATTTCAAAATGTTACATATTTGACTGGTGCTGTCTCCTGAACATATGCACTCTCTCCGAATAACAAAGGCACTGCTGTCTCCTTATGTTTATACGGTTATTTATAGGCAACACAGGTTGGTCTAGTGGTAGAGACAAAGCTATCAGATTGAACACATACATGATGAAGTAAACCAAACCTGTGTTATTTCTTGTCTCTGCTGTGACTCAGACTTTAGCAAAAGTAATTTAGCTTTAAAAAAACAAAAAACAAAACTCAATTTCTAAAGCTTGAGAAGAAAATGCAGCTCAGCCATGAAACAAAACAAACAATTAAATGCCTGAAGCAGATTCCAGTACTGTGAGAGTTTGGCAGTAGCTGCAATATGAATAAGGAATAATATGATATATGACCAATCAAATCAATTATTTGCCTCTTTCATGCAGGTTTACCTCATAGGTGGTGATGTAACATTTCACTTATGCATGTTGCCTTGATGATTAACATTATTTGCAGCGTGTTCAACATCACCAAAGTTGCTCATTCAGCCAGTAGCAGTGATGGATAATAGAAGATATGCTGTATAATCCATCGCCAATAACAGAAATGAGTTAATCCTCCTGTAATTACATGTGTGTTACGTGATGCTCATACTAATGATCAGGGTTTGTGTGCTACTGTAGCTCCACCACATTTTTCCATGACACTGAATGCTATCAGTGTGACGTCATCTTCCAACAGCTCCAGCTGCTGCTTGTCCCGTCCAAGCTGAGCTGCGGTTTATTATTGACAGCTCTACAGCTCTCACTTATTATTGTCATGTGGTCGGGCTGCTCGGATCAAAGTGCCCTTATTTTAAGCAGGAGGTTCAAAGCCCAAAAGATGGTGAACTATGCCTGGTCAGGGCGAAGCCAGAGGAGCGGTCCTGACGTGCAAATCGGTCGTCCAACCTGGATACAAGGCTGAAAGACTAATGGGACCATCTAACAGCTGATTCCCTCTGAAGTTTCCCTCATTGGCAGTCACACAGTTTTATCTGGTGATAACAACGATCTCAACTGTTTCTCAAACTTTGAATGGACATGGTAGAAATAAAAAATGTCTCAAATCAGAATATGTTCCATGTCTGGATGTGTTCCTTATATGGACATCAGACCAGACACTTTCTGTAAAGCTGCATTCTTAATCATTCAATCTGTTTTTCATCTGATTATGATCATAAATCTGATGTGAAACAAGTTTAAAATGACCAACAATATTGATTTTGGCTTGACTAGATTGACTAAATGTCAACACTTCATTCATTTTATGTAAACGCTTATCCTATGTAAGGTTGTGGGGGGGGGGGCTGGAGCCTATCCCAGCTGACTTTGGGTGGGAGGCGGGGTTCACTCTGGACAAGTTACCAGTTCATCACAGGACCACATAGAAAGACAAACAACCATTCTCACTCACATTCACTCCGGTCAGTTTAGAGTCACCAATTCACCTATATTACATGTTTTTGGTGGTGGGAGGAAGCTGGAGAACCACACAGGGAGAACATGCAAACCACACAGAAAAGTCCAGGTCCTCAGGTGGATTGAACCCAGGACCTTCTTGCTGTGAGGCAACAGTGCTACCCACTGCACCACCATGCCATACTTAGGGCTTTCTGTGACTAGAATAAGAACACGAACTCCAAGACTTTTAGTGGACAAAAACTTTACTAAAAAAGAGGATAATGCTGACTAAATGTGATAAAAACTAATAAGGACATCTGACACAGGTCTAAGACTAAAACATAGCTAACAGTCAATAAATACTTACTAGCATTTTTGCAGAACTTTAAACAATGAGATGGTCTTCATCAGCAGATAGTTTGGTTTTTTGTCCTGGGTCATTTGTGGGGTCAGGATCCAATACGGTTTAACCACAGCCCTTTCTGTGCCTTTTATGCTTTATGGGGCAGAAATGCATTGATTGTCAGCTGGGCCACATCCATCCCACCGAAGCCGCCCATCTCACCCTGCAATGATATTAATGTATTCAGAAAACACAGATCTAACGGTAGTGGGACAAACTGTCTCTGCACTGAGAGTTATTGTCAATAAGATTACCAACGCCTAGCAAAAGGGCAAATAGTAACTCATAATTCATGTGTTCATCCAACTTATAGAGATACTTATATTTTCATTGGCCAATTATTGTAGAGTCCCACACTAGAATTTCCTGAAATCCTGAAGTGGAGTTTTTGTCTTATATACAGTACCAGTCAAAAATGTGGACACAGTTTCCCATTCAAGTGGATGGGAAGGTATGTCCAAACTATTGACTGGTACTGTATATGAAATGTGTCTTTTCAAGTCACTCATGTGAAGACTAAATCAATTTTATGATCTTTTATTTGTGCCTCTAAGTACATCGCTACATGTGTTTGTTTCAATCGGGTCACAAATCCGGACGCAATCCCTTTTGGTTTTTCCAGATTACATGGAGAAAAGGTTCTGTTCTGCTCCAGAGGGTGGTGGTGATTCTGTATCTGAAGCTGTCTGTTAGCCATGGAATAAAAAGTATTACACTTAATGCATTTACTTACAGCAGATAGCTATAACAGCTATGCATAGACTCATAGATATTAAAGAGACTTTGACAAACAATTAAAGAAATACATGAATGAGCACACGCAAGCTCTGTTGTGAGCTCTATGCTGGTTTGTCAAGATACCAAGTTCACCATGAAGTCCTTTTGCTGAGTTCGTCTTTTATTTCCCTTTAGTAACTTTGACATTTTGTGGTCATGTCAGTGGAGGACTAAATGCTGACTGACAGTGTGTGATATTCACAGATTAAAAGTAGAGACGGAGATACAAGAAAAGTCATGCATCACTTAGAAGTGCCACAGGCAATTCTTTTCTGGTTTGATATGGAGAGCCGATGAATCCTTGGCTGTGGATTGTGCTCCATGGTAAGTGAAGCCTTAACGGGAGAACAGAGGTGCTTAATGAAATCTGGCAAGCGAAGGCAGCCAAAGCTGGAGAAATGTTTTGCTTATTGTCATTATCGCCATACACTCTTCAGTTATCCAGATCCATAATCTTGTTCATCAAAGATTTTAACATGCACATATGGACATGTGAGCAAAGCAACACTCCCTCCTGCGAGAAGCATGCGTGACCCACGGACACGATCCGTTGTGACAAGGACCTCAGCTCTGTGCAGGCCGTGATTAAACATTTATGGGAGCCTTGTGCAGTCACCTTGGGATTGCTGCTCTGTGTCTGCCTGCACAAGCTGGACTCCTTGTGGGATGGCATTAACATCACTTTTTCATCACGCAGGCTCATGAACTGCTCTGATTCTGAATTTTTGAACAATAACGGAGATAATGGACGGAGCTAAAACTAGACAGAAAGGGGGGGAAAAAATCATTCTTTTCTACTGTGTCATGAATGTTTGGATTTGTCTGATGTATTTCAAGAAAAGTCCCCAAATTACAGAAAGATATAATCAATAAAAATACAGCAAATACTAGTGAAATTAAACCTTGTGTTGTGTTTTTTTTATTGATTTTATTTTCCTTTTTTTTCCAATAACATAGCAGTTTTGTGATACAGTCACTATAAACTATGAAAGTACAAATATTTGCATGTTGTCCCCAAAGAACCAAAAACACAAATAGTACAAAACAAAAATGAAATAATAAACAAATAGATACATTTGAGAAAAATCAATAAACTAATTACATTTTAATGTAATTTAAATTTTTTTTAATCACTCACCCTAAGTTTGCGATCTTGTTGGAGCCACAACATAATCGGGTTTTTAAACAACCAGCCATAACAATATGTATTAATTATCTCAATTACAAGCAGTATAAACAGCAAATGTGGTGAATATTTTCATTTAATCTCTGCTAATCTCATTCACCAATAAAACAAATGTGATTTCTGTGAAAAAATAATTATGAACATGATATGAGTGGAATAAATTATGTTTATCTTTAACAAAAATTTACAGGGCCCCTTTTTAATCACACAAATACAAAGACAACATGAAGCAATGTGTCTTAGACTGTGTGGGCGTCTCCAAGCGCACCTGCTATTTTGGTTCATGTATGTGCAGCAGTGCAAAGAGGAGCATAAATTGCAGGGTGTAGTGATTAATAAATGTGCTCAGCTCATCACATCACTGGTCTCATCTTTATGAAACAGCTGTGCCAATCACAGCGCCGTATGACAACAAATGAAATATGGGCTGCTGCAGGAAAGCACGTCGTCGTCTGCATGGTGAAGAACACACACACAGCACCACAACTCTGCAGCCAGAGGCAGAGGATGCCTTTTAATAGATCATTAGTAAGATGATTGTTGAGAGAGTTTCAGTCCGGCTCTACGGTATTTTATGTTGTAAATGGTTGGATCACATTTTGAAATGTGACACAGCAGCTCTTGTCTTGTGAAGCATTAAACCTAACAGATGATTCTGATGTGGAAAGGAGGAGTTGCGACTCACAGGATTGATGAACCTCAGTAATCTTACGTCTGCCTCATAAACATGCATTGTATCGAGTTTTTACCTCACAGTCAGATGTGTGTAGCGGTGGGACGAGTCTCCAATGAGAGGCTGCAGTTCTATCAATAATGAATAAACTGAAGGACAAGCGTTTACATACAATGTAGAGCAGCTGGTCAACAATCTGTTAGAATCACATGTTGATTTACTGACACTGATTCACCTGGTTCACCACATCAAACCTGATTTTTTTATGATGATTTAAAGGCACTCACTACCTGGAGAATGATTAAAATAATTACATGTAAGTATGATTCCTTTTTTGTGCAGGATTGTTTTCTTGAGAAATTAGTTTTGCTCTTGATAAAATCATGCAAGTAGCAGATAAGTAACACTGGTCCAAACAACAAATCAACACATGTTGATCT
Organism: Chaunax sp. Z400; assembly: GCA_037577475.1. Classification (NCBI taxonomy): domain Eukaryota; kingdom Metazoa; phylum Chordata; class Actinopteri; order Lophiiformes; family Chaunacidae; genus Chaunax; species Chaunax sp. Z400. The sequence continues at coordinate 20,769,096 of CM075194.1, forward strand.
GAGCGCTTCTCTGCATCAAGGAGGACAAATTTCCTCCTAATTGCTAACTATCGAACTAACTAACTAATGTTACCTACTTTGAATGAACCTCCAACCTGGTTGTTTCCACCCATTTGAACACTAAAGACACAAACAGAGGAAGACAATTTCAATGTCAGGGTAACACCAGTCAGAGTAGGGTCGGGCATGTAAACTTGCGAAACGCAGTTTTTGTGAAAGCTGTGACGTCACGGCCCCACTTTGCATTGGTTTTGCCGAGGTGTATAAGAAAGCGTTTGTACGCAGGTGTGTTGTGTTGATTTTGAAATGTTACAGACCTCACATGCATGCTACAGCCTTTTCAATCGTCTTTGTGGATCGTTTTCACAACTTTGTCATATGAATGCGGAACTTTTTTTAAAACGTAAAGGAAAAACGTTTCAGTTTTTAGCTAAATTGTTGCTGGTAAATGGGGCCTCAGTTTTGTTCTGCTCCGTCTGCATGGCTGACAGTGGACAGACACCATGCTTACACATACAGCTGTCATTGATAGAGGTGATCTTCCATAGAAAAATATAGCACACAATATTTTTCACACACACACACTGTCTGTTTTTGAAGAAAAGAGTCATTTATTGTCTGGGTTTAGCTAGAGATGAGCAGCTAAAACAATAACGTTGATACAGCAAACAGCTAAAGGAAGGTTTTGTTTGTTGACAGCATTAATGCTGCACTCTTTTTAAAAAAAAAATACTGATAGCCTGTAAACAAGATAACTGACTGTAATGTTAACATAACATCCACTGTCATACTAAATAAATGTTGCCTTATCTCTGCAGAACTTGGTGGTTGGTTTTAGCTGTTTTGTGCTGCTTCGTATATAATTTTCACTGGAGTGATTGGTGATTTAGTTCATTAATCTTTCATCAGTTTCCTTTTGCCTTTCAAGAACTGGATGAGATTAGCTTATGTCATAGACTCTTATCAGTAGGTCAACTAAATCAACCTCTGGGTGTTGCAGCAAAGGAAGTTTTTGAAGAAGATTAAATTCTCTACTCCTCTGTCTTTTGAATGATCATTCACAGTTCCTGTTTCCATTAAAGTGGTGTTACGACCCACCTTGGGGAAACCCTGGTGCATCATGACATGAATCAGACTTCCCTCATCCCAATAACCAGCGGTGACAAAGAATTTATAGTGATCTAAAGATTTATTTTATTTTAAAATACAATCCAGATACAGACTATTTGCTGGTAATGGAGAGAGGAAAGCCCACAGGAGAAACCAGCCTTTGAAACGTGCAAGCTTGGAAGGTGGTTCTAATCATCTCCTGGAAAAACTTTCGCACCCAGACTCAATCAGCCAAGCTGACCTGCAGCGCACCACACTCACACAGGCTCCACAGCACAGAGACATAAAAAACACAAATCATATGCATAGAAAATGTTGAAACAGGGTTGGAACAATAGGTTCCATCATCGTTTTTCTTTCACAGGTTATTTTTCTGCATAACTTTCTGCAGCTTTCTGCATAACTTATTAAATGTTAATCATCAGAGCCATAAAACGCAATGAATTAGATGAGAATAGAGAGTTAGACGTTAAATTAGACTGTTAAATTTAACTTATCTCCGCTGACAACAACATTTTAGCGAGATGCTGCTTCTAGCATTTATTCCAACATAACCCCATGAACAAAACAGCAACTTGACATTATCAGACCTCAGTTTTTGTACAAGCAAGAGGTAACATATATTTATTAGTGAGCTTTAGAGGTGCTGGTAGGCAGACTTTGTTACCCTCCTGCAGATTAAAATAGCTGCTTGCAGTTTTGTTTTTATGTTGTTGCTTTTTTCAAATTGAGCTAAGCAGCTGCTGACATTAAACATAAATTTAATGGTGGTATGGTCTTTCAGTTTAGATTAAAAGAAAACAAATTGTGGGATAACAAACAAACAAAATTGGTTTACAGTTCTTAAAGCAAACACACAACCAAATATGCCTACTTACACATTCAGCAGTTGCTCTGTGCCTGTTTAGGATTAGCATTTAATTGGGGTCATGTTTGTGTCCAATAATTCAAATACTTTTAGTCCTGTTTCGCTTTCCACCAACTCCTGAGAGAAATTCCCCGCTCTTGAGGTTCCTAAATGCACCGCTATGTCCACAGGCTAGTTGCTAATTTAGTCTGCTGTTTTGTATTTGGCGAGTTGGGTAATGAGAGTTGTTTGCTGAGTACAACTGCCTGCTGGCAGGTTGATGAGATCAAGGTTTTTTGGGCTGGGAAACTAAATCATGGACTAAAAATAAACCCTGTGATAGAAGAACTGCAGGGTTTGGTCATAATTCTCTGCAGGTTTGTCACTACAAGCCACCCCCACATTAAATGTAGTCTTCTGATGCATTTGTTAATACTGATGAGACACTTAAGGTAACATTTCACCACATTTTAATAGAGTCTCCCTGTAATAGTCACAGTCGTGGAATTGGTGGCAGTGGTGGCTACGGCAGGACATTTAGGCTGTGAATCTTAATTCCAGCCCGGGTCACCTTGGATAAATGATCTCAAAATGAATATTGTGTATGATTGAAAACCTTTTTCCAAATAAACAGCAATTTTTCAACAGTAAACACCTTTATAGGGAAAATGTAACTACTTCCTGGAATATGTGCAGAGACAACATTTATGTGACTGATTGAATCACTGTCGAGGTGGACGGCGGCCAATAAAGAGTCAAAAGAAACTAGAATGTGGTTGAGACAAATCTACTGAAATATATTCTTTCTTTACTACAGAAAACTTCTTTAATGATAACAATTTACTTATAAATTTGACAAATACAGAACAAATTTTATCACCTATAACATGAAATGTGTATAAAATATATTTTTGTCATTTCAACCTGAAGATTTAGTTAAAGGTTTTTTATTATTTACATTTTTTTTATTAAGTGACAGGTTTAAACAACATTGAATGAACTTACTTGATGATATCAACTAATCAATATCACAAATAAAGAAAATATTACTAAAAAGTAAAAATAAAAATGCATCTATAATATCACATCACTCATAAAACATCATGTGGCAGCAAAGACACAATTAGTCACTCATGACTTTACGTATCTCTCAGCTGCCTGTATCATTTTTGGTCTACAGTAACACCAATGACAATGTTGAGAAAACACTAACATTTTAACAAATTGACTCTCGTGTCTCAGACAACGTTTTCAGTCCTATGAAAAACATTTAAGTGTTCAATGTTATCAAAATCTGACCTTGTCCTCTTCCTCCAATTAGAGCTCTGAGTAGAGACCCAAAGAATGAAATCTCATATACAAGCGGCTGAAATGACCTTCCTTTGATAGGATAGGGCAAGGAGGTTGGATTTTCAGAGGGAGGCTGGATGTTCAGAGGGAGGTCGGATGTTTGGAGGGAGGTCGGAGTAGAGCTGCTGCTCCTTTGCGTCAAAAGGGGCCACTGGAGGTGGGTCGATCATCTGGTTAGGATGTCTCCTGGTCGCCTCCCTTTAGAGGTATTCCGGGCACATCCGACTGGCAGGACATCCCGGAGTAGACCCAGAACTCACTGGAGGGATTACGTAACTCATTTAGCCTGGGGACACCTTAAGATGTGTTCACACTGAATGTCACCACAGGATCATTTGATCCCTTCCTCATGGCACTCGTGTAAGTAACACGACCAATACCAACGTTTATTTCTGCCATTTACTCCCATCATCAGCCATGACGGAAGTCAACACAATAGCTGCCTTGTGTTTGTTGTGGAAATATGTTGGATATGTTGGAAAGCTGAACGTTGCCATGTCTGGGTTCTGAACAGTATCCGGAGGCACACAGACAGCTCTGGGTGTCCACATACAGCTAGGCTAAGCTTGTCCTCCACTTAAGCATTAATGTCCTACTGATACACAGAGCTGTGGAGAATCTCAACACTGATAGGCTTTCACGGCACACAAATTTCTCACCCGAGTCGAAACTTTTAAACTTGAACGAAGCTTGCTTCATTCGCGTCACAGCATTTGCGTAGTCTGGTGCGAATTTGCGTGTACTTGCAGCTTTCCATTGACTTTGTATGTAATCACACCACGTGAAAAATTTGCGTTCGGTGTGAATGCAGCATTAGGATCCCCCAGGAGGAACTGGAAGGTGTTGCTGGAGAGATCTTGGATAAGGATAAGAATAATTTTTGAACATTCTAAATGTGCTGTTTAATGTAATTGTGAATAAGATGTGATAAGATAAGAATAATATAATAAAAAAAATAAAAAATAGTATATGACTTTTTTTTATCATTGCAAGGACAGTCTTTATTTTTTGAAGGTTTACAGACTTTGTCAACTTGACTTTGGTGTCTGCAAAAGTAGATAAAACCACTTCCACCATTTTTGTAGTCCAGACACTGGTCTGCGTTCAATAAGCAAAACGTTACGAAAATGTTTGGAAAAATCCCGTAATGATTTCTTAACATTACAAAACTTTTCCTAACATTATTCTAATGTTTTTGCTTATTGAATGCAGCCTTTGTCTGCGGTCAAGCTTGGGCAACTAATGTTAAAGTTAGTTAAAGTTAGGGAGGCATCATGTTTTCGGTTAAATGTCCTGGAGGAATGAAGTTAAATACGTCATTTCAGTGTTTTACTATGGTGTTATGTATTAATATACTTTATTAGCATGGCTAATTAGCAGCTTAAATTTGCACATCACATACACCCTTACAGAAGATAACAGCAAAGTTTAAAAAGCTGACTAATAAGTTGACTTTAAAAAGGCTTAGCAGAAACCACCACTGTAAGCACTCTACATTCAGCCCTGTCCATACAGCAGAATAGTAAGTCTGTCTGAGAGGAAGGTTTGCAGCCTCAGTAAACACAGCAGATAGGGACTCCTTTATCACTCCTCCTGACACTAAATATGCAGCTTCATTTTTCCAAGGCCTTAGATTTCACTGGCATCAGTCACTGACGTGTTCAAGGCATCAAGCTTGAGGATAGGTTTGCTCTGTGTTTTACTGTATATTTACAGAACAATGTGGGCTCAGGGTTCTCAGAACTACAGGCTTTTTTTTTTTTTTTTACTGTAAAGCCACGTTTTCTTCCTTCCACACTTCTGGACTGTGAATTCTGGATGTGAAATTCTTCAGCAGGGCTGGTTTCATGGATAGCATGAAAGCTGAATCTAATCCTTGCTTCAGAAGTGTCTTATTTTAGACACATCCTGCTGTTTTTTCCACTCACACCCACACAGGGCTCTTCACTTACTCTGATTAAATCTCTGTGCCGGGAATTGTTTGAGGTCACCATACTTATAAGTGCTGAAAGTTGTCCCACAACAACAAGTGCAACAAAAGTAGAATGAGTGGAGGAAGCAGACAAGCACAACCAGCCCAGACCCAGTCAGACCTGAGAATCAGGACAAAGTGAAAGCACCTTCGTAGGCTGACCGTGGATGTATTGGGTCTTGATGAGTTAGTTTGTGATTGACTGTGAAGCCATAAATTAAGTGAGATTAATTTCAAACTCCTCAATAGTGAGCATACAATGAATGCATAATACACTGAGGGCTCATACAATCCATCATTTGGTGGAATTGGGGGAATGAAAATAGTCAACAGCAGAAGCATAATGTACAAAAAAGCTTATTTAAAAAGCAAGGACATGAAACTCCATCCCTTACAAATTATTCTTGCATGGAACAAAATCAGAATGACGAGGAAGAGGAGACGCATGCTTCTGCAATTTTCAGAGGAGGAGAATGAAAGATGGAGCAAATATTGGCAGAAATGGAAGTGTAATGCGACCATAACTTGTGGGGATGGAAGAGTGTGTGCAAACACTTGGGGACCTGACTTCACTCCTATCACAGAAGTCAAAGTCTGTATTGTATCTGTACATTTTAACAGTGACCACGCAATTTTAAACATAATTGCTCTTAATAAGCTGGCATGACATTAGGAGGAAGTACGTATGAGGAGGAGAAAAAAAATGCTGGTTACCCAGTATATAAGTACTATTTTTCTTTGTTTGAAATAAAAAAATGAGTTATGAGACAGCTGATCAAGGACAAATCAAACTACTTTAAAGGACCAGTTCACCCAAAAATGAAAATTTAGTCATGATCTAGTCACTTAAATGCCTATAAAAGGAGTGCTGAAGTTTCTTAGTCCACAAAACATTTCTGGAGCTTTACAGCAAAACGGCCTTGCAGCATTCAACAAAACAAGTGAAGAGGTTGGGGACTTGCATGGTACGAATGCCACCACTGTATGAATGTTGGTGTGAATGGGTGAATGCTGGCTTGTGTTGTAAAGCGCTTTGAGTGGTCAGTCAGACTAGAAAGGCGCTATATAAGTACAGTCCATTTACCATTTACTTGTTTAAAAATGTAGCTCCAAAATTTGAGTATTTCTTCCATGGCACATGTCCCACCCTTCCACCCAGTTTCATAGTAATCTATCAAGTAGTTTATGTGTAATTGATATAGCCCTATTTTGCCATGTTCACAAAAGTAGAAAAGAAAGTCTTGACTCCATCCCTTTATCCTGATGCACTCCAAAAGTAAATGGGTTCATCATAACTACACCTTTCTACAAAGTTACAAGACAATCTGTCAGACTGTTTTTGTTGTAACAGACAAAAATACATTATTCATTTTATCATATTATTTTTTACTACATATGTGTATTGTATTTATATTTGTCTTTTATATATATATATATATAATTTTTTTTCTTCATTTATTTATTTGTTATGTCTGTTTTGTTTTGAGTGTATCCGTGTGTGTGTGTGTGTGTGTATGTGGGGGGCTTGTCCTTGCAGCTACCAGGGAGGGAAGGGGAGGTCATAGGTAGATAGATGGGAGTGCCATGCCTGCAAATTTGTGTTGAAAATTTTAATATAAATGATGTCATGGGAAACTGTCCTTCTTTGTATTGACAAATAAAGAATTGATCACAAAAACCCCCCCCAAAAAACATTATTTACACCATTTCCTAAGCTGAAACATCCACAGTAGTACGAACCCCGTCCCACACAAGTAATGCACAAGCTGGAAAGCGTGAACATGTGCTGCTAGATGAGATCAATCAAGGTTCAAGGTTTCTATTCGTCACATACAGTCATACATATACAACTTGCAGTGAAATGCTTCCTCTGGCATGGGGCTTGTACCCAGGCATAAAATAAACCCTATATGTGATGAGTTTGGTTTGAGACTGTTCCAGCAAGCACAAAAATCATGTAGTCAGAGGCAGACATGAGCTTTGGAATTACATATTGCTATTAATGGTTATGGAACCTCTAACTTAATGCATACTGTTACATGTACTGTCTGTTTTGTGGGACAGACTCTCCGAGCAGGAGAACATCATTTCTGTATGTCATTGTTCCCAAAGCAGCACTAACTGTGCTTTATTTTGTGTTAAAATGTTATAGTAATCCAAAATGTGAACGTGTTACTTTTTCCACTGTGACCATGTTTGCATCGGCTTTTTACATCCCTCTTAATTTAGCTGAAATATAGAAGTTATGTAGATTAGAAACACAACTCAATGACCCTCCAACACAGTAAGCAATGTAATTCCTGTTTATTTCACACAGCAGAATTTCATCTGCCAGAGTGAAAATCATCCATAATTCATAATGAGTTCCACTCTGATGTCACATAATCAGTTTTTCAGACATATTTCAGTGGGGTAATCAAACATTCAGACAGTTGGCAACACAATCACTGAGTCTGTATCTGGGATTGGTTGTGTGCATGAATGCAGCGTTCAGTATGCATGTGCACACAGACAATGCGTCTGTGCATGTCTGAGTACAGTACAGTAAGGTGTGCAGAACGGTAATTACTTCATGTAACAGAGCTGACAGGCTTTGAAAGCCAATATGAAAGATTCTGAATTCTTTGCTTGTCAGACACAAGGATGAAACGCTGCTGGCATCAAGACAGCATTCATTACTTATTAATAGTGCAGGCCTTGCTCAAAATGTGTCTGTGTGTATGTATGTGTTTGTAACTGTATGTGTGTGTTTCAGTGCTTCAAGTGGCAAACACATCACTTTAAATAATATGAAATGAATACATTAAATGGTTGCAATCCACACCTAAACTTCCTTTTGTTCGATTCTTCTACAATATGTCTGGGCTGCAATTGGTTAGCTTTACTTTTTGTCCTGTTTTCTCCTTCTGGGCCTTTGTCGTTGTCCCGCTCAGCCAGTCAGAGCCTTGAAGCGGCGTCCTGCTGTGATGCAACAGTGTTTGTATCAAAAGGCTTCCTGCTAAACAAACAACAAGCAACTTTACCCTTGACTCTGCCCTTTCTTGGGTTCTCAGCAGAACACCCACCAAGTGTGAAGTCCATTGGATGGATGTTTGTCTGGATGTGGCAAGAACATGCAGACAGAGATTCCTTGCATTAAAGTTAGATGTATTTATTATTGTATTATTAAGTCCAGTTAGTTTTATTTATATAGCACCAAAATACAACAAAAGTTATCTCAAGGCACTTTTCAAATTCTTCAGAGACCAAATAATCCTCCATGAGCAAGAACTTGGTGACAGTGGTGAGAATAAACTGCTTCTTAACAGGCAGAAACCTCAAGCAGATCCCGACTCTCTGCTTTGACCGGTTGGGTTGAAAACGGAGGAGGGATGAGGTGTTAGATGGGGGGAGGCAGATGAACAGAGGGATTGAGGATCAGGGGCACAGACATTGTAATTAGTAGTACAAATTATTTATACTACAATAAAATAATAGTAATATTATCAGTGGGTGTCAGTCAGGATCCCATGATCCAATCACAGTCCAATCACCTGCAGGACGATGAAGCCGATAAACGATAAAAAGACTCCGGGGAAGAAGTCAGGTTAGTAACATGAATTAATGAGACATGAATGTGTAGAGAGGAAGAGGAGGAGAGAGGTGCTTCACTGCATCATGAGAAACCCCCCAGCTTAATTATAAGCTTTATCAAAAAACAAAGATTTAAGAAATGTTTCAACATTTGTTTTTATCCAGTATGATTCCGATACAGTAACCTTGCATATTATATGAAGTACACTAGATGCTAGAGTGGAAACAAGAGGATTATAATTACAGGCTTTCAAGGCTGCAGATCAAGCTGCTTGATTTGACAAGTTAGGAGTGACAACATGTTGGTTTAAACAGATGAAATCTTGGTATATGCAGAGCTGCAGGGGTTATACTTAACATACATAATTACTGAAAGGGGTTGAGGCTTCAAGTGAAAAATGATGATGAAAAGTCTGAAAAGTCACAGGGAAATATAACAAAATGGAAATAACGTAATGCAGACAGGAGCGCTTCCATATGACGTGACATCAGGGATCAGTCCCTGGGCTGATGCCTACGACGTGTCTGCTGCAGGGACGTACAGACACAGGAGCCTGAGTTCACTGGATGGAAATTTGAGCTACTCATGCCAACATGCACAAGTAATCACACTCATGTACAGATCTTCTTGTTAATATATGGAGCTCTTTGTTGCCAAATCAGTGTTGGAGCAGTTAGAGCACAAATGATCCTTTAATAAACACTTGAAGTTATCCTGTTGGACTTTTGTTGGCTGGATTGGAGCAACTATCTTTGCTTCATACACAGCCCAGAAAAAAAACCCCATCTGCTGTCAGAAGAATTGGAAGATTTACTGAGAGACTAATGCCCTTTAAAGTGCATGGAAATCAATGAGACCAGCTATACCTACCTACATGTCACTTCATAGCAGTTCAACTTGCTCCTTTTTGCTAAGGCTACATTTAGAATCAAACTCTCTGTGTCCTCCACAGGTGACATTTTACAGTAAAACTATTTCTCTGTCAATACTTAATATCAAGTTTTTTTTTATATCAGTACGATCATCAGTAAGGGAAAAAGTTGTCATCTATACTTTTTATTAAAGAATACAGTCTTTGTTTATTGTGGCACAGGGATGCAATAATATGGAAAGTATTTTTTTTCCCTCTCTCTTAGATAAACAGCAATATTTATTTATACAGTAGATTTCACATGAACTGGAAAGATTTCCCGTATGTAATTATCTCAGCTCCCACAGGACTATTGTGAAAGACTAAATGATTTCTAAATTGTGCTCTGTCGACAAGGGAGCATTTATCATGTTAAAAAGATTCCTCCTTTCCATGCCTTCCAATTATAATGGATAGTTTGAGTCGAGTCTGTCTTTTCCAGTGACGTCTCTTTCACTTCCCATCTCCTCTGCCAGAGATTTATGAGGCTCCTCCTGTGTGATTGCTCGTAGCTCCTGTAAGAGAGGTCGATTTACCTTCATCCCTGAGCGCCTGTGAGAACATGTCCAACTGCATTTCCATTGAGAAGCCTGGCGGTCCTGCTGTGACCCTTTCTTCATCAAGCTGTTCCACAGAGACTCGATTTTTGAAAGACCTGACTCCTTATTTCGGCTTCCCAGTGACGGTTATCCACCTGAAATAAAACAGCTTAAAACGTCTTCCAGCCCTGGTTATCTTTTATCATGTCATCTTCAAACTTCACACCAGAATGGCTACTGCCTGAATCCCACCACACCCCCTATTTTATGAAGATGTCAACAGCCATCCAGGTAATCATTTAGAACACACCTCTTTGCTGGAAGACAAGGGCTTCAGAGATGGAGCCATTAGAAGATAAAGAGCTTACCTCTCCTGGGGTGACAGGATAGCCTTTGAGAGGACAGTCTCATCTGTCATTGTTCACATTGAAAATACTGTAACCTCAAACAGGTGTCATGGACAGAAAGATAGCAGCTTACTTTACAGTATATTTGCAGAGGACAAGTCTTTGCACTGACTGCCTGCATAACATAGCTTTTGTATGCTGTTGATTGCTTACATTGTAGATTTCTTAATATGCAATCTAATTGCACTTGCCTGCTTCATTGTTACTTTATTGAATATTTTAACACCTGGATAAGAACAATAGATGGAAATTAGCCATTTGGCTAACACACAGGAATGTTGCTTATTGTGTGTTGTTAAATTTTAAAAGAGATTCACCACTCACTAAGTGCTAGGCAGACGCTGTATAGACACTTATACACAATAATTATTCTTTTAGTCAATGCTTTGCCATAGATGCTCACAGCTACCAAAATAAGGAATGTCACGTTTGTGCTTGAAACAGGGAAGACAAGGAAGACAAACGCTGAAGACAAAGCTGGTGCAGTTCAGTATTCTGAGCATAAATCATATGAAACAAATAAAAGGGTTACAGGTGGAGGCAGCCAAGGGTAAAAGTGGAAGAGCAAGCCAAAACAAGCATCCAGAGTGAGCAGGCAAAAAAAAATCCAAAGTCTGAAAAGTAGGCAACGTCAAGGAAACAAGACAACAAATCCAAAAACACAAGGAAAGGTTTGAACTCCTGATACAAGGGATGAAGACGAGGGTGATTATGGACAGGTGAAACGAATCAAGGGAATCACAGAGGCAGAAAAATAACAGACGAGTGTAAAGTAAAACATGACACATTAGGAGAGCTTTGAAAGGGACATTTTCTATTAAGGCCCATTTATGCTCTACATTAAAGACGGAAATGTTTGAGGTACAAGGTAGAAGGTACAAAAAGGAATGAATGAATGTGTGTGTTAACAAAAACATTTTTTAAGAATTATTACGTCTCAAAGTAATTAAAATTCAGCGAGTGCCTGAACAAGCTGCATTCCCTCTGTGAACTACACAGTATGTGGACTAAAGTCTACCGAGGTAGGATATGATTTCATATCCCATCCTGAACTCTACTGATAAGATGCAAGTCTACAGGTCAGGCATCTCTGGTGGCTCATGTTTACCTCATAAAGTATAGGTTAATTGGCAAATGGACAAACCATCCATGTAATGAACTGCCTTATTGAATATGTGTAGTTGCAGTAATTTAAATACTTACAGCTACAAATAAGACACTATGGACACGTTCTGTAATGAAAATGTACTGGTTAGTGATCAGACACTCTGAACACCTCGCTCTCCAACTCAGTAATTAAGACCCCTGGCGCAACATGGAGTTAAAGCCAACAACCTTATTTCCTGGACGTGGTCACAATGGAGAAAGGAATCCGTGCTAAATACAGGCTGGGGAAAACAAATGGATGCCTGATGCACAATGTGTAATGTGCATGGCAACTAAGCAGTATATAGCAGAAAGGATGGACTGAAATACTAGGTTGCTATGAATTTGTTACGATACAGGAAGTGTATCTAGAGTAGTAACTTTAGCAGGACAAACGCATGGAGTGGATCAGGATTAGAAACAAAGACCTGTCTCTATCATAAGCCGGATCCATATAATTCCTGGTGCCATCTGCAGTTGATCAAATGGTAGATTAACCTTACAAATCCTTTAATCATGATAATAATGTGCTGCTGTCAAATGAACAGCTAAGTAGCACTAGGCAATTACATGAATCTAGAAGGTTGTAATTAACTAATATAAGCATATTAACACAGCTAGTTTGTCTTTTGATGCTTTCATTTGTGCTGAGCATTGAAGCAGCATTTGAAGGTCCAACTCGTCTAACAGGCTAGACAATGAAAACACAGCTGAGCGAGCTTTCCTTTCCAGCAGGCACTGTGGATGCAGCGCAAGTTGGCCAAGTTTAACTGGCAATCTTGCCTTGCACATGCATCACAAATAATGAAAACGTCCAGAGAGTTAGTGATGAATGAAAGGATGTGTTTCTGCATGTGCATGGTTACTAATAGACAATGTTGGAGCTGTAGCATGGAGCAAAGAAACACGGATTGAAACTGAACACGGACCGCTGTTATGAACTAAGCCTTTGTACATATGCACTCCACCAAGTGACCTACAGCTATCAGTAACTTTTAAGGTTTCATGTTCTCTTGCATATTGCATCAATGCAATATCGATATGATAACTTTGATCATTCCGTTTGTTTTTACTGGTTCTCTTGCCTGATTTACGCTTTAGTGATGAGTGGATATATGCAAAAACGTGAAATCCAACCATCTCTCTGGTCTCTGGGATACCCCCTCCATTAGACAAAACATACTAAAGTGCTCTCAGGGGTTCCCTACCAATGGAGAAAGCATGGTAAAGTGCCCTCGAGGGTGCTGTTCCAGTGGGGAAACAGGAATGGTTATTGGTTTTATAACTGTTTTTATAACAAAATGACTCTCTAGTGTTTGCACTTTCACCATGAATGCATCACGACTTTCTGCATGCTGGTTGCCCTTGTATTTTTCCTGCCCCTGCCCCTCAAACAGCCTGAGACCGCCACTGTCAGATACCTGTAAATAAGACTTAATACACATAGTGCTCATGTGATTTTCCTATACTTACACTTTTATATCCGTTAACTAGCTATCAGGTTACATGGAACTCTAATGCCTCTAGCCTTTGACTTCTGCTCTACTTTAAAATGTTGTCTTTTGCTTGGTTTCATGTTTCATTTTAAATGGCTCTTACATAATGTGTGACCTCCATGACCAGTGAACAGCATCATCAGCAGCAGGTCTGTGGCACACCTTACATTAGCCCGTCAGTGAAACACTCCATAAAGTAACCAGGAAAGGGTTATTATAGCAAAATCACAAGGCTTTGAAAGGCATTTCATAACCGGAGACAGAAAATGGTGAACCTTTTGGGATGTGTTATGTTTCCATTTCACTCTGAGAGACACAAATCCCTAATATAAGCCGAATCCCTTATATAAGCTGAAAATGTGTCCAAACCTCAGATGCAGTTCTTTGCCCTTAGAGGTATCTTCGATTTTGATCATAGCAGAATCATAGAGTTAAACACATTCCCTCAGGCTTTCAGCTGCAGGCTCCAGCCAATTAGGACGCTGCTGCCCATGCACAAAACTTGTTGAAAAGGTTATCCAAAGATAACTTTACCTTCAAAGAGCTGGGAGAGGACTGGTTCTTAAAGAGACAACCGCTGTGCTCTGGACAGGCATGAGAGTGGAACCGAGTGAGAAGATTACAAACATACTGAATGTTTATAGAGAGCCTGCTAATGGCTCACTTTAGCTCCATGTAATCTAGTAAGAAATTCCTGAGTCTATTACACTATGTTAAATAAGATGGAATAATAGCAGCTACCTTGAGGTTTGGGTTCGCAGTCAATGACCAATTGTTAAATTTACTACACATCTAAAACATTATATTTTAACTAAAGAAAAAGCCTTTTATCATTCTAATCTTATCTTAAGCCTTAATCTAAATGTCCGCTGTAACCCTAAGAATTCTTCTTTCACTCACGATCAAAGGATGTAGCAGGACTCTTTTGAAGGAGAGACAGATAAATTTCCTCACAGGCCCTTACTGCTCTTCCTAAGGTAAGATATAAAATTTGATTCCATAATAAACTAAACTGACACCTCAGTAGAGCACATACAGCTCCAAGGCTCACCAGTCCTCTTTAATTCAATCGCACCACATCCAAAATCAAACCCATAGCCTTGTAACCATAATTTATCAGGCAGACTACCCTCTATGAGGACATATGGTGGTTGTAGATTTTTCTTTGGATCCGCAACAAATTGACACGCTCATAGATGCCAACCTCCTGAATACAAATATACCTGTTTTTTTTTGTTTTTTTTTCATCAAGACCCATGAATTATTCCCTGAAAGATTAAAGAAGCTGTTGACGAATGACCTCGCATTGAAAACAATGAAAAAAAATGTAATACCCTAGATCTGCACTCAACTTCAGAAAGGTTTTTTGCTCCCCACATACAGACTGGGAGGTAGCAAATGTGGTCACACTGAGACTAATACAGTATGTTTGTCTTGATATGATGTGGGTTTAAATCAGACTATATATATATATATATATATATATATATATATATATATATATATATATACATATACTATACTTTAAATGTAACACAAATAATGTTTACTTGAAATTGCATTTTTTAGATGTTTATTACATTATTAATAATATTTTGAGATGAACTAATTAGCATTTTTCTGTTTTCCTACAGTAGTTTAGGGACCCCAGTCAGGAGGCCACGCATGTTAAATATGTGGTTGGGATGAGGGTTAAACCAGTAAAACTGATGTTTTGCTTTTTTAGTAAGTCAAATCAGTCATACTGTAGTAGCTTGATGGCTGAGCTTTGCAGTAAATAGTCGGGACGTAACATATTTGGGGGCTCGTCTGGGATTTGAACCTGGGACCTCTCTCACTGAGTGTTGGAGATGAGGGGAATAACGCATCAAGTTTAATTACCACGATTAAAAAAAAAGAGGGCAACAGAAACAGGCTGATATTCAGAAAATCAATGGTTTATTGATAAGTTAACAAATACTAATGATTTAACAAAAAATGACTCAAAATACATCAAAAGCCAAACAATAAATAATGCCAACACCCTTTCTTCAAAGAAGGAAGGAAGGAATAGTTACTTAAACTACGTGCAACTTTACCACACAGCACAAACACACAAACGCTGCCAAATGGCCCAATGGCACACAGCGCTGGCAACCAGGGCTGTTAAAGGCCCGGCCCTGATTGCAAACTGGCTTCACCTGTAGCTACTCTGCATAGCAGGTGCAGCAGAGAGGAAGCAAAGGATACAAAAACACACATGCCGCACCCAGGGCTGTAACATTTCGCACAAAATCACTTTAATTGTGTACATAATCACTGCTGTCTTTCAAGTGTTTCCGCTATTACTAAAACCTGTCCATGTCTGTCGGTGTCTCACTGTTTCACACACTCATCTCTCTCCTCGTGTTTCCCATAAAACAGTTCCACAGATTTTCTCCTGATTAAACTTTTTCTGCTGCAGACGTCAGCCAACATTAATTAATCAGGTTTTTCTACTTGTTGAAAAATAGCAGCAGAAGAACACTTGAGATCTGTCTGCAGGGATGAGTGGACTGTAATCCTCCTGAAATTTCATGGCACCCAGCTGGAGAATTAGCACCACCAACTGTTTAGTGATCAATATTCAGTATTTGCAGAGCTGTTGTGGAAACACATTAATGGGCATATTCCCTTGCACATCTTCTAGAAGTGAGGACTAAATATGTGTTTTTGGATGGTGACTACAGACTGAGGACAGTAAATACAAACACACTCTGACTGTTGAGCCCATAAAGAAGCTCAGTAGAACCGACAGTGACGCAGACACACAGTGCTAATGCGATGCCCATAGGTGCTCAGAAAGAGTAAACATGCATCCTTTTACAGGGAAAAACACTTGACCTGGATCTCAAAGTAAATTAGATGTGTCATAAGCTATAAATAATCATTGTTGCTTTAAATAGCACTAAAGTTGTGAATGAGCTGACACTGTTATTATCCTACAGGGAGCTCATCACAGTGTTTTTTCAAATTAGGATGGTAGCGCACAGACCCTGCATTTAACAAGACTGATATTTTAGTGAGATCAAACACAACTCATACACATAAGTGGAAAGGCTACCATATGAAATTAATTCAATAATTATGTGCAGGACTTACATTTCCTACCAATGCACGGTGCGACATCATGCATATTTATTAGCACAAGGCTGCATGATGCCAACCCTCCACAGCCTTGGCTCTGTCCTCTCACCTGCATTAGTCAATGCTGGAGAATGAATTGGACAATTGTAGTTTCAGGTGATTTAATGAAGCACAAAAATGCAGGAGCTGCACAGAGGGCACATTTGTCTTGTCTTCCAGACCTTGGATTAAGCGTTCAAGGGGAGAAGGGGGTCCAGTGGGAACGTGTCTTTTCACTGTAGGGGAGGAGTGATAAAAGAAAATAGTGAATTCTCATTTTCATAGATGATTTGTCGGCTAATGGATGTGGTGGGAAATGATAGAGACAAGCAGTGGAAGGTCATTTCTGATGATCATTCAGGATTCTCCAAGACGAGAGGAAGGACGATTTGTTCGACGCTAAAACCCACAAGTTTGCTCCAGATTGAGGAGGTCAAAAGATCTATCAGTGCAGAAAAAAACAACATAAAGCATGTCACACTGTGGTCAGACCGTTCTGCACACAAGCGTTAACCAGGGAATCCTCCGCTTTCTCTCCTCGCTTTGTTTCCAGCAGATTTATACTCACTAATCAAAACAAATCAGGGTGGCATCCTTCATGCTGACAGCGTATAGCACTCAGGAGAGTTGAGTCATTTGATCTGGATGGCTGGCTTTCCCTCGCCGCTGTCTGCTGCTTGTAGCAAGGGCCTCGCAAATCTCATTGTATTAACACTAGCGTGGCTGAGAGAGGGGATTTAGCTCTCGGAGCTGTATCCACTATTGACTCTGTGTTGTCTACAGTGTTTGGGCTTAAAGTAGCCTCCAGAAATGCCGGTCTGCAGGGAGGAAACATTCTACCTTCTGACTGGAAATAATGTTTCACAGGACATGTTGAAGAACAAAATACTTCAGACATATATATCCCTTTTAAATTATTATACATTAGTGTTTTTCTGCAACAGAAAAACCACCCGTATCTTATAATACACCCATGATGGTCACTTCAGCCCAAACCGTAACATCTGTCATGGTTTGGGGCTTCAGTTTAGTTAGCTCCTGTTTTATTTAGTAATTTATCTCATATGTCACAACACAGTGGCGGGCCGTACGCCTTCAGGGCTATCCTTAAACCACTTTTGAATAACACAATCTTAACACTATGACAGGATGCTGCATCACTTATAGACATTGCATAGCCCAAATCAATGTCATCACCAATGAAACAAACTCCATCCAGTCACATTTACTCACACAGCCACCCAGAGACAGCACAGGTGGAAAATCTGATTGGATAAAAACTCTTTTTATGAGCAGTATACTGGAAACAGCACAGCTGAGGAGAGAGTAGTCATGTAATTATGTTAATAGACTGATGGGAAATAAATTTGTGAAATGCATATTGCAGTAATGAAAATATATATGCAGGAGGGACGTCAACATGGAGGGTCTATAAGAAGGGACCCTCACCTGGGTCTTTCCTCCTGCACTGACACACCTGAGAACAGCTGAGACTAGCCTTTTTTTTTTGGTGGTTGATTATATCCTTCATGCTGGGTGAAGGACTGAACTTGGAGTTATTGCTATAGGCATATGTTCAAACAGAGAAGGCTGTTTCTAAACAGGTTTTTAGAGCTATTAATCCCATATTAACATGATCTTTAAATATGGATTCCAGTCACCTGCATGTCCCCGACTGACGGAGGGAACTGTTTATTCTGTGTATGATTGCAAACATGTTGTACATAAATGTGCTTTGATTTTTCTAGTGTAAACAAAGACACCATGTAGAAGAGCCAAACGCTGTTTTTTCCATGACTTGTGATTTTTAGGGTGCTTTTAGTCACTAAAGTTACTGGAGCGTTTTCATTTTCAGTTATTTTTCTCTGCGGGGCTTTTTACTGTGTTAAAGGGGGAATGGAGGGTAAGTGCAGCCATCTGGTATGTGCTTCACTGAGTGGTTTGAATCACCTTAGCTGTGGAGAGGTACATTTGAATGCTGTAGTATAGCTTTGATTTGGATTGAATCGATTTGTGTGTTGTGATGGTTTATTAATAATTTGCCTATATATTGTGACCACATTTATTTTTATGCATAACTCATCACTGACCCCCCCCGTCCAGCCCCACGATTCATTTTCTTTGCTTATTCATTTGTTTGCTTACATATTCATTGTAAAATTCAGCTCATTGCTCTTTTATTGTTGTTGGCAATAAAGCTTTGAAGTTCAACCGTTGCTGCCATGTCATTAAATTGGGAGAAGTTTTCTTTTACATATTAATAAATTCATATTTTTCTTTAGGTTATTTGAAGTCATCTGAATTAAGTATCACTTTGTCACATATATTACTTTATAAAATTATACTTCTCTGACTCTGACTGTACACTTCCTGCCTTTGTGATTTTCCCACTTATAGTTTAAACTGTCCCTGATGAGCCTCTTGTGTATTTAATCCATGTACTTCACCAGTATTTCTTTTGCTTCATTTGGTTTTCGTTTTTAGATTTGCCCCAGCCTTGTTCTTTTTTGTTTCCTGACAGATTTTTGTTGTTTTAGCTTCAGCTTTATGCACATTTCCTTTTATCCTTTTAGTTTTGCATGTGGGTCCTTCTTGTGTCTGATAAACACATGGCTGGATGGGTGTTCATTCTTGACCTTGGACTTCTACAGCTCCCCTCGGCTTTGCAGTGCTTCACGGTGACTTTCAGCTCATTGTTTCGCTGTCCAGCCACCACTTTACTGTTTGGGGTCATTCTTTCTGCACCAATGGCATCATTTCCAGCTACTGCAGGTATCAGTGGTCATTAGAAAAGAAAAGAAATCACTCAATTAAATAAAAAAAAAAACACACTGCACATTACTTGCTCAGCAAATAAATGCAACCACATTCTTCTTCACGTGCTTTTTAACACGTGAAACTATGAAAGGGTTAATGAATGAAGGCCTGTCTGTGTGCATATTTATAAGGCTAACAGCAACATGGACTTATAGCCCCATAGCGACCTGCTGGGAAGTCACTAAATTATGTATGAGTGAAGCTGGAAATAATCACCATAGGGATGATATAGCATTCACAGCATAGCTGATATCTTGTGGTTGTTTGTAAAAGATGGTGCAGGAGGTGCAGTAAATAAATATATGAAAAGACATTGAAACACCTTAATAATTAGTAGAGAAGGGTGCAAGTACCATTCGGTTTCCTTATATTGTCTGTATGTATAAAGCGAACAGCTGACCAGGCCCTACGCAGCTCATATATTTGTTCCTAATCATAAACTAATTGGTTGTAGTTTAAATTAAAGAAGTGTCTGAAATAGCTGTGTTTAATTCGTTCATGGTCAGTGGATACTGTAATTAAAATGACAGTCTGTAATTCAGGCTTAAAGGTTATTTTGAGATGTACATCCAATTTTCATTAATTAGTAGCCAGCTATGTTTTCAGAGCATCGGCTGACCACATTCGTTTCACATCAGCGTGTTCGTCCACTTCCTCACAGTTGCTGTTATTTAATTGTCATGTGAATCCGTTCAGCTCTGCCTCCTTGGCTGTAATCCATCCAGACTGAGAGACCACTGATGCTAGTGTTAGCTTAGCTCTGCATTTCAGCTCTGTGACTGTTGTTGGAGGCATTATTTCAATGAAATAATGATGACTGGATGCTAAAAATGTCAACGGAGCAGCATCAGAGGAAACACACGGATATCGATCTCACATCGAGACCTTAAAATGGTTACATAAGGCGATGGCATTCATATGATGTGCCCCAGTTTTCTGCGTCAGCAGGAAAGGTGGAGGAGAAAACACATCAATCAAAAGACCTTTAAAGCTAATTAATTTGTCCTTTCTGAAAGGATTAGCGCTCAGGTGTCTTTTTTTAAACAACTGTTTTATGAAGCAGCATATCTGTAGCTTGATCCAACCGGCACAGCAGTCTAGATCCTGATGTATCTTTAACACTGTCATTCATTTTTAAATTTAACTATTAAAATTATAAGATTTTCCTGAAATAATAATTAATAGCCTGAGGTAAAAAAAAAAAAAGAAAGAAAAAAAAGCTGAGGGAAGTAAAACTGAGGTAGTTTGGGTTAATTAAAAACCTTCCATTATAATCATGAGTGTGATTTATTTGATCCACCTGTCAAATTATGCACTGGAGGCAAAAAGATTAAAAACGACTATTAACCCGTTGATCAGAAAAGCAAGTGGAGGTTATTAGACACACATTAAAGAGAACGTTTTTGGAGCTGAACTTGGTTCAAACTCTCTGAAGTCTATTTTAAATTCTTGTGATGATCCCAAAGTGTCTGGAGATTCAAAATGTGTCAGGATGAATCACAGGGAAAAGGTTTTATAAAATAGTATTTATTAGTCTTCTTTTCCTGCTGTATTAATATTTAATCACTAAGTGATTGCAAACAGAACACACATAGAAGACTGCAGATCTCATTACAACTTAGTGCTGGGAGGGTAAAAAGATGGTCATCGTTATTTAAAAAAAAATGAAATAGGAGCTAATGGGCATCCTTTCAGTCCACCTCCATGAGAGAAGATATACCTGACATACTGATCTTACTGAATCTCTTTGTAATGTATTTCTGGTATCACTTTTTCTGTCTGTAAACTACAGTAATTACATCGGAGCCGCTGTCTTTGTTCTATAGCTATTTGTGCTTATTACCCAACCTTTTACTACGAGCTGTGACAAGAAAGAAACAGGTTGGCGTTCCACTTTCTATGGTACTTTATGTTGTTTATCATTAGAAGGTATGTCGGCTCAATTTATGTAAAATATTATCGCTGAAAACACTCTGTTCCAGGTGTTACTGTTAAAACAAACTCCAGTCTAAAAGCAGTGTTTTTTTTTAGTAAAGTAAAAACTTACTTTAACCATCACTCTTAATTTGCTCAGATCTACAGGCTCCATGAACACACGTTTAATTTATTTTTAATATTTGATTTCAGTTCCATCGTCAACCTGTGACGGTGTTTACGGCACAGATCGGGCCCATTTCTGGTCAAGGTTAAAGACGGATAAGGATAACGACGGAGCCTTCTATACATCTTCTGTGTTCATTTCATACATATTTGGGTACATTTTCAAAGAGCTTGTAGATACGGACGAAAAGGAGCAATACCAGTGGAATTGGTTGGGGGCAGTGTAGCTACAGCTCAAGCAAGGCACGACAAATGTGCACGGATACAAAGAAGAAGAAGAAAGTGAAGTGAAAAAATGAAAAAGACCTCAAGTTTTGATGAACCTAATGGCCTCACAGACCACCGCAGAGTACATCGTTACCTCTGCTTTTACAGCTTTGTATTTACAGGTAAATCATCACAACCTCCTCCGACCGACGCCATGTTTGTTGTTGTCAAAACTTTTGACATTCAACTGCCCCACTGCGGTTGTATCAATGATGTACAGAAGTATGTAGGCACTGACAGATAGACCGCTTACGGAAACACGTATTCATTTACATATGAGGAGCATAAAAAGGGCCTGCAGACTACCAAGTCCCTCACTTTACCGATTTCATCCTCTCTGGTCGGTCCTGCTGCCACAGATCTCTTCTTCTACTGTCTGTCAGTCTTTGGAGAAATAAAGAAAATCATAAACTGGGTGTGATATTGTGTGGTGTATAAAAAGTGACACAGATTTTAGCATCGGTGCCGCTAGTTTTTTCTCAATTTGGCGCTGTCACTTTTACATGGCTTGCTGTCACCCTCATGGTGGTGACATCTGATGTATGCAGTTCAGACCACTGAGCCAATCACATGAGGCGGGGAGGCATAAACAAGACCTTGTGAAGTGATGTGTTGCTGTGTGAATTATTTAAAGAGTAGACTTCTGTAACACACATTTTTTTTAATTACATATTTTATTTTGAAATGATTTATATATTTTTCAGAACAGATCCTTTGGGATCCACACACATGCAAACACACCATGTAGTACAGTGTGGAAAATGTTTTTACAGCCTTTGCATATCTGACATGATTTGGAAACTTAAAACACGTTAAAGACTCTGACATGAAACAACACCACAATGACAGGATACACCAATCCTGGTCAGAATCAAACTGCATGTGTCTTTTGAAACAGTTGAACTTCCTTGTGCATAATAACACATTTATATGCACATTTTTTATTTTTATTATTATTATTATTATTTTTATTTCAAATGCTGCAAATTATCTTGTTCCAGCCTCAATTATCATTCACATTTTGTTTTCATTTTGCAAACGATAAAGGCTTTGGATTCCTTACAGCTCGTTCTAAGGAGAGCAGGTGGCAGCAGATTATCATGTTCGCTGAAGCCGTTAGAGAGCTGAGATTTATCTTGGACTGATAACCAAAGATTTGAGACTTGACTTTCAAAAATGACCTGTGAGATTATGTGATTGAAATCTCAGATAATAAGACGATGTTCCTCTTCAGAAATGTCATACCTCTTCAGGTGCAGCATCAGAACTACAGTACATCATGATGAATAGACTGAAGAAAAACCTTACAGGCCACAGCTCATACCTCCTCTGTGATTGGGCTTTCATTGTTGTGAACTGTGCAAAAAAAAAAAAGGGGCGAAGAGTTGTGCCTTTCCTCCTGCAGACTTCATAACAACATGTCTGATGTGTTGTGAGACGAGCCGCCGAACTCTGCTGACAGCTCAGGTATTTCACTGCAGGGAAGTTTAGTCTGGCTTCAGTCCTGGCTGACAAAGAGGCCAATAGATGGAGAATTTGGAAGATAGGAACCTGAAGCGAGAGTCAGGAAGAAAAAGTGATAAACAGAGGATGCTAAGATTGAGAAAGTGGAAGTGTGGAGATCTCATCTCCCACCTTGTCACCCTCAGGGTCACGATGAGAGCCAGATGCAGCATCCTCTGGTGTGTTGCCCACTGTGCATCGGCAAACTAAGCTAAAATAAAGTACTATATGAGCTATTACACATTGTGGATCAACTTTCTCAACAGACGAGTTTCTTGCTCATCAGCTAAATATAGAGATAGCCAATATCGCTGTGTCCCAATTCAGAGGCCGCATCCCTCAAAGGACCTGGTCTACGAAGTCCTCTCCCTCGTCAGCCACGGTCACAAAGGCCAGGCCGCATTGAACACTTTTAAATGACACGGTCCTGGCTATGGAGGTTTATCTCACCAGCTCTTCCTGCTTTTGCCGTTGCATCTCGAGGCGATGTTCCTGTCGCCTATAGCAACATTACTGGTTGATGTTGATTAGTAGTGGTAAACGTTGAGGTAAAAGATGTGTAGTAGAAGTAGTGATAACGATAGTAGTTGTAGTGAAATGTGTAATTGGAGTTGAATGAGAATAGGGCCAGAAATGTTGATTTTATTCTTTTATTGATCGTTATCACTGATGCACAATGAATCTTGGGATAGGGTGGACTGTGAAAGATCAATTGAGTGGATCCTTCAGGGCCCGGGAAAAGGACGCTGCATTTGTGGACTGCATTTGAAGGAGTCTCCCAATTGGGACAGGCCTAGTCGTGCCGCTGTGACGCAATCCGTCTGCAAATGCGGCCTTCGTGGATGCGGGCCCTGAATTGGGACACAGCTTATGTGTCTTTATTTGTGTTTTTCATGGAGAAGACACAATCCACCTCCTTGGTGTATACGGCAAACCAGCCACTAGAATCTTTGGAACAAGCTAAAGCCAATAGATACTTCTAAGTCGTCCAAATTAGCTATGGAGCTAACAGGGCAATATGTAAACGCATTTTTTAACAGACATTCATACCATGACTCTAAAAATGGTTAAACAAAAGTGGATGGTTCAACACGGATAATAAATGGTATGTGCTGATGTCACTTTCCCAACAGAACAAGGCCCCTCAGTCACTTTTAGTGAGGGGAAATTAAAGGCTTTTGTTTAGTGTAACAGAAGAAGCAGGGCTCCTTAGACATTAAACTGTGGCCAGGAATCGGGTTTCCTGATATTTATATGACTTTTATGACTTTGGTGCTGAGGAAATACACAGAACAAAGCCTGAAGGAATTCAAACTACAAGGCAGGATTTGTTGTGAGTTAATGTTGAAAAGATTTAGAATCAAGGTAATTTATTCGTCTTCTACAACACGGGACTGTAAAACAAAATGCTAGACATATATATAAGGTAATTAAATTCAGGATGTAATTGGACAAAAGTTGTCAATCCCATGAACACTGAGCATCTCTCATTCATCCACTTTCTAACTCAGCCCACCATCCTTTGTCCTGCAGGAGTTCTGCACTCCATCAGCTCGTAGCACAGCACCACCCATCGAGTGCAACAGCTTGATCTGGGCTGTAGTGGAGGAGATAGAGATAGGAGATAAGTCTCTGTATGATGTGTGCACAAAAGTCTCTAATATTCCTGTCCGAGTCTCATTTTGTTCATTTAATTTTTTTTTTTTTTTTTGAGACCACCCATTAGCTCGGAACAGCCTGAAGTCCAAGCTGCCAATAAATCTGCTGCTCTGAATCCAAACCCTGCAACTCCTTCCTCATTGCTGATAATTTTCTTTCTCTCATAGGTAGTAATGTGTTTCAGTAATGAAGTAATGAAGAGCTGAATTCAAATCCAAACCATCCAACCTCTCCTCCGCATGAATCCGACATCCTCCCCTCTGGTCAGAGAAAGTTCAACAGGTTCAAACTATCATTGACGTCTTCTTGGCTCTAGTAAAACATAAATTGCCTCTTGTTTCCCCTCCCAGCTCGGCTTTTTATTTTTCTTATCTTTATCTTTGGTATTGCAGCTCTTATTGCTTTTATCCGGCATCCTGTGTTTTATTCTGGATTCCTCCATTGTCTTAATGTGTGTTTACTGTGTTTATGTTTCATGTTTTATTTCTTTCTTGTGGGACAATAAGCTGTTTCCAGTCTTTGCAGTTTCCTGGCTGTGAGTCAATATTTTATGGATATATGAGAATAGTGACGGTCATCTCATCTTGCTCTCAGGAATATGTTCATTTCCCAAGTATTGCCTTATTCATGTCATAGGGGAGATGGTCATATGCAGAGGAAAAGGATTCTTGATTTCAAACTGTAGTGTCTTTATTTATCGTTTATTCTTTATTAGGATACCCGTGAGCTTCCACAAAGTGGTCGCAAGTCTTCCTGGGGTCCGATTAAAAAACAATCCAATAAAACAAACCGAATCAAATTTATTGTACATATTATGGGAAAGCTTAAACAAATGAAAAGACAGTAAAAACAGACAGTCTGGATGCAACCCACACTAGAAAAATCAAGGCATGAACACCGACACATGAACAGCAACAAAACCTACATAATAAAACAATCCGGCCTGTAGTTTGGAACAACGGCAATCTCTATTTAGGACCGGACAGATATTGTTTTACCAACATTTTAAAAGAAAATCTGGTTCCTATCTACAGTATCTAATCCCAATAGAAGCTGAAGAATGGTTCTAATCATGCAGCTCGGTCGTGGTCTTCACACCATCAAAATAACACCGCTCACCTGACATGTTTTACACCTAAGACAAAAACCTGAATATGCTAGTTTGTGTTATTCCATAACATTATCACATTCTGCAGAATAAAAAGCAGAAGGCAGTGATGTAATTTAGCCTCCACAGTTAGCCATGATGGCCTTTTATGCATATCACAAACACTGGTGCGGACAGAACGATTGAGGACGAGTCTTTCACAGCAGCACTTGACAAGCGATCGAACTACATCAGTCATTCCGTACTGTAGTATCCCAGCGTTCAACCTCAGCCACGATGCGACGGCCAGCTCTGAAGGTGACACCCGGGTGCTGAAAAATGACACAGTTACAGCTACAGTTCCATGCCACAGGACTGCCCGTTGGCTTCTAAAACTATTATCAAACGTTTCTCCGGGTTGTGATTTCCCTTCAGCAGAAGCAGGCAGTTGAGAAGAGAGCTCGGCCAAACGATGATGGCTATGTGGGAGCAAATGTAATAGCAGAGGCCAGTCTATTTAGCTATGCTGGTGATTTCCAGTGCACAGCACTCCTGGGAGAGATGACTTTCCACCATGTTTGGAAGCCACTGCCAAGCCTGGCGACAGACAACGCACTGCAGCGATGTGATATGTGTAATAATGGAAGAGCATCAAGCCTGGACTGTTTGTCCTCAGCTGTGAAAACACTACAGAAGAGAAGTTAACAGCAGCCACTGTCTGCTCCAGGGTCAACACTTTTGTTACAGTGGCAATCAGGATGTAGACATAAAAAGCAGCAATTTTTCATTCATTTTGGAGGCATGAAAAAAAAGAGACAGAAAAGAAAATGTACATTTGTCTGTTGTTGTTTTTCTTTTTCAGCGTCTGCTGCGAATATAAGTGAGCTAATGTAACTGTACATCTTTGGATAACAAAGGTTGTTTTGTCAGCGTCTGTGAGATGAAGGACTCTCACATCATTCATTCACTTTCACTGCTTCACTTCACCTAATGAAATTATCTCTGTAGGTTTTCCTCTCCTTCCTTGAAGTATTCATTCCGTACATCTATTTGGGCATGTAATGAAGTAAGAGTTATTGCTGCCGTCAAAATAAGTTCAAGCACTGCAATGAGAGTGAAAATCATCTCAATTTGTGTTGAGATTCAGCAAATTGAATTAATAATGGTGACAAATAATGGGCAGGAGCAGAGGAAAGTATTTCCATACAGACGAGTCACATTGTGTCTCTTCTTATAGAGGTGCAAAGGTGAAGTGTGTTTCTGTATATCTGATCTTATGGGGCTCTTAGGGTTACCGACACATAGTTTATTATTATCTTCAGGATGAATGAAATGCCAGAAAGTAATTTTGAGCATAATGGGAAGTTAAGCAGTGTAATCTGCCCCTTTAACACAACACTAGAAATATCTATATAGAGAATTGTAAGCCTAGGTCAACACTCGTGTCACATAAGGAGGTGATGTTTGCCATTTCATCAGAATTATTGCAAGTTAATGTGTTAAATTCATTTTGGCTAGCGCATCCTGAACAGCTCTGTGATTCGCCTGTCAAGAATTCATATTTAAGATATCCATCCATCCATTTTCTGTCACTGCTTATCCCACAGTGTGTAGGAGCTGGAGCCTATCCCAGCTCACACCTACGGACAATTATTAGATTCACCAATTCACCTGTATCGAAATGTTTCTGGTGGTGGGAGGAAGCCAGAGAACCCAGAGGGAGCCCACGCAGACACGGAGAGTCACAGGTCCTCAGGTGGATTTGAACCCAGGACCTTCTTGCTGTGAGGCAACAGTGCTAACAACCACGCTACCGTGCCACACTGTCTTCTACATATGCATAAGGAGAGGATCAGTATCACTGAAGGGGAGCAGCAGTACAGTAGCATTCAATATTTTATGGTTTGTGTACTGAAATTTCAATAAAAGGAGGCGATTGTACATTATTTATAACTACAAATACTATTAAAGTGTTCTATCAAGGGTTGTCAGTTTGGTATCAAAATATGAGTTTTTGCCTTGAGCATTGCAAATATATCACTGCTCTATTTTATTGAGTAATCTTAAGTTTACTATTGAAATATCTTAACAGATGTGAGCTAAGTTGGTCAAGTTTTCTTAGAGAGGGGAGTCAATATACTGGTATTAACAATAACTGAAATAATGATAAAATGACACACACAGTACCTCCGCTAAGGCTGAACAATCCAACACATGCCTGTTTACCTTACCTGACCCACGCACTAACCCTGCACAAAGTTTCATGAAATCGTTGCAGTAATTTTGTGTAATTTGGGAATATATATATATATATATATATATATATATAAAAAATATATAAAAAAACCATAGCAATGTTTGAAAAAATAGAATAAAATTCCTGGATATGTCTCTTTAAATTTACGGGATCATCTGTCCTACATGATCTCTCCTACATCATCTATCCTTCCACCAAGGAAATCAGTAAAGTATTAGAACATTTTAGTTTAAGCCTGCTGACAAACCAAATCACTAGAATGGCACTCAATAGAGCGCAACCTCTGCCAAGGTCCATATGTTATCCCCTGAGAAATTAAAGAAAATGTGGAAAAATGCTGTCAAAATGTGACAGAAAGGGGGTCCCCACCCAAATTGTGGAAATCCGTCCAGTAGTTTTAGTTTAATCCTGCAGGCAAACAATTAACAATAATAAATAACCTCCTTGTTCGATCTAATAGTGTAGCGCGGATGTTAGTCCTTGTGTATCTTTTGTTTTTCAGTTTTGTTTACAAGTTCATCTGGCTTTCATTATTCAGTGTCATTGTTCCTTTTTGTACATTAATGGTTACAGACACTCTCTCCATCTCCCTTAAATAATTTTTTGAATGTAATTTATTTGCCAAAAAATGAGACAAAACATACCCCTATAAAAGATTAATTATAATAGCAATACAATTATTTTTTTTCTTTTAATAATAATAATAATAATAGTTGTTATTTTGAATTCTTTCGGTCTTTGTAATCATGGGGCAAAAATCCGATCTTGTGACAGTTCTTTTACGTAGTTGACTTTTCTCTAAGTGACTGGTCTGGAAACCAGAGGAGGGCATCAGCAGGAGCAGCTACACACTTTTCTGATTCCATTCGTTTACATGACACACTTAAAGCTCACCCACGCAAGTGTTCACACCTCACTGACTGTGTAGGTGTGTGCTGGCTGTGTTTTATTGACATTAACATCACTCTACTGTTTTGTAACACAAGCTCGGCTGGGAGGAGGAACGACTGTCATTCGTGTTGCTTCATGAACTTCGGTGACCTCATGTTATTTCCAGCATAGCTTCGCTCAACTTCAACCTGAGCAGAGGCTTAATCAGCCATTATAAGGGAAAAGGAGAAGTGTGGGTGTGCAGGGCCCTTGATTTGCAAAAATGACTGTTAGACAATGGAAAACATAAGGAGCATTATGGTTTGAATTTAAATTTGACTCAGGCTCTTTGTGACATATTTTCCTTTTTGTTCTCTTGCTTTTTCTTGTCTCTGTTTTGAAAAATAATCCATAATGTAGTGTCATATTTACAGTGTCCCCCTGTGATGTAATGTTTACAGCATAAACTCCTCTGAGATAGATATATATATAGATATATATCTATATATATTTTTTATATATATATAATTGCAATTTTGTATCGATTTCAATTTATATTTTGGACTTCTGCTGAAACAGGCAATGCTAAATAGACAGTACTGTATATAAAAAATCATGACAGCAACACTTTATATCATAAGGTTGGTCTATGGGCAATAAAAGTATGTCGTATGTATAAACTAATCAGCAGGACCTCCTGGTCTGACTGGGGCAACAACACTGGTCCTCAACCTGTGAATCTGAGTAATAGAATGGGATCTTTGAAAATAATGGGAAGTCTCTGTGAACTGAGATCAGATGTAAGTGAGTGGGAGAATTTGCATTTGTGTGATAGAAAGTGAGACTGTGCACATGCAGTATAGTGGTGTGTGTCTGTGTGTGTTTGGGTACCTGTGTTTGCCTTCAGACAGAGACGGATGTGATGCAACGTTTGCGAAAACCTCTTTCCAGACTTCTTCAAACAAGTCAGCGTTGGTTTCCTCGCTCTAATTCACCATTCAAGGGTATTTGATTTGCACCCCCCCCCCCCTTGCTATGACTCCAGCTCTGATGACACTCAATGAAACATCTGCATTGTTGTTGTTTTTTCACTTCCAGAGAATGTTGAATGTTCTTACTATGCTTCCTTGTTTTTCATCTGATTGAAGGGATTTTATTGATTGTTGTTTTACGCTATATTTGTTATTTTGAAATTTGAGAGTTAGAAACTAGAAGCATTGCAGTTCATGGTCAGCGTCCCCATACTACAGACTCCCTAAGCTGTTTTACCATGCATAGTTTTTGATGAGGACTAAATGTGTATTGGCATTATCATGGAGAAACAGCCTTTGTATGCTTTGTGAACAGAGTTTTGCAACGCCTCCTCGCAGATGTTCTTGCGTTGGTTCGCTGAAAGTTTTAATTTGCCAAACTTTGACCTGAGATGTGCTGACTTTTATGGGTGCACTTAATCTCTGTTGGCCACAACTTGAACTGGAAAAGAGCCAAAAGACAACTTACTTGTTTCTGAATTTCCAGGTCAGTTTGGCCTTACATCGACAAACAGACAAGATGGTTTTTTTTGGCAAAGTATCAGCATGCAAATGCAGCTACCTGAAACTTCCACAACTAGGAACATTCACATTGAAGTGAGGGAGGATATTAAAAATAAATACTGGGCTTGTGACACAATGTGATTGTGTCAGGCAGTTATAATATGCCAAAGCGATATTCGGGCTATACCACTACCATGCAGACACCAAAACAAACAGCGAATAAAAAACTAATCCTTTGCACATTTAGGCCTGTATCTTACTTCTCATACCAGCCTGTCATTCATACTTCATGCATGCTCAATCTTAATTTCCTGCTGTCACTGTCTGGGGCTTTCAGCTGAGATATCAACTGTTGTCATCAGCTGGTTAAATTAACCCATAGCAAAGTCACATACAGTATCTTCATTGTTAGCCTATCATCTTGCCGCAGTCTTTTTAAACATGATTAATTACTTTGTACCTCTAGTGCATTCATGCTGCTGTAATGCAAGCCCTCTACCTACCCAGTTCATCATTTCATCAGCCTCATCAGTCTGAGCGGAGTCATCAGCCACCACCACCACCACCAGTGTCTGATCCATTGTATCCATCTATCCTGTGCCGGGTCACAAGGGGGCTGGAGCCTTCCCCAGCTGACAATGGGTGAGAGGCAGGGTACAACTTGGACAAGTCGGCAGTTCATCACAGGGCCAACACATAAAAAGACACCTCTGGGCAATTTAGAGTCACCAATTCACCTATAGTACAGACACAGGGACGACATACAAACTCTGCACAGAAAGGTTAATCAGGTGGATTTGAACCCAGAACCTTTACAGTGTTACTCACAAAACCTCCGCCACCCCATTGTATCCATATAAATATATAAAAATTTGGATAAAACCGGACAGTTGTTTCCTGCATATAGTCTTTATGCTAAGCTAAAGTAAATGACTTCAGGTCTGTACTTAAATGTTCCCTGAGGAGTTCTTGACCATTGTTAGATCTACAGATCTGCTGTTGCTAGATTGGGAAATGGGACTTGACGTATGCAGCATATAAAATATGATCTTAATTTGCAAACTCAAACAGTCCAATTATATTTTCAAACTGACCTATAAATAGACATTCAGTCTGAATCTCCCTAGCATTATACTGCAGAATAGCTACAGTAGTCTACAGGTAGGTTAATCTGGTGAAAACATACATAGCAGTCATACAGGTGTTGCCAGACTGATTGAACTACAGATACCCTGAACTGGCCAATGGTGCCGTTAAGACTTTGCAAACCACATTTATGTGAGCGTGTGTTCTCAGCTTTGACAGGAAGACAAAATTCAGGCAATTTAAATAACAATTTCAAATTCAGACTTTCTGCAAATCCGACAACATTGAAGGATTAACCTCTATTGGACAACTACCTCATTAACATGTACTCACAGTTTCAAGTGGATTGGCTGTATACATATATGTGGGGCCTTACAATCATTAAAAAAATTACATTACATCCATTGCAAGAGGTTTAATGTCTGAGGGGATAATGGACTGTAAAAAGTTGAAACACTGCAGAGCAATGTTGTAATAAATGGAGTTCTGTCTTGTCATGCTAGCATGATCTAAACCCTGCCTTTAGGTTGATGCTATATTCCACTAAATGATTGTTGCTGCATGTAACTCCCCAAAAACTGTGACAGCGCTCCAACAAAGGCGGCGCAGAAGAATTCAATTCAATTCAAACAACTATCAATCCCACTGGGGGCAATTGATTTAGAGCAGTTTGTACACAAACACAGACAGACAATACAAGATACAGATAAATAAAATGTACAAGGGAGCTAAATAAATAAATAACAGGATAATGACCTAAGAGAGGATTAAAAAAATTAAAAGAGAAGAAGACTACAAGCAAGCAAACGTGAATGTGAGTCAGATTTGAAATAAAAACTGAGCTTCTCAAATGTTTTATAAGGAAATAAATTCAACACTTTTATATGAGAACACAGTGTGATTTGGTGTCTAACACTGAATAAAAACTAACTGCACACTTAATGAGAGAACATCCTCTCAGTGTTTTTCTAAATGTATTTCTCTAAATGTTTCATTATTGCTTTATTTTTTCATGAATGGAAAATCTTCCTTCATTGTTTTTAAAGTTTATTGACCCCTTCATGACCCTGTGATGATTTTCATTGATCTATTGATCTACCCCCAACACACACACACACACAAACACGAATAAATGTTTTAATTCTGTTTGCCATGATGTTTCGTGTGCACACACATCTTTGACATTAAAATGCAATTCATATTGACCATAAAAACAGGACAGCACTGTGCAAACTGTCTGCACTGCAGGAAGACAACCATGAGTCATGTTTTACTCAATTGACATGCTCATTAGGAAAGCAGGCCGCGGCGTACAGCTGGAACTGTTAATTTAGCAGAATGAAAATATCTGCAGGGAATATTTAATGAAGTTTGAGGGACTTTAATAATGTGCATTACCTCTGCTATAATCTTAAATGAATATTACATTTATTGCCTAGGAAATAATTAATTAATATACACCCAACCATGACCCTGTGAAAAATACTCAATTAGATATTTTTTCTCTCCATATCTTCGCACTTATTTAAACTGTTAAATTGAGCTTTGGAGGGCATTAACTAGCGGTTCATTATCTCCCTAACAGACACTTATTTCAGTAATTGTGAATCGAAATTGTAGATTTGGCTCCGTCATTTAATGACCAAATATTTATGAAGATTTTTTACTTTAATTCATTTTCATTTCATTGCTGAATTAGATGTGTGTGTGCATATTTTTAATGCACAATTATTTAATTGTAATACTGACATTAATCTTCTCCTGACTGTGAGCGTTACATTCAGAATGATTCGGTTTGTGAATAAATGACACTGCCTTATACTTCTAGATGCGAAACTGAACCACATCTGGTGTTGTGAGTACATTGAGCTTCTCCCACCCCTCTGAGACAATGACCCCGGCGCCTGAACCTGAGATTACTTCCTTCCAAAAATTATCAGTCCCCGACAGACCTTATAAAACAGAATATGAGCCTATGATAAAGACCACTAGCAGTATAAAGCTTATTTTCTATTCACACAGAGAACCACAAGGGCTTAAATGATCTCAATCGACCTCAGCAACGGAGCTTTTAAAATTTTGAGAGGACCCTGTCGAGCGTATTGAACGTTCCTCTGTCTGGTATGGTTGAAATGGGAAATTGGTCGCAGGGAGAATATCTTTTATTTTTTCCTGTATGTGCACAGCATGCTTTGGTTGTTGTCATATAGCCCAGACAATGACAAATAACCACCTGCTGCTGTTGATTGAGGATAAGTAGCTTCATGAGCAGTAATTTTCTCAGAACGAGCCTACACCGGACGTCTGTGCAGGAATACAGATATCCACTTCACCGCGATGATTATGTTGTTTTTTTACCCAGTAAAATTAGTATTCCCGAATGTGTGTCACCTGAGGGCAAAACACAAGCCATAAAAAAAGGTTTCAGTCAAATGTTGCCTCTCAAGCATGTAACAACATGGATGTGACTGAAATAATGAGCGTACAGCTTGTGTGAGAGTCGCAGCTGCAGAGGAGGGTGAAGCAGACAGAACATCACGTTTTAAAAGTTCTCCGCACACACCCTAATTTGACTGTGCTAGAAAATGCAAATGCAATAATGGTAATCAATAATTCTTATTTCAAGGATAAATTAACACATAAGTAAATTATAAATAAATTTTATAAGAGTAAATAACTGAAAAGGGAATAGGCTGAAGCCCAAAGCTATATCCTATACATCCAAAGAATAAATATCAATAAAATAAAAATATATCAGCAATACCAAAGGAATAAAGATACATGATTACCCTACAGTATACTCTAAATTACAATCCTCACTACAATCCATAATTAACTTACTTTTTTCTCAACAGACAGAAACACAACTTAAACTCATCATTAAGTCTAACTCATTCTTAGTTAATTTAAATAAACCTGTGATTCCTTCAGTATAATAAGAATCATAGAATCACTCATTTAGAATATTAAATACTTTACAGAAATACTTCATTAATCCCTGCAGGGAAAATGTAGCATTCCACTTATTCACATTAAGTATAAGAAGGTACACTAGTCAAAAATAAAATCAAAATCAAAATAATGAAGTAAAAGAATAAACTAAGGAATTTCAAAGGAAATACAATGAATATGTGCTACGCTATAATATAAGTTACCAGATGATAAAGCGGTAAATAATAGCAGCAGAAATGTCATAATTGGACTGTAATAATAAGAACAATAAATAAATAATAAATAGTCTTCAGTAATTATTGTGCATTTAACTTCGATTTAGGCTTTAGTTCAGTGTTATTATCCTGCTGCATTTGGTGACATGAGTACTTTTTAATGCTTTTTTACTTGTCCTTTGGGGTTATTATAGAGATGGAAACAAACTGCAAAAGGACCAAATCAGTAAGTAAGTAAAACTTTATTTATTTTTAAAAAAAGTGCTTCATTAAGAATGGGGAAAATAAAAAGAGAGAAGAAGACAAGAAAAAAAAAAGACAAGAGGTTGTTCCATAATTTAGGGGCTAGGGCAGTAAATGAGCGTTTTGAGATTGCATTAAAGGTACAGTGAGCAAGAACTGGTTGGAAGACCTGAGGGGCCTGTTGGTGGTTGTAGGAACAAAGCATTTGTCTTGATCGAAGGGCTGCATCCACAGTTTCCCCTGGTTGAAAACCTCTGACCCTGATTAAACACGTCTCTCAGGTTAGTCTGACATGAAAGGCAACAGGCATGATAATAATTCAGATGTCTCATTTTTTTAAAAATTCAAACAGGGAGATTTTTCGTGGACACAATAGCTCTGAGGCCATAACCTGGGTGTTGCAGTAATTCCTCCTGTAAACAGTTTCTAAGGTCAGTCTTCACCTGTAAACACACACAAAAAAAAAACAATCAACAGAATGTGGAGCCATGAGATTTAAATAATTTAATGGGTTAATAAAATATCACTTTCTCAAGTATCTTACATTTACACAGATCAGATTTGATTTATAATGGTCTGCTAAATAAATGACACCACATGTCATTTAATATTGCTTAACCCGCTGAGGTCTATGGATGTGCAGGTGCATGTTTGGGATTTTTTTTTTAATATCTTTGTGATAAAACAGCCTAGAAATGTAGTTTGAATGTTGCTGGAATCTGTTGACTCTCCTCTTCCCCTCCCTCACTCTCAGAAGATCGTACTTTACTCACATCATCCCTACAGGAGGCCAAGAAGAGAGATCGACATGCTTGTCATTTGCTCACTAATGCATCTATTGGTGGATGTGTCCGATATTTTTGAGGGATTGTAACATATAATAAAAATACATTTTATATTTGCACTCATATCATGAAGCTTCAAATGCAGTATGAAGTCATTCTATAGTCCAATGTGATCTCAGTCCCTCTAACATTTGGTGAAAGTAGAGGGACAGACCTAAACTCTTTTTCTTACCAACAAATCCTTCGAAAACCAATGTGCATTCTGACTTCCTCTGATCATGTTCTTGCTCAGAATTCTCTCTGTTGCCATCAGGGCATCGGTTCTCTCTACCTGTTTACAAGACCAACCGGTAAGATCTTCTATCCCGTCTGCATTAAGTCAAGTCAAGTCAAGTTTATTTATATAGCACATTTTAAACAAACATGACGGGATGATCAAAGTGCTGTGCAGAAAAGACTGAAACAGGTAAAACAAACTCCAGGAATAAAAGACTTTTAAGACTTTTAAATAAACATAGTTCTTTTGCACACTATTTATCTTTTTCAATCTAATTATCTTATTTAACATTTCCGTTTCTTAGCTCTTTGTATATTAATCTATATACTGTTGTTTTTTATGTGTGAGTCACACATAAGAAGTCAGTCATACAAAAACATAGTCACATTGACTTCTTTTGTATGAGCTGCTCACAATGAATTGCCCCTGGTGGGATAAATAAATTGAATTGAATTGAATTGAAGACAACATACATACATTCACATACAGTACCATGCAATAGTTTGGACATACCTTCCCGTGCACTTGAATGGGAAACTGTGTCCAAATGTTTGACTGGTACTGTACATACAGTGAAACTATGACTTTAGTAAACCCATTGCATGCACCAGAACAAGTCATCCACATGAGTTTAGATGTGAGGAATCTCAACAGACTTCAACTTTTCAGGTTATATCTTAATACGTTGTGCAAGAGCTTCATCATACAGAAAGTGTTGTAAATTGTGATACAAAACATTTGGATATACCGAATATGTTGTATGCAAGAACCTTTAAAATGTGAATTTAGCAAGATATGTAAGCATTGAGGAAATGCCCTCAGACCTCAGAGGATTAGTCCTGATAGGTGGACAGACGTTTGTGACATCATCATTCTGATTTGGCTCAGAGCGTTACGGCACTTTAATATGTAAGGTTATAGTCTTTCAAATTTAAATTCACAATAGATTCACATACAATATATGCAACCACGCACAGTAGATTATCCAGAGGGATTCCATGCACAGATTATGCACACAGTGACAGACCACAGCCCTTATCTGTCCCTCATCAGGCATCACCTTTTAGCTCGAGTGTCATCTGCAGGTATACTTCCCACACACCTTTGAATGGCACCTGCTGACAGATCCTACGGTTATCTGCACATGTATGTCACTGTGAGTGAAGTGACAACGCTCTGGGACCCGCCTGTCAGCTTCAGAAACATTAAAGGTCCTGAGATCAGCCGTGACAGAGCGCGGCCCTGTCGGGAAGGAGGACGCTGAGATTCACCGAGGATTGAAACAGGATTTCAGGCGCATTTTGATTTACATGTTAAAAAAAAGATTAAAACATGATGAACCCTACCTTGAGGAGTTTATCTTTGAGCTGGTGTCACCAGAAGTCACCTCTACCTCATCACGTTCAGAAGCAATGAATGTTACCTGCATGGATTTGTAACGTTTTGATGGGAATTTGTTGTGATGTTCAGTGATGTTCAGCTCTTTAAAGGAAACAAACTGTGCTGGTTTTATATTCGGTGGACAAAAGGCTCAGAGGAACAGAAGTGCTTCAGCAGCTTGTCATGTGAACTGTGTTGCACAAAATGCTCCTGCTGCGACAGACAAAAAGCAGCAAATTGAGAGGAATTCTTTACTTTGCACATCCCCAGGAAGCCGAGATTTGATCTTTTATTGTGTGGGTGACAGCACAGGGGAGGGAATGTGTTTATTTTTTGTATTTTGATGTGGGACAAAGATGGAGACGACAATTGAGGCAAAATCCCAGTGATTAGCAGCTTTTTAAAGAACATAACCTGGGTAGAAATATTGATTTAAAAGCTTCAGCTCTTTGGAGCATTTTAGTGTGTTTTAGCTCATTCAGTTGGTTTTCAGGTCTTCAGCTTTATGTTTTTTTAGTTCACTCTGCCCTCTCTCGCTCTGATAAGCCCATTGCCCAGTAGCCAAATAAATAGTCCAGAATTCATAAGGCATTCAAGAGACAAGATTTTTGCCCACATGTGGGGCCCAAGAACGAAGAGCAACACTTTGTTCAGGAGCAATGTCTCTTTTTTTGTCACCGCTTATCCTGTGTAGGGTCTCGGGGGTGGGGGTGGGGGGGGGGGGGGGTACACCCTGGACTAGTCACCAGTTCATCACAGGACCAACATATGGAAAGACAAACAACCATACTCACTCACATTCACACCTACAGGCAATTTAGAGACACTAATTCACCGATATTACATGTTTTAGGACTGTGGGAGTAAGCCGGGGGGAACACACGCAGACGCAGGGAGAACATGCAAACTCCATACAGGTGGAGGTCCTCAGGTGCATTTGAATCAGGACCTTCTTACTGTGAGACAACATGCTCCCCTCCTCTGTCATGGCTCCTGACCTTCCCCTCTTGAAGCTAACCCCTTGAGGGATAAATCCATTTCCTTTAAATGACCTTGTAGCTTTTTTTATGAAACCACACTCATCACTTACTCTGCATTTTAGCCCCACTAAACAGCCCATGGATAACAAAACTAGCAGTAGCTGTCCCCTTCATAAAACAAATTTATATTGAGGGGTGATTTTTTTCCCCCTATCATTCTTTATAATGGAGCAGATCTTTTGCTGCAGCATCTCACAGTCCAGGGATGAGTTTCATGGTCTGCATGTGGATGGAAATCCCAGTGTTTCCGTGCAATCTTCCGAAATGACTACTTGGAATAGTGAGTATAGTAAGTGCTAGTAATTGGTAATGGCCAAACTAGAAATGCATGATGGGAAGTCTAATCAGCCAAGATCTTTTTCACTATTACGTCAGATGCATTTATTTAGAAATCAGTGAACAGTGAGCGTCATGCCCATCATGATGAGGACTCTTCCATTCTGATGTAATTCATGTCTCTTGTTTTTTTAAATGACAATACAGTAAGAAAGAAAAAACAATAAGAAAAAAATAGAGAGCATCGCCCACTTTTGTTTTTTTGAGTCTCAAACAGCTCCTGCTGCAGTGCAAGCATTTAGTCCTGCACATCCAAAAAGTCTTTGATTACTTATTTAAGTTTCTTGAATGCACCAGGAACCCACAGAACTTTGTGTATTGGCGTATACTGTGCAGTGTTTTATGGCTCTTGGGGTTTGTGGTTGAAATTCTAGCACTATTTGTTTTTTTCTGGCATCGACCATTAAAGATAAGTCAGCTATAAAATGGAACAGCTAGCAGTGTGGGCTCTGTGTTCTTTTTTTGGCTTTCAGATATGATTCATTTGTGAAAACTGACACTGGTCACCTGTGGAAAAAGAAATGTCATTTCCATTTCGTCCTTAACATTGCACCCACACAA
Organism: Chaunax sp. Z400; assembly: GCA_037577475.1. Taxonomy (NCBI): domain Eukaryota; kingdom Metazoa; phylum Chordata; class Actinopteri; order Lophiiformes; family Chaunacidae; genus Chaunax; species Chaunax sp. Z400. The sequence continues at coordinate 20,808,561 of CM075194.1, forward strand.
ACTATTTTAACATGATTGGGGGAATTAGAAAGAAGCACGATCAGTCTGAAGATTTGATGATGAGTAGAAATGTGACAGAAAGACTATCTGGACCTGCTTTGATGACCTTTCTAATATACGGGAAATGAGTTGCATTTTGCCAATGCACAGAAGTACATTGATAATCCCAGAAGAACATCATCCCAGAAGACTACAGTACTGGCTTCCTTGTTATCATAATTTATCATGGTTTCAGTCCATTCAGTGCATTGTGTCATCAACAGAGGTTTAAGAAGCTCCTCCTCTCCTACTGACTCTGGCTTACATATAAACTTATACTGACTGTCAGCTCAAGACACAAAATTATGGATAGAAAAGTAAATTACAAGGAGAATCAGTGACGTCAGACTCAGAGGAGTAAATCAGGAGAATAACAGAAGTCCTGACAAAGTCTGTTGTATGGTTCTCATATTTAACTACAAGCTTGCCATCATGTATTAAGTGAAAACTTTAAAGGATTTTATAAATGAATATTCTAATGCCGTTGGTCAGGAACAAAAAGAAATGGATGCTGATCTGCAACGTTCTAATAACCAGCCAGACAAGACGGTGAATTTCTTCTACAGCAACAACTCTACAGTATGTACTTCTGTCCAAACTGCCAATGCTTCAATATAATAATAATAATAATAATAATAATAATAAAAACAACTTCAATTTGTAAAGCACCTTTCAAGGTAACCAAGGCGTTAAGTATCTAGAGATGGGACCTTGTGAATCTCAGCTGGGAGGGAGTTCCAGAGGGTGGGGGCTGCCACGCTGAAAGTAGGATGCTGTAGGTTGTTGGTGTGAGGGATGGAAAGCAAGCCGCTGTCTGAGGAGCATAGGTTTCAGGATGGGGTGTAGGATTGGAGAAGGTCAGTCAGATACTGTGGGGCATAGAGGGATTTGTAGGTGAGGAGGAGGATTTTGTACTGGATGCTGGACTTAACTGGGAGCCAGTGAAGCTGGGATGAGGGTGGGGGTGATGTGGTGCCAGGGTTTGGTGTGGGTGTGATTTGGACATACTGTAGCCTAACAAGGACCTTGCTGGGTACCCTGATCAGGACTCAATTGCAGTGGTCTGAATGGGAGGTGATGAAAAGAGTGGATGAGGGTTTCAGAAAGTGAGCTTTGACTTCAGGCCTGTTCCTGATTACTGTGTGGTCAGAGACTGTTGTGCACATCTTTAACCCATCTTTAATCTCCACCACAACATCCTGGTTCACGCTGTTCCTCTTGACAGGCCCAACTGTGTTACAAGCTGAGAGGAGTGCAGGGTGAGGGGAGGCGGACTGTGTTTACATTATTGATGCTTGGTGCTCAAACACAGACAAAATTGATGGACCGCGTCACCCAGATATCGAACTTTTAACCCTCTGGGGTCTGAGGTCACGCCAATGTGATCCCTGACCCTAACTCAAACCAAAACCTTAACCTGGCATGTTTTGAGGTTGAAGATATTATTGTCAGGTTTGGTACAGAGTCAGTTTGGTACAAAAGATGTAAATATTACTTTATTGTATTTATTTTATCCTATTTATTTTATCCCGGTACTCCGCACAGAGCGACATAAATATTTCATATGAAAAGCAGACATTTTGACTTTGTAATTTGTGCCAGAGGTAACGTTAAGGGCCCACCAAATGCATCGGGATTCAACTTCTCGGGACCTCTAAAGAATTTCATGGAAAGCCATACAATAACTTTGAATTTTTGAAAAACATACAACTCTCTCAGGTACTTATGCAGCTTTTGCATTTGTTAGGATGAATAAAAAAAGACTGGAATTTAAGGCAGTAAACCAACAACTCCTTAGGCCTGCATAGATTTATCACGGACATATGATACACAAACTGCAGGACAAATCCATCTGGTGTGGTTTTTTTGCTATGGGTCATAACTCAGAGCATGCTGGCTCTCAAGAGAGAGAGAAAGTGTTTCCCAAAACGTTGAACCAAATAATTCAAGTGGTGCTAAATTTAGTTGTGACCAAATTCTTATTTTTGGATTGGGGTTCATCCTGGCCTCCTGGTCTCAAAATACTTTTATTCATTTCACCTGAGACACAAAATGTTCCCAACATTCGTTTGCATTTCCCAAAGGACATTTTGGTAGGTTATGTTTGAGAATGAAGCCACAAAGCATTTGAAAAATGTAGATGTCGGTCTTTCAGTGGCTGAAATTCTTCATTGACTACAGGAAGATACTGTAGAAAGAATACAAAGGCATTTTTGTATAGAATTCAAAGTGAGTCCACTTTTGTGATGTGAGTTTTCTCTCTCTGTCTACCAAGGTCAAGAATCCGTGGTTTATTGTACTTTGTATCTGTGTCATTCTCTACAGTGTGCACTCAATTTAGTGTCTTGACATAAATGTACAAGTGCTACATCGATTCCCTTTTGCTTTTTTTCTGCAGGAACTTCTTATTCATCTTTAATGTTTTTGTGCACAAGTCAGTGTCCTTGTCCTTTTCAGAGAATGGAAAGTATAGATTTGCCATTACTTTTGTGTTCTCTTGCCATACGTCTGGGGATATATGAGGCTTCACAGCAGTCAGACAGAGTTAACACTGAAATGTTGAGATAATGGCGTCCAGCATTGGATCCATCCATTGTAGGGGTCTGGGCGGGCGCCAGGTGCGCAGGTTTTCGGGGATGTGTCCCCCTCTAGGTCGGGCCCTGGTGGTGGGAGCTCCCTCTGTGGCCCCCTGTGGGGGTAGAACCTGCACCATGTTTGCAAGGCCAATAGCTTTTTTAAACAGGGGTAAAATGAAGTTCTGCTATTCTGTATGTATTTTATTGATACTGGTGTTGTAACTTTTTAAATGATTCTCAGCCCTAGTTGAAACTCTTTTTTAAGGCTTCAGTTAATTACATTTATATCGAGCAACACAAACTCTGCATGAAGGAAATGTTCGCCTCGCTACAGTCAAGAAACACAAAACTCCTGCTGTGGCACTGAAGACTACCTTTGGCTGCTTAAGTGTGCTTTTAAATTGTTCTCCTCAGACTGTGATCACAATCACAATCACACTTATTCCGTCTGAGGAAGGATGGCGCGATATTTATATTCAGCAGCCAGTTCAGAAAGGAATGTCAACAACATCAGCTTGGTAAACAAGATTTAGTGCAAGATGCAGCAGGTCTATTATAGAGATTGTTTAGAAGTAAGCAACAGGTGTCTTTGTCTCAGAATTGGCTGTGAATCTTTGTTACCTACACATATTTTACTGTTACAGCTGAGGCTGAGGCAGATGTGTGACGTTAAACAGCTTGAAGGCTTCATTAAGTGAACATGTCTCTCTCCCCCCTGCCTTAGAGACACATGTTCACACACATACAGTGAAAAAGAGGCCTTGTCATTAGTGAGGTACTTTTGCCGAATGATTTCCTGTATTAAAGACATAATCTGGTCCTCTTCCTTGGTTGTATTGATCCTCCATCTGTGTTTAGCACAAACAAGCGTTCTGATTCGCTTACGATGTGGCAGTGATCCATGGTGTCGGATGTGAACGGCCTTGATGACCCTTCTCTGACCGTCTTTGACCCCCTCTGTTCAAAACCGGCCTTGAAAAAAAAAGTGGTTACGGCCTCCTCTATATATACACAACTGTCACTGCAGGATCATTTGAGTTTGCTCACGTCACTCGCACAAGTAACGCAGACTATAACAACAATGATTACTTTGGCCATTTCCTCCCGTCATCAACCATGACCGAAGCAAACACAATTACTGCCTTGTTTTTCTTGGCACAAATACGTAGGAAAACCAAACGCCGCCACGTCATCGGGAGGCACACACAGACAGCTCTGAGTGTCCACACAAACCTACGATAAGCTTCTGTTCCACTTCCGCATCAATACTGACACCCAGACGTGTGATGCCTGAAGAATCTTGGATTGATTTAAGGACATCTTTTTCTGATAGATCCCTCTTCCGTTGCTTTTGAGCATCAGCGTTATGAAAGTTGGAATTTTGATTCAGATTTGTTTGGCGTATGAAGTGGCAGTACCCATTCTTCACCAGGCAACAGAGCTGGTGCCTGAGCTTATTGATTACTCCTTATATTTTTTAGTTAGTTTCAAAGGCAGTGTGTTTGTGCCAATAAAATACAGCCTTTGTGATATTATCGCACATAGAAGTGAGCCTGCAGGGCTATAAATCTCTTCCATACTGTATATTGTACTTTTTTTTTTCTAATAGGCCATTACTACCTGTTAGCTACATGTTAGTAGCTTTTTTCCACTCTCCTGAAGTGGTTGTCATTTGATTAATACAAAGTAGATTGCAGTATTACTCTTGTTTTTGCAGTGACATTTAATTTCTAAGAAGCTGGGGTCATCTAAGTTTGAGCAGTTAAAAGCAAAGTATCCTTTCATTTGTTTTGTTCAACAAAATGCTTCATGTGTTTTTTATTAAATCACACACTCACATTGGGGATTATTGAATCCTGAAGCAACTTTTTTTGTGTGTATTTTAAATAATGTAGCTTGTTTTAATGGTAAACTTGACCACTTTAAGATTTTCTGACTAACTTGCCATAACAGAACCCGGACCCAGATAAGTGGAAGAAAATGGATGGATGGATGGAATTAAATTAATAAGGAGAATAATCTCTGCCTGTGTGATCTGAACCGATGTTTGTTTACACTGCTTTTATTTACCCAACTAGAAATGTCAGGATGGTGGGGGACAAGGCGCTGGACACCACAAACCATGGGTTCAAGTCCAGTCTCTGGCTGTGGTTAGGTTCAGGCAACAAAAGGGAAACGGCATGCCGTAGGTTAAAAAAGTAATGGAACAAATTGTCAGTCGGTCTTTGCATGTAAATCCTTGTTGTAAAGCACTTTGAGCTGCATTTTTTGCATGAAAGGCACTAAACAAATAAAGTCTATTATTATTAATATTTTACTTTATCAACATGTTTGAGACTCGGCCAGGTACGTTAACATTTCCTCCATATATTGCCCTCTTCTCATTTCCTTGATAAGCATTTAAACAGGTTTGGTTGCAAATATATTGCATGTAAATGGAATTACTCTGAGACCAGACTGTTTTTTTCAGATCTGGGTACAGTGAGAATCAATCATAGGTATCATTTGACTGGGGAAGTTTTGTATGAAATATCAAAAGCCCTAAAGATACTGTTACCTTTGCTATCCCTTTGTTTTATCTCTCCTTTGTTCAACATTATCACACCAGTTAAATCTCTCTGATTGGTAAGAAACAATTGCCCACATCATTGGATTGTTATGCAGACAATATATGATGATCCAGTGAATTTAAAATATAGAATTTAATAAATAGAATTTAAATATTGTTGAGTGCACAGAGCCTTTTAAAATTGACCGACTGTGTGGTATTAAAAGATAATCACTGTTAGCATTAGCGGCTGAAGAAATCGTAGAAATTGTCAGAGGGAATTAGTGTGTGAATTATTAGCGGTTATCCACTTTAATTCAAATCATTTTAGCCGGATAAGAGATGGATTTATATCTCAGCATTATACTTTAATCCTCACCAAACTGATTGTGTCTCTGGTGTGCATAGCTGGAAATACATAAAGAAATACATATTCAGGATGTATTTCACACTAATTTACAATGCAAGAAAGTCAAAGTCAACACAATAATGGAGAAATCATAATTTGTGTGCAGTTTTCTGTCACATTTATTTATGTGGACACAGACAAACATGGACAGACTATTTAGCATTTTACACAAGGCTTTTGTGACATGTTTTTAGCAGTAAAACTAAAAGAAAAGCAAAGAAACTCATTATACAACAATCCAGTGGGTAAATACAGGCTATCATCATTTTTAATGTGAGACTTAAGTTTGATATTTACTGGTGTTAAATTCACCTTCTCCAAGAGCATGCTGGGATAGCCCTCTATGATCCAGGATGCCAGGAAGCAGGTAAATGAAAATGAACGAATGACTGGTATGTATGAAAATCACAAAGCATACATTCCTGCTCTTATGGAAAGATGCACTAAACAATGGACCTCTGGAAACAGATACACTGCAGAATGTTCTGTACTTGCCAAGATTTAAAATTTTAGATTTGGAAATTATAATTATCTTGTAAAGATAATAATAGAAAACTAAAATAATCTTGCTGCACAGACAGATAATTTCACTTGTATGAAGCCATTTTCTCCTCAAAGTCAGTGGTAACTTCTTGTATTTTACTCTTTTTTGCAGTGAATATAAAGGCTCCCCATCCCACCAAGCAGGACAATATCCAGACTGAAAATTACAAGAACAAAAAAAACAACTACAAGTGACGTCATCCTGCTCTTCCTGTCTCTTTATAGCGGTTTTGTCTCTTTTTATAGTCATTGTGTGTCTCTTTCTAACCATCTCTGCTCACTTTAAATCTCTGGTCGTTACCTCCACCAGGAAGATTATGTGTCTGCCACCTGTGTCTGTTTATTACTTTGTTTGTTTGTCAGCAGGGCCACAGAAAAGAATTATGTGCCCGATTCTTAATGAAATTTGGTGGAAGGGTGCTGCATGGGCCAAAGAAAAACAGTTTGGAGTGGATCTGAATCACCAGCTGTACACGATTGTTTTTTTTATTTTTATTGAGGAGGACTTAGCTGTGGGTTTGTCGCTCTGCTCTTGCTAAAGAGAGCACACGTACACACCTGCAGCTCTCCATTCATCCAGGACACAGACAGGGCAGTGACTAGATACTACAGAGACTGTCAGGGATTCAAAAAAGCAGGACCCAAGGATGCAGACAGCATGGGGCAGAGTGCAGAGAAATGATTTAAAAAAGAGAAAACCAAACACAAAAATCCAAAGACAGGCAAAAAAGCAGGAACACAGGAAATAACAACAATACAAAAATGCAAAATACAAAACCAAAAACTTACGCAGAACACTGGGAACACAAGGGAAGCAGAAGAACAAACATAGATGAACATAGACAGCATTGACGACAAACTGACCACTCACAGAGGGAATCACACAGACTAAATACACTAAGGTAACGAGGGAATGACACACAGGTGACACAGGGAGGAGGAGACAATCAACAACAGGTGGAGACAATCAGACAAACACACACTGGAGGGAAAATGCAGAGAAGGGAAACCTTAAAGGGGAAAACATGAAGGATAAACTAATCATAAACTAACACGACAGAGCAAACAAACACGGGGAAAGGGAACAAACTGGAACTAAAAACACAGATGGATAAAATGCAGAAAGAGGAGCCAAAAGGGTAAAACAGATCATAAGACAATAAGACAGGAAATGCAAAGCCCAAACACAGAACATGGAAAGCAGACTTTCTAAATAAAACAGGAAACAGGCAACCAAAATACAGAACCATGACAAGATACTACATTTAACCCATGGACTGACTTCATGCTCTGCTCACTGTGATTGGCTGGAGCCTCCAAGCCCACAACCCAAAGGTTGCTGTGCAGAAATGTCCACTGCACAGCAAAGCAAAAATTAAAAACAGGTTGCCTCTGCAAATGCTCACTTCTCGTAGGTCATAAGTGATGATTGAGAGGTGATGCTGACTGCTGCTGACAGCTGCATACAGCCTGACATCATTTATCCACACATACATACATACAGTATGGTGGATGCACTTGCAGATTTGCTTATCATAGAATTGTGGACTATTGTTTTTGTGGATGATTGCATCCTCTGAATAATTTCGCATTTTGCATAATTTTTTAACATTTTGCGTCTTTATCTAGTTATTTTTGCATTGCTCTGTAATCATTTTTGTTATTGTTTGGCCGTTTTTTTATTTTCCTGTCCCTCTGTAGTCATTTTGCTTACAGTGGTTTGATTTACAGTACCCTCCACACTAAACAATGACAGTCACGTTCAACAGAGATCCTGGCCCAAGGAGTCAGAGACCCCGCCGGCTTCTCCTGTTCAATAATTCATCCATGCACACCTTTAAAGAAAACAAACAACATAAGACAGACTGGTAGAATGATAGCAGGGGTTTGGAAACTGATTCTTGTTGTTTTTTACTCTGGCATATGTAATTTTACTATTATTTCATTCATTCAATACGTAGTTTCTGCTGTCAGGGGTCTCTCAATCAAAACAAAAGATGGAATTAGAGTGGGGTCATGGGAGTTGTTGTCTTCTTTGTTAAAAACGACAACTGCAGTTGAACATCTTAAGTGACTCAGGCAGAAATGTCCATAGATTGAGGTCATGTTTACCTCCGCCATGAATGCTTTGTTTTCACCTGTTTATTTGTTTGTTGGTTTGTAAGCAGAAGAAGAAAAAAAGAAAAAACTACTGAAGTTTTATTTCCATGGAACTTGGTGGGAGGATGGCTCCTGTACCAGAATAGACCCCAATAAACGCAGATCCACATAAAGGATCTTTTCTTTTTTTAATTTATTTTCATTAACATTGTGACATTGCTTTTTCCAGCATTTTCTTTAATTTCTCAGGGAATAATGCATGAATCTTGATTAAAATAAAAATACTCAATACTTAAATATGTTTCATAGGGGGTAGCCTTTTCCCAGCTGCTGTGCAGTAACAAATAGGGCTAGAAAACTGCAACGTCCACCAGTGTAGCGGAGATAATGAAGATTCAGATGGGTTTCAGCGGTTTTAACTCCTTGGCTGAGGTATTTGCTCTACTGAGTGCCATTCTAATTTCAAGGTTATTCCCACTAAGCTATACAGAATTCATTCGGTTGAACATTGTTGTAAACATGTAGGATAATGTCAATGCACAACTTGACAAAATGTATAAAAAGGGTATAGTCTAAGGATTGGGAGGAACACCATTATCCATATCCGTCTCTTTTCATCCACATTAATTACCTGTATCTGTAGTCTGAGGGGGCGGGGCTTACACCAGAAGTGAGGAAATTGTTATTTGAGGCCTGAGAGTATGAGTTCATCCGAAGTTGCTATATTTATTATTCATGAGAAAACAGCCTCATTATCGAGCTTCTGATCAATGTTTTTAATCACAAGAGAACTATTTAAGTTAAAGACAAACAAAACAAATATATGTTTATTTAAATGTATGTGAATAGAATATAAGCTTCAGGGAAAACAGCACATGAAGTGCAAAGTAAAGTTAAGAGTTAGTCATCTACCTTGTGCTGCCATTTTTAAACTCAGTATTTGTTGACAAAACTTGCAACACAAATTACTTACGCAGATTTTCCGTATCATAGCAACCAAAGCGCCTCAGCTGAAAAATGCTGAGCCTCCCAAGCGTTCCCAGTTGGACGTTTTCAGAAGAGCACCTTGTATTTTCATCTGGGGGGAAAAAATGCTTTGGTGGACACAGGCCCTTATTCCAGCAGTACCAGTCCCATCTCTCACCGGATCATCGCCAAAATTTTAATCACTTCTAGGAAATGCTGGGGTCCATTGTTGGTGAAAATTTCATGCAAATCTGTTCATTAGTTTTTACAAAATCCTGCAAACAAACAGACAGACAAACAGACAAACTGACCCAATGACATGTAATAATATTCAACTGCTTGTAGTCAGGTAAAGGAGCTCCATGGTAAAAAGGAGAGAAAATAATCTCAGCACAGAATCCTCCACTGCGGAGATATCCACAGCATACATATCCACTCAGAGTGGATATGTATGCCGTCTGATCCGTTTGTGCCCTCTTGACATTTGCCTGGATATGATGAGCCTGAGGATAGGAGCTCCTAATTCTTTCTTCCTTGTGTGGTCTCTCTGCATGAATCTCTTGTGTGTGTAACAAGATTTAGACTGTAGTTCCTCCACCACCAACACCGCCACACACTGCATGCAGAGGAAGAAGGGCATGCACACGCCCACAGGCTGTGTCTTCTGCCTTTCTGATTTTGCCTGAGGTACATCAACAGAAAGGGATCCTCTGCCTTGTTATGTGTGTAATTCAAATTCCTCTAATATTTCCTGGATTTTCTATTTTCTTTTCCTTTTTAGTCCCACCAGAGTCGGCTCTGTTGAGACACTATTGATTTCTGACTACGCTTTCAGAATAGATTACTGATGCGCTGTTGATCATAATTTAAACATTGATTTCAGGTCATCTGCAGCATACAGCGCTCAGTCAGCGTCACGGACAAAGCAACAGCGTGCGACGGGGTCATCAGCTCCTCGGCCTATCAGGGGAAAGCGTGTGGGAGGGATCAGCTGGCGTCTCACCTGAGCAAAGCTCCATCATGCAGACGGAACAGAATGAATGGACTCCACCAGCTTTGGAGGAGGATTGATGACAAGTTGGGTCAGAGAGTAGAACAATTTAAAAACATTAAAGTGGAGTTGATGGTGGCGCATTTGGATCAGTGATAATACTGTAATATTTTACAAGTATTTTTGAATTGTGTCACTGAGAGGATGAGTTTAATACATAAGATACTTCATTTAAGACTGAAAGTGATGCATCCTTCTAAACGTTCACCTATACAGTAACTGATGTTCTTACACTGCTGTCTTCTTCTATCACTGAGAGGATTTCACTACAAAGTACAAAGCAGGAAATGGTTCAGGCAGGTAAAAGCTGCTTGGCAAAAACTTCTGCAAATCAAGTTTCAAAAGGATTAAGACTCCATTTGAATGAGTTTACAAATCTGTGAGAGTTAACACCGAGAGTTTCAGTGATCCCTTCTGCATGACGTCCAACATTTGAGTCAAATCTAACTCAGAGGCAGCCAGAACAAAGCCTAGCCCACCTACTCACACTGCCTTTAAGCAGAACAGAACAGTGAGATACATCTCATCTTACCTTCATGTACAGGAGGGTATTTATAAGTAAAGGTTGTGTCGAAGCAGAACAAGACAGCTAGACTTTCAGAGTTCATACTTAACCAGATAATATTAGCTAGTTTCGTCACTTTTGAGTCACATCCCACCTATCAGAGTTTTTTTGCAATTTAAATAATGCTGCTGTTGTGCCCATTAATAGCTGGCTTGAAAAAAAAACCCAACACAACCATAAGAGCTTTGTTGGTGGAATTAAGAATAAGGATATCATATTCTTCCATAGGTAGAAATATCCGCTGGTACATTTTAAACTGAGTTACCTTTACAGTTTGCATATAAGGGTGCTGTGATTGTAAAAGGTTGAGTTACACAGAAACAGTAAAATAACTATAGGATGCACTCAGAGAACATACCTCCAATGATGAAACTGTCATTACAATCTGAACAATCGGGAAATAGTCTCCATTCAGAATAAAATCCTCCAACCACTGTTTTTATTTAGAGCTTTGTTTAAATTTCTGTCAACATTTTCATTTGGTCCTCTGAAGGAAGAGCTGGCCATGCAAATGAATAGAATAGAATAGAGTAGAACAGAGTAGGATAGAATGCCTTTATTGTCATTGCACTGCTGTACAGCGAAACTTCAGAGCAACTCCTGTCAGTGGTACAAAAGAATAAAAGTGCAAGATTAAAAACATTAAATTAAATAACACATTAAATAGACCCAGACAACTCACATATATAATAAATAAACTGGCAGCAGCATAAGATAAAAAAAAAAGATATTGCACAGATCCTAGTGAGAATTCAGTTCACAAACAATGAATATGTGCATTATATTTTGTATCAACATGAGGAGACCATCAGTTTGTTGTATTATTGTACACAGTACTGTGGTGATGTCACCATGATGTCATTGCTTTAATCGAATCAGATCAGCCTCAAGCCAAATTATGTATCACACCTATTTCCTTGACCCTGGAAACCTTCTCCTATCATTGTGAATCAGGTGTTTATCATCAGTAGTTTATCCACATCTACTGTTTATCCAGATGTAACTGATTACCTACATGGATGGAATTCATGTGAACCACTCTGAATCTGCATCATCTCAGCTGTATGTTGGTAGCAGTGTCATGTCTCTACTGCTCTCTGTCACCGTACTGTATATATTTATTATATATGTATGTATATATTGTAGTCTCTGAGATCTGGATTACGATCCAGATCTGGACCCAGTTGCACATAGAGGTGGGACATCATGAGCTCTAAATGCATAGGGATTTTTAGTTCGACTGAGCTTTTATTGATATTTCTAATGATGCTGGCAAAATATTAAAGAGGGGTCCTCTCCCAGAATGTTAAAGAAAGTAAAAAAAAAACTGGCGCAAGATCATCTAAATCTTGCGGTCAAACAAATAAACATGTATAAAACTTAACCTCCACCAAAAGTAACAAACTGCTGTCGTCATTCTCTGCTAATGTCTTGAAATTTGAGCGTGACGTCATGTCTGCTATTTCTGATATGCTGTTATCAGACATTTACATTCTGTCGCTCCACAACTGGTTTTGAACCCTGACACAGATTTATTACTGCTTATGTTAGCAGAGCTGGTGAGCAGTTTGAATGCAGCTGATGAATGGTTCAAATTATCCCTCAACTCAGAATATGTTCTCTTCTATTTTTTTAAGACACAGTAATTATAACAAATGAAGTCTAGTCAGAGTCTTTGTTATTCTTCCACATATGGTGAGCAATTAATTGTTAGTAAAGGGCCCGCCTTCGAAGACAAACGACTCGACTTCGCTGTACACGGGACGCTAATGTTTGCCATGGAATTAATGTGACGTAAAGAGCTGCTGACTGCAGGATATTCATCTCTGCGTAGAGCATCATTTGATTCTGTTCAGGACTTCATGCCATTGTTTCTGATGCAATCCGGTGTAAAGGGGTCATGACAACAAAATATCCATATCATTTGCTTTTTGTCAATGGAGATCACTGAAATCTAGTTATGTGCAAATAATGCCAATCATGCTATTGAGGAAGAAAACTATGATATGATTAATATCGATCTAAAAAAAACATATTTTTATAGGATATCAACGCTTAGTTAAATGAAGAAGAAGAGATGATCGATGACTCAAAATGTCTCAACGTAATATATTTATTCCTTTTTAACACATGTATATACCAGCTGTTACAGACTTTAAACAGATATTCTATCTTTGTTTTCCATAGCATGCAGCTTTTCTACCACTAACAAATGTATCTGGCACTTTGAAAAATGACCCACTATTATAAGACACTAGAAAAATAGACAAATATGATTTCTAGTTATGTTGGTCCAATGGCTATAATAAATCCACCAATCATTTAGCATGTTAGCTTTGTATGTTAGTGTTTACCTCACACTCAAACACTTCATCTTTAACAGACGTAAACTGAGCCAAATCTAACCACAACAAGAGTCTGAAGACAAACGAGTAAATATTTTCCACCATTTCTCTCCAACAGGTTTGCTTTTTCTGAAAAATGATCAGCCTCAGAGATTGAATGCCTTTTATTTATGACTATTCCTCCTTGTTCCTAAAGTAAGCATTGTTCCACAGAGGGGGAATGTGATGGTTAGTCAAAGCTCCACGTTTGAGAGGAGCCACTCTAATACAGACGGTTCTATAGACTCGGTGTGTCTAGAATCTAAATTACAGTCAGAAGATCATCAGATTAATTCACTTCTTACTTGAAATTATTTCCATGTCAATAGCCTGATACATCTTTGACAGATGATGAAGTTGCTATGACTTCAATAAGATACTTTTGTGATTTGGGTGACTTGACTCCTCCGTTCTCTGACAGGGAACATCACGTTCTTGTTTTTATTCAGATGTCAGAAGCTTTATGGAACATCCATCAGATCTTCACCCGGTCATTCAGGGTCGGTTTGTGCTGCTGCGTCTCTCTCTTGTCTGTCAAATTCTCTCCTTCTCACAACTCCTCGTCACAGACAGATATGTTAGGCATTTTTTTTTTCTTTTCAAAAACAAGTTGCTCCTTTGAAGAATTTGACACTGCTTAACTTTATTTCTTCCATCTTTGGCCTGCAGTGTAGCTCAAAAGGATCTCTGAATTATTCAAATAAAACTTCACAAAACTCAAATTGTCAAGATCAGTTCAATAAAATTTAAATATAAAATGTATAAGTTTCACTCAAATGGATGCTTTGATGCAGCATTTTGCCATCATACTCTGCGAGTTTACAGTCATTTTGACAACATGATGTGAGATAGTTTTTTTTTTCATTTTGTTTTAAAATACATTTTTAATATTAAGATCATTTTCAACAATGTTTTCATAGATGTTCAATTTGCATTAGACACCTAATTCTAATAATGTGATTTTTTAAAATTACTTTATTGCAATGTTTAGTTAATTTTCACTCACAATCTTACTTTCATAGAGCCCATTGTACTTCTTTTTTTTTTTTTACATTTTTATACAATTTATATACTGTGTTAAATTATTAACATAAGTTTAATTAATCAGTATACAGATAACAGGAAATAAATAAAGGAAATACATACTTACAATACTTTGTACATACTTATAATATCTGATACTTATAAGGTGTAATGAAGATCTAATTTCCATGCAAATTCCCTCCAATATTTAGATTGTTTTGTCTTAAATGTCCACTTTAGGAATCTTTCCGATTTTCTGCTATGTTAATTTTTAATACTTTTTCCCATTTCTCTCTTATTTTATTATCTACAATAGTGAGGTTTTGCAGTAAAGTATAAGTTTCACAGTTTTTCCTTAGTTTTGCTTCTATTTAAAATCATATATTGAATTAAATCATTTGATTTTCCCTCTTCTAAATGCTTCAAAAGATAAGTGATTCTTTTTTCTTTTCTTTACAGTGTTTGTTGTGAATTCTTTTAGCTATGGCCACCACCCCAGATGAAAACACAGACAAATAGAGGAAATAGTGCTGTAATATCCACAGAAGAACAGTCGAGAACTGTACTACCAGTATCATTACACTGTCAAAAGAACCGTCCAAAACCACTGCAAAAGGGGGGCGGGGCTTACCAAAGGGTCACTGAAATCTCTAAATTGCCTGCAGTTGTGAGTGAGAATGATAATAGTTGCAATGCTGTATTTCCTTCCTCAATGATGTCATAAGTAGTCATAACTGGCAGGTGATGCCCCACGTTTAACAAACGTGATGTCAAAGAGAAGTGTGTCCCAGAGCTGTTGCCATATTCTCCATCTTACCTCAGTCTCTGCCAGCATCGTTTTCATTTTTAATGGAGTGTCAATCCTAATGAAGAGGAGTGTTTAATATGGTCGACTCGGGTGGAGGAGGAGGAGGAGGAGGAGGGAGGGGGTTAGGTTCTCATTCCAACCTTCTAATCAGTCAGATTTACATCTGGGAGGTCAGGTGAAAGTAATTAACTGGCTAGGTGAGAGAAAGTATTCTGGACTTCACACCGCCTTAAGCACTGTGTTGTATAACCAGTGATAACAGCATCCATCCATCCATCAGACTGGCTGCGATTCACAGAGAGAATTTTAAATGTTATCCTTCCTGACTTGGAAACCTTTCCTCCTTTTAATCACTTGTTTTATGATAAATGACAAGGCCCCACCGATTTCTATTTTAATCCCCACAATCAAACTCACATATTCTCTGTTCCTTCAGCTTTTATTAGGCCTCGCTTTGGTAGAATCTTGATCTCAGGGGATTTTTTTATATGCTGCCTCCTGATTCCTCTTTCATTAGTGATTTTATAGATGCAGGGCATTCTTCTAATCCTCAGTCAGCTGAGGGTCTCACTCCCTTAACAGGAGACACCTTGGGCACCGTGCTGTCATCTGGTTATTTTCTTATATACGATCATCTCTGTCAGGTTATTTTTACCTCCTGCTCCCACAGTCACTATTTATGTTTCAATACAAACTGTACAAACCTTAACGACTGTTATAGCAATAACAGAAAGGTCAACGCAGTGTTCAGAAGAATTATCTAACAAGAACATCCTTGGTGTCTGTGAACATCACTTGGTTACCAATGCGTCCATTTGTTGCCTCCATAATGTTCTTTTCAGAGCACCATCAGGACCTTTACATGAAACATATAAGTACAGTGGTCATACTTGGTGCTTTGTTGTTCAATTCAATGCAAGTTTGGATAAAACAATTTGATTATTATTGACTTTAAAGGCACATTGATCTGTTTCTGTATCTGTTTCTGAAAATCTTTCTTTCTGGTGACTTATAGTCAGAGTGATTTAGAAAGGCATTCTAATTTGCCATTTCAGGCTTTTTCTTTTCACCACAATGGGGGATGAGTGGAGGAGATTAATCATGTTTGGTTTTTTTATTTATTTTTTATTAAGAAGTAACTCAAAAATCTGGTATTGTCCACCGCAGCCTCCTCCAAGGGTAAAGAGCAAAAGCAATCTCACGCCTTCAGCTGGTACAAAATGCATCTTCTCATTTTTCTCTGGCTCCCAGCAAGTTATTAAATTCATTTCATGATTTTCCTGATCACATTTAGAGCACCTCATGGTTCGCTGTGGAGCCTCAGATCATTGGGCAGGGCTCTGCTGAAGGTTGTTGTTCAAGTCTAAAGAAGAAGAGGCTTTTCCAGTCAGGGATGCCCAGCTCTGGACCTCATGTCTACCAATCTGAGGCTTGTAGGATCAGTGCCATCACCTCAAAAAACACATATTTTGAAGAAAGACTTTTATTCATTTCAATTTGATTTTATTTGCCTCAATCCTGAAATTTTTAAATTTTGGATCAAACATATGAAGCACTTTGATTTGGAATGTGTTGTATAAATAAATGCATTATTCATTAATGAATTAATTCATTCTTTTTCTGTAACCACTTATCCCGTTTAGGGTCGTAGGGGAGTTGGAGCCTATCCCTGCTGACAGTGGGCGGGAGGTGGGGTACCCTGGACAAGTCTCTATTCTAAATATAATATTATTATTATTATTATTCAGCCAAAAGAAGGTATTTTCACCGTCATAGTAGAAAAAATTGAATATTCATAAAATGCATGATGGCTGGATTCCATTTAGCTTCTTCATGTCCAGGCTCTTGGTATTGTACATTCTGGCTCACTGTTATTTTTATGGCTTGTTGAGAAATTAATTGAAAAATTGTGAGATTGACATACAGCATGCAAGACAGTCCAAGTCAGTCTTTAATGAAATAAAAGTACCACAATGTAAAAAACTTTCCATTTCCAAGTAATACTCATATGACATTCAACATCCTTGTAATAGATATATCTATGTATACTAAATTATAAGTGTTTAGTATTAAGTGACTGATTATTCACGAGTGGTACAACTGTACAGGCAGCTTAAAGCTGGACAGTAATAGACAACCAAATGTCTAGGGAAGTGTTGCTGTGTGTTTTTGTGTTTAGCTCCGCCTCTGACTAAATGTAAAAGTCACATGACACTCTGGTTTCCTCCAGTCTCTCTCCTTTTTGTCTCTGTGTGAAGTAGATTCACAGGATGGAGGCGGTTTGGTTTCATCAAGTTGAAACTATTACAATTTGTCTTCATGTCAGTTCACTTTGAACTGGCCAATTTTTTTTTTTTTGTCTATTGATTTTAAAAGCAATCCCGTCGTCTCACCTCTTGTTCTGTCTGAACAGTGAAAAACGTAACACAATGGGACTCTTGATACCCATAGATCATTGGTGGTGGATGGAGGTGTTGGCGCTCGTCAACTACTTCATATACTCACCGACACTTTCATGTAATTTTATTGTTTTATAATTAAGCTGTTCATAAAAAAATAAACAGTGCCTCTAGTTTAGACCCTTTAGGTCTATAGACAGCAGGAGACTGAGGCATTCCATACCTCACTATGAAGAATTTATAAGACTATGTTGAGACTCAAGAAGCAATGACAAAGCAGCAGAGCAGTTTCATGAATGCCTCTTATCTGTGCTATAAAATCCTTTCTATTATTAATAGGACTGGCCTGACATTTTAATGCAGACATATGAGTGTTTTAGTGTCACAGGTCCTTGTGGTTCCACTTACTGTGCCAAAGACCAGAGGCAACTGTTAACTGTTATCCCCATCCTGGCTCTTCTTAGGCAGTCTTGGCGTCGTCTCATCTCCAGGCATGAACCTTGACAGAGGAGCCAAGCAATCTCAGAAGAAATCCCCCCCATCCCACCCCCCTCTCTCTGATTAGGATGCTGGTTGGTGATTTGAGTGCACACTCCATCTCTAGCATCACTTCTGAGCCTGAATGCATGTACCAGTCACCTCGCCGTGCCATTCGGTGCTCATCTGACATGCTGAACCGGTCTAATGAAAGTTTAAGAGCTTGTTTAGAAGGTGTTGTGATGAGAGTGGAAGCTTCAGATCTCATGCAGGTTTAAGGACCCAATTTTCACCGATACATCTGGAAAACAGCATTTTAGATCCTTCCACTGATGAAGAGGGAGGAATGTATTTATCCTGAAGTGTGTTTCATATTTCTGATGGGATGAGGATGAGGATGGTGAAATACACTACACTAGAGGGCCACAGTCTTACTAGTGTTAATCACATCCTGGCGTGATTCCGCAGTTAAACATCAGACATCGACGAGTGAAAGATTTAATTTCAATCTTGCAAAAGCAGCAAATAATTAGAATTTGTCAGGTCATAGAGAATCTATCAATTCCTACATGCATGAGGAAGGGAACATAATAGAGAGGATAATTTTACACGTCAAGGTAAAGTTAATGCAAACATGTATTCAAACAGAGAAAGCAAATATCAATCAGGACCTTTACACTCTGCTATGCTGCAGCAGAGGCTCTGATTAGCGGCACATCCCTGAAGCCCTAAATTCAGAGCACAGTCTCAGGGGAGCGCCCCAATCTTAATGTAATCAGAATGCATTACAAAGTGCACAAAACTGCTGAGTGATCTTGACACAACTGTGAACATCCACTTATTTCAGTTGTGTTGTGAAAGCTCCAACAATGATCCCCATTCACCTTTGAACCAATGCAGGTACCTGAATCTGGTACTTTTTGGTACTTTACTCTCTCTGTAGTGACAAAAAACTTATTTAAGTTGTAAAAATGAAGTCACCAAATATAATGCAACACTGACATTGTTTACTCTGGACTAAACTGAAGAAACTGATAGAATATCAGCTCAGCACAGGACTATATAAAACAGTTAGAAGGGATATTAATACCAGGCAGGAGAGAGTTGTAACATCCAGTCTGCCTTATACATAGAAGAAGAAACAACAGCATTTCCTGTTATGTTGTTTTCATCATTACGGTGCTTGCAGACTATAATGGCTACCCATAATAAATAGAATGCAATTCAGGAACTATTGTTTTCATGTGGTTTCATAGTAAAGTTTCAGACATACCTCAAAATCTCACTCTTACAGTTTACTAAACTACATGTTGGTAAAGAACTTTGACAATCTGTGGATTTATGTTGTCTAAAGCTTGAAAAAATGGTTTAGCTTTTCCAACATATCTGCAACAATTATCCATATGGCTAATTAATTACATGATAATGTCTGCTGGCTGCAGACGTGGTCATGTTAGAACAGCGTCAGAGAATTTGCCTTTCAGGTTAGATTGATAATGTTCTACATATATTATCAAGTCTTTGCTCTACCCAGCTTTGCATTTCGCATTGAAGATATTGTAGTTAGTGTTTCTGTCAAGTTTTGAAAAGTATAGCCTGAATTGCAGGGGTGATGTAGTTTCACCCTCTGTCTTATCATCACTCTCTCTCACCCAGATGGACTGTCAGTAACCGAAATATGGCACGGATTGATTAAATATATACTCCCACTCAACTAACAGCCTGGGCGTACAAAATGCATTCCACCCAAAATGTGGCATATCAATTAATAAATATAATTTTATTATTTGGCCACAAAAAAGGGCCTGAAAAATGCAAACGCCACTTTCCAAGAAAAAACATACTTGATGGGAGAATGTGCACCTGTACATAAATCTCTGACCTGAATGTAACGTGATGCATTGAAGGCATATTATATAATGATGTCATTCACACATTCACATTTCACTACATGTCAAACATTGATTAGAGACCCACATGATCAAAAAATAAAACAGAAAACTGATTGGCACTACAGCTGTAGTGAGCCATTACTGTTCCAAAGCACCTTAAAGAACAGACATAAAATCTGTTTAAGATTACATTAAATAGTATGAAAGAATAGCAGAACTGATATAATTCTATGCATGTATCACCAAGTATGACTTAAGTGTTCATATAGTTTTTTACAGTACATGTAGTCGTTAATGTGCACAGTTTTACACATCTGATTATTTTTTCGTGCACGTCATTTTCAGCTTTTTTTCACACCCACACTTTAGTATGGATCCTATGTCCTGTTTTCATTTTTTTTACATTTTTAATTATATTTTTTTATTGGTGACAAATGTGTGCAATACATGACAAAAACAAGAGTGACAGAGAAGATACACAATAAACAGATAGACAATTACATATGCACTGGGTAGCGTGTGTGTGTGACTGTGACACTATGTAATATAATATAATATACAATATAATATAATATTATACAATATAATATATTATAATATAATATAATACAATACAATATAATATATTATAATATAATATAATATAATACAACATCCCATAGGTGATATACCTGAAAATAATAATATATTATAATTGTTATTACCATTAATAATAATAATGATGATGAAAATAGCAAATATAAACCCTGAAATCTGTAAACTATTTAGGGCGGATCAGGTAATGTGTCAACTTTGACCTGTGATCATTTTGCATTATTGTATTTATTTGCAGATTCAATGTCAGCTGCTACCTCCTCTTGGGTGGCAGTCAGTGCCTTACCCTTCCTTTTATTTTTTTGAAGTCTTTAGGCTACAAAGTGCCTGATGACCTGTGTGCGTATGACCACTATAATTGTTTGCTTGGAGGATTACTCTCAATATCAGGAGCCACAAGCTGGCTTAAATAACTACGTCCCAGGAGGGATGGAGTTTCTGCCTGCATTCCCACCCGGTCATATGGATAAACAGCAGAAGACTCCTTCCTTACGCTGTATCCTTTGTCCAATTATGTGACAAGCAAAATATGCACCAACTAAGTTTCAAAGCAGAAACATGGCCATTAAACAAACAAACTTTAAGCACCTCTCAAAATCCTGCTGACAAGACTAATGAGCAGAGAAAGAACACATGGGCACAACAATCTGAAGCATGCATAGGGTAATAATATAAACTGTAATAGTAGTGCAGATAGATGGCCAAATAGAATTTATTCAGTGTGTGTGATGCTGTGAGCGAGACGTGTTTTTATAGGTATCATTACAGATTAATGCAAAACTAAAATATCAATAGCCACACAATGAGGATAAGTTATTCATTGTATTTTTCTATTACGTATTAATATGAAGGGATGCATTCAGCGTGTGAGTGTGGATTATTTTAGAGGCCTTGGACTTGTTTGACTTTTATCATTTTCTTTTCAAAATTATCTCTGCAAAGCAGCTGTTAATGCTGGTGAATGTGCAAAAGCTGCATAAGTTGGACATGGTCATTAACCATTGGTCCCTCAAAGGATTTGGAACTCATGCACTTGCACACCAAGACCAAGGTGTGTCCAAAATCTATCTGTAAATGTCTGGTGGAATCCTCTGTGTAAACTTCCTGGTATTTTGGTAAGGTGGTTATATTGTCTTCTTGCCACCTGATTCAAATGCCAGAATATGTAATTATTTAATACATGTCATAAAATCAAGCATTAAATAATCCAAATTGTCCCTATTAATTGCAACTCGTATTGATTGCATATCTGAGAAAAAGTTTCATTTTCTAAATAAAATGCTTAATATTCCCACAATCTCAAAAGGTACCTCAACAGTACATCTGTGCATAACAGTAGCATTTTTACTTAAATCCCATTCACAGAATTAACCTATATCCTCCTGAGACCCAGAAGGAAAAAGTTAATGATATTTATATTTTTTTTTAGAATAGGTGGGAATTTGGTGGGAAACATGTTACAGCAAGAATATTCTCAAAAAAGTTATTTATTTACTTATCATCATCTGTCCCTTTTAGTGGACATCGGGTCTTGCTTGATAACAAATGTAATGATGCAACATAATGAAATGTGTTCATTTCAACCAAAATTCATTTAAATTTAAACATTAAACAGATTTAGGGTGAAGGAAACAAACCTGACCACTAAAGCATCAATTTAAGAAATAACATCTCACACTGTAGTTTCTATTAAACTGCATTCTCCGCTCTGGATTGACACTTAAAGGTGGGTTGTTAGGTCACGTCACACACGGCACTAACAACAGATCATGCAAGATACGACAGGAAGCAGTTTTTTTGTCTTTGAAACACACTAAAACATGTTACATTTAATACACTTAACAAATACTAAGTGATACAGTGTAACACACTTTTAACACACATATAATTAACTATAGAAACATGTGCACCACATCAAGTTTTTAACTGATAGTGTGTGTGTGTGTGTGAATTCAATTAATAACTTTCTTTAATATCAATAACCTTATATCCCTAACACACCCTACACACCGCTTCTTATCCATAATGTACGGTGGGGGTCATCACTTTGTCCACCAGAGCTGACATGTCCTCCTCTGAGCTTTCACCTTCCTGCTCAACTGTCTGGCCCTCCTCCTCCTCCTTCTCCTCCTCCTCCTCCTCCTCTTCATCTCCTGAAAGTCTCAGTCTCTTTCCACAAGTCTGACTAAAACCTTTTCTGCCACACTCAGCCCTCTGCTCCCTGAAGTATGGAAATAGGTTAAAAACAGGGGTAAGTAAGTCCCACTGTCCACTACAGAAGACATAAGATAAAAAAAATACTGAACATTTCTGAAACACTTACTGAATTTAAGTTAAGAATCTTATTTTGAAGAAAACATTTGATTTTTAACAGCAGAAATATAGTATCTGCAAGAAATTGATCCCCCACGGAGGACAAAAGTAAATTGCCAGATCTCATGAGGATATTCAATTTGTGACCATGGTAACAGAAAATAAATAAAAATACCAACGATCAAAGTGCCTAATTAGTAAACAGCACCGCATCAGTACTTGGTTTTTGTGTGCAGACATTTTTATGGAAAAATAATAATAATATTTGAGTTATGCTCCAGAGCATTTCTATATCCTCCTCCTCACTTCATTCATGGTGGGGACAGTAGATTGTAAATAAACATTCACTGGTGGCAAAGGATTTAAAATGAAAATGGGAATATATTATATATATATATATATATAATATATAACAGATGTCATGAAATGTGATTTATGGTCATCTCTTGATATGACGATGACATAACAACCGTACCGGTTTTTATATGCTTTTATATGGATAAAGCTACACTGGCACTGAAGTCTACACTTATCTGGTTGTTGTGACCTGTACAGCTCTCTCACTAACATTTGTTTTTGGTTGTGACACCCTCATTCACACAGCAACACTTTTCATTTTACAGTGTGTCCCTTTAATCAGCCGCGCCGTATGAATATTCATCTCCCCTCAGTGTTTTAAAATAAGATCCGATGATCGCCTGTTAATAAGCTCCTACTCATTACAGGCTCTCAGGGTGTGCCAACACTCAAGGTAATTTGTCACTTACTCAGGCAACACTCGGCAATGCTTGGGTTCTGAAGTGTGAACTTGTTTATTTTCTGCGACATCAGACGTGATCCAGCCGATGTTCACCCTCACTTTCCTTTTGAGCACAGTGTCTTGGCAGAAAGCTGAATGACACACATTAGATTAAAATAGATTCAGTGCTCGCATCATTCCCCCCGCAACAACTTCTTCTCCAAGACTTGTGTATTTACTCACAACATGAACGTTTCACACGAGACTCTCACTCCATGGCTGTTCTCCTGTTTCACATCTTTTAAGCTCCTTTCAACCTCTTTATATTTTCTCTTTCCAACATTCAAGAATACCCTCCCTATATGTCGCCTCCAAGTTTAGCTCTGCCAGACTCATTTGAAAGTCAAATGCTACCCTTCACTTCACCACACTTCCAAGCGCGGCAAGGTGGCTGAAAACACTTAATCAAACGACTTCCACAGTGCAGCAATCAGAGATAACAGGGCAAGAATGTGGGTCATCCCGTGCTCTGCACTGAGCGTACCAAGTGCCACCAAATGCTCACTAATGAGGGAGAACCCACCTTCACTGTTGTTGTCAGGACTGCCAGGCGTCTTGATTGGTGTTATCACAAAACATCTTTGAAAGAGTTAAAAAGTAAAAAAGGTACCATGACAGCAAATTTTATTTCTTGTTTGGTTACTGTGTCCTAGCTATTACAGTTCCAGTGATGAATTAATAACTAAGATTCCTATATAAGCAGCAAGAAAAGGTTATTATCCATATATTATTCTATTGACTACTTATTAATTTATTTTTTTTAATTTCATTTGGAGTTATGGTCTTTGGCCAACTTGTAAATGTCAGTAAGAACAGAATGCAGGTGGATGCAGCTCAAAGTCAAGATATTTAATGTGCAAACTGAACATCATTGTTTGTGATAAATATACTGGCATTCTGAATTTGACGCCTGGACACATTTAAATGAAGTTGGGACAGTTTCATGTTAACTGTTGTGTTACATCACCTTTTCTTTTAACAACGCTCATTAAGCATTTGGGATGACGACACTAAATGTTGAAGACTTCAAAGAATTCTGTCCCCTTCTTGCGTCATATATGATTTCAGTTGCTCACCGGTCTGAGGTCTCTTTTGTCGTATTTGGTGCTTCATAATACGCCACGCATTTTCAATGGGGGGGACAGGTCTGGACTGCAGGCAGACCATCAGAACTAGACCATAGTACCGGAGCTCTTTTACTCTGAAGCCACACTGTTGTAAAGGCTGCAGAATGAGGCTCCGTTGTCTTGCTGGAATAAACAGGGACGTCTGGATGGCAGCAGATGTTGTTCCTAAACCTGTATGTACCTTTTCAGCATTAATGGAGCCTTCACAGATGTGCAAGAGTTCTGGAGTCTTGTTTTTAGTACTGAGTAGTCAGTGGCTCAATTGATTTTAAACACAAACACACAGTCTTGCCTGAAGTTGCTGGCTAGCATGCAGCTAATGCACAGCCAAGTATTTTGGCTGTTGGGGACAACTAAACACTTAAAGGAGCAATGGTTACCTGTGTTAACACACCATAAGACTGTTTGTCTGGCTCTGGAGGCTCTGTGATGTCATAAGTATTGTAGCGCCCTATTTAAACAATCTCCAGCACATGGTCTAAAGTCCATGGGGCAAGTTGATTTAGGGCATGACCAGCTCGTTATATGGCACATAATCTGGGCACACAGCGAGGTGAACAATGCAGAGGGGTGTCGTCTCCTATTCCCTTAAAAATCAACATTACTATTTCAACAGTTCCAGTTGTCTCTGGACAGGTTCTTGTGATTAATTGTGGATGCAATGCCGTGGGTGACACAGATCATTACATGTGGAAAATATCAATTAAATCACTTGCAGCGATGCAAGTATGCACCATTTAGGTGAAAGAATCAGCAACTCCATGTAATCCACTTCATTATTTACACCTCCTTGATTCGTTAATTAATGTTCTGTGTTCTTTAACACATCCAAAAGGGCACACATACAGTTCATACACAGTGAAACTGTTCAGAGTAAAGCAACCGTCCTCCTGAGAAATCCTGCGGCTCCAGTGGAGGTGGAGTGAAATGTCCATGTGGAGTTGTGCACGTGGGTAGTGGGAGGATGAAAATGTGCATACGGATTCAGATCATGTCAGAGTTAATCAGCATCACTCTTGTACATTATGAACTGCCTCATATAGGGACGTGTGATGTACCATTTAAACAGCAGGAAAAACACTGCCATTGACTTTAGACCAGGTTTTTGCTGGGCAATGGTGTCGTCAAGATAGCATTATGTCAGCAATATGTCTGACCATATTTGAAGACCAACAGTCCCATGGAAGTGCATCAGCTCCTTAAAGAGGATGACAGACATGAAAATGAGCACCATCGTTGTTTAGACACAAGCAATGATACTAACCCGGTGCTGTTCTCCACTTTGTGCCGGCAGATAGAAGAGCCTATAGTAAATAAAGAGACTGTCTTTCCTAGAAGACTACATTGCAGACTGGGAGTGTGGGGCTTGAAACATAAGGGTATTCTAATATATCATCTAATATATCATCATTGCCTTACCAGGCAATGATGATATATTAGATACATCATGGTACAGATGCAGGATTCAGTATTTCTGGTGACTTCAATACTACGACCAACAATACTAGTAGCAACTAAAGGTTAAGATATATATATATATATATATATATATATATATATATATATATATATATATATATACATGTATATATATACATGTATATATATACATATATATATATATATATATATATATATACATATATATATATGTATATATATATATATATATATATATACACAATACTGCTACAATGCTACAATACTAGTAGCAACTAAAGGTTAAGATATATATATATATATATATATATATATATATATATATATATATATACATGTATGTATATACATATATATATATATATATATATATATATCTATCTTAACCTTTAGTTGCTACTAGTATTGTTGGTCATAGTATTGAAGTCACCAGAAATACTGAATCCTTCATCTGTACCATGATGTATCTAATATATCATCATTGCCTGGTAAGGACCCTTATGTTTCGTACGTATATATATATATATATATATATATATATATATATATATATATATATATATATATATAAAAAGTCCCTGCACTTCATGTTAGTGCAAAATAGTGAGTGAAATCTCTGTTGTACCTCTTTAAATTGTTGTGGGTTTTTTTGTTTGTTTTTTTGGTCAATGCAAGCCTTCCAAAGATGCAGACAACACAGGGGCAGAGTGCAGTTCAGGGTTTTAATTAAATAAAAGTCTGAGAGGCAAAAAATCCAACGAACAGAAAAGCAAAACTAAGGCACAAAAAACAAGAAAGACAAAATAACAAGGCAACTAATAAATCCACGAGAAAAACTTACAAGACAAGTACTGGGAAAAAGCACTGGAAACACTGGGAAGTGAGACAAGATATGACGAGGCATTGACAAAACATAGATGACAAACTGGCAACTCACAGAGGGAATCACACACAGGTGACACAGGGAGGAGGAGACAATCAGACAATCACACACTGGAGGCAAAATATATTAAAGGGTAAGACACAAGGAGGATGCAGCAATAAACTAGTAGACAGAGAATACATGAGCAAAGAGAAGGGGAGCAAACTGGAACTAAACTCAGAGACTAAAACACAGACAGGAACCAAAGGGGTAAAACAGATCATAAGAGAAGACAACAGGAAGTGTAAAGCAAAACACAAGGCAAGGAATAAAGCTAACAAAATAAAACAGGAAACAGAGGAAATAATACAAGACATAAACCTATCAACATAAGATAATCAAAATAAAAAAGGAAATGGCAACCTAAATACTGAACCATGACACTTAGCCTGTATATCAAATGACCTGTCCATCAATTTGAGTGAAAAAATAAAAGTAATCTGGTCTTTTGGTGGTGAGCAAATTTTTGTTTAGCTTACAGATTGTACCTAAAAACCAGAACGTAGCAATACTGCATCATTCTGATACACTTTATTTACATACAATCAGATTTCAAATAAGTCGACTCAATAATTGTTCACACGAAACATGCAAATACAACTTAAGAGAAAAAAATATTTCATAAGAAATTAGAAAAATCAAAATTAAACACAGAGTGGGCCAATTAAATGAGACGTTTATGCTGAAAGTTTAGTCACATTTATTGGAGAATAGAAAAGTTTTCCGTCTTGTTTTAAAGATAGTCGAAGTCTGAGCAAGTCTTATATTTTCTCATGTCAAATATAGTTATACAGCTACAGGAAGGGTTCTTTAGAAATACCAGGAACAATGGATTCACACACAAAGAGTTGCCACCCAGTGCATCTGAATAAGTTCCTGTGAATTTTCTCCGACTATTCAAGGAGGACTGGGTCTCTCTTCCAGCATACCTCCCGTCCACGCTTCTCTCCGTGCTTGTTAAACACCGTGGGATATCCATTAAGATGTGCAGGCCTGTGGAGAGGCTTTGGATCTGAATTCAATGTCTGCGCTGACAAAAGTTTCTGATTTAGGAGGAACGATGGGTGCTGCCGCCTGCTTCCTCTTTGAGGGAATGTCCCAAGAGGCCAGCTGTGCTTTGGGGGAAGCAGACAAGCATAATGGACAAATACGCATTTGGTCCACTAAAGCTTTGATGTCATCTTTGACAGCGGTTGGGTTCTTGATTTTCTCACCACATGTCATTTTCCCCATCCAGTTTTCTCTATATGTCTACGTTTTTGCCATAAGACATTTTTTTATTCCTCTACAGAAACACATCTCAAACTCAAAGCCCGTGGGCGAAATTCGGGCCAGCACCTCATTTTATATGAACCGCAAGAGCTTGCAAAGAATAGAATTTCAGCAGCACAATTCTGTGCTGCGTAATGGAAATAACTTAACTTAAACCAATTAATAGTTTCAGTCTAGCAAAGTGCCCAAGAAAAGAAAAAAGAAAGAAAACAGAGAGAATCAATTTAATTAGATGTGGAAGTCATACGTTTGTGCTTAACGGAGTCGAGCCTTTGTGAGGACGCAGTGGTTGTACCAAAGAAATACAATTTATGGCCACACTTTGACATCAAACACAGAGCTAAGTATGCTAAACTTACCCTCCAAGAGAAGCAACTAAAAGTAGAAGAAAGAAAATGCTGCAGCAGTGAAAACGTTATTGTGAGTGAAGAAATCACCCTGCTTTTCACAGCGTGTATCTTTGAAGCAGTGTATGCTGTGAATAGTTGCACACTTGAATGTCTGCTTGCCATTATTTTTGGCAGACGTCTGCTTTCAAAGATAGTTATGAATTTACAGGAAGTAATTAAGGGGTTGTGGCTTAATTAACTGGACCCAAAAGCGAGACGCTGATGGAGAAGGTTATAAACAGTTTATTGCAAACTTTAAAAAAAAAATATGAAAAAATAGAAATTGCACTTGATAAATCGCTTTATTATACAGTATAACTCTATTTGGAAAGATTTCTTTTATGGCAGTCATCAGCTAATATGTAGTTATCCTGACAGCCCCAATCACAAGGAGCAATGAAATAAACCAGCAAACACCAGTCCTACAAAAACATATTAAACAACATAACTAAGCTCAATTTAGTTTTCTTTAAGGTGTCTTAAATCAAACAAGAAATGTGAGTTTTACTTTTGTATCAAGCAGCAAAGGGTTGTAAACATGATGTGTAATAAGTTAATTTGCATGTCCTGCGCATATTGTGATGTCAATGTTAAAAATAACTTCACAAAAAGGACAATCAGCATTTTAAAAACTCATTAAAAAATTGTATAGAGGTAAAGGTCATCGCTAAAAAAAAAACTATCAAAACTTTTAGTGCTAATGTCTGTGTTACAGACCGTGAATCGTGTTAAGCTTGACAGGACCAGAATACAATTCCAACAGTGGAGAAAGCCGGCTGCTGAGGGTGAAAGAGAAACATGACTACCATGAAGGGGGCCAGGGCTTTGAGGTTCCTGATCGGGATGTGAAGGAATTCTACATTTATCCGAAGCTGTTTTAATCCATCCTCCTTTTTAAGTTGAGCTCAGTAGGAGGATGTGTTTCAAATGATAGTGGCATGATCTCTGGATTAAAACTGGACCCTTTAGGACAGATCACTGTCAGATCACTGGCAGAAACAGAAGCTGCTGAACCTTTTTGTAACCATGGTTTCATATCAGCATCTTCTACAATCTCTTTTGCACACATCTCGCTTTGAACTCTAATGTATGGTGGCCTGCTGGAGTCTGCAGATGAGTCTCGGTGCGTGAGACTGAAACACGAGGGCCGTGTCTGGACACATGCTGGAAAGCATAGTTTGTGTTTATCATTTGGTTAGCTGAAAAGCTGTGGTTCATTTGAGTTTTTTGTGTGTAAAATAAAGACTGTTCCAAACACACGTGTAGCAAAGAGCCAAAGTGCAACATTGATCTTAAATATAATATCATCTTTAATTTGTTGACGTATAACAATATTAGTTTATCTTAGTTTGATCAGTTTGCATTTGTATGGGTGGGTAGTTGCACTATTTGTATGGAGAGGCTTCTGCGTAGACAACACAGTGTTTCACAGGGTCAATAATGAGCCGTTTACATGACAATCATTTCACCAAAAATGGTAAACCTTTGTTGCATTGTGGCCATTTGGTTACACAAGAACAACATTTTCGGGGGGCCTGAAAACTCCAGAGTCTAAGCTTTTGAAAAGGCTACCGTACCATTGCTGCATTAACGGGCAAAATCACTGCACAGACCACCAAATATTAATATAAATCAAATTAAATCACATTAAGTGCAAGTGCTCGACTTGCACTAATCCAAAAAAGGAAGACCCTGAGTTTAAAAAAAAACTCCTGGAAAAGGATCTTTTACTAACTGCTTATAGCCACACCTTCATGCATGCACTGACTGAATGCTCTGCTGATGTGTGCCATGTGAGCAATGAAGAGTGATGACAGACAAGGATCGTACATAAATAGCGACCATCATAAAAGGGGGAAGCATCGGAGTGAGTGATGGCTTACTGCGTACAGAGACGAGAGGTACAGAGCGCACAAACACACAATGAGGCATTGAAAATGAAGTAGCATTTGGATGGATTTTAATAACACAGATAACACAAAGGCTGAATGCGGAATTTGTTAAATAAAAATATCGTATGAACATGGCCTGTATGCAACCCTAATCTAATTTACAGCATTCAATATAAATGAAACATTCATGCATAATATGCTAGTAGATGATGTTTTTACATGAATGTTTAAATAACAAACATACTGGAGGCCTAAGATAATGGTAATCTGGATGCATAATGACACTGAATAATTTAAGTGGTATACAGACAGATACCAATCATAGTGTTATGGTTCTGTATTTAGCTCATCATTTCCTGTTTTATTTTGTAAGCAGAGTTCTTGTGCTTCTTATTTCCTGTGTTAATTTCTTGTCCTTTTTCATGAGTTTATTTGTGAAACTGACTGTAAGCCTTATAGCTTGCACCCATTTGCATGCAAACCTTAAGCATTTCTGCACTGCACTATTAATGTGTTAATCAGTGCTACTAACCCAAACATACAGAGACGGATCCCTCTTGCATGTTTTGGCTAAGTCGTGCATTATTTAAATTATTCTGAAAGGTTACTCAGCAATTCACACATCAGCATAGGTTGATAATTGGAAAGTTTAGCATTTCTGAGACAAGATCTAATGAGACAAATGACAAATGATTCCAAACAGGCAAGCAAATGATGCTGTGTGCATCCTAACATGTGATGCGGAACATATTTGTGAGAAAAGGGGTTTTATTTTTGCCTCTTGTCTGTAAAAGGTTGAGATTTGCATATAAATTGACTATTTTATTTTTCTCACTGCAGACCTTGTAGCCTTTATTTAATTTGCGGTCATGTTAATGAGTCCTGCTAGCATGGCACAATGTGGGACTTGTACAGTATGTCTGAATGCCATGAATATTGTCCATCCGGGTAATGACCCTGTATCTTAATTAGACTGCTGTGTCCAAACATTAATAAAACCTGCAGTTTTTTGTTTTTTTTATTATCTGATTTTTGTATGCAGAGATTTGAGAGTAGAGAGAAAATGTGTCCTTTCTAAACAACTGGTCATAAACAGTAAATGGACCTGTTCCAGATCTATTTGCTCTATGAGGTTCTGCAGGACAGCATAAAAAGAGGAGTTTATTATGAGAAAAATGCCTGAATGAATATTTATTTCATTAAAGTAAGACAAACATCTCATCTGTGCATCGTCCTGATGAACCCTGGACTGATCCTGGAACAGTGAGGGACACACCCCATTCATTCGGTTCTGTGTTACTGTTTCCTCTTTTATTTTGAAAGTCTATTTTTCCATGTTGCCTTTCTCTTGACACTTCCCATAAGTACATCTCTTATGATCTATTTTTCCCTTTTATTCCCTCTGTCCATATTTAATGTCCTGTGTTTAGGCCTCTTGCTCTCACCTTCTTTTATGTCTCATGTTTCTTGCTCTTTGTGTTCTTCTCCTGTCTTCCCCTTTTTAGTTTCCTTCTCCATGTTTCCTCCACACTGACCGTCTGATTGCCTCCATCTGCTCTCATTGTCTCTTATGCCACCTGTCTTCTGTTGTCTCATTATCTCTGAACATTAGTCTGGGTGTTTCCCCCTTTCTGTTGTCAGTCTTTGTCTGTTTCCTTCCCTTCCCTTGTGTCCTGTGGTAGTTTTTCTCGGTTTGGGTCATTTGCTTGTTATTTTATTCTGTTTGCTGTATTGTATTTGTTGCTTTGACTTGTGGATTTATTGTTTTGGTTTGGTTTTTTAACCCTGTGGATTTTCTCATGCAACATACTAATTTTACCTGATAAATGGACTTTAATCTCTGTCATCATCTCATGGACTCAGATTGTGTATACATTTTGGATTTTTGTGGACTGACTTTGTCTCCTGGACTATCTTAAGGCACTGCCTGATGTGTCCTATGAGGTACCAGGGCTGTTATTTCCACTGATTCAGTCCTTGTATAAGCAGAATGAGAGCTGTGTCTGTTTTCTCAGCAGGACATCAACTACATTCTCAGCATGCTCTGTATGGTTTGTGCTTTGTCACCAATACTCACAGATTCATGAACCTTAGAGGGGAACCAGAGCGGAGATCTAGTTCCTTGGAATTGTGTCTTTTCCTCTGTACCCTGGTTGCTTAGGGGTTTAAAGCACCGGCTTTAAGTCTGGTCTTAGACTTTTTATGTTGCAATTCTGGATAAAGAGATCCATGAGTTTCTTTCTTTTCCTTTCACATTGAGAGATTTTCTGTCAATTGTGCATAAAATGTTTGATGGATTTTCATGAAACCTGGTGGAAGCGAGTGGGAAATGGAGGCATTGAAATTTGGAGCAGATCCGAATAAAGGGGTGAATCCATGAGGCACATAGTTGTAATTGTTCACACACACCCCTTTTTTAAAATGTGTTTTTTTTATTTTCAGTATGCCAGTGACCTAGCACCTCCCTGTGATAGATGCTGCTCCTTTTCACTGGACTGAGTCAGTTGAGGTGATTCTGTTTCTGTGGCTGAGGATCATCCTGGACAAATCCTTATGGGAGTATACCAGGATGTTGAACTGGGTGGAGACCCTGGGACTGACCCAGACCACACTGAGGGGATCACATATCCCATTTGGCCAGGAAAAACCTCATTGTGTGTGAGAGGGACGTCTACCTTGGTACCTTGATTACTTATTAACCATCCCGACCCGGATTAGAGGCAGAAAATGGGTAGATACTGGATACTACTCCAGAAGCTGTTCTACTGGTAAATACCTGCCACACCGGGAGATATTATACGTTTCAAGGTCTCTGTGTTATCTTTAGATGGATTATTAAAGGATGAAAGAAATGATCGTGTTCAGAATTAAATGTATGAGACATGGGCGACACTAAAGAGACTTCACGACGAGCGGCATCATCCAACAGAGACACAGAGGTGATTTTTTGTTTTAATCCACTCATGAAACACTGAATAGGATGAGTAATGGAAAAGAACTCAATGTATTCCTGCTGACCTTTGATCCCAGTCTGAAGGATCTAAAGTCATAGGACAAATGAGGCTGTGCTCTCCCACTCTGGACACTTCTAGCAAATCTAATAACCTTGTTTCACAGCAATAAACAAAAAAAAAAAACACCCAAAAGTGTTTGTGCATGCATTGCACAGCTCCTTGTTTTCCATAGTCGCACTAAAGGCAGCAGCATGGCCAAATGAGTTGTCTCTGCTCTTTGAGGGCTTTTTTTGGAACTATTACAAAGCATTCCGTGTTGGTATAATGAGCAAGCCATAATTTAGTCTCTGTGTAAACACTCACAACCTTGAATGGAAGTGAACACCTCTGAGACACCAAATGGAACAAACCGAGCTCATGCATTACCAGTTGTTGGCAAGAAAATATCCCGTTGGTCTAATTCAATTATTTTCTTAGGTTGCTGTCACAGTCTTCCTCTAAGCTCAGTGAAAAGTTGCAGTCACTCTGTGAAATATAATTATGGTGCATTCATTCATGCTGTTAACATTAATCATGGAACACTCAGCAGCAGCCTGCCGGTCAAACACAAAGCAGGTTTGTGTACCGAAGAAAAGCCACTGGTTTCCAGTGAGCGTCAATGGCTTCATGAATTCCTGACATGACAAACAAATTCAGGCAGATGCATCAATCAAAACGCATTTTACTGCGGAAGTAAGAATATTGCATTGCTTGTTCAACTCATCACGACTGAATTCATTTTAAAGAGCAGAAAAATATTGGCTCAGAGCTCCAACGGTAGCTCAGCTTGTTATTACCTCCGCCAGGTAATGTGGAGCTGGATTTCAGAAAAACTACTTGATGGATTTTGATTAAACTTGGTAGAAGGGATGGGCTTTTACAATGGAAGATACCATTAAATTATGGAGTCGGAATTTTTTTTTTTTTACATTGCATGGTAAGGCTTTTTGGACCACTTTCATCAATTTGACAGATTATCATGATAATGTGTGGAAGGCTTGCAAAAGGGATGTCACACATACATTCCTATGGTGTTACCCACAGACGGACACTGTTATGTCCACAGACATCCAAATATGCATGTCAAATAGAAAGCTAGAAAATCAGAGGGAGGCACTTCAGGGGCCAATCACATTTCAGCCATTGCCTCTCTAGCCCCAGCCATGGATACGCCAATGCCTAGAAGGTTTGATTGAAGTGTATTCATTACATAACACACTTCTGAATATTCCAATCAATTTTTTTTAATTCAATATCTTTGAATATATATGTGTCATATAGTTCATGAGGAATAATTATTCCTCCACTCTGGGGCGCCGGCAGCAAGAAAAAAAGATTAGCTTTAACAACCTGCAAATCCTCATAACTAGGTCTCTATGGTGACCAGAGGAAGCTGAGACTTCGGGGGTGAAGTCTCCTGGTTCAGCCGCCTCAGACCACCTGCAGGCTTCATCAATCTGAAGATCAGAGCTGGAGACGGAGTCAGTCTGTGGACCACAATATCTGGCTACAAAACAAACACAACGCTGTTGAAACTGTTTGACAACCATCTCAAACTGAACATATATTCTGACACATTTCAACAAGTTACCTGATTGATATCACCTGTGTCTCCTTATCCACTCCTCTCATTGTATTAAGTCTGTGTTTCCCTGAGTGGCTCAGATAAAATATATTCATAGGGTAAAGAGTTTCTCACCATGAAATTGCCATACAGGGCATTCAGTTTGGAATGTGCTCAGAACAGTGCTAGGGGCACTCGACTCGACTCCTCTTGCCTTTTTTGCGTTTCCATTAGGTAAAAAGTACCTGGTGCCACTTTTTTAGTACCACCTCCGTTGCGGTTCTAAGTGAGCAGAGCAGGTACTAAAAGGTCACGTGAAACGTTCCAGAACACTGATTGGACAGTGCCTGGCACAGCACAAATCAATGGCCGCCATATTCAAACAGCGAAGCTACTTTAGTGACTTTTTTTTATCGCAGCCGTTAAATTGAGGAGGTAAATTTGTGGTGTTGAAGACTACGCCACGGCAGTTTCACGCCGCGCCCTTCTACCCCGAGGAGGCTAACTTTTGGTAATTGTGGAATAGATAATCCATATTTTCAAGGTTCATTTATTTGTTATACAACATGTTGCACAACCAAATGCAAGGTCTAGTCCCTTTATGCGTCACAAAGAAGAGGATGAGTTGAGGAGTCTAACAGCGATGAAGCTGCTCTGTGGTCTGGTACCACTTCCTTCTGCATATCTTTGCAGAAACAGGGTGACCAGACGCCTCACCTCACCAACACCACTGATTCTAAGCAGATACGTGTTCTATGTGGTTTTAATCACCCGCTGCAGAGCTTTCCTGTTCTGAATGTTTACTCAAATACCAATAAATCATTTAAAGTCAATCTCAATTTCCAAGCAAAATCTAATATCCCTCCATAATTTAAATTCAGACTTCATTCATCTTCATTTATCGATCTTGATTGACTGATTTAAAACATGATATTTTTTATAATTTGAGACGTAATGAGTTTTCAATTTTAAACTACTTATTTCCAGATCCGTAGACTAAGCTCCATCTGGCCCAGATTACTGAATACTGCTAATATGAAAAACTATATGAGAAACAATTTCCCCTAATTTCCCCCCAATGCTCTCCCATTACACATTTCAATGACATATCTCTCTTAATGGACGGCCCATTTACTGAAAACATTCGGTGCTCATTCTGCTCACAATAATGCTCAGCTCTGCATCTATGCTGCTACATCTGTAGCGTTTAATTATACATGAACTGAAAGTCTAATATTTTCTATTTTAATTAAATGTTGTGTATCGCTGGCTCTGCAAGGACTGCGATGTATGTTGCTGCCTGAAAACCTTGACTTAATGTGCCCTGACTGCACTGCTGCTGTAGAGGAATAAAGCATAAAGGGGCATTTCTGCATAAATACCCTAAATAATGAAAAGAGGGAGGAAGAAAACATGAAATGCACAATGGTGTTACAAAAAAAGATGAATATAATTCTCATAAAAAATATGTTTTATTCATGTAAAATGTTAGAACAGTACAGTTTACACGACGACAGCGTTTTGGGGGCCTGAAAATGCAAACTTTTGAAAATGCGACTGCCGTTGCCATGTAAATTGGCAATGCGTAATCCTTCGTCTGTGACGACATGGTCCAGATATGAGTAAGATTATTATGTTTTCCGCCTGATAGCCATGTGTGAACATAACATGTGATATTATTCCGAATTGGCCTGGCCTGCATACTGGAGCGTTTTCAACTATTTCTGTGGATCTGTGTTTCCAACGTTGTTGTATGAATGCAAAACTTTTTACAATGCAAAGGAAAAACTTTACTTTAGATTTTTTTCAAAGTAAATTACCAGCACAAATGTTACAAAACTCTGAAAGCAAACAGAGCACGTTGTGGAGCCCCCCCCCCCTCTAGTCTGTGTGCCTTTGGCTGTGACTGCTTCTGGTGATGTGGGCTTGTCTTCACCACCTGTCTCCAGTCCACATTTAACCCTGGTTGCTACCTAACCTTTGTGGTAGACATCTCGTCGGCTCTTTACCTCTATATCTTTTTGTGGGTGTTATGGATCATTGCTAACCCATTTTGGTTTCTGACCTCCTGTTAACTCAAACTTTTTCTGATTAAAAAACCTCAAAACATCTCCTGAGTCTTGCTCTTGGGTCCAGTCCATTATGAAAACCTTAATAGTTTTGTTTCCTGTTGTGTTCCTGCTGTTTTTTTTTACTTTACAGTTCACGTCCCTGTTCCTTTTTCTTCTTTCAGATTGATGATTAGTTTTACCTGCGTCTGGTTAGCCTTCCTTTCCTCGGGTATTTAGTCTTTGTGCTTCCTCCTTTGTTTGCCAGTTCATCTTTGTAAATGTGTCTGGGGTTGCAGACTCTTTCCTGTGTCCTTTGATTTCCTGTTTTGTAGAACACCCGTTTTGGGATTTCCTGCCTCCTTTAGGCTCTTTGGGTTTTGACCCTCAAATGCCCCTCATATAAGCCATTTTGTGTTTTGTTCATTGAATTCATTGAACTGTATGGGCTCTGCCTGTGGTGTCTACATCTGATTGGCCACTTGCGGTAAACACAATGTGTGGCGGTACCTTCAGGAGGGTAAAGATATCAGTAGTGCAAAATAACACAACATCCTGTGAAGAAGAGCACATTCTATTGAAAATGAACTTCTATGAAACTGTATGCCTATAAAAGTTAGATTTTAAGAAACAAAGGTCAAATAGGAAATATACCACAAAGTGCTGCATGTTTCCTTCAAAATAAAAGTCTGCTTAATCCACATCAACATACGCTCTGCTGCATGTTTACACAAAATCAACTTTCTCAACTTTGTTCTTATTTATTTACAGTGGAGGTTTTACTGTCTTAATTTTATTACCATATGATTTCTTTTTCTATCAGTGCTACAAACTGTTATTGTTGAACACGTCTGTGTCCCTGTCGCTCACTCACTGCCTCTCTGTCTCCACCTCTCCTCCCTATTTCTCTCTCTCTCCCCCATCGTTCTCTCTTTCTATCTCTCTCACCCCAACCAGTCAAAGCAGAGGGCCGCCCACCTTGAGTCTTGGATCTGCTCGAGGTTTTCTGCCTGTTAGAAGGCAGTTTTTCCTTGCTCATGGTGGATTGTTGGGTCTCTGTAGAATAAAGAGTGTGGTCTAGACCTGCTCCTCTTGGAAAGTGCCTTGATATAACGTCTGTTGTGATTTGGCGCTATATAAATAAATTGAAGTGAATTTAGTGGAATAAGGCACTTATATGCAAATATGACCCTAATCCAGTTCTTGTACTGCAGCTGCCTTTTTTAGCTACAGGTCATCTCTCAAGTGTGACTGTTAAGCAATTTGGCTGTCGATTAGTTGTGCTAATAGTATTTAGCAGTGGATTGTGCACTTGTGATAATTAACCCTGAGAAGAAGAGGGGGATTTCAAGCATCGAAGAACCCCTGGTGAGACAATCTTTGCAATTGTTGCTATTAAAAATAAGCAGAAAGGCACTGAGTAGAGCTCATAACTCTGTATGTCTGTGTAGCTTCACAATAGAAAAACAAAAGAAAAAGGGACGTGGTCTGATTGTGTAACATCGTTTATTACTGTTAACATGTGTCTCTGAAATTAAAGTTACAAAGATCACAGTTTAACACAAATGTTTTTGATCCAGCAGGTCAGGATTATTCTCTGGATCTACAACACACTATAATAAGCTATACTTTATTGTCCCAGTGGGGAAATCCTTTCTCTGCATTTGATCCATCCCTGAGGAGCAGTGGGCTGCCTTTACGCCGCCCGGGGAGCAGATTGGGGTTCAGTATCTTGCTTAAGGATACTTCAACTTGTAGACTTGCAGGGGCTGGGGATCAAATAAATAAAAACAAAAGCCTTAAGTAGATTGTTAGTGATTTATTAAATGGTTGTCTAACTGTCTAACTATAATTCTTGTGTCCTCTTAAGATTCGACAGATTTAATTAAGACACATTTGAGACCTTTTATACTAAAACTCATTTTACTTCTTATTTCATCTGTCAGAAGAGATTTGAAGAATCAGGCTGGCCTCATGTTACAAAGTTTGTAAAAATAAAATTAAATTTTTTTTAAAAAGCATAAGAAGTTCTGCAAACAGGTGTTTTTCCTCTGAATGATATATAAAGTTGACATTGTTGACATTTTTCTGGCCTGAGTCACACGGCTGGTTTTAAGTTCAACTGGGTGGGTCATTCTAATTAAATATGCATATTTGTATGAATTTCCAGAACACAAATCTGACAATAAAAAACACCTGCCTGTGTATAATGAACATTTTCTTTCCACCAGTCTGAATGGCTACATGTTATGGAAACAAAACACCCCGAATCTCAGAATTGAATGATTATTTTGCCTGTAGTGTCTAATGAGTCTAAATTACTTTAGTCGAACTGAATATAATTACTATTTAAATTACGAAGTAAGTTAAAAGAGCACGGCAGCGTCTGCACTTCCTGTGGCGGATGAGGAGAGCACACCTTCCCCCTCCCATCCTCACCACCTTTTACAGGGCCACAACAGAGAACATGTAAACAAACTGCATCTCTATCTGGTACGGGAACTGTAACGCCTCCGACCGGCCGGTCCCCACCCACCCCTGTCATGCACTGTTTACCCTCCTCCCCTCTGGCAGAACAACCAGGTTCTGCAACAGCTTCATTCCCACTGTCATCAGACGGCTGAGCTCCCTCTAACTCCTCCACACACCCACATAAGCCTACCTCATTGTGTATCTATGTATAATATTTAAATAACTATATGCAATATTTAAATAACTATATGCAAGATCCTACATTACACTATTTGCAATATCCTGTGCAATATCCTCCTTTTAGTATAGAATTTATTGATGCAGTTTGACCAGTGCAATAATCCGGCTCCTGTGTATCCAAGCCACTTTATGTACAGCCTGTTAGTTTTTTCTATTTTTTATCTTACTTTTGTGTTTTCATACTTTTGTGTTTTTCTTTATTCTGTGTTGGAGCCAAATGCAACAGAATTCCACTCTGCTGTGCACCTGTCTGGTGGATAGTCCGAATGACAATAAAGTTTATCTTGAATCTTAATCTTGAATTAAGATTGGACATTTGGAGATAAACTTCTGTGATTCTCCTAACAGTTTAACTTTAGCATTTAACTAACTTAACTCTGTGACCACAGAACCATGTAATGTTAATGTTACATCTACATTTGTCTATCTCACTAAGGGGGTACGGGTTGTGTGGGGGGTGCTCCCAAGGTAGTCCAAAATGAATGGGGGTTCTATGAAGCTGACCCTCATTATGATTTTGATATAATGGGTAGAGACAATAATTCCATTAGATACTTTTTTACAGCTTCAGTTGTTGTGAAATACCTTTCTTTAAGTCACGTCACAAACCACTTTACGGCACTTTAAGGCATTAATAGTCGGTGGAATATCTCTGCTATTAAATTAGCCAGACCTACATATGACGGTTAAAAATGAAGATCCTCCTGGTCCTCGTTAAGATTGTCATTCAATTTCATTTTAAAAACCTCTGTAGACTCCGGGGCGACTCCGAGGAAGGATGTCCTATCACACATTATAATCCTTAACTGACCAATCAGCATTCATTAGCAGAATGCTAGCAGTTTGTTTGCAAAATTGCCTTCTTTGAAAGAAAAACAAAAGGACAATTGTATGTAGGAAAATGCATACACTCAGTGTTGCACACCTGAGATGATTGCAATGAATATTGTTTGTTTCCTTGTGTCTCTACACCCAGAAGAAGGCATAAGCCGACATGCGTTGGTGTTTTTAATGACTGTAGCCCATTAAAGTAAAGGCCTTCTAACTTCTCAAACTACCTTGGGTGCCCAGACCTGGATTTTTGGATGCCTTTTTGGTCATAGTTCTTCCACCTTCCTTTGGACATTTGTATGTTGTTGTCATTTCACCTCTGATATATGATCGATACTATATTTGCACAAGCTAAAATTAATGTGGGCTTTTTGGTCTAGAAGTATAGGTGGAAATAAGTATTTTAGCCGTTTAACTCCATTCACTCCCATCTTTTGAGGACTCCTTCACAAACTGCCTCTAGGTGAATATCAGCTCATTTTGGTACAACGGAATTAATGGAAAGTGATTTGGACCATTATAAGGAAGGATGTATCTTATAATTGACAGACCAACCTGAATGACTTTGTCTTAAAAAAAAGAGACAACATACTGTGGATGTTAAAATGAAGGATCAGGAATAAACTTTGCAAACTGTCATTTGTCTCAAGGCAATATTTCAAATACAGGATGTGGAAATCAATCTCTCAGTGGTGCAGATTGTCTATAGAGACATCTCAGTGAAATGTGGTGGGACCAGATGGTGCATTTAAAGCAACATCTCTGATGTGTTTTGGCCTTGAAGCACTGCAAACAAAGACGTCAGAAGAATTTTGGGGATCACAGATTGTTTGACTTAATGGTGTCTGTGTCAGATTCATTCAAATCATCGACGTGGAAGTCTTTCAACTAATATGATGATAAAGGAGTTTTGAGGAGCTTTTGACACAGAAGGAAAAGAACATCACACCCCAGTGAAACGAGCTGTACGTTAAAGGCAGAACAGGATGAACCCGTTTTGATTTTCTGTCTTGCTTTTACTCCTTATGTTAAGCTGGGCTTCCTTATAATGGATGTCTGTGTGTCAGACTGGTTACATTAGCAGTGCATGTATTGACTGGACGGAATGCACACGGCACACACTGGTAAAATTTTAAATGGCATCTCTTTCAATTTCATGTTGAGGTGCGTGGGGCAAAATTAAGTGCCGTTATTTTATTTTTACGGACGTTGTTGCTTCCTGGAAAAGTTAGTGATGAACCTCAAAATTTCATAATCGTTTATTATTTGTGTTAAATAAGTTGTGACGCAGATTTGGAAATTGGTAAAACTGAATAAAGCAGAGGATGAACCATGTTCGCACATTTCATTAACATCATTTAACCCCTTAAATGAATAGTAAACAAATAAAGTGTAAGGCTTTGAGCTACATGCTAATGTTAGCCTGCTAATATCCTCAATGTGGCAGTCTACTATGTTTGGCACATGATCTTTACCATGCTTAAGACTGTAATCATAATTAGCATGCTATCTATTGGTAATTAGCAAGTACAGCTGAGGTGCATGGTTTTGCAGGTTTTTGGCTGGAAACCAAATTATTGGTTTAATTAAAATTTCAGATAGAAATGTGTTTTCAATTGATTGTATGGGTCTTAGCTGTGGTTGGGAATAGCATATTATAGGCTGATAATAGAAATTCTAAAGGTTTACCTACTGTACATTTTCATGGACATATATTTTATGGACACAGTTGCAGCATAGCATAAACTTTCGTTTTAGCTCATCTATCTAGTATCAGCAGAGTGTTTTGGAAGCCAATGATAAACAGTTTCAGCATTATGTGCCATGTGCACTTTTATGCAGTAAGATATTTTAACCTTGTAAAATTGGAGGTACTTTGCAAATATGCAATGTGAATCCTTTCTCTTTTAAAGCTGTGTTATTCTGTCTAATAGCAGGAACCTGCCAAGCCAAAGGGTATGAGGATCACACAGAGGTGGTTAATGTTATTGATAGTTTATTCTCTCTGTACCTCATTAATTCACTTCTCTGATGTCCCGTTGACATTTTTTTTTTTTTTTGACAAGATAGAAATCCCAGCAGTGAAGACAAAGGTTGTGAGAAATTGATTCCAGGAATGACTGACGTAGTTATGGGAATATATTTAGAGTACAAAATGAGACTCACTTATTTGATTGATGCGGCCGATGTGCAACAAACACCAGGTGATTAATTAAAATGTAATGTAGACGTTGTATAACAACAAAGGCAATACTTTCTGCTTCATATTTCTTCATTACATTATAACCGTACATACAAGACATTTAAAAAATGACAGCTGCTATGTTTTTTCAATGGGAAAACCAACACAAAAGTAATTTATTGAAACTACTTTACATATTTACTTACTACTGTTCTCATATAGCTGACTTACCATCCGGTGTTGCAACAGCAATGTGATGCACCAGCCAAATTCTCTGTACACAATGTGCATGCTTTGTTTGCTTGTATTTTGCTTTTCGTTTGTTTTGTTTTTTTCCCATCTGACAGGCTGTGGACATGGGATGCACTCATGTGTGTCATGTTTGTATGCTGGACACTTACTTTTTCCGCTTGGGGTCTTTCACAGCAGGTCTGACCAGTGGAACAGTAAGAAGTGGAGGCTTGGGAGTAAACAAATGCACAAGCCTGACAAGGTAGTGCATAAAGAC
Organism: Chaunax sp. Z400; assembly: GCA_037577475.1. Classification (NCBI taxonomy): domain Eukaryota; kingdom Metazoa; phylum Chordata; class Actinopteri; order Lophiiformes; family Chaunacidae; genus Chaunax; species Chaunax sp. Z400. The sequence continues at coordinate 20,851,927 of CM075194.1, forward strand.
TGAGACAGAAAGAGTGCATGTAAACATATTTTTTGGTCAACATCTTAAAGGGCCACTCCAGCAGTTTTACATCTCATGGAAAGCACTACTTATTCTGTAAAATAAAAGATAAAACCTCTCAGTTTGAGTGCTGAGTTCCAAATCCATAACTTCATAATGATACAGGCTTTGAATCTGTATGTCCACACTGGAAAAGTGAAATAATTACATGTCCGCAATCTGTATGTATACTAAAAAAAACCTTTGTCATTGTCGCTGATGTTAGACTGCCCCAAAGAAGATTGATCAGTTCTTGAGTGTCTGAATTAATGGTGAGACTCCTTCAGCCTCCTATCATCAACATTGTGTCATTTAGGTTGCCATTTCCTGTTTTATTTTGAAACTGTCTTCCATGCCATGTGTTTTTGCTTTGCATTTCCTGTGTTTTGTTGTGATCTTTAAACCATTTGTTCTCCTGTCTATGTTTCGGTCTTCCATGTTTTTAGTTCCAGTTTGCTCCCTTTCCCTGCGTTTGCTCGCTCTGTCTTATGTTAGTTTATCCTCCTCATGTTTTCCACTTTTAGGTTTTCCCATCTCTTCATTTTCCCTCCTCTGTAATTGTCTGATCATGTCCACCTGTCTCTGATTGTCTCCTCCTCCCTGTGCCACCTGTTCCCCACCTCCTCTCGTTACCTGTGTATTTAGTCTGTGTGTTTCTCACCTCTTTTGGCAGTTTGTCAGTGATATCCTGTTTACCTTGCCATGCCTGTCCTGTTGTTCCCTGTTTTGCTCCATGTGCTCTGCTCCAGTCCCTCTTTGCGTTCTTGTCGCGTCCCCCCAGTGATTTTCACGTAAGGTTTTTGTCTTGTTGATTGTTTATTTTGTTTAGTCATTTTTTGACCTTGCCTGTGTTTTTGGATTTTTCCTTATTTATCAATTCTTGTTGGATTACACTTTTGTTGGACTGTATTATTTTCATGGACTTTTAGTACATTTATTAAAGTTATCATCCCACTGAACTCTCTGCCCCCTGTGTCGTCTGTGTTTGGGTCCTATTTTTGAACCATGTGAACGTTATTTTTTAATCTTGTGTGCATTTTTTTAGAGGATAATCTGTGGAGATGTATGTGTTCGAACCCAATATCATAATCGGGTAGGATTTTAAAACTCCTGGTGTGAGAGCATGGCTTTACTCGAAACGTAAAAAAAAAAAAAAACTTCACAAAATTGTGTGGAGGCGTTGAGCTGAGGTCAGAAACAAATCCATTAAAATTTGGTGCACTGGATCCAGGAATTGTTTTCATTTTCTTCAGTATAGCAAGAAAAGTAATTTTTCAACATTTTCGCTGATTATGCAAAAACTACTGCACTGAATACCACAAAACTTGGATTGGGAAACTTGGGATTTATCTGACAGGAACACATTAAATGTTGGTGTGAATATTTTTATACCTTCGCCTGGCAAGATACATTTATAAATGTAGCAAGTATGTAAAAAATACAATTACAGTGCTCTTTTCCATTGGTACGTGTCATGTGTTGCAGATCCAGATAATATCCAGATGTGCAGGGTCAATGTAGGTTTTTGTAGGGGGTGATCTTTACTCAGACAAACAACATAACAAACAGGGTGAGAAACATGCTACCAAAGTACCAGCTGAGATAAAGAGGGGGTTTGAGATGTCTCCTATAGTTTCAGAAATAAATCCTGATGAGTGTGATTTATTTTCTGTTTGTTGGAGATCCAGATCTGGTGCACATAAGACGTTTACAGTTGTTCAGCCTCAGAGATATTAACTCTCATTAATCCTAAATCGATTGCTTCATATTCAAGAAATAAGAGTTTTGGCAGAATATTATGTAAACCCAGTTTGTTGAGTGTTTGCAGTTTCATTTTCTACTCCTCTGTTCAGTTATTAAGCAGCGCAAGTTAAAAATGGTGCTGATCTTGGATGCATGAATTGTGGATGCCTGCAGAGATCAGAAATGATGGACAATTTAAACAGAAACCAATATGATTACAACTGTTTTCTGTATTCGTACCTCATCTGGAGTAAAACTTCTACTCCAAAACCAGGATTTAAACATCACTTTGCATCTCATCTGATAAAATCTCTAATCTCATGTGCAAAGATTGCTCGTTTTCAGAAACATGCATTTTGTTGCATTTAGGTGGAGAATTGTATGGTATAAAAAGCATGACTGTGTGCTGCAGATAACAGCACAACACTGCTAAATAATAGTCAGAACATTGGTACTCAAACAGCAAGCCGAGGCATCATCCTGTCCCTATACCTGCATGACTAGGCTAATGTGATCACAATTGGATTCTCCATTCACTACGCATTAATTAAGCTTATTGGTTCCTTTTATCAAAACAGAAAAAAAGCAACTCATCCCTGGTGAGAAGGGGTAATTAAACCGGTGGTTATTATGTTTCGATTCGGAGCTTAAATGTTGTTCATTGGGCAGAGATTGTCAGTCAATCGCACTATAATGAGCAGGAAAAGGCTGAGGAGAGGTGAGAGCAGAAAATGAGGCAACAAGGGGGAGACAGGCAACATAAAGAGAGATAAGGGGACAGAATGATCATTATTGCTCCGGTCATTGTCGTTTTCTAGTTACTTTTCCTCACATCATTTCTGCGTCCGTTCTGGACACCGATCCCACCGCTGTTGTCTGTTTTTCTCTGAGCTTCTCTATGTGCTCCATTTTCCACCAACCAACCCTGAACCATGCAGGTCAGATAAACTGCATTCTGAGTAACCTCTGGGTGAGAATTTGTTTGCCTGTTTGTTCGCTTCATGAAAGACGGCTGACTTGTCAGTGGTGCATCGTGATGTTTTCACTGCCTCTCACCCAGTGCATGCTGGGATAGACTCCAGACCCCTCAGTGACCCTGAACAGGATTAAGCAGGAAAAATATATGAAGGAATAGAGAAGGAGACAGAACAGCACATCTCAAATTAGTCTTTGGTATTTTGTCATCCAGCGACCTGTTATTTAATTTATATTTAAATAGATCATTTTGATGATCTTGTGATTTGAATGTAAATAAATTCAAGAAATGATCTTATTCACAGTCATTTGTTATGTATTAGCTTTTCACTGCTAACCTTTTAATGTTAGTTTCTTTCACCTATGACCTTGATTTTTTCAATAACCCCGAAGCTGTACAAACAATATCGATTCACTCTAACCAGTGGCATCAACCTTGCTTTTGCTGCAGCAGGCCAAAAGAAATCAGACATGTGAGTGTGCTCTACCTGCTGGGCTCCGGACGGCAGCAACACAAAGTTTACAACCAGCTGGTGAACCAAACAAATGGCATATGTATAACACAGAAATGTGTTAATTCATTTCTACATTTCATCACAATGAATTTCATACTTTTTACATGTCATTTAACTCCATTCACATGTCAGAAAACAGTATCAGGTGGTGTAAACTGTATACTGTATCTGTATACTGTGTAACACTGAGTAAACCATCTATTTTAACCTACATTATTTTGTTTTACTTTTTACCTTAGGTAATGTTTGTTAATCTATTTTAACTGAAACCAAGTAGTTTTGATCCCAAAACCTAAATAAACTCCCGCAGGTGGTCACTCAAAAAAGACAATGGTCACATGATGAAAGTCTCCTGACTTTGTCCTTTTCTGCACTTCTAAAACTCATAAAATGTGGCAGGCATGAAATGACATGCTAAAAGCTTTAAAAAGTATGAAATGAGATGCAAAATGTCCCCAGGTGGTTTGCTACACCGATCAGCCATAAGATTCTAACCACTGACAGGTGAAGTGAACAGTGATTATCTCCAAACCTGCAGGTCTTGTTGAGCGTTTCTGGTCTGCAGTGGTTTTCCAAAAGTGGTCTAAGGACAACCAGTGAACCGGTGACAGAACCGGTCATGTTTTCTGATCACACAGAAGAGTTACTGTAGCACCAAATAACACAAAAAAGTTAATACTAGTTCTGACAGAAAGGTTTCATAACAACAGAGCATCCCAGCTTGCTGTGTATTGGGCTGCATAGCCTCAGACTGGTCAGAGTGGCCATGCTGACCCCTCTCCACTGCCGAACGTGCCTACAGTTGGCACTGGAGGATCAGAACTGGACCACGGAGCAATGGAAAAAGGTGGCCTGATCTGATGAATTACATTTTCCTTTACATTATATTGAGTCGGGTGTATTTGCGTAGCTTACCTGGGGAAGAGATGGCACCAGGATGCACTATGGGAAGAAGGTAAGCTGGCGGAGGCAAAGCTTTGGGCAAAGTTCTGCTAGGAAATCTTGGGCCATTCATGTGGAAGTTCCTTTGACTTGTACCGCCTAGCCCAACATTGTTGCAGACCAAGCGCACCCCTTTATGGAGATGGTGTCCCCTAATGGCAGTGGTCTGCAAAAATGTTTCAGGAAGTGTTTCAGGAATGCATCAATGAGTTCAAGGTACTGGCTTGGCTTCCAAATTCCCCACATTTCAATCCAATCAAGCATCTGTAGGATGTGCTGGACAAACAAGCCTGATCTTTGGTAGCCTCACCTCACAACTTACAGGAATGAAAGGATGTGCTGCCAACATCTCAGCGCCAGATACCACATCACACCTTAAGAGGTCTCACTCTGAATTTTGTTGTATGTCTTTATACACTGAGGATAAAGGCTTTCTATTTCTATTTATTTCATTCCCTGATCAGAGCTTTTTTGGTGACAGAAGTGAAAGCTACAAAATATTAGGCTGGTGGTTTTATGGCTGATCGATGTTTTATCCCATGAGATCATCTTAAATGAACATAGTGAGGTGGCTAGCTGCTAACCCCTTTTCTCAGGCATTGGTGGAGTTCACAGAGGTCAAAGGAGAGTACGAGAGTACGTGGGCTTACAACCCTCTGATGCTACGTTTCAGCAGTTTGGAGTGAGTGCAGACAAGAGACAGAGACTCAAAAAGGTGCAGTTCAGTGATTTTAATATCAATGTTCCAATGTAATATCCAAATAAACGGGCAAGGGTCAAAACCAGCAAACAGTCCAGTAAAGACAACAGTATCCAGAGGACAGGGTCCAAACACAGGCAGCACAGGTTTGATACACGAGAATCCACTGGGCAAAATAAGTTCAAAAAGCAACAATAAAAGAGAAAAACCACAAGAGATCACTTACACTGGGAAAATATAAGAAGAGACATGAATACATCAACCTGGCACCTAAAGGGGAAAACATATATATATATAGATATCTATATATATAGATATCTATATATATAGATATAGATATCTATATATATAGATATCTATATAGATATAGATATAGATAGATATAGGGATATAGAGATAGATAGATAAAATACAGGACCTTCAAAATAAAATGGGAAATAATGAACTAAATACAGAATCATGACATCTGAAAGTTCCATAATGACTTTAATTGTAAATTAAAGCTGTTCTCTGTCTGCTTTATGTGTAATCAGTGACTGATTGCCAATGTCTGCCAACTTGGTGAGGTTGTAATATGTCACTGTTCTGTTAACAGATTGCTGTGCATCTCCTAAGTGGCAAAACATCAATAAATACAGCTTTAATCAGGTAGTTTTTTATCCCTGCAAACTATGACGTTCCTCTAACTTCAAATGAGTCATTTTTATGCCCAAACCTAAGTATTAAATCCCAACTGATCTTGTAGTATAGACATGGAAATCATTCAGAGATAACCTAGCTTAGCTTTATCAGTCATTGAATCAGCTGATCAGGACAATGCTCAACTTTAGGTGTTCGTCAGATTTGACCCTGCAGAGACGATAGATTTCTGTGAGGACTTCCTTGGTGTCACAGCACTTATAACACAAACTAGAGGGTAGGACATAAACCTGGTCATAAAATAAATACTGTCACAGAGAGGAATCAACCTGAAAAATGTTGTGTCCATTGCTACTGATGGTGTTTCCTCCAAGAAGACAACTCAGACCTCTCCTCATATCATCAGACTGTTCTGTTCTCCATTCTGACAGGAGGGTATGAGGAGGTTATCAAAAGAGTGGAAAAAACCTTCTAAGGTATCCTCATCTCATCAGCATCGCCTCCTTGGAGAATTCCTAACCTAAGAAGATGATACAAATTCAAACGCCTTACTGCTGCACTGCAACAAAGGCAGGGTGCCAGCACGCTTTTGGGCATTTAGAAACCAAACAGAAATGTTCTTGGCACAACAGAAGGATCATAAGGCCAGACAGTTTGCTCTTTTTTTTGGAAGATGAGAGAAAAATGGATATGATGGCCTCCAACGATCACACCTCAATGACCCCAACTTAAAATTACAACATTTTCAGGGTGGATTAATGAGAGGACTTTAGACATTTTCCAGCACCTTTAAGTGATTCTTAAGCTCAGATCAGCCAAGAAAAGCTCTTTATTTATCTGCCCTTTAAGGATATTATCTTTATATGGACTGGATGTAATTTCTGAACAATGCAAATTTAGATGTGAAAGGTTCATTGCACTTTTTATACATCATATCTTGCAATGTAGGCACTGTAATTTTGCATGTTTGAGTATATATTTTTTATTTTGACAGGTTAAAGCCCATTTTCCCCACTGAATCTTGGAAGGAGAGACAATGTGAATGAGCATTTTACTGTCTTTACGTTTCGTTCTTACATCCTCCTTTTAGGCTGTGAATGTAAATTTACAGATGAATAGTCATTTAATGTTTATTAAGTGTTTTCGTACATAAAAATATGAACTAAACTGATTTCTTCAGTCTGGCAAAAAAGCATGAGCCTGTATTTGTAGGAAACTAACTCTCCAGACTTCAGCAGGAGAGGAGAGTTGACTCAATGAACCTCTTCCAATTTTAATTGAATGCCCCTGCCATAGACTAAAGGCAGGTCAGTAAGCAGATTTATGAATCATGCAATTCATTAAAAGCTTTGAAAAGGACAGTGCTGCTCTGGCACAGGGTCATCAAATCAGAGAACATACATAAACATCAACAGCTGTATTTCTGTCATTTAGTTTTGACTTGTTGGACGACAGCTGGGTGACATGCACTGATGTGCACTATAAATGGTTGGTCATCAACCAACTGATGGATGTTTTATGGTCATGTGTCTGCATGAATGACATCACCAAAATAATTGCTCCTGATTATGAGCCAGTCCCCCATATTTTCTTATCTAAGGTGCACATGTGTGTTGATGAAATGTGTTGCTGCTTTTCAACAGTGCATCTGCGTTTCAGTAATGAGGTTTATCCCTCCTACACCACGGCTCTTTGTAAACCCAGTATTTTCTGTTTGCTCCAGTGCCACATTTCACATACAAGTACAGTATTTTCCATTTACGGGTAGAGCCACCGCACAATGCTCTGTCAGCATTCAGATCTGACGAGGTAATTGCCAAACGCAAGAAGCAATTGAAAGTTGCCAAAATGATTCTGCAAACATTCTATTATACTTCCCTGCAATTCAGGAGTGTTGTTGAAAATCTGCTTATGTGCACAAATGTGTACGTGATAATCTGACAGCAGCAGGGAAAGTTGCTTTCATAGGCAGCATAAAAAAGAGGAAAAATTATAGAAACTTTTCTTTTACGTAATCTCCCCAAGCCTCGTCTTAGAGGTGCAGCTGACTTTGTTGGTCTGTCTCGACATTCTTCCTCTGTGATCCACTATAAGACGTAATGATGAAGCAATAATATTTATTTTCAATGTGCTTATACTGAAAACAGCATCCGAGGTTGAAACCAAACCAGACTGACTGAGAGCTAATAGGGAAATCAACATGTGGATTTCTTTTTCTTTTTTTTTTCTTTTTTTTTGCTGTAAACTTCATGAACTACAAAACTAAAGGGTGGAAAATGTTCACAGGTAAGAGCAGCAAAGTGATCTGGTCAGATTCATGTATTTTAATATGGTGATTTATAGAATTTCACACAATTTGTAGGGGGAAAAAAACACCCATTTAGAATGAAAAAGCTCACACTGTTATTGTGTGTTTATGGGTGTTACATGAATTTTTAAAAACACGTTGGCTCTGTGATCTACTGATGACTTTGAAGTGTATGTTTTATTTAGTGATTTAAGCTTGTTTTATAATATATTTGCACTATAAGGCTAAGACATGTAGCATATGCACTATTTAATGTTGATATGTTTGGATGTCAGACAACAGAAATTTCTACATGTTAATGTTATCAATATCTTGAATGAAGGAGCTTCTGTTCTGTTTGCTGTTACTCAGCAGGTCATTTCTGATCACATTTCGGAGGAACCTTTTTTTGCAGGAGGTGCCCTTTGGACAGGGGATACATGTAAAATCACAAGGAGACTCCAAGGCACTATTAAAATGTCTTTAATGCCTCGAGTCAAATGTATGTTAGTAATGAAATGTTATTTAATATCTAATAAGACCATGTCGTGACAATAAACGTGTTTCGATAGTTTAAAAGGGAGCATCCCGGAGTTTCCTCATGATTAATATTTAATTTCTGTTTGAGCTTGACTTTAACATCTGTTACTATGATGACTCCTTTCCTCAGCCCACTAGGCTTTTATTTTGATCTTTTTAATCATGGTGATTGAATTGACTGACCTTGTTGTGAAGGTATTTTCCACTTCCTCCTTTCACTGGAGCTCAGTGAGGTGACTCCAGGTAAACACTACCATCCTGCACTGATTTATTTCATTAAATCATGTGGCACTCACAGAGGACAACATTCAGAGAGATTGATAGGAGATACAGATAATCAGTCGATGCACCTCTCTTAGACTTTCACAATAATCAAACCCCATGAAATAGGGCTACTTAAGGGACCTTTCTTCAGTCGGCCATTTGCATGCCACGTTTCAATCTCTTGCTCCAAAGCAAATGAACTAATTTCCCCAGGGGAATCCAGTGCTCATTGACTGGTAAATAAATGAACTATCATGAGAAGACGGATGTCTCTCTGTCTCCCCAAGGTGGCATATTGACTGACTGACTGATTTAGGGGCCGACTGTCATCTGGTCACTTAATTCATCATTTTATGTCAATGACTCTGACTTCATTACTTAAATAATTGCTCGTATGGATGGAAGAGTGAGAGATTTATCATCGGCATAAAAAATAAAACTGATGATGCAAGTTCACTCTCAGAAAATCTACCTGATGTTATCCTTGACCTGACAAAGGTGTAGAAGAACAGGCCTAAGGGGTAGATACATATACACTAATGTAGTATGTATTGTTGTATTACAGGATTAAAGCCTGTTGAATAAGGTGCAATTTGATATGGTGCAATTATGGCTTCACAATTTCCCTTTTTTTAATCCAGTTTAGGAATGTTTTGGTTTTATATGAAATGTCGTATGAACTATTGAATAGATTTCCATGGAATTTGCTCAGCGTACATATTTTCCTCATGAAAACTTGAAATAAATGGTCATTTATTGTCTCTTCATCCAGTTCTATTAAAATCCCAATTTTGAATCACTCAGATACTTTGCTTAATCACCAAATACCTTCCAAACTACTGCTGTTCCTGTCGGTTCCCTAAATCTAAGTCAAAATTCTCCCATTGGAGACAATAAAGTAAGAATAATCTTAATCAGCTGACCTCTCTGGTGTGTGGTGGGCTCTGTGTCGGGGGTCTGGGCGGGTTTTTGGGGACATGGGCCTCGCTCGCGCTTGGGGGAGGTCGGCTTCTGGTTGGGCCTGAGGCCTGTTGTCCCCTGTCCCCCTGTAGGTCGGGCCCTGGTGGTGGGAGCTCTCTCTCTGGGCCCCTATGGGGGCCTCGGCGTTTTGGGGGTGGCTGGCCTCTGGTTGGGCCGGGGTCTGCCATCTCCTGTATGGGGTGCTCCCTTTGTGGCCCCTGGCTGGCTGTCCCTTGGGGTGGGCGTGTGGTTTGCCTGGGGGCACATGGACTCGAGCTCTTTCTTCATGCTCTGTGGGGCCGTGGGGCACCGTGGTGGTTTGCGTCCTCATCTGCCTACTGCTGGGGGTCGGCGTAGTGTTGTAGCGACCCCCCACTTAAAACCACATCCAGTGACAATCTCTCTCTCTCTCTCTCTCACACACACACACACACACAGACACACACACACACACACACATTAAGGTGAACAAGGTTACACAGTTATGGTTATAATGTTGATGCTACTGTATATATATCACTGCTGTTATTGTCATTGTTGTTTTTGTTGTTGTTGTTCATTTTGCTGTTATTGTGGTTGTCTCTGTTGTCTCCCCAACCTCTTGCTGTTTCTGTTTCTCCCTTCCTTTCCACTGTCTCCCCCCCTTTCCGGTCCGGTCGCCTCGTCTAATTAAATAAATAAATGCAGATCATGCAACAGGAGGAGTCTGATAGATCCTCCTTTGCAGAGCAAAATCTGTCTGTCACTGTAAGGCACCCGGATCCTCATATTGCATGCCGAGGTTGCCAGACTGGACAGGTAAAAAAAAAGAAAAAATAATTAGCTGCTTAAGCTAGCATCACTTGCTTTTGTTTTGACTGCACCTGGAGCTACTGTCAGCACATGTCTTATATACATTCTTATCATATACGAGTAGTAAGGTTTCTATTAGTAATTGCATTTTACCATTTTTTTTCACCATTTTCGCCTTCATTTTATTCGACAGGTTGGAGACATGGCAGGAAATATGGGAGAAAGAGTGAGGAGGAAGACATGTGGCAAAGGGCCACGACCGGGAATAGAGCCCACGGCTGCCGCTGGAGGACTGTTGCTCACTGCTCTATCTGCGCCCCATGTATTTTATGATTTTGGAGAACAAAAGAGTAGTGTCATACTTCAGACGGTTGTGTACAGGAATACCTGTCATTTCCCTCAGTCTTGATCCTCATAGCATCATTCAAAGAGGTATCCTGAGAATGCTAGGAGTAGATTGGGGACTGCAGTAAAGTCTGTTGCTTTTATCACCACCATCCTCGAAAAGCAGAGGCATTTTTTCCCCACAGCAATGAATGAATCTAACAGATTTATTTAAATAAAGGCCCTAAATTTAAAACATTACCATCAACTGATGTAAATGATTCGCAAACGTAGGCATAAAAAGGTCTTACAGCTAATAGGTGAGATTAAATACAACATTTTTACTTCACATACATGTATACACACTTTGGCAACTGTTTGATCCGGATAATGGCATCTTCCTGTTATCACTTATTCTATTGAAAGGATTGTTATAAGAAATGTCAACTGCCAAAAAGGGGAGTAGAAGGCAACACACACACCACTCCCTCTATCTCTTTTGTGGCGCAGGGAATCATTGTCCTTTGAAGATTCAGTTCCAAAAAAAAACAAAAAAAAACCTCTATTCCAGCACACACTTATCACCTCTGCATTGTTTTGTTGATGTTTATTCCTGCTACTGCCTTAATGAGTCTTTGTTATTATCCTGCCAATAACTTGGACCCGACTGTAACCTGTTACATGACTGCGACCTGAGACTATCTAATAAACCCATATAAAATATTTTTGCACCTATAGTCATTTAGACCATGATATATGTAGAAATGGGGCCCTGGTTTAAAATTACCAAAATTACCCTTTTACAAGCCTTATCATATATTTCAAAAAATTATTTTTTTCTGGTGTTAAGATATCCGCCATGTCATAAAATGCTGCAGGAAAGCCTGGATTAAAACATTTCTTTGGTATTAAATTCTCGCTTGTTAGGATCAAGTGCTTGCAGCCTGTTTGATGCTCGATTAAGATCAAACCATAAACAAAGGAAGCACGTTTGTATCTCCATAATGAGACATATGCTGCTGGTCAGTGGGTGTGATGAGGACTAGCTAACAAACACATTAATTAGGAGCTGTAATCTTAGACAACTGCGGTTCCTTATGATTACCCATATCTGTTATGTTGCCATCATTCATTACCATGTGATGATATGTTTGCTATGAACATCATCAATCACTTCTAGCTCATTTTATACACTTGATGAAAGGTCATCTGACTAATTATGGGGGAAACAAGATTAGCCATGATGATAAAGGAAGTGCCTCGTTTTTCTTCTTTTTTTTTTAATTCTATAACCATGTTGTGTTTATGGTGTTGTCTTCAATTAGAAGTCCCCCATAGGGATCAGTGTGTCAGCAGGTCACAGACACTGATACCCTGACAGTCACACTGACTCTGCTCTGAAGACGATGGATCAATAGAAAAGGCATGAACAGACTGAACTCTATCCACTTCACCTTTGATGGATTGCAACCGAGTAACGGAGGATCGGGGACATGCATCTTCACCGTAACGCTGTCATGTTGCCGTTAAGACATGGAACATGGAGGACAAAAGCTCTCCAGTGGTGAAACTGGAAGATCCTTCCACATTTTATAATCACAATCTGTGGGAACTGATTTGCAGATTATGGGATGTGCAGCTCTCTGCCGACGCAACTGATAAAAAAGAGGAGCACCTCGTATGTTATCCTTAAAGGAAGCTGTTTCTAGTATTTCCACATTCTGTTTTACATTTACAGTGATCCTATATGTTTCTCATCATTTTCTTTTGATTATTAAGTTCTAATTATAACACAACCCAATGGCAGATGGACATAGACTAAAGGTCATTTTTACATGCTATAAAAATAAAACTATAAAGGTATTTTTTTAATTCAATTTATTTATATAATTTTCTAAATTGAATTAAAAGGTCACAATGCAGTCATTTTGTTATACCAAAACTCAAAACTTCAAGGGTGGAAAAGCCTCACTGCACGTATTTAAAATGAACTCAGGGGGGAAGTGGGTTGAATGAAAAGCCAGATTGCGAAAATAATTTCATTCCAATTTCCTGAACAGCGTGTCTGAAAATGGAGTTGTTTCTTCTATCTATAAAAAAAATTGACTAATATTTCCTATCGGGTGATGTGTGTGACACAAACCAGCGACTAAATGGAGCCTGTCCTGTTCTAAGGTCACTGAAAATCTTTGAATCTCAAATTTTAAGCCAACATGGACGATCACAAACAACCAAGTTGTGTCCATATGCTGAGAAAGATCAGTGAAGGCTCCAGAACTATGAAATGAAAGATCAAGACTTAAACATAAAAAAGAAAACCTCAGATATATGTAGCTTTATCTTCAAAAAAGCATTGTGTCTGCATCATTGTGTCATCAATGCCCAGGATGCACTGAATTTCCTGCAACGCACAAATCAATGGCCGCCACACTCAAAGAGCTGATCTATTTTAGCAGCTGTAACTATTTTATTGTGGCTGCTATATTGAAGGAGGGACAGACATTCCCGTCTTTAACAGCTGATGAGAGGATCACGAGAGGTGGATGAGAGGTGTGTGCCACGTAAGTTTTGCACAGCGTCACTATGACGACCAGCTACATGGAGGTGGTACTATTGTCTAATAGAAGACGACCTCCGGAAAAGTACATCATACCAAAGCTGAGTCTAGCTGAGTCGAGTAGAGCTGCTACCACACAGTGGAAATGCGGCTTCAGAAACCCTCCAAAGCATCCCAAAATAAATGTTAAGGGACCTAAGATGATGACAGTTGTTGAAATGAGAAAAAAACCCTGCTTTGTTCCACAAGGTTATGTATTATTTTATCTCATCTTTGCTTTCTTGTGAAAAAGTTTTAATAGTTTTAGGCATGTTTGACTCTCAAAAACACTCAGACAAACTTCAGTCTGCATTTTATGTCTGGATCAATGTGTCTTTAATAGTTTTTTTTGGAGAAAAAGGAGCTCTAAGGATTTTAAGATGCCTGTGATTTTGGGCTTTATTTAGGATTTCTTGACAATAAGAAAAATAAAAACATACCAGCTTCATCACTTAACTTTAAAGGTTGTGACGGTGTAGGCGGCTTTGAAAATAATTTGACTTGAGGTGAACACAAACACCAAGTTTGAAGGTCAAACAGTGCTTTTAATAGTGCATCAATGTGCCTCCGTCTCTGTGAACTGCCTCTCTCTCCTCCACCTTTCCTGCATTTCTGTTCCATTCATCCTCCAGGAAGCAATAATCACTGTCTCAGCTGCCCACGTAATGCCACTGCATTTCTCCACCCTTTCTTTTATTTTTCTTCCCTTTGTCGTCATGACTTTGTTATTTCTGCTGCTGGGTGCACATAAGGCTGTTGACTGTGTCCTTTTTACTGTCTGGCTTTGACGTAACCTGTTCTTGTGTCCTTCAATAGCTCCCTTCACAACAAATGTCTGTTTATTTTGTTCCATCATCTTTCTACTGTATGCACATTGGAGTTTGGCAGTTTCATAATGAAATGTGCTTTAAGTGAATGAAACAGCCCTTGTATACGGTTCCATTCACACAGGGATACTAACAGCTTACTTAGATCACTTATGGTGTAATTTAACTGCAGCCAAAAGCCTTGTTTGGAATCGTTGTTATAATGACTCCTCAACAGCTCAAAGTCTGCGTACAAGAGTTGCAACAACCACAACTATGTGTCAGAATGAAATAAAAGGCTGTTTTAATAATAATAGGCTTTTTGCCAGTCTCATAAAGCATCTTGAAATGAGCACAGAGTTTGCTGATGATACACATTATGTGAACATTGCAGGGCTGTTGTTCTCTCGTAAGCTGTGGTTTTAGGTTTAGGTCGGGTGTGAATTATTTGTGTTGTCTCAGCCAACGTCACACCATCACTTACGACTTATTGCTGTGTCTTCAGAAGATGTAGTTTAGTCTGGATCTGGTTTACTGTGTGCTGTAGAAATCAGCAACTCCTGCAGAGGTTACTATTACGGAGGTTAACTTAAACCTGCTGCCGACATAGTTAAACTGAGGTTAACTCAAACCTGCAGCAGACATAATTAAACTGAGGTTAACTCAAACCTGCAGCAGACATAGTTAAATATCTCAGACCTGCTGCAGACATAGTTAACCTGAGGTTAACTCAAACCTGCAGCAGAAATAGTTAAACTGAGGTTAACTAAAACCTGCAGCAGACATAGTTAAATATCTCAGACCTGCTGCTGACATAGTTAACCTGAGGTTAATTAAAACCTGCAGCAGACATAGTTAAATATCTCAGACCTGCTGCTGACATAGTTAACCTGAGGTTAATTAAAACCTGCAGCAGACATACTTAAATAGCTCAGACCTGCTGCTGACATAGTTAACCTGAGGTTAATTAAAACCTGCAGCAGACATAGTTAAATATCTCAGACCTGCTGCTGACATAGTTAACCTGAGGTTAATAAAAACCTGCAGCAGACATAGTTAAATATCTCAGACCTGCTGCTGACATAGTTAAACTGAGGTTAATTAAAACCTGCAGCAGACATAGTTAAATATCTCAGACCTGCTGCTGACATAGTTAAACTGAGGTTAATTAAAACCTGCAGCAGACATAGTTAAATATTTCAGACCTGCTGCAGACATAGTTAAACTGAGGTTAACTCAAACCTGCAGCAGAAATAGTTAAACTGAGGTTAACTCAAACCTGCAGCAGAAATAGTTAAACTGAGGTTAACTAAAACCTGCAGCAGACATAGTTAAATATCTCAGACCTGCTGCTGACATAGTTAACCTGAGGTTAATTAAAACCTGCAGCAGACATAGTTAAATATCTCAGACCTGCTGCTGACATAGTTAACCTGAGGTTAATTAAAACTTGCAGCAGACATAGTTAAATATCTCAGACCTGCTGCAGACATAGTTAAACTGAGGTTAACTCAAACCTGCAGCAGACATAGTTAAATATATCAGACCTGCTGCAGACATAGTTAACCTGAGGTTAACTCAAACCTGCAGCAGACATAGTTAAATATATCAGACCTGCTGCAGACATAGTTAACCTGAGGTTAACTCAAACCTGCAGCAGACATAGTTAAATATATCAGACCTGCTGCTGACATAGTTAACCTGAGGTTAATTAAAACTTGCAGCAGACATAGTTAAATATCTCAGACCTGCTGCAGACATAGTTAAACTGAGGTTAACTCAAACCTGCAGCAGACATAGTTAAATATATCAGACCTGCTGCAGACATAGTTAAACTGAGGTTAACTCAAACCTGCAGCAGACATAGTTAAACTGAGGTTAACTTGAGGTTAATGTTAGACCAAATTAAAAGACTAGCATTTAAGGATTTATTTCATCATATGCATGCATTCATGAGACACAGAGATGGAGGTGCCCAGAACCATTCAAATCACTTTATACCCCTTGTATGTGACATAGTTGTATCCATATGGGATATTATTTGTTGTATGAGGGCTCCAGGCTAGTCATTTGAGTTGTGCAGATGATGGTGTGAGGTATAACTAATGGGATCCCCTGTGAGTAAAAATCTCCAAACAACTTTGTCATTTTTGCATCACATTGTGTAATATTGCTCTACATTATGCTATCACATGAACCAATCTTTGATCTTAAATCATTAATTTTGCATTCTAGAGATACATATATTTTATGGTTTTGACTGTTGGATCATGATATATACTCTCTCTCTCTCTCTCTCTACGAAATTAGATCCAGTTTAGCACAAAGTTGTTTGCTAAAAGCATGCAGTTCAAGTTTAGCTGAATTCATTTTAAACTGCAGATGTGTTAGTGACAGAGTGATAGAGAAACCGCTCCAGGGCTTCTCCACTGGTAACCACACCATGAACAGTTTGACACAGACAGATAAAACAACTTACAAGCAGCTGTGTTAAGATGTATGCACTCTAGCTGTGATCAATAAGAAGATATGCAGCTTTCGCTCAACACTTTTCAACATATTTTTGTTTGTTTTGTCAAAAGTTGAATGTTTTCTTTTGGAGTATTTAAACTGATTAAAATAATGAGACACTTTAGCCCACTGAATGTTGCTTTAAGTGGACTTAAAAAGAGGATCTAAAGACAAATCAATGACACAGTGGGCAAGAGAGGGACAGTAGTCATGTCTCCTGCAGTCTTCGTCGATAAAAACAACGGCAAAGCACAGAAAGGGAAGGAGAAGGGGAAGCAGCGACTTCCGCAGCCCCAAGAACAGCTACAGCACAGCTGCTAGGGATCGTTTTCCATTCTAGAACACAAGAGGATAAAAAAAGAAAACTTCCTGGTGGATGGATTCACTTTGACTGGAGACAAAGGAAATCAGAGGCAGCCACAAATAACAAGAAAATGGGTTTCAGTAGAACATTCTCAGATCAATTGAGAAAGTCCAGATAATAAGTAACAATTTACATACAAAAGCAAGAATCTTGTATCTTAGGAATTATGTTTATATACCAGTTTGAATTCCTGATAAAACGTTTTCAGGAAAAATGTTTATTCTGGTAACATGATATTGAGGTTTAGCAACAAAAGTACTTGAGTTATGGTTCAGGAGAGTGTTTTTTATCACTTTTACTTGTGTCCATAATCACTTGTTGTGTCTTGCTTGGATTATGGCTACACTGCCCCAATGGTTTCAGGTGGTATTGCTCCGTTTCATCCGTATCAGTAAAAATGTTCAGAAATACAGATGGAAGGTTCTGTTTGGATCCGTGTGCATCTTTAACACTGAGCATAAATGAGTCTTAACTGTGTATTTGTGCAAATACATCATTGGTTCAATGCTAAGAAAAGAGTGTTTAACATCTCTCTGTTAAAATAGGTTTAAAAAAAAAACTACAAAAAAAAGCAGCGGTTTAAGAAGAATTTTTAGCAACAGATGAGGGTTCCTCTCTGAATACTGCTGCACTGTTAGTAGCTAGCTGCAGTGCAAATGATGCAGCATTTTGCAGCACAAACCTCCACCCTACCCCAGCCACATGCCAACCACTGAGACATGCACCTGACTGCTGAACCAGGTTCACTAACCCTACAAGACAAATATTGGTTCATTGTGAGATGTAAGAAGATTGAAAGCCAGAATTCCAGGGAAGTAAACTTTTTGCGAGTACACGTTGGACAAGGACTAAAACCATTGAATGAACGAGGTGAGTGTGGGATGACTATAAACAAAATAAACCTCTGAAAAAGACGAATGAATGCCAAGAATCTCCTGCCAAATATGGCAACCAAACATACAATTGTGTGCAAATTGTTGAAATGTGTGTTATTTGTAATGAACGTAATGTGTTGCATAGAAAAATGCATTTGAAAAGGAATTTAAAAAAACAAGATATGCAAAATAATATAAATATATCTACTTTAGATAATCATGTAATGCCACTCCTGGATTAATTTGTCCATTTCAGGTACTGATTTTAACAAAGTCACAAGAAAAGACAAAAAAAAATAGTGGGTATGCATGTGACATCACATTCAATGAGTCCAGCTTGAATACTACAAAAGAGACAACAACACAACAGCTTTTTGTTATTTTAGATACATCTAAAAATGACAAAAGGCTGTTGTGTGACTGACTGCACAAACAGATTCATGAAGATATCCTTTTAGAGACTGCAGACATTCACAGAGAAAAGAGGGAAATGGAGTTCAGGCAATGAAAGTGGATCTGTGGTTGCCATTTTGTGTCCCTCCAGCCTCCTTAGGAACTTCGTCTTGCACTGATCAATCTGTCTGAGGAATATTTAAGCTTCCTCTACGTTATCCATCAGTCAACAGTATCAAGAATCCTTCAGTATTAGATACATGTCAGGCCAAGCAGGCTTCATCCTCTAATAGTGTGGCCAGAGAGGGGAGATTAACAACACAGCTTACCCCAGTGTGTTTTCAGACATTTCTTTTACACACTGTGTGACATAAACCGACTGCTTTGTTCACGCAGAGTGCTTAAGATATGAAAGCTCAAACATGGGACAAACACAACCAACACATTATCTTATTTCGATGACCCCACATGGAAGAATCTCCTTTGTGTGGGAGGAGAACGTGTCACAGATAAACACCTTAGTGAACACAGTCGGCTCATAGACAAGCTCCTGACAGGGGATTTAGTCCAGGTTGGCCAGGGTTTCACACTGGAGGATAGTGTTACTTTACTTTGTACAGAATTAGTAACACCTCCTTTCACATGGGATAAGAACCTGCACAGCTGCAAAGAGATGGAATCTGGTTGAGAAATTTCTTGTGTGAGACTCCATGGTGAAAGAGCGATTGGAATGTCGAGGCAGAAATGTACAATTCTGGGCTCATCTCTGCCTGTAAACCTCAATAGAGTGAAACAACATGGCACAGTGGAGGACGGCCTCATAGACATGATTGTGTTAACATGTCGTTCTCTGTGTGAGACTAAAGTACCCTAGAAATCTTTAATGTGATACTGAAGACAAATTAAAGTGATGTTCTGCAAGTTATAGTGTTGTGACTATTTCAGGGGTTTTTACACAAATGTGAAGTTGATCTACAGTAGATGACCTAACACCTCACTTTGCAATAGACATGAAAACTGTGTGTAAAAGAGCTCTAAAAACAGAGAACATTGTAAAACCCTGATTTCACCGCAGCAAAGCAAAGCTTTCACAAACTATAGACTGAATGACTGCGTTTTTGTGTTCTGGTCAAACCTGATTTCTCTCTAACAAGTGTAGTTAATTTCATGTGTTTGTCATGAGGTTCCATCATTTTGTGGCATCTGAACACAAAAAATACATTTTGAGAATTTTCATTAAGTTTTGGGAGTATTGAACTTATGTACACCCTTGATGTTCCCAGTCAAAAATGAACGGTCATTAGAGATGCACCTTTTTGGCTTCCATGGCAACCCCCATGGGAATCTATCCCCAAAGGAATTTTTACCCCATTGGAGCCACACCTGTTGGCAATTGTCAAAAACAACCACAACATTGTTTCAATGATATAAACAACTTTCTCACAGCCCTGGTATATGAAGCTATTTTGAGGCCTTGCTCTCAGTTCATTCTGTAGCAGCACGATGGCCAAGTGAACTGAGCTCAGGTCAATGAGGCCTACAGGCCATAAATAGAAAACGGAAGTTCAAAACTTGTAATGTTCACAAGAACTTGAGTTGATAGAAAGATGAAACACAACATTAGATGATAATATATGTATTATTATGGATTTATAATCAGCTAAAGAAACACCAAACTAGTTAACAGGAAATGAACACAACAGGAGGGTTAAATGTAAGTTTAACACACTCTTTGTTTGTAAGCAGCTTTAGCAGCTTTTTGAAATGTAACCTGTAAACCATTTCCCCAGCAATTCTGGCAACACCGCATGCTTGAATAACACGTTTATCAACATTTTAACTTGGGGTTATTCCCTCAATAAATAATTCTGATGGTATTCACACACAGAAGTCACAGAATGGTGATAACATGAATCAGTCACTGTACTTGAAAGTAATAGTTATGTTGTCTGTTAGGTTTCAGTGCTGCATCGGAGGACGAGGATGGAACCGAGCAAATATCTTTGACAGTTCTAACAGTGTCTTTTGTGTCATGTAGGGACATTTGATTCCCAAGCACCTGGGACCTCATCAGCCACAGACCCCTTCCCATCAACAGTGAGGTGTTTTGATGACAAGGTCTTGATGCCTCATTTGCTTTGGTCTCCTGCTGAATTCTTCACCAGGAAATATTTAGTTAAACATAGAGTTATGTGTGGTGCATAAATATACATGGCTTTCACAGGTGGTTGATTTTCACTGCTCTTTATTATCGCACCAAATTTGGATGCAGTTATCCTTCCACTTCTGTATCACACCTTTCATGAAGCCTGTCAACAAGCTGAGCATCTATGATCAACAAATCCTCAATGACTGTCACATTTGTCAAGGAGCTCATTGCATCAATGCCCTCTCTCTCGTCTACAACCTGGACAATATGAAACTGTGGATAACGGTGATAACGGAGATCTGGAAACATCCCAACTTAGCCGTGGAGCTAGCCGGCCGCACCCTCTACCGTGGAGACCGCATAGCAGACTTAGCAGACAGCAAAACAAACAACCAGAGAGCAGTTTTATTGTGGAAGGAGATTTCAGCCGCTTTCACTAAGTTTGGTTGTCTGTCTTCATCTATAACTGTATAATCCATCAGACTGCGCTCCACTCTCGCAGAAGAGTATTAAGAGGTTATCAGTATAGTGATACAACTTTCTCAGGCCATCCTCATCTCATCAGAATCGTCTCCTTCAAGAATTCTGAACAGAAGTTGATTCAAATCCAAATGGCTTAGTGCTACTGTACACTGCAGCGTTATATGGTTGAGCAAAGGCAGGGGGCTGAACTAAAAAGGTTCTTGGCACAACAGAGGAATCATAAGGCCAGTGAATTTCCTCAGTTTAGGGAAAATGGGAAGAAAATGGATTCTATGAACTTCCTGGTTGACATGACATCACACCTAAATGACCTCAATTTATATTTATAAGGCAAAAACATACATGTGTGATTTGGTGGCAGCTGTCCAGTCTTTCCAGAGGAAGTCAGACATTTTCAAAGTGGACCTCAAGGGGACTGAACACATTTTCCAGGAATGAAACAAAGTCAGGGGGAGAGAGATGTTATATATATATATATATATATATATCTATCTATATCTATCTATCTATCTATCTATCTATATATAGATATATATAGATATAGATAGATATAGATAGATATAGATATAGATAGAGATAGAGATAGATATAGATATAGATCTAGATCTAGACATAGATCTAGATCTAGACATAGATCTAGATCTAGACATAGATCTAGATCTAGACATAGATCTAGATCTAGACATAGATCTAGATCTAGATATAGATAGATATAGATAGATATAGATAGAGATAGATAGAGATAGATAGATAGATCTAGATAGATATAGATAGATAGATATAGGTAGATATACATAGATAGATATAGGTAGATATACATAGATAGATAGATAGATCTAGATAGATAGATATAGATATAGATAGATCTAGATAGATAGATATAGATATAGATAGACCTAGATATAGGTAGATAGATAGATAGATCTAGATAGATATAGGTAGATAGATAGATGGATCTAGATAGATATAGGTAGATATACATAGATAGATAGATAGATCTAGATAGATAGATAGATAGATCTAGATAGATAGATAGATATATAAATACTTCAAGTCCTGTGTTTCACTTAAGTAAAAGTACAAATGGATTTAACTCAGACTTCTCAGTACTTAGTGCTAGTACAACCATTGTTATTCTATTCTATTCTATTCTATATAATTAAAATAGAATTTTTCATGACATATTATGTACAATTAGTTAACTGATTATTATATTATAATTTATATATTTTTATATATATATATATATATATATATATATATATATATATATATATATATTATGTATATAAATATATTATATTATATTATTCTACTATAATATTATATTATACTGTTGGGCAGTTCAATCATCATCATATCTTATATTATGATCATATGCTTTGTATATGACAATAAAAAACACATTATTTCCCCTATGTGTAATGGAGGAGAAGCATGAAGTGGTAAAATATAGAATTACTTGAATTCTTAAAAAATGATACTCTAGTACAGTACTAATGTTGGGTACTTAGTTACATCAGTAACTGTTTTTAAATAACTTCATGAGCTATTGTCCTGAATTAGGTAATTATTAACGCGTTACTTAATTCATTCATTTGTTCCTGAAACACTGAGCCTGAGCCCACAGGAGTTGTGTTTTTTTACTGCCTGTGTTCCAACACGGATGTGAGCTCTTCTGATGTTTGAAGGTCAAACAGCAGCCAGCAGTTTTTGGATTTAACAAGAAAGCGCAAATCAGTCTGCAGCGACAAACAACACACACAACGACTGATTTCTTTTAAAGACTGGCAAAAATATAGGACCTTAGTTTCCCAGTGTCCTGATAGGCTACTTTGTTGGTGTGAACGCTTAACACAGCTAAGCACTCACTAATCCGTGGTCGGTCCTTAATCTCCTGCAGACAACACGGTTCTCGCTGCGGATCGTGCCTAAATGGCTCCTTCGCGCGTAGCCGCCTACCATCTTACCCCTGTGTCTGTTTGCGTAAAGGCACCGCGGCTCTAGCTGTACTACCCGTCTCTACCTCTCCTCTCGGTGGGCACTATGATACCTCATTCAGTTTGTGCCATCTAGGGTTATCAGCCACTCCATTGCAGTCTTTCTAGCGCAGAGACTTCACACCGATGGTCGCACCTCTCCATCTTCTGCCTCTCGGACAACTCCTGACACATTGAGAAACAAAAAAACTTTCTGTTGGATTTACTATTTGCACCTTCTTTTTTTTTTAAACTTTCGGTTTGGATGAGCGATTTAGGGCCAAAGGGAAGCAAACAATTAAGGACATTTTGTGTTTCAACCGATAAGAAACTATTCAGCATCTCGCGGAGAAAATAGAAAAACGCCTTTGTCATGAAGCACCGCTCTAAAAACCCGCCTAGAAATATCTAGACAAGCGCACACCCCGGTGAGCTGGTTATTTTTACTTGAAGGGGAAACTACAAATATACTGCGAAGCTCTTGGCTCCAGGCTAAAGCGCAGGTTTCCAGAGCATCTGCGGGTGGAAAAAAAAAATTGTCAAGGCGAGAAGTGCGAGGCTCGGTAGGCTGCTGCTGATGCAGTTCGTCTCCTGGAATTAGTGGGTGCATGCGAAGGGAGCGGCTGGAGCCTCGAACCACAGAAACACAGTATACCGTATGAGCCCGGTGGCGCACAATGGATACTTGTCCGTCTTAGGAGGTAAGAAATAATTATCTGACACACGCAAGACTTCTGACTCTCGTGATCATCCCGCAGATCAGATTACCTGTCAGTATTTTTTAGTGTTTTGCTTTTTCTTCTGCATGTGGTGAATGTTGCAGTCGCACCTTCAGCTGGGTTGTCTGCAAATTCTGAGGCGCTGAACGCGATTTAAATGCAGAATATAGTTTGGGAGCTTCGCAGGGCTCTGGGTTGTATACTGTCTGAATGAGTATATGGTGTGAGGGGCGGCTCACACACAGGTACCCGTAGAAAGTGGAAATCTGTTCAGCTCAGTGGACCTCCGTGCTATTTCTGTATTTTCTGGTATTGTGCATGGAGAAGGTTGCAGCGCTGCACGGAAAGCTGACATTTGAATAGCTGTGCCCAACGCATACTAATCCTGGGTGTGTATGAATGTGCGCGTTTTGTGGGTCAGCCAATGTGTGTGTGTGTGTTTATGAGAGAGAGAGGGGGGGGGGTTAGCCTACTCTTTCCAAAATGTTCCCTTGTGATTACAGTAAGCTACACTAAGACGTTTATTAAAGTCATTTTAAGTTACACGAACGGACTTCTGTGTGCGCGCTTGTATGAGAAGTTTGTGTGTGTGTGTGTGTGTGTGTGTGTGTGTGTGTGCTGATTATTTAAGTCTCTTCACGTCTTGAGAAAATGTTGCGTTGTGCGCATACGTGTGTGTGTGTGTGTCTGGTTTAAGGGATCGATGGCCGTCATGATGCGCCATGGGCAGCAGTGTAACGCCTCCACCCACTGTAATCATCACCCTCTTGTGGATTACAAGTGGTAGCATGGCACTGTCGGGAATAAGGGATGCATGTGAGTGTGGAGGGAGAAAGTGTTGGTCGGTCAGTGGAGGCTGTTCAGCACCGTGGACAGCGCAGGGAAGGATGAAGCTGCAGTGGGAGGCAGGACTCCCACTGCAGGGCATTGATCAACATCTATCAACATCTGAATGGATGGTGTGTTTTTAAAGAACAGTTCACAGATGAGATTCAACTGTTTTGTTTAATTCATGCCTAACTATTTATTGCTATAGTCAACATAATTTATTTCAGTCGTTCTCACGGTCAAAATCTCTAAATTCAATGTGTGGATAGATCAAAAATAGTTAATTTAAAAGTACAATAAAATAGGTAGAAATGTGCCCTTTTTTATTATCCACATTATCAGTTCAGTGCAGGTCTTTAACACAGAGTGAACACAGCATGACTTAGTAGCACATGAGGTATTATCTATTATCATATGCAATAACCTGGTGGCATCAGAAACAAGATGTGAACACAACAGCAACAGATCTTATGTAGTTCAAGTTAACACAAAGCACTAGTAACTTGCTGTTTACACGTTCAGTAATTATGGAGCAACAGTAGGATTTGCTCACAATAATATTGACTCTCTGTAACTGGCTCTATTTTTGGTCTCCACCAACAACTGAAGGAAATATCTGGCTAATTAGCTGCTAATTGCTCCGCCATGTTTATCAGCAAGACCCTGACTGTGTCTGACTGCTGTTTGGTGCTAAGCAGGTAGCATGCAGGGCGTTTTCAGTGGTATCTTAACAAGGACCTGAAACTCGCTATGAAGCTCGCTAAAGCAGAGGAGAGCTGCAGGTTCAGGTCCTGATTCTCTGTAGGTTCATCCCTGCGATAAACCTTTTCACACTGTGGCATCATTGCACACTTTAGCATACAGTCAGGATAGCTCAGTCTTTTTTGCTTCCTTTTTAAATTATTTCTCTTTAAGGTCATACATTTATACTGAAGTACTAAATCACTGGCGTGTCCCTTTAAAATGATTTTTCAGGCAAAATAGATATATTGCAGTACCCGCCTGCTTTAATGTAATAGATGCATAGTGATTTATATTCTGTGATGACATTTTAATGACACAAACAACAGTTGACCAATTTAATGATCTGTTTTTACATAACTTTGAAAGTTTCAAATTCAACTTAAATCTTCACTTTTGTTATCCATTGTCTATACAAAGCAGCCCCGTGACCTATGGTTTCCATGTTGGCTTGTGGTTTCCTATTCCTATTCCTCTTAAATAAACTAATCATGCTATCCTAGCCAGAGAAGAACACGAGCAGGAACTGTTTAAATAATGTTCATTTTGTTTGTATCCATTGTTTTTCCAGTCTTTATTTGCTCACTGCTAAAAGTCACAACAGAACTGTCACCAGTGCTCATCTGATATGTTGGTATCAGTAGCAGTTATTGTCTGTCAATGCTTGATGCCAGAATGACGCTGGAGGGTTAATGCCTTCTGTCGAGATGGCTCAGGAAAATTGATAGCCCTGCGTTGACAGATGAGATAACTTGCAATCGCAGGCAAATGCAATTTACTGGTACGGCAGATGGATGCTGAGGATGCACCGAGAAGTAGGCCAGTCCTACCTTGGGGAGAAGCTTGAAATGCTCAGAAGGCTCCAAGAGAATGCTAGAAAGTTGTTGTTTTGCAAGGGAAATTATGAAAGAGAGGTGGGGGGAATGGGAACGAGAGGACTATTCTATTAAGCCCCACATACACTTTAATAATAGAGAGGGGATCAATTCCCGTCCTCTTCTCGTTCACATAGAATAGAATCGCTTTGATAGAAGTTTGGGATAGAAGTTTAAAACTTAAGAGGGAAATAACTTTGGATTGAGCTTTAAACCCTCTGTGGTTTTTCTGCACAAAGCTAATCTCCGAGAGTGCCGTGTGAAATAGACTCTCCAGAAAACTCTCCCTTATGGTTTTATTCACTCACCTTCAGCAGCAGAGGAAGAAGCTGGGTGCACAGAAATCACAGCAAATAAATAAATAAATAAATCCAAAACTGTAGCTAGCAGGAGACGACGTGCAGACAGTCACATGGGTATACAACCTGTCAAATAATGCATATGCAGTAAGCACTTATAAGGAATGCAAAGCTGCAGGACATTTTCACGCACCTCTTCACCTTAAATTGCCATCAATTAGAAGGAGAGGTTTCCCTAATGAATTTAATCATCACTCCTGTTGTTATTGAGTCAGTCCTGCATTCATGCCTAATGACTACAGCCCAGCTGCTGGAGGATGGCAGCAGACACTTCATGCAGTGTTTAGATGAATCAGCTGGTTGGGTGGGCTTAATTCAGAGTTGTGGCTCTTTACTTTTACGTAAGGATATTCATTGAATTCAACCATATATCCAGGTGCATATATGTGCTTTAATATTTTTTTCTGTCATATTTAGCCTATAAGATATCAACCGACCATGTTTGTTTTCTCCCAGCCGTTATTTTTATCTCACATTTTATCAACAATTCAACCAGCAACATGTGTAGCTCTTCATGCTTTTATTGCATGTTGATACAAGTATCACTATTAAGTAGTCCAGTCAGAGTCAGGTCGGACATTTTCATAGAATCTGGGAGTTACTTACATTTTTTACATGTATTTCACTGATAGATAATACATGTATTAATGTTCTTTGGAACTTCTGAACACATCTAATATGGGTATGTCATTTTTTTGTGTGTTTTATTTTGAAAAGTTGGTTTACCTGCGTTGTGTTCAAACTTTCCATTTCTTGTTTATGTTTTTTTTTTTCCTCACCTTTGAGCTTGTTCAATAGTTTCATCTGTGTCTTGTTATCCCTCCCAGGTGTCTTTTATTCTGTGCATGTTCTTCTCTTTCTTTGCCAGTTCCACTTCGTACCTTGTGCCGCAGTATTTGTCTATGATAAGTTGTCCATTGTAAATAGCTGATAACCTCTTAGGCACCTTATGTTTACATGTAAATATGTATTTATTTATTTATTTCATCTGAGCACCTATGTCACTAAACTGCATTTTGTTGTTGAGTTCTTGTACTGGGCAATGAAAATCTGAAGCTGAATCTAATAAACTTTGATCTAATTGAAACGTTCCATCCTTCCCCAGACTGTTTGCCTTGTTTACCTACCTTGCTCCCTACCTGCGTTTTGGACTGGAGTTTGCATGTTCTCCCCATGTCTGCATGTGTTCCCTCCGGGTTCTCCGGCTTCTTCCCACCACCAAAAACATGCAGTAGAGGTGAATTGGTGTCTCTAAGTTGCCCGTAGGTGTAAATGTGAGGGTGAATGGTTGTTGTGTCGGACCTGTGATGAACTGCCGACTTGACCAGGGTGTATCCCCACCTCTCACCCAAAGTCATCTGGGGTATGGCCCAGCTTGTGAAGTCATAAGCATGCCAACAGTGTTTTTGTAATTCATTTCAGAGCCAGACAGACAGGAGTTCCACACTGCAGGTCTTAGTAAGTACATAAACAACACCAGGATGTAAATACTCTCTTGGAGTTAAAGGTCCAGCATTTCAAAGGAGTAGTATAAAAATATATTTGAAATTCCATATGTTTTCACAACTTTTCATGGTACTAGCGGTCTGTGAAACGCCTACTGTACGTAGAGCTAGTTCATTGTGAGTGGGAGTTAGCTTTATACTACAGGAGTCAGCTTTAGCACGGCTTCCCTTCTCGATGCACACTGTAAGTAATTTAAATGTCCATAAATCCTTTCTCTGGAATAGTGGATGGTGTACAGTTTAATTTACAGTACAATTGAAATGCAATAAACCATGTTAATATCATCACCTTATAATGAATTAAATGTTTTTTGCAATTGTATGAGTTCAGGCTATAGATTACAAAAACCTCTTGTAATTTAAAACTTCATATTTATGAGACTAAGCCCCCAAAGGTGAACGATGGAACATTCATGAGGACAGAAATGGAGAGCACACTCCAAGAAGAGGTTTTGGTTGGTGTTAGTCCACCTGCCTGCTGTGACCTTGCGGCCACGCGGCTCCTGCTACGCTGAGATGTGGCTTGTCCAGGAAGTCTCAGCAGGAAGCATTTGACTCCAGAATATATCAAAGTGAGCTTGCAAACTCTGAAGGCAGAGCCATTGTGGAGCTTTAGAGAGAACCTCTGGGAGCTTACATAGGCTCCCTTCCTTTGTGAAACACTAGTCGGAACATTAAGATGTCACTGCTGTCTGAGCAATATGACCATGGGGACACAGACATGCAGCAGCAGCCACGGATGTGAAACTTCAGAACACTTCAAGTCAGGGGGAAGATGGTTTCTGGTGCAATAATTTAGGCACCAGTAGGGCGACAGTGTGTCTGCATGTCTTAACTCTGAGCACTCTAAATACATCAGGAAAAATAATACTGTGAGTCAGATTGCAGAAACTAAATGCTTAATTCCTCCGTCTGTGTTTCATATTTGTGATTTTCTTTGGTGGCCCGTGTGCACTGAGAGCTGACATTCTAATTTTGCTGTCACCCCTTTTTCCTTTCCCGCATGAATTCACTGTTGTTGTTGTTGTTGTTGTTGCACTTTTGAATACATTCATCATAGTCAGCAGCTCCAGCCTACTCAAGCTGCCGTTTTCAACAAACCTTTACATTTTAAAAGCCTCCGAGTTCTAGCGGAGCGTTCAGTGCACCTGAGGGCAGTCGTGTGAAGTCCAGTGTCACACACGACAAAAATATACTTAATAGGGGGGATATGGCAACTTGATGTGACTCATATAATAAATGCTCAGTGACCAAGACTATTTTATTTACAGAAATGGTGAATTTTGTCTGAGCTAACATATAAGATGTTGGATATTGATTTCCTGAAACTGATAAACTGTTTTCTGTAATGTTAGATAGATTAAATAAGGATGGTAGAGTTACTCCCACAATGCCTTTCACCCTGTGGCTCCGATCATTCAGCCTAGTTGACTGTGATCTTGGCTTCCCGTCAATAAACTTGTGGTGTAATGTACCCTCGGTCTGTTACAGTAATTCACAGCTCACAGGCTCTGTGGTTTTACAGCCTCTCACGAGAAAAGTGACATGTCATCATGTCAGTGTCTGGAAACATGCTAACTAGCTGTTAGCCCTGATACAGAGGACAGTTTTTGATATGAAAATGTGGTGGTTTCTGCAGCTAATGTCCTCCACTTTTCGGATTTCTCATCCACATTGGGGTAAAGGTTAGTTTTTTAATACCGACCTGAACCACACCCAGTCTGAGGAGAGGTAACTTTGTGGCCTGGGGTAGGAGGAGTTGATTTTTTTTATTTTTTTGTACACAGAGTCACTTTTCCTCAGTGTTGTCGCCATGTCCATTTAGATGACTGCACAAAGGCCAATGTCCATTTTCTCAGACAGTCCTGACACAAAAGTTAACAAGCGCTCTAAGAGACCATAAACCTCCACCTAGGCTGAGCATTCCCTCCAAAAGGGTTCCTTCTCCCCGCAAGTTCTATTCCTATTTATATATGCAACACCTGCGTGTAGATTATTTCACCATGAAAAGACCCTCGAGCTTGGAATGCGTCCAAAATGTTCTCGTAGGGAAACTGACTGCTCCATAAGAGTCAACATTTCCTGTTCAGCTCGGCGGATTGTTCCCAGAATGTACTCACATGTTCCCATCCCCGCTGCCTTTCTCCGATCAAATTTCATGCAAATCTGTTTTTAACATTTTGAGAAAAATGGCTGCCCTCCGGCTTCTCATAATCTGGAATACATCCCTTTACTCGAATCTGCTCCACAATGTAATCATTCTGTTTTTGGGAAAATGCCAACTCTTCCACCTTGTTTGATAGAAAATGTGACAAATCTGAACCTTCTATCAAAGTTCCAACAGAATCCTTCAGGTAGTTTATATGTAAGAAAGTAAAAAAACAAACACAATTTCTCAATATTAAAGAAAGTCTAGTAGTATTTTTTTTGTAATGCTGACAAACAAACAAACAGATAAACAAACTGAACCGACCATATTTAAATACAAGCATTTTTTCCTTTCTAGGCCTAAAATGGAGGCGTGAAATAAAAAATAAAAAAAAGATTTGATTTTCATTTTCTGTTTTGAATAATAAAAAATAAAATAAATAGGAAACAGAAATGAAAAAATGTCTGGCTGCAAAACAAGAGCGCCAAATGCTAATGTAGGATTGCCTTTGGTGGTCCGGTTCAGACTTCGTGCCCAGGGTACTTCAATTTTTGATATCGGTTTCTTAAACGAAAATCGAGTGACCAAAAGATACACGGATTGGAGGAGGTATACATTCAAACATGTTCTACAATCACACAAAGAGTTGTGTAAGTCATCTCCTTCTTAATTAGGCAGCAGACCAAACAGTGACACTCTCCTGATGCACTCTTTACATCACTGCAGCCAAATGAGAACGTAAAGCTGGGTATTCAGCTGGTGAGTTCATTCTTGACCTTGTGAGTCAAACATGCCTTTGGGTTGCAAGAAACTAGGGTTGCCATTAATATACATCAGACTACAGTGCAAATATGTGTGTAATCTATGTGTAGGAGACACTATACAGTTCCATTACTCAGCACACTGCAGTCATTTATCACACAAACACACATTTAAAGACATAGCCACTATTTTAAAGGCTTGCAATAACATGGCTTCTGCAGGACCACACATGTTGGAGGGTAATCTTCACTCTTTGACGTCTATGAAAGAATACAGCCATCACTGTAATTCACTGAGTGTATGACAGCAGCTCCGTTAGGTCTGTTCCTCTTCCTCGCTCATGTACGAAGGGCCCAAAGCTCAGCAACAAAAACTGGTCAGAGATCTAAAATAGAGAGCTGCTCGTGCCGGTGGTCGGTGATAACATTCAGGCTCTGCTGGGGATGTCGCAGCTGTGAAGAAACTGTAATTTAGAGAGTGGTCGGGAAAGCTTATCTTCCTGGGCCTCTGAGCAAAATAAAGAAATGGTGAGGGGAAAGTACAATGAGTCACTGTAGATGGTAAACAGGAGT
Organism: Chaunax sp. Z400; assembly: GCA_037577475.1. NCBI lineage: Eukaryota > Metazoa > Chordata > Actinopteri > Lophiiformes > Chaunacidae > Chaunax > Chaunax sp. Z400. The sequence goes on from CM075194.1 coordinate 20,883,313, forward strand.
AAAAACACTGTCTGGATAAGGTTCTATGGTCCCATGTATTATTATGCGTGAAACTTAATGTTATGACAGCGAGAGTCACCTAAATTTGGTCCAGACGGTCAATTGCCAATAGACATTGGAGACTGTCGTTATCCTGCCTCAGGGACTATCGCAGCAGGAAATGAAAAGGCTACACAAGAAATTATAGATTCTGAGTGTGTTGCTATGACAAAGCTGATCGTCTCACTGGATTCTGAATACCCAAATTGTGCAGTAAAAGCAATATTCTGTTCATATTAACATCCTGGTGGACTTTTCTCACTTTCCAAATCCTCATGAAACCCCATTTGACATATGCTACCCCATTAACTTCAGCTGGAAGGTATGTATTTATGTGGCCCTTTTCGCTAGAATTCTCCAAAGATATTAGCATGTTTTGGAGCAGCATTGCTCGCACCATCAACACGTAAAATTCACATGGGTTTAACTGTAAGTGCTCATTATAATTGGCTTTCACGATTTCAGTTTCAGAGTCATTCATGCTCTGTTATAAATTGCAGTCATTAGGCAGAAAGCGTCCCAATTCTGCTTTAAAGTTGAAGTTCCCCCTCAGCATCGTCTTTGATAAATTGATACCAGGACTTTTAATCTCGCTGTGCTCCTTTGGGGTCCTCCCCGATGATTGCTCTGGTGATGGGCTCTTTGCAAAAACGCTGTCCTTGTCTCATGGCAGCAAGTGTGCATCTCTTAGTCAGCACAAGTCCTCGGTATGCACACAATGTTCCCTCAGTGCTGCTTCTGAACGTCAACCTTTTCTTTCGCTTGTTTATTAGGCATTCAGTTGAGAGAAGAACAGAGGATTAGACTTTAAAAGGGTTTTCACTCTGTAGTTGTTAAAGCACACACACAGCAATGCAGCTAGAGCAGACTACAGTTGGATGCACTTCTGTCCTTGACGAAGTAAACATTGTCAAAAGAACCAATGAGCAACTTTGCTGCACGAGAACAACATGTTAGACTGATTGCTCATATGTCTAACTCCTTTTCTAAATCCCATAATTCTTGTAGCCACAGTAGCAGATGGCACCGTTGGTCGGCCGGTCCGTCATTTAGTCGAGAGTGAAGTAGATGGCACTCAGTGGAGCCAAGGTCCAACAATCCTACACATGTCTATTTAGCGTGCCTGGCACATGCACCATTCCTGTGTGTACAGTACTCCTGCTGACAGACTAACCAGCCAATCAATGAACACGGTTCAGAATGGAACCTTCTTAGAAGAGGCAATATTTAGTGGCTGCCACGTTTCTCCATGTTTTACAATGAGTTTGACCTTAATGGTCATTAGAGTATCAGTTGTATTAAATTGACTCGTATCTAATGATATTTTCTATTCTCTCTTCGCATAATGACCTTTTTGACTGAGCCATCCGTGCTCAAAATTATGTAACACTACCAAGAACATCTTCCAGCCCTTTTGTGCTCATGATGGATCTTGTTAATACTTTGACCCTGAATTTCCCTGTGAATGTCTGTCTGGTCATTTTGTGTCCGGCACAATGCACGCCAGTGGGAGTCTCATTTGAATCAGACTGCCACTGTGTCCCAAATCCATCCTGGATTCTAAGAGGAGTAGTATTTCGTATTTAGTGTGATTGTATCGGATATGTAAGAAAAGAAAAGAAAGAATATTTGCAGCAGACTGTGTGTATTAGATATGATTGATTTTTGACCGTGCTTTTGATGGACACTATTCTACCACAATGCAATGCACAAAACGACTGGAGGAGCTGCTCAGAGCTGAAAAAAACAATTATATTGTAGGAAGCCATCATAAAACGGCTCTGGATTTTTTTTTTTGAAAACAAACCCAAAAAAGTGTTAAATCTTGAGAAAGATTTTTTGAATAGGTGAGTGATGTTGATCCTGTCCACGTCTGTCTGGCTGCTATTCAGGAATGGTCACTTAATTTTCCCCATCTAGATCCAGACAGTCCTCCTCATTGGTCAGAAACAAATTTGTTCCAGATGTTAATCCCTGTACCAGCCCCCTTACCACCAATCAAACCCTACTCAATAAACCTTGGTGTAACCTTTGACCAAAGCCCAACTTTATCAACAGATGTATACCGTCCTGCTTCCAACAACTTAGTCCCTTGCAAAAAACAAACCTCTTGTACTATTAATCCATATGCTGACTTTTTTCTAAACTTGATTAGTATAATGCCCCCTTCCCATCTCAACCAAACAGACATATCCCACTTACAACTTCTTGTAGATCCCACATCAGTCCTTGCATGCCTTCAAGTCTTTCCAAAAAGTACAGACTTGACTTTAACATACTTCTCATATACCAACAAGGCCCTGCTTGGTCTCTCTGCTTTCAAATCTCTTCAGCCTTATTCTACTTATAGACCACTCACATCAACAGACCAAGGTCTTATCAAACCACCACACACATTTAAACCTTTATAAGCAGTTCACAAAACCAAGGGTGGCTGTGCTTTTGCAGTTAAGGCTCCATCCCTCTGGATCTGTCTCCCCTCCTTAGTTAGATCTCCTGAGTCTGTAAACACCTTAAAACAACTTCTTAAAACACATTTTGTCCTTTCATCTGTAATTTAATTGAGTGTAATGTATATTATATATTTCCATGCTGCTTGTTTTTCCTGTGAAGCACTTTTTTGGTTTTAAAAGGTCACTTTTTATATATAGTTGTACTAACCTACCTACTTTTGATTTGATTTGGTTGGCAGAAAAATTGCAAAATCACTGTTTGATGGACATTTAAATTACATGTAATTATATTTCTTTTATAAAGAATATATTATTTGTGTGTGCCAACAGCTAAAACACTTCATTATGGTGATTGCTATGTAGTGCAAACTGTATATAATTAGTGCATAGCATGGATTTTAGACACAGCTAATGCCTTGGTCTTAGAAGTTGTACCAAGGATAGAAATCTTAAGAAATTAGCATAACATCTTCTCTACAGATCACTCAGTGAGCGTAGACAATAATCACATGATCACAATTGAAATGCATAAAGATCCTTGCTGTGCTGAGCCTTTGGTTTATGCAGTATGTTAATTATTGTTTTGCCTTGGTAAATTATGTTTCTTTGGCATTATTTTCTGACGGTCTGTGATCCCAGTCAGATATTAGTCCATGTTGTTGTGATAGTGTGAAAGCAGTCATTTAGTTGGCATCCTTGCAACTGAGATGTTTTGCACTGCATGGTTCGTGTTCCACATGATTACATGAAGTGGTTTAATTGTGCCATAATTAGTTATAATAAGCGACTGGCAGGCCTATCCGGGGATGCAGGGAAAAAAGCCAAAAATAGAAAAATTAGGTGAGAGCTAAAAATGTAGCTCCTTCTACCTCTGATGATCGTCTTGTACATCTGCAGTAGATTGCTACACCAACACTGTACAGGAAAAAAAAAAAATCAACCCACTGCAAAAATAAATCACTGCCGGAGCTGAATGTGTGGAAGTGAATTCCCACTGTATTCCTGTTAATCCCATTTGACGAACCAACAGACTTGATCTGTCTATGCCAGTATGCATGCTGTGCACTGATGGCTGTGGATTGTTATTGAGAATGGAGACATTGAGTTTAGCTCCCAATAGGCGATCTGTGCCAGAAGAAAAAAAATAAAACAATGCCTTAGTATTATGATTTTCCTTTTGCTGGGGAAGTGAACACAGAAAAAAAAAAAGCTACACAACCTGAGGCGTTGAGCCCATATAATCCTACAGCAGACCATCCTTTAGATGTCAACAGTGGCAACAAAGCCTCAATTTGTTGCTGGGTTGAAGTGGGTCCTGAATAGAGGCACAACGAGACCTACAGGACCTTTCACACACTGATGGAGAAAACAATATATAATACATTTTGTATGACAAATAGTCACCTTTTGAACATCTGGGCTTCTTTTAATGGAACAGTTAAACAGTGTTCAGATTTGACCATTATTTACGCAGTGACATATCACTACAGAGAGTCAACATCTGAGATCCTTGCTCTAATGCAAAATGCTCATCAGTGTTGTCTTTTATAGTACCTCTTAACGGTCACCTCTCAGTTTGACTGCACTGAGAATTCACCATCACTTTCTGTATTAAAGGTGCCAATGACCCAGTTTTATTCAAATATCTTTCCTTTGTGTGAGAATGAGAGTTCCTCATAGGCTTTAATCTGAGCCCAAAACTGAGCCTGATCCCATGTCTTTAAGGCTGAACTGAAACTGACTGCCAGATTTGCTGCTGACAAACCTGACCCAAGACCTACTGTATATTTGTATCAGTTCAGTTTCTTTGTCTGTGTCTGTTAGTAGGATTATACAAAAACTACTGGATGTACAGTACCAGTCAATAGTTTGGACACAGTTACCCATCCACTTGAATGGGAAACTGTGTCCAAATTTTTGACTGGTAGTGTATTTTCATGAAAGGTAGTGGGAGGGTTGAGCATATGTTAGGGAATAATCTAATAATTGTTTTGTGGAATGGATCTGAATAGAGGGGCAGATCTAGGAATTTTCTTTACACTTTTTTTTACATCGTTAGAACCTGTAGGGTAGCCATTTTGATGGCACACATGTCTTGACTTGCCTTGGCAGAGGTATGCGCTGTACTGAGTACCTTTCTAGTGTTATAATATTTCATTCCTTGCTAAAGTAGTTGACTAGTTGTGAAGTTTCACTGCCCAAGCTTCTGCTACCAGTGATGTGAATGTGAGTGTGAGTGAGTCTTAACACCCACACACAACCGAGCAGATACAGGTATGAGAGAAAATCCTCACTGGCTGACCTGGAAAAATATGTGCAACCACCGTAACTCAACTCGACCCGAAAACCGCAATCTTTATGTACTAACACAACTGTAAGGACTGAGGACTAAAATAAGACTGAGCTTGGCAGCAAAGTGCTGATCCTGCAGCTCTTTTCTCTTTCTGGTGCAAAACTAGTGACAATTTGTTTATGTCCCAAGCAGTACAAAGTGAAGACCCAGGTGCAGACATGAGACACAGAGATAGTGAATGGACAGTTCAGAAATTAAATGGTAAAATAAATCCAGTAAATCAGCAAACAGTATCCACAGGGTGAGCCAACACAGGTTTGGTACAAGTATAATCTGAAAGGTTCCAAGCAATAAAGTCCACATCAGAAGGTGAAGGTTATCTAAACAAACAAAAAAAATAGGCAATAATCTAAACAAACAAACAAACAAAAAACAGAACCACGACATCATTAAAGACTGGAACTAAACACAGAACCATGACATCATTAAAGACTGGAGCTAAACTCAGAACCACGACATCATTAAGGACTCAAACTAAACTCAGAACCATGACATCATTAAAGACTTGAACTAAACTCAGAACCACGACATCATTAAGGACTTGAACTAATCTCAGAACCACGATATCATTAAAGACTGGAGCTAAACTCAGAACCATGACATCATTAAAGACTTGAGCTAAACTCAGAACCACCACATCATTAAAGACTTGAACTAAACACAGAACCATGACATCATTAAAGACTTCAACTAAACTCAGAACCATGACATCATTAAAGACTTCAACTAAACTCAGAACCATGACATCATTAAAGACTTGAACTAAACACAGAACCATGACATCATTAAAGACTTGAACTAAACACAGAACCATGACATCATTAAAGACTTGAACTAAACACAGAACCATGACATCATTAAAGACTTGAACTAAACACAGAACCATGACATCATTAAAGACTTGAACTAAACACAAAACCATGACATCATTAAAGACTTGAACTAAACTCAGAACCACTACATCATTAAAGACTTGAACTAAACACAGAACCATGACATCGTTAAAGACTTGAGCTAAACACAGAACCATGACATCATTAAAGACTTGAACTAAACACAGAACCATGACATCATTAAAGACTTGAACTAAACACAGAACCATGACATCATTAAAGACTTGAACTAAACTCTGAACCACCACATCATTAAAGACTTGAACTAAACACAGAACCATGACATCGTTAAAGACTTGAACTAAACACAGAACCATGACATCATTAAAGACTTGAACTAAACTCAGAACCACAACATCATTAAAGACTTGAACTAAACACAGAACCATGACATCATTAAAGACTTGAACTAAACACAGAACCATGACATCATTAAAGACTTCAACTAAACTCAGAACCATGACATCATTAAGGACTTGAACTAAACTCAGAACCATGACATCATTAAAGACTTCAACTAAACTCAGAACCATGACATCATTAAGGACTTGAATTAAACTCAGAACCATGACATCATTAAAGACTTGAACTGAACACAGAACCACCACATCATTAAAGACAAACTAAACACAGAACCATGACATCATTAAAGACTTGAACTAAACACAGAACCACCACATCATTAAAGACTTGAACTAAACTCAGAACCATGACATCATTAAAGACTTGAACTAAACACAGAACCATGACATCATTAAAGACTTGAACTAAACACAGAACCATGACATCATTAAAGACTTGAACTAAACACAGAACCATGACATCATTAAAGACTTGAACTAAACACAGAACCATGACATCATTAAAGATTGTTAATAGCTCACTTGGAATGCCACTGATTATATTTTCTTGTAAGCTGACCTGAATCCAGTTATATTAAATGTCATTTAATAGTAAGTGAAAACAAAAGTGCGGGCATCTCTCCTACACATTCCCAAGTCTTATTTTGGTTCTGCTGCATTTACCTAGAAGAGGTCCTGGTATTGTGCATGCTGGTTTACTGTCATTGTTACTGGGACACCTAATGGAACTGAGCCATTGTTCCGGCTGTGAGAAGTCAAGATGTCATTGCTCAGGTTAACTCATCCCTCACCATCAGTTGTGACCCTCATGTTGCATGTCTCTATATTAGTCAGAAATGCAGATGAACATTCCTCTACCCCTTCTATACCTTTCCTCCACTCTAATTCCCCCTTGGTGAATACATATAGGAAGGAGAACTAAGGGATCTCTCAGGGGCGTCATAACTTGCACTGTAAATGTCAAAATATTTCGCAGTAATTTCCGAGGATTTTCTTCCCTGTTTGGAATCCCTACTTTTTAATGTTTATGCTAATGTATTTCAATTATTTAGCATCTGTTTGAGAAACCACTAGAGACCTAGGGAAAGTATGCTGGGTTGAAATGATAGAGCACATGTTTGCTTTGCTGGTTTGCTCCTAATCCTGAGGATTTGGGTTGGACATGGTAGTACTGTAGATGAGAACTATGAGATTATTATGACTAAGACAGTCTAGTCATTGTGTGAAAATGATTGTACAGTAGGTATGTGTATGTGTGGGGCGTCCATCGCACTGCTCATATGGAATAAGTGTGCCATCATACTGCCCATGATCCATTTGTTGTGATTTTCTTTAAACAGCCTTGAGCTCTGTGTAGCATTGAGCTAACCCTATGAACATACCAGCGGATAACCAGTGAACAACGCCCTCCCGGACCTGAGCTGAACTCTGCTTTGTCCGCATGATTCAGTCTCACTGAACGCCAAATCATCCCAGGAACTTTTGCTCCATTCTTCTGCTTGAGCAAATTGCCTCTCATCTCACTAGCAACAATAGCTGTTGACCTAGACTGAGCGTAGTGGCAAAACAAAAAAGTGTGTCACTCAATGTTCCTCCCCCATCTGCATCTCTCATGTCACTTCATGTGCTGTCTCCCTGTAGCATCAGCCACACCTTTCAAACAAGGCACCCACTGATGTTAGTCAAGCACCGATCCTCGCCTGACTCATCTTTCATCCACCACCAATGCTAAAGAGGCCATGTGCATTTGTCACCAGGTCGAAGCTGTCTGAGACGCAGGAGCCAGTGATGAAGGAGTAGAAGCAAAAAAAAATGAGATACTGGCTGATCAATTAAAGTTTCTCTCTAGTGATGCTGGCAGCAGCATTTTTTTTTGCATTTTGAAACAGACACTGCAAGAAGATTAGGGATTCAATGAGGGAGGAGAAAGTTACAAAATGCATCCCTGGCATTTGAAGAAGTACTCAGACCTTAAAGATAAACGTACATACTACTAATCGGTTCATCAGTCATGATCAGTACTCCTCAGGCTGTACGCGCAGGAGTGTATACAGTTTTCTCTCTTTGGAGGAGTTTTTTCATGTCTAAAAAAAATAGTACTGATGATGTCATCAGGGTTCTTTATCTCAGCTTTTGATTGAAGACTTTTCAGTTTGAAAGAACAACCCTTTACCAATCTGGAAACAGGTGTATTTACTGCTTTTGCCTTGACTGAAGTTTGAAGTCTCTGTGCTCCTCTTCCTACCACAGAACCTATGTCAGTACAGACACACCCTGGAGTGCACTCATATTACTCATCTTTTACACAAGGGGTTTTGAATAAAAAGGGATTTTCTCTGTTTTTACTGACACATTTGTTATTCATGAACTTATTGTATTTTTTGTAGAATTGTTATTTATTTACATGTGTTATGTATGAAGTGTCTTTTCATGGCTGCAGCGTGGGTGAAGAGCGTCTTGGAAATTTTATATATTTATATGCATATCTAGGCATTGTATCCCACTCCAAATATATTTTTGTATGCACAGTATGTCATTATTGCAAATGAGCCACTTTTCCACAGTTTGCATGAATGTGTATTTGACAAGTGGTTCTTAGCATTCATTGGTGTGTTTTCTGAGGCTAAATAGTTATCTTACAGACACACACACACACACACACACACACACACACACACACACTCACCCCATTCAGGCCTTATCCCCAGTCTACTCTGAAAGATTCCACTTGAAGATTTCTCTGCTTTTCTGGTAGTCAATCATCTTATCTGTAAAAAAGTGCCAATCATCTTTCTCACTGAAACAGTCAATTTGGTCCCCTGTCCATCAGCCAGTAGCGCCGTGCTCAAGGTGTACATGCTAGCTGGCAGCTGATGGGGAATATGGATGTTGTAACCAACAGTCATTTCCAGTGTAGCTCTCTACTAATGGAACCCTTAGTAGCTGCTCAAGTTTCTTCCTGTTCCTTTTAAAAAGGGAACTCTTAGTGTTAAACAAGCCACGTGTTTGCAAAGAGACACGGTTTCCTGACACACAAGATGTTTCTCACAAATCCAGCCGCCTTGCACAGTAAGTTCCGTGGTTGTTTAGGTGTTCAGGCGTGGGATCTTAGACTCATTAGGAGGTGGCGGTACTCCATAAGGAGCAAAAACCTGGTTAGTACTCAGTGCCCATTTCAACCACTGCTTTACTACAAAGTTGCTGATACAATCTGGAAGTGTGGACCTTGAAGGATGTAGGCATTTAATAGGAAGGGGGCTAATTTGTTGTGATGGGAAATGTGCATTCCAGCATTTTTAAAGAGTGACCAATAATCAGGAAGTCTTGGCCCCTAGTGCTTTCATTTAGGACATTCTTTTTTGAATCGGTCTCATGTGAGTACCCCAATTCTACTTAAGCACTAAATCAGTGCAGTGCGCCTATTAAGGGCCTGGAAATCAATGAGCTACATGCATCAATCAGTAAATCTGTGCAATTTTTTTTTTCTCCCAAGATCTCCTCACTAGTTTGAACTGGGTGGAGCTGATGTTACATAAGTGCATGCAGTGATTTATCAGTTTTTGTGTCAGAACCTGACGACAGCCGCTGGATGGTTGCTTACTAATTTCAAATCTGGAAAATCTGTTGGCAATCAATTCAGATCCAATGACATCCAAAGAGTCCTGATGAGGTTTTGAGTGTTAAACTCGTCATAAAAAACTACCTAAAGGAGTATTTATCTTCTTTCATTGATCCTCCTTTTTTCCCCCGCAACTGTTAATATTGTTTAGACTGACAGACATTCAGTGGCAGTGCTAAGTCCCCAGTTGGTTTCTGTAAATTTGTAACTATTAATTATTTTTAACTACACTAGTTGTCACTATTGGAATGCATTGTATCTGTGACACCAAAAACGATACATAATATGCTTTAATATAAATAGTAATAGTAATATATTGCTAATAATATAATAATAAAGCTAATAATAGCTTTTTTATGGATATATTTACACATAGGATGTTCAGTGGTTTAATATTGTGATGTATAAACTAATTTTAATCCTCAAACAACTAGTAACTAGAGCTTCCTGAAATCTATCATTTTTACAAGAATATAATGATTATGCACAAGTGAAGTACATGTACTTAGATACAGTACATGTACTCTATACCTATATGTGTCTGCATCATATTTGTGGCAACAGGTTCACTACGGGAGAATATTACAGCCTATCTCACTATTATGGGATGTTTCAATAGGCAGATAAAGTCATAAGGAGAACCTCTATTGGTGTGTTTCTGAAGCCACAACAGACTCAGACAGGATCATGGATGACGGGGACGCGGTTGTTAGATTGCTTGTAATAAAGCAGCAATCGTACTTTCATGGCTGAGGCACAGACAGCCCTCGCCTCATCCTCCATGTCTCTCGCCCCTGACAAGATTGCAAAGAGAGCTGTTACCGACTAATAAATATCACAGAGCGCCAGCTCTTCCTAGACCGGGCCACAAAGACACACAGCATCTTTTGTACCCGCGCCTCAATTGATAACTGTGGTAGGTTGGCTTCTAACAAGACTGATGTTCAGCCATCTCAATGGCCCCATTCTTTCTCTGACTCTCCCCCATTGGCTGCTTTGACATCATTTAACGTGCTTAATACCCCTGGCATTTGTGAATGCTTAGATTGACCTTTTACATTTGGTTTCGAGTATTTAATTATATTGATTCAGTAGCAGAAAATGTTTGTTGAGGTGGGAAAATAAAATGGAATTTAAAGTCTACTATATGAGCAGCAGGTGATGCGTTTACACCCCTGGAACAGGGAAGAAGCATGTTACACATTAAAGAAAAAATGAATGTGACACTATTATGATTCTATTATTCTATCTTTACGTACCTGTGAGCACCGTAGAATCAGCTGACAGATGTTACATCATCAGGCAAGTATAGATCCTTTCAATTAGTCCGAGGTGCTTGAATAAGCGTCACCTCAGGGTGATCATTTAAAGAGAGAAGAAACAAGGCTGGGGTGTTCTGTCTCCGATAATGACTTTTGTCAATGTCAGCCAAGCACGTGCAATACAAAGACACTGACACAAAGCGGTCAGCCATCTTTCATTTTATACCTGAGCTTCTCCTACTGAGACAGATCAGAATATCTTCAGTGAAGAATGGTGGGCTGGTCAGGTGGGTTGATGCTAACCCAACATATAAGATTAGGATCAGTAGGTCTAAGCAAACAGAATGATTTGGGGAGCTGAGGGGCGGACAATAGGTGTGAATCACACCAGTAGTTACAGGAATTTATCTGGTCAGAGCTGTTGTTAAGGTGTCAGAGGGCCTAGAGTTTATAAGGGCAGCACAGCTTGGAGCTTATTTAAAACTATTGGTACAAGTGAAACCACACTTTCTGAGATTTAATCGCGTTTGAAGTCGAATTCCTACCATACTCAAGTAAAACCAAGCTGGATTTTTAAATTGAATGTCATATTGATCACTTTCTGTGCTTTCATACAAGGAATGCAGTCTATCTGACCGGTCGGTGAATCATTTCAGCAGCCATGAATCTTCACAAGGATACATTCCGTTCGCCCAGACACTTGTGCAAATGTTTTTTTTTCAGACCATTTATTTCATGGAGGCAGGGAATGCATGTGTCAGTTTCTATTTCAAGCTGGAAACAAGGTGGCTGTAATGGCTGCGATAATGGCGTTGTTAAAAAAAAAATAAAGCAGTTTTTCTCTCATTCAGATGAACGACTTGAGCGGTGCTAGTGGAACAAATAGAAGCCATAGATCTGCTGAGGAGTCACATTATGATTACAAGTCAAATGAGGTTTCACACTGGCAGAATGAGCTCAATTACCTGCATTAATGGAACTTAGTGGTGACTGTGGAAATGGGAAGGAGAAGGATTAAACATTGTGTTTGGCAGGTGCGTCCAAAACATGGATCACTTGGTCCTGTTTGGGGAAATGAGGAGGGGTAAAAAAGGAAAAAAAAAAAGCATTTACAACAAAAAACTGTTTGTGTATGTATCATTTCATGTGCTGTCATCTTTGAGTTAGCTTCTCCTTTTATGGGCAGGTTAGAAGTGCTTAAAATCAAGGCTATGAAGCTCATCATTAATTCTTTATATCTCAACTAAAGTGATTAAGTTATGCAGACATAACTTCATTAAGTGGGTCTAATGTCAGTAAACAGGGCCACATTGCATTTTTATGAGAGCTACCTGACCGTGTCTGAAGTAGGGGCAAACAATTCAGCCTTGGTTATTATGGAACTGCTGCTCTCAACAAAAAATGTAATGTTGGTTTAAGTGCTTCCAATTAAGATAAACTTAAACAGCATATTTTCTCACAGCAGGCACACTTGTGCCATGTCAAGGTGACTCAGCACAACACCCAACATCAAGTCAAGTCAGTTTGATTTATATAGCCCCAAATCACAACTAAAGTTATATCAAGGCCTGCTTTCCAAGAAGAGCATGTCTAGACCGACTCTATTCTAAAGAGACCCAACAATCCCCCGTGAGCAAGAACATGGAGACAACGGTGAGGACAAACTGCCTTTTAAAAAGCAGAAACCTCGAGCGGATCCACGACTCAAGGTGGGCGGAGCCTCTGCTTTGACCGATTAGGGTGAGTAGAGAGAGAGAGTAAGATGGGGAGTGAGAGAGAGGGAGTGAGGAACAGGAACCACATGTACAGCCACAATAACAATAACAGCTATTATAATAGAAAGATGACAATTTGTAGTATTTATAATAACGATTACAATAACAACACTGATGATAATAAAGATGATAACAATGATGAGGATAATAATAATAATGATGACATCAGTGGGTGACATCAGTTTTATGGATAATGAGCTCAACTTTTCACATGTAAGAGAGAGCATGCTGTTTCTTCTTGAGGAGGTTTAAGAGTCTGGCTCTAAACACAGATTAGTGTCGCTTTGTTTTGTCCTGTTGGTCCAGCTGTGCTGTGACAACATGAAAGATGACTAACAGATGACAATCATTCACTTCAGTCTGAAACAGTTCTGTCAACCATTTCTTTTCATGTCTGAAAAATATAATTCAATTTCATTATTTGGTCCAATGAAGGTCTTTGCCTAAATTAACACAGTCTCGTTATATCTTTCATGTCCTACAGACATGAAATTCTCTGATTAGCTGCATCACCTCAGCTCTCCTTATGCTTTCACTTCTGCCACATGTGATACTCAGTGCACCGTTTATCTGATACACGTGACCCCACTCCTGCATTCACTATTCACCACATGGACAAATGGTAGAATCTCAGGAGTCTGACTCCAAGGTCATTACAAGAGCTCTGGTGATCCCAACATATTCTTTATGCTTTGCCTTATTTAGGTATTAATGGTCCATATTGGTTGGAGGGTGATGCATTTGTGTATACTTTAAAAGAGATAAATAATAAAGTACAGGAGGGTCATGCACTTTCAAAAAATCTAAATATAACATTCCATAACCAGTCCATAACCATTCCATAACCAGTTCATAACCAGTCCTCACCACCCCCGGAATCTTAGTGCAGCCCTTCACTGCTATTTATTCAAATGATTTTTGTAAGTAGGAAAAGAGGCAGCTTAATACCAGGTCTGCTGATCACACACACTCATTCACTTCACCGATAATAACATCTTAAAGTAATTAAAGATTTGAAATGGCTGCAGTGGAATAACGGCGGTGGTAATTAAATATCATGAAAATACGTTTATTCTGTCTTTATAAATGGTTTAAGTGTTTGCATTGACAGTGATCTGCAGCCCTTTTGATTAACATTTGAAGTAAACACAGTCAAGACTTGCTAGATGCCAGCTTCTACTGAGACTCCTGCAGCGTGTGAGCGCTGTGCAGAGTAGCAGACTCATTCAGAAGGGGGAACATTGATTTCTCTTTTTTTTTTACCCTTGGATAACAAGCCTTGGCCAACTTGGTTGCTTGCCTGATTTCGATTTCTTCCCCTTTGCTGGTATTTCCACACAGATCATAGACGTACACATCAAAGTTCTAAATGTCTTCACACAGCTGTGGATGTGTCCAGAAAGCAGTGACACCAGTCTGGTCAAATCTCCATACAAGATGATTGATAACAAAGGGTCTGATGTTCATTCAGGGTTTAAAAGTTGGGAGACAAATCTCAGCCACAATCAGATTTATTGATTAAACACAGCTCCTTTATAAAAAGACTAAAAATTGGGAAGTTTTTGACAGTTCCACATTTAGAAAGGCAAGAGCAGTACATAGCAGCTGGGAACGTCTCATTACAACATCTCAAAAGAGGAATTTCAATGCTGTCAGACATCCAGTCGTACTTGCCGGAGGGTCCAGTTTTTCATTCAATGGATTTTCTACACTGAGCAAAATGTTTTTTTTCTTTAGAAAATGCAACAGATGAAGGTCAGTGTACTTACTCATCATTAGCAGCACAAATCAGCCTGTGAAAACTTGTACAATTTCAATTGTGAATTTAACCTTCAAATGTATTACAGACAGCCTATTGGAGTGTGGACTATGAAAGACAAGAGGAATTATCAGGGAGGGATGATCTGATTGAAGACACTTTTGGTTGGCTTTATGAGATGTGTAAGATCCATAGTTCTTTTAGACATGACTCACACAGCCTTCACCACATTTTGATCTTTCTCCAACTCTCACTGGCCTCCCAATTTTATGGCAGAGCAGGTCTAAACTGCTGCGGTACCTCTGTAGGTGCTTTTGCATAGCCAGGCAAAAATTAAATTCAATCTTCATTACAGCAAAGTGAAAAGTCGGAGGTAACTGAGGGTCAACTTGGGGGTGATAAGATAATCTTCAAATAGCTTGTGAGCATACGGCAAAAATGTCCTCTCTGCGCCGGTGCAGGTTTTTTAAGACAGATGATAGCAAGAAAATAAGATAAAATTATGTGCTCATGTAGATATCAAAGACACTCAGTCTCAGTCACATACTATGATTTCACAGCTCGAGGGATCAGAGGCTATAGAGACAATAGAAAATCATCCGAACATTAAAAGGAAAGCTATTATAATGTGTGCTAAAATTAAGTGGCTGTATCTGTGGCATGTTGGCTCAGGTTCTAAGTTGGCAACCACAATATGATGTCATAACACCCCAAAATACACAAAATGCATGAGTTTATGCAGCCATATTTCTCAATCCTGTCAGCACCCATATGATTTTATATGAAATTAGTTTGAGCATTGAAAGGTAATGACTCAAACCTGTTCAAAACAATACTAATCAATGCTAAATAAATCTTTGGTTTTCTTTTTGCATTTCTGAAAATTAGAAAACAATCATCCTGCATTGACTGAGGAATAAATGTCACTGCTTGATTCAATGTCCTGGATTCTTGGAATGAATTTCACATCGAAGGCGTGACGCATAAGAAAAGCCAAAAACAAATCGTGATCAGATGGTGTTTTCATAACAATATTGCTACAGTTTTAAGTAAAAAAATTATTAAAAAATCATCATCATCAGATCATTTTTTGGCACAAACATTTACCAAAGGACTAATAGAAAATAAAGTCATATTTTTAAGAAAACAGAAAAACCACATTAATTTAAATGTATCAATTAAACTTCAATGAACCCTTGAAACCGATAATAATGATCATTTTAATCTGAAATAATCTCCAGCAATTTACAACAAATCTTTGAATAATTCTTGGCTATAAGGAACGTTTTATTTCACATCAACTGATTTCTCTGCTACAAACAAAGATCTCTATAAACTATACATTTATTTCATTTTCAGTAGAACTGCTTGTTCCTTTCTAAATTGAATTTTATCATGTCTTTTCTGCAGTAGTTCAATTCAATTTTTGAGAATGAAATATGTAAATGCAGTACATTTAATATTTATTCACAAATTGCCTAACATGTATAGGTGACATAGTAGGGTACAGTATAGGAATTCTGGACTAACTCTATAGCTGCAGCTCTTTCTGTCCAGATCACACTATTTAGGGTTTAAAACATGAATGGGAATACTGACCTTCTTTCATTTAACCAATACTGACAAATAAATGTTAGTTATTATCTGACTTGGCTAGATAGGCTATACTGAAAATTGTGTTCAGTAGCAAAAATCATGCAGACTCAGTCTGGCATCATCGTAATGGTGAGTGAGCTGTTCAGAGCCAAAAGATTGTACACTCACTTGTTCCCTTTTGGCACTGACCAAAACCTGTTACGCCTCTCAGTTTCCATTTCATCACAAACTTTGCATAATCATTTCAGTTTGGTAGTTTGGGAATGAATGAGCTTTCATTTGATATGTGGCACCAACACCCCTATTGCTCCACGATCATGCTCTATTTTTGACATCAGAAAATGCTTCTTTTTTGAGTTGCCAGTAAAATAAATTTCACTTCCTGATTTTTTTATTTTTTTATTTATTTATTTTTAGGACATAAAACCCAATCAACACAATCTGCCTGAGATTAATAATTGGTGAGGTAGAGGCTTGGAGAGGAATATGTGAATAATCACATGCATATATTCATGGTAAAAAACAGGCCACAGGTTTTTGTTTTGTGTCTCAGGTTGAGAAATTCAGGGGAGAAACAGGAGTGGAATCATGTGTCTTTCCTGCTTTGGAAACCACACCTGAAAAGAATTCACAAATATTACATGCAATAAAGGAAACTATTTGATGTGTTACTGGAGCTTATATCTACCTTAAAAAGGCTGCCTGTCTTCTCTTCTCTTACTGGGCTGAGGTGTTTTATCTACACTTTCTGTATGAAGTGACACAATACTTGAAACATGTGTACAATAATGCAGGGGATTTCAAACAGGTCAGGATACTTCAAGTCAAACAGAAACCCAATACACACAAATTTATGTTTGTTTCTGTACCTGACTAAAGTGGTTGTTCTGATTGCTCACTGTCCCTCCTCAGCACTCATCCTCCCCCCAGGAGAGAGACAAAGCATGTCAACAGTGGTTTGTACAGTGAATTCCTCCACTGCAACAGCAGAGTGGTGTCATCTGTCTTTTTTCCCAGCATGCCCAGCACTCAAATCCACTGCCAGTCTCTGCAGCCTGGATGTAGGCTGTTATAAATAATAGAGAGCCCTGTGGATTGGGAATACATGTACCAAAAAACAATGGAGGAGCCACGCTGTTTTGGCTGTGCAAAGTTAACATCGAGTCATTACACATTAATGAGCCGTAGGTCTCATAACCTTTTCTCATTCTTTGAAAGCTGTTTTATTCTTTTATGAGCACTTGCCAGAGCTTTTGACATTGGCCGACTGTAAAGAGATTTTTCTGAGGAGCTGAATTTACTGGAAGGTTTCGTCAGAGAGCCATGCAACTGTTATGTCTGAGGGTCCAGCCTGAATAGAAAATATACAGTTTAGAGACGGAACACGACCTTTAACTTAAGCTGGTTGTGATACTGTCATAATATCATAGAATAAATACAATCCATGCCGTGCTGGATCCATGTGACAGGGGTCTAATTATGTGACCTAAAATATCATGCTAATACCATGCTGTCAAACTCAATTATTATTTTGTTCCACACAGGTTTGTACAAATGTTAGCACTCTTTGCATCTCATACAAATTATTGGCATTGTTAAGCAAATGGTGGAATATTTACAGGAACATAATTAATCATGAATCATCATGGAATAGCCACCTCTGCTTTGTCCTGTCATTATTCACTCATTATAAAACTAAATGTTTATTACTGTCCAGAATTTTGTTGTTTCCGTTTTGGCTGATCTTGAGGCTTACAGGACAATTTTTTTTTCTATCATATTAAAGAGAGCAGCTATTGAAAAAAAAAAATAAGGGCTGCTAAATAAGACTGTATCATATTTCTTCAAGTGGTAATCATGGCTTGTATTTGCATCAACTGCAGAAGGTAACAGGCTTTTATATGAAACAGGCTTGTAATGAGAGCAGGCCTTTATTTCTATCTAACTTCTTCTGTTTGGTACTGTAAGCGCCATAAAACTGGTTATATTTTAGTAATAAGCATAATTTTGAGCCACTCTTGTTTGCCCGGCTAACAACCTGAATGCCAGTTTGTGCAACCAGGGATGGATTATGCTGGAACTTTCTATTTCCTCATGTTTCGGTTTAAATTTTTAGATTGTGATGAAGCTATGCGTAAGGTCTAGTTAGGTTTAGGCAGACTAGTTGGCTAGTCTGAAAGTAAGAAATCACTTAAATAATAATCATTTAAGATAGACATATAGATATATAGATCAACATTGATCTATATACAGTCTATAAGGTTGCCCAACAAGATATATTTGACAACAAATTACAGGCATTGATAAATTGAAAAGGGATGCTTGTTTTTATAAAGCAATGACATTTCAGTACAAATCATGTCAATATGTTATTTAAATGTATACTGTAGTGGCTAAACCTTAACCTCTTTTCCTTATTTCCTTTGAGATTTGGAGAAATTGCAGCACTGTCCCAGGAGGAATGATGAAGTGGGAGCATCAGGAAGCCTTCAATTATGAGAGGAAACATTGGAGTCTTTGCTGGAATGGATGTTTTTCATAATATCCTTAGCTTTTAATGTTATAGTGTATGACAATGGACTGTCATTGCATAAAGTCTATTCACTAAAACTAGACAAGAAAAGGATGAGTCATGGTAAAGCAATCAAAAGTGTTACATCATAGAGTATTGATTGTGTTTGCATAATTTCAAACTGAAGGTGATAGAAGGGGAAACCAATGTAATGTGTATTTTATCCCAGAAACCCATTGAGCTTTTTTTGTCAGATGAGCTGCTGGCTTCCTGCTTTGCCAGTCAGGTCCTTTATGAGTTTAGACTGGCTTTATCTTACATGACCCAGCTGGTTTGGCATTGACAGGTGTATATGAAGAGAGCTAGTAGCATGCGGCTAGTTAGCAGAAGCCCCAGGATAGCCCATTAACTTAGCTGTATGAACGTGGTGCTTCCCAATGTTTTTTTGTGAAGTAATTAGAGTTGTGCACACAGTGCTGCTATACTTTTATGATTGATGTCTGCAGGAGTAATGCGATGATGCAGGTTATGCTGTCTTAATGTTACATATAAGGCTATACTTTAGTACAAAACCTTGTCTTCATCTACTCCTGTTTGCCCTATTAACATTACAATACAACTCAACATTTCTTGCATCCATTTCACATTAGTTTGGTATTCTGATCCAGACAAGAGATTGGCTGATAACCCCTCAGGTAGGAAGATTTTTACACCGTATATGCCAATATGATGGTCTTTCAGTCAGGAGAGAGTAGAGGTTGAAGTAAATGTGGTGGTTTACTGCATCAGATGATATATATCAGAAAGTCTTTGGCGCTTAGACTCTTAGGGGAGATTGTGATCAAAAGGCATCTATCATGAGCAACAGCAAGATATATATCCCCCCTTGGAGTCCAGACACTGGTGGTGGTGGTGGTGGCTGATGAACCTGGTGAAGCTGATGAATGATGAAGTTGGTGAATCTTTGAAGACTGGGTGGTGATGGGGAGGTGGCGGGTGTTCAAAACAGCAGCATGAAAGGACTAGAGGAATGGAGAGAGTCATATTAAAAAGACAGCAGCAAGGTGATAGGCTGACAATGAAGGTGTGCCGCTGTGCTATTGGATAGATGAGACCGGCTGATGAGAACAGCTGAATTGATGGCCCTGGATTGTGATCATTTCATTCTGCTTATATAAAGCCAGCTCTCATTTTCTTATTTGATCTTTTGATTTCCTCTTTCATTTCTTTTATGAAGCACTTTGTGATGTCTGGTCTTGAAAAGTGCAACATAAATACACTTTATTGTTGTCAGTATCTCCACAATAAAAGGCTCTCATCTTCCAGGTGTTGTCCCGGTACTGAATCTCTGGGCTCACTGGATAAAATTAATGTTATGCCATTAAAGTGAAACCATTTAACTGCACTGGCGGTGTGCTTTGTCAACTCTAAAATAATAGCTCCTCTTTGGTTCATGGTGTACAGTATGTGTGCATGTGTGCGATATACAGTATAGCTTGAATCCTCTGGAAATATGGAAGCACACTTTACCACTTCAAACATGACGGGACATGCCCATACCAATCCTTTGATACGTTCATCACTCTAAATCACTGCTGCAGAGTATGTATGACATTCTGTTACATCTGTTATCCACACATTGAAGCCACACTGCAGGAGTTTGTCTCGGTATGAATCAAGCCTGGGTCTCAGTCAGAGACTTTGTTTGCAGTGTATCATGGACAAAAGACCTCAGACATCGCCTTAGCAACCAAAAAGGTACCATGTGTTCGACTTTCTCTAGACATGGAGCTCAGGTGGTTGCTCTCTGCTCATCTCGACATACAAATACCTCAGGTTATTATTGTACTTCCTGTCTATGCATACTCCATTTTTCTGAATGCTTCGGTCATTTGTGCTCTGTGACAAAGCCTCAATCAGTTCTTTTCATGCAGATGAAAATACTCCAGCATTGTATATATGTTGCACATGTCCAAAATGACTCAGAATGTGTTATTTTCTCTGGTCTGGTTGCAGCTCTGGGTACGTTTTTAGCTCCAGATATCCTAAATATCCTCTTGTGCAAAATGTACATAAACTTAATTTTTGTTCATCTCATATGGATCATAAATGTTTTATAAGGTTACACAACAATATCAGTATCATATTGGTTATTTTGGCTGATTATTTTTTGTGGAGTAACCCTTATAATAACTACTTGAAAACAGTAAAATATCAGAAGAAAGAGTCTTTTAATTCATATGTTTTTTTTATGATAAACATGATGCCACCTCCATAGTCCACTGACCTAAAGATGGTTTATTTGTTTTTCTTCCTATGAGTTCTGAACTTCTTTGCTTGTAAAATACACATGCACCATATTAAATGCATGCTGGCTCTGTTTAATGTTTGGAACCAAAGGGTATTAATTCATTATGGAAGCTGTAGGTTTGAAGGCAAGTCTGCTGAAACCAGCTGTTCTACTATGTGTACTAACAACCTTTATTCCCAATGTTAAACTAAATTTTTATCCATGACATTTCCACAGTGACTCCATGATGACATTGTTGGTATTTTTGTTAAAATCTCAACAACAACTCAATAAAATGCTTTGAAATTTTGAACACAAATGGCCCCTAGTGAATAACAATAATAATGATAGTACCCATATTTTTTCCTCTTGCACCACCAAGAGGTTCACATTCCTGGTTTTGAGTCTCAAAAACTTTGATAGATTGTCATAAAATTTGGCACCAATATTAAAGTTTCTGTCAGGATCAACTGATCAACTTTGATCATCATCTGACTTTTCATTTACTGCCGATATCTGGTCAAACTTTAGTTCCTCTGATACTTTAATTTATTAGCAAAACTAAAGACATTCCCATTAGCTTCAGCTGTACTAATTAACACTAACATGTTAGCCTAGGATGGTGGTAACCATATGTGTTTGTGTTATCAGCAAAGTAAAGCCTCACACAGCTGCTAGCATGGTTGTACAGTCTAAGTTCTATTTTAATAAAGCATCTTCCAAAGAGAGAAGGAGATGTGCTGTATGGTTATGAAAACTAACTTTAAATTTTTAAAAAGGCTGTTTGCTATTCAGTAATGTTGAATTCCAAACACTTGCAAAACATGACAAGAAAGAAAATGAGGGTTTGATTTTTAAATAGGCTGGCACTTTGCAGAGTGTATGCATTCGCCAAAGGCTGAACAATCCTACACGTCTGTCCTGGTCTGACTAAATAATCATCAGTCATCACATTCCAGGTTAGCTGAATCAGTTTATTTATCTGCTACGTGTAAGTATCAACACCATTTACATCACACTATGGATGATTTCCTGGGAAATTAGAGAAACTGGTCCTGGAGCCAACCAAGTTTCATGAAAATCTCACATAATCCTGCTAAAAATCAAACCGACCAACAAACAAACAAACGGATACGGGTGAAAACAAAACCTCTTTGGTGGAGGTAATGAAAAGCAAGAAGTGCTCATTTGTTATGTGACATTTTAACATTCGAAGATTAAGGTACAAAAGCATCTAAATCTGTATGAGGCACTAAACAGGCGTTGAGAAGGAAGTTTGAATTCTAGCCTAAGTGCTGCAAAAGCTTGCATTTAGAGGTATCTAAAGTCAACCTTGCATTTAGAGGTATTTAAAGGTAACCTTGAATTGAGAGGTATTTAAAGGTAACCTTGCATTTTGAGGTATTTAAAGGTAACCTTGCATTTCGAGGTATTTAAAGGTAACCTTGCATTTCGAGGTATCTAAAGGTAACCTTGCATTTAGAGGTATTTAAAGGTAACCTTGCATTTAGAGGCTATCTTTTGTCCCACAGAGAGGCAATAAGATAGAAGGATAGCCTGCATGGCTCATATAGAATGCAGAGTAGAAATAATCTGTGTTCAGACCGATGTGGAAAAGACTCCCTGTAGCCACATAGCCTCTACGGGCAGTTAGGAACACTGGCTCCATGCAGCGTTTTATTTTTAACTGAGCGAGAGGGAGACCCCAAGGGCAACTACAGAGAGCATTTTATTCAACTATTACAGACAATTTGACTCGTTTAGTCGTTTATGTGCAATCTTATAGTCAGCAGATGTCTAATTGAGGTTAAAGGAATTATGGATGAATACACTGAGCATTGAGGGGAAACTCACATCTCTGGACAGGAATTTGTCTGCTAGGCATAGCTGACTGGTGGATGTTTAATTCAGGAGTGATCACATGTGTTTGTGGAAGGCAAGCGAAGAGGGGAAGAAAAGCTTTCGGCCTCCGTCTGCGAGTTGGAGGTCAAGTGAAGGATTCGGAGTCCCACAGTAGGCTGCACAGGATTAGAGACGTGTTTGCTGTAGCCACAAAGTAATGAGCTCCTGAACCAACAGTGTTACTGAATGATTCTGTAACATCTGACTCTTAGATTCCCCCTGTCGACACTTCATTGTTTACTATTCACAGTGATATTCGGTATCCTAAAAAACATTTTTTCTCAACACCAAACACTTGACATGCTCAGCCAGCTTTTGCAGTCAGCTAATGTATCACTCCCTTCCTCCTGGAGGTCACGTACTTCCTCATGAGTATGCTTGCTGTGGTAACATATTATGGGAACCCTGCCAAAGCATTGCTTTGCAGAAACACTAGTAGTTATCCATGAATTCAAACTGAAGTTAGTCTTCTGTATTTTTGTGTAAGAATGACAAAGTAGCTATTTTGTGTGCATATTTCTCCATTTTTCAGAAGAGTCTAAGCTCAGCTTCATACCGCTGACTTTCCCATGGCTGACATCCGAGTGGTATGTTTGCTATAGGAGACACGTCACATTTACATTAAACCCTAGGAAAAGTGACTCAAACCACTTTTTTTAAGCGTCCCACATAGTGCCAGCTTTCAGCTGTAATGTTGCGTATATGTTGGGTATAGAGTCATGGTGCAGTTCAAACTTTATCATGAGCTAGTAGGTTGAGTCTGCTTTCTTTTTGACCTTTGCCAAGGAGGTTATGTTTTTTACTTATGTTCCTTTGTTGTTTCGTTGGTTTGTTTGTTAGCAGAATTACATAAAAACTATCTGTATGGATTTCCATGAAACTTGGAGGGAGGATGGGTCTTGGACCAGAGAAGATCTCTGTAGCTCTGTAGGATCATCTCCATGCTGACAGACACTTAATAACAGCATGAGCCTGTAAGTGGTGAAAACAAGTGGTTTACATTTACGTGCATTCCTCCGCCATAGTATTACATTATATTACCGTTGCCTGTTTTCATGTTCCAACTATTTTGGACTGATTTCACTCATTTTTCTCCTTTGTAAAAAGTTGGACCCAAAAGGATGTGAATATAGGGACCAGGTTAAAAAACCACAACAACAAAAAAACAACAAGGTATCATTCCCATGTAAATGTCAGGAAATGCACTATGAAAATAATTCTCCTCATCCTCCGTAGCGGCAATGTCTGAATGTCTGTCCATTCAACGAGCTCCACCTCAAGTTAAATCCTGCTTTTACATTGTGTGTTGCATGATAGTTTTATCATGGTTGTCATTCTGTTTATTATCATAACACTTCTGTTAATTAATTCTTTAGGGTCAAGCTAGCACTGAAAGCCACCTCCTGATCCAGCTCAACCAACTGTCACACAGTCATTGCACAGAGAATTAAGTTAGAGCCCACATCCAAACAAGCCAAATAACTTAATCATGCTGCAGCATATTTTATTACCAAAGACATGATGCCATTAAGAGTAAGGGAAAACAGGAACTGTTCATCGGTTTTATTTATTTCATTTATTATACGGGACAGTGTTTTACTCATATTTCCATTTAAAAAGTAGTTTAATGATTCTGCTATAATTAAGCATTTGTTCAACTGTCTGTTTAAGTCCATTATGGGTCATTGCAAATAACAACAACAACAATATAATACTACTACTACAATAATAATAATAATAATAATAATAATAAACATAAACATTCATGGTCAACAGACAACTCCGACATATACTGTATATCACCACAAAAAAAACAAAGAAATATTTTCTTCTTCTAATTTACAAATTCTAATTTAGTTCAACTTTAACATGCAAATTTAGAGGAAACTGCCAAAAAGTTGGACGTGTAGTTTTTTTAGGTTGTGTTTTCTTTTTGCACGACACAGGAAACGGAGACACCTAAAAGAGAAACGGAGGCGCTGATGTTTTAATAGACACATAAAGACAGCAAGCTGCCTGGCCTTTACCGTCTGTGTCAGACAGCTACCGCAGAGCCGCTGTGTGTTGTGGAGACTCAGCTAATGAGATGCAGTCTGACATTCAGTAATGGATGAATTAAGAGAAAAAGACAGACAGAGAGGTTCATTAGAGAGTGGGAATCATTGGGAATCTTAGGTTTGTCACAAATAACGTATTGTTTGTGGATGAAAGAGGAATGAAAGAGACCCATGACGTATTTCAGATGTGAGGAACTGCTCAGCTGTGAAAATAGTTACGTGTCAGCATCTGTGGCTTTCATTAGAAGACATATTACACAACAGGCTGTATGGAGTTTGAAAGACATGGGGGTATAACAGGCAAGGAGGGCCGAAGAATATATGTAGTTGCATTATGGAAAGTGTTCGGTGACGCGTTCCAGGATACCTCCACCTCTGTTATTTTCACTTTTCTTATTTTTTATGACTGTTTCTGTCCCAAATTCATGGACATTTCTACATCAATGGAGCTCGCCTTTAAGAAACATATTGCATCTGTCGATCCGACCACCGAATGCACTCAGAGAAGAATCGCAGATCAGTTACCTCTCACGTAAGGAAAGGATGTAGTTAAAGACGTTTCAAGGCTGAAGCAGCTGACAGATGATATTGCTTGACACTAATGACCTCTCATACTGCAGCATCATTCTCTCTGTAAAGGCCTCTGTTCAAAACTCCTGACAATACAAGACTGTACAGTTCTTAACTTCATGCTTAAAATATTAGAGGCGGTGATGAAAATAGTTTGATGCTCTACACAATCTGCTATATATACAATCTGTTTTTACTTATTTATTCTGCAGCCATGAGGTTGACGTAAGCAGTGACACTGAGTCTACATGAGCTCTATATTGTAAAGATAAATAACTGCTATTGATTAAATATGCTTGATTTTTCTTTTTCATTTACACAGATTTGTTGAGAAATTCACCAACATGTATCTGTTTCACAGTGTTACCAGAACCGGGGGGGAAAAAAAGAAACTCCAAGAGGTGCCTCTGGAACTGAATCAGCCTCAAAATCTAAAGAGCTCCTCTTCTGCCTGAGGCACGTACCTCCACGAAATTTCATCAAAATCCATTCATTGAAATAACTTTGAGATATCTTAGAGAAAAAAAACAGACAAACACACTGGGAGATCAGTAAAAACTAAAATAAATAACACAGAAGTATAATATTACTAAGGTATAAACATATTTCCATTAAAAAGCCATTTAGAACATAATTATTAACAAGTTAATAAAAATGTGTCTCTGCATGGAGTTAGTTACTATGGTGACTATATGCCTCTATGGCTTTCCACAGTCGAACAACATGCAGACTAGTGTAATTGAATACTTTAATTTACCTTAATTGTGTGTGAATGTATGTCTGTCTACATATGCTACTTCTGTGATATCATGTTGACCTGTCCATGGCGTAGGCTACCTTCATTCACCTCTATCCGCCTGTAGCCGCCTGCAGCCGCCTGCAGAATAACCAGCCGTAGATCATGAATCTGTGTTTTCAGGAGTAATTTAAAAGTGAGTGTGGAGCAGGCCTGACCTCGTCAGGCTTGTTGCTCCACTGATACACTGAGGCCTAATCAATCTTCATTGCCGGGCTGAATTACAAACTGCATGCTGCCTGAGGATATCAGGCTGTAATTAGGCTGCAAAAGGTCAAAGATATAGCTTGATGATAGGTCAGCACAAGCCTTGTGTTTGACCAGTTAAGTTAATTCTAAAAAGGTCACAAGCCACTCTCTCTGTAGTGGCTATAATATGAAGTATTGCAGGGCCAAATAAAGCAATTCCACATATATTGTTTTTAAAAGTGATAAATCTTGATCCAACCAACACTTGATATCACAAAAGCAATATTTAGTTGAACTGGATATATGGGTGTATGTTTGTGTGCATATACAAGTATGCTCTGTATACACATATGCATAATGCATGAACCAAATATAACACAAAGTATGTATGAAAAAGACATACATCTGAAAATAGCAAGTAAAAGACCCCAAACTGTTTCTGTGGAATAAGCAAAACCACATGAATTTAAAAGCAGGACTGAGTTTCAGTCTATGTAAAGATTTATTAGGTTTATATGCTAACACAAACAGATTTATATCATATCTCACCATTACACTCCTCAAATCCTCATGGCTAACTTGACTCACTGCTGCATGCTGTGTTTCAGATCAGACTGCTGCCCCCGGGGATATGCTGCAGCCATCAGACACTGTGGTTTCTTATAATGCATTTGAAACTTAAGCACATTAGATTTAATACACTTAAAGATTTATAAGGGCATATAAGACTAAATGCCAACTGTCCTCAAATTAAATCCCAGAACCACACAAATGTCAAGGCTACAGCTAGAGTCTGAGCCAGCAGGGCTGGAAGAGATCCAGTATTAGAATGAAAACTAGATCAGCATCTCTAGTGTATGGGGTTTGTGTTTTCTTTTCCACCTTCCCCATCATTTCGTTCAGTGTTTTTTTTTTACATTTTTTATTTGACCATGGTGTTTGCATGTAATTGAGAATGACATGCATGGATCTCATACACAATTTGATACATGTAGTTGGGATGTAAGCATGGTGGAAGGTAAAGCTGGACAATAAGCTCTAAACACAATATTGACACATGATCATATTATAATACAAAAGTGTTATTGGATGAATCAATTTAAAAATTCATTATCCTTTTAGCTCTGTGTTGGGTCTCTACCAGCTCCTTTGGGAAAATAACAGTAACTTTAGCTTCTAAATGCTAACCAACCTTTTGCTAACTTTGTCTATAGTATGGTGCTGGACATGTAGTGTACAGTCTATAGTTTATGACAGGTTTTTCTGTACAGCTGCCACATACGAATGGAAACAAGATTGATGAGAGGGCCGAGAGTAAGCCAAAACAATAAGAAGAAGCTCAAATGCTCAGTAACGCTGCAGGGATCTAAAGTGTTAGGTATTAAAGGTTTACTCCCACTCAGTATTTTCCTGCTCAGGGTGTGTGAAGAATTTTGAAATTAACCACGATATTTTTATTCAGTGGGACGAATGCTATTCTACAGCCTGATATAACGGTCATATTTTTAGCACAGCGGAATACAGAGAACAATTCTGATTTTAAGCCAGTGAAAGGCGAAAAATATGAAGTAAACAAAGGGCCATTTTGAAATTCGGTGACATCACGTCATGTCTTCCTCAAGGGCTTCCCCAGATTTCCAGGCCACGCAAGGCCCACGAGCAGGCGCGGAAGTTTCAAATCTGCAAGAACGTGGAGAAGAGAAAGCATGGATGACATAAAATAACAGCGTGGAAAAGGCATTGAGTAGCTGACGAAAAGAAACGGAGAGCAAAACTGGGTGGGACTCGATGGGAGCTACTGAAATCGAAATCTGGACACGCACGTCTGGCTTGTGCACATGCATAAGAGACGGGAAGCTGCAGGGAAATGGCTGCCAGGTAGGAGAAAACCAAAACAAATCTACCCAAGGAATTCCCTCTCGTTAGGCGTGTTTTCGTTTGAATTATGCATTGAAACTTAACCAAATAATAAATAATAAAATTATACTTATTAATTGATATGGCACATTTTGAGTGGAATGCATTTTGTACGCCTAGGCTGTTAGTTGAGTGGGAGTATACCTTTAATTCTCAAACAAAATGTTCCCATTATACAAAGTTATTTGACACATTATTAATATAAACAATTTTTAGCTTTAATTTGTGGTTAGCAAAATTAAAGCTGTACATCTTGCTGTTTATAATCATTTGCTTTGTGTATTTTAATTAGAATAACTTAAAAATGATACATCTAGGAGATGCATATCTCTAAAGATTTATCTGAGATCTTCCTGAGATTATGCGCTGCATAAATGATGGAGACTATGAAAGTGAATTATTAATTTGGATACCTCTACAAGACAGTGGTGCTGCACAGGCCTACCATTCAGGCTTCAGGACATTATCACAGATTAATAAAAGAAATGTAGACAAAATGGATAAATTAGTTCATTCTAGAAAAAAGACATTTTATATTAGGCCATCAAATCATGTTTTTAGTTGCCAGTAATTGGCATGAATCAGTTGCACCAATCCTGACTTCAACATTATCTCTTAGGAATGTTGTTCTGTGCTTCAAATTGATATTTGAACCTTTTAAGAGTCTTTTACAAAGGAAAAAAGTCAAACATTGATCCACCATTTTACTTTATGTGAATCCAATAATAATATTGATTTAATTCCCCTAGTCCCAGGGTGCTTGGTGAGGCCAAACTGTGTGATAGTGGGAAACATAGCAGCAGATGCTATGTGTGTGGGTGGTGTACATATGGCCTCCAAAATATTCTTACAGTTCAGTGAGTGAGATGAAAGAGAAAGGATTGTGAGCTGCTTTTAAAAGCAAATGCAAGACATGGATTTCTGTTTAAATAGAAACAAAATAGTGTAGAACTCAATGAGTATTTTTAGTGTGTAGGGCTTTCAGAAATATTCACTGATGATGAATCTTGTCTGCTTTTACTCTGAGACTATTTTTTGGAGGCACCAATATTTGTATTCTCTTTCGATAAAGAAGATGAAGCTAAGCTCAGAGAGCCACCTGGCAGATGTGCATCAATTTCTTTAATTTTGACAATACTATCACTCATCTCCAAAAGTAAAGCTACTGTTTGTGTCCAGCCTGTGGAGCCTGTACATAAGCAATGACTTCTGCATCGACAAAAGGTCAGAAGATACAAGGAGGTAGTCTGCAGAAGGAGTCTGATTTAAAGGGCACCTGCTGCCGGGTCCCCTCTTAGCTTTGGCTTCCCTTCAAAGAAAACTGTCAAAGGAAAAAGCAGAAAAAAACAGCTAAAGGCTGCGAGAGTAAAATCATGATTTGTTCATGAGTGTTTTCAGATAGGTACGCAGCTCTATTTTTTATCATTATGCAAATGCCAAATTAATCTATTTTGTGAATCGTATTTATTCACCACCGACAATGATAATGGAAGAATAATGGAAAGATAATGGAGAAAAGAAAAATGCCTTTCTACTCAAGACCTTTGTTTGATTTGCCAGGAGAGAGAGAGAGAGAAAAAAAAGGAACATAAGGAAGCTTTAATTTGGAGACAGAGCGTTGTCACCTTTACTTCATACCAAATAAGCATGGCTTCCTGCACATGACAGATTGGTAATCAGGTTATGGAAACAGCCAAGGTTGCAGAGCCATTATGTTCTTACTGTGTTGTATTTGTTGTATCAGGCGTGCATTATTCTCTGTCCTCTCATCTGCATGAGAATATCTGAGGTATAAAGACCATTGAGTAACTACACTGTGAATAGAGACAACTGTGGTGCTTCCTGTTGTCCTTCAGTGAAGCATCATGTGTTACGTTTGCTCACCACACATGTATTAACTGTGCTGTAGTTAATCTGGAGGCCAAAAGGAAACACTCCGCCATGCTGACCCTGCTTACTCCAAACAGGTTAGGTCAGTGAAATGCACTTGAACTGCTTAGCGTGTGTGAAAGTGAATTAGCTGATTAGCTTCATGCATGCCACTGAAAGAGGCTAACATGCATTGTGCACACTGGCAAGAAAGTGTGACGGCATGATACAGGCCACAGTCTGACATGGAATACACTACCCTGCAATGGAAGTTCATTAATTTCCAATGAGAGCATCCATTATGGCTGCATGTGTCACTGCAAATGCACTGAATCGGTGTGACAGTGTTGCATGTGTACTGTAAAGCAAATCACTAAGGAAATTCAAATTAAGAGCACATTTTGTCTGTAAATGGGATTTATAATAATGTCACACAATTAAGTAGTTTTCTCCAATCGCTTTTGATTCACAGCACTTAATATGACACACATGAACCTTACATGCAGGTGGATAGAAGCACACATCAACTGTAGATTGAATGTGATTCAGACGTGCATGACACAGTTTGTGCTTCTGTCCTCTTATACCAGTATACCTCTGAACTTATGGAAGCATTTATATGTTTTTGATAAACAAAATCTAGCAAACTTCAACAGCGGCCTGAGCACACGCTACAGATTTTCCCTCACTGTGCTTTTTTTTTGGGTGTTGGACTTCCTCTCAACCACGCCAAGGTGAAATTGGGAAACTAAACACTAGGGGTGTAACGGTACATGGATCCAAACCGGAAATGTTCGGTACGGGCCTTTCGGTTCGGTACGGACGTGAACCGAACGAATGCAGCCAGCGAACTCAAATTCTGAGGGACAACTTTAGCGAAGGACCGGATGTTGCCAGTTCAGTCAGCGCAGCAGGCTGCAGACAAACAGGAGTTTGAAGACCCTCCCTCATCATTTAAGTCTGCTGTGTGGGAACACTTCAGTTTCACAGTCAACTATAATGACGACACACAAAGACAAGTTAATTGTACCAAAGCCGTACAGTATGCACAGACATTGTGCAACTACAATCGGTTATGTAGCTGGTAGCACATTGAACATGCTACCTAATTTGAAACGGCATCACCCGAGTGTTGACATTAATGGGACAAGGAAAAAAACGAGTACAGTGCAAACCCAGCTCCCCGTGGTATTTAAGCAGCCGCTTGCTAATAATTCATTCATTTTTTGTAACCGCTTATCCTGTATAGGGTCGTGAGGGGGCTGGAGCCTATCCCAGCTGACTTTGGGTATGAGGCAGGGTACACCCTGGACAAGTCACCAGTTCATTACAGGAACACATAGAGACAAACAACCATTCTCACTCACATTCACTCCTACGGTCAACTTAGAGTCACCAGTTCACCAATATTACATGTTTTTGGTGGTGAGAGGAAGCCGGAGAACCTGGAGAGAACATGGGGAGAACATGCAAACTCCACACAGACAAGTCCCAGGTCCTCAGTGGGATTTGAACCCAGGACCTTCTTGCTGTGAGGCAACAGTGCTACCCACTATGCCACAGTGCATTGTTCAGTTAACCAGTGTTGAATTTTTTTTTTAAAGGATAAAGGGAAAAATAATAGTTTAATGTTTTCTGTTCCTTGTTTCCACTGTAACGTACCGAACCGTGATTTTTGTGTAGCGTTACACCCCTACTAAAGACGGAACCCCACAGGGCTGTGTGTTGAGCCCTATGCACTTCATACTGTAAATTAACCCATGACTGTACCTCCATACACTCGTCCAACTCTCCAACACGGCCTAGAGGCTTGAGCTGGAACACCTGTCAGAATGGTGTGTGGACAACAACCTGGCCTGAACCCCTCTAAAACAAAGGGAGATAAAAACAAGGGAGATACTCCACCTCCCCCTCCACATACACGGAGAAGCAGTGGAAAATGGGGACAGCCTGAAGTTCCTGGGAGTCTATGTGTCAAAAAACCTGACATGGACCTCCAACACTGTACACCTAGTTAAAAAGGCCAAACAGAGATAATTGTTCCTCAGCAACCAGAAGCAGGTCCAGCTCCCAGAGAGACTGCTCAGCTTTTACCGGACCACCATCCAGAACATCCTGACTGCGTCACTCTGTGGTACCCCAGCTGCACAGCCTCTGAGCAAAAGGACTTCCACCTCGTGGTGAAGGCGGCCTAGCACATAGTCAGGATGGAGCTCCCAGACCTGGACACAATCTCATCTGAGGAAGAAGGCTATCTGTATCACCAAATATACCCAAGGCACACACTGTTTAAACCTCTGTCATCCTTAAACGGTTCAGGATGATAAAATCACACACAAACAGACTGAGGAACATTTCCCTGAGCTGTGGCTTCAGTCGCTGCCCTCACTGCCCGACTACAGAACAGTCGGTGAAGACAAAAACACATATCAAGAACATACAGGCACGCTGCAGACCTCAACCTCTGTGTGTGTGTGTACATATACATATATATATATATATATGCACATTATTAAATTTGATTTAATTTAACAGTACCTTTTATTTATTTTTTGATTTATACTAACAGAGGTGTCACTTTTTTAAAACATGGTGCTGCTGCTTCCTCGAGCCATATTTTTTGAATTTATTTTTTTACTTGTACATGCACTGCTCTGTCTGGTGCAGCTTTTTGAATTTATTTGTTCTATTTGAACTTTATAGGAGAGGTGCCGAGTGCAATTTCATTGTACCTGAGCATAGTGACAATAAAACACATCCTGATTCTGATTAGCAATAGCAGCTTTACAGCCTCTCCGGATGCCAACAGCTCTGCCTTAAGGGAACATCCAAGGAGTTGACAAAAAAAGGAGAGGTTGTCATTGGTAAACTTAACCTTCAGCAGCATGTGCCACATTCATTCATGTCACGAGGATGCACCCTTACATGTTAGGGGCTAAATTCAGGGCAGCTAGTGATGTTAGCTCTCAGAATGGAACTAACTTGATGTGGTTGTGGAAAGTTTCTCTATCAATCTATCTATCCATCTATCTAAACAACAACAATCTTGAAAATATTCATGTATAGCAAAATATAGATGTGTGAAACAACAAATAGAAGCATGCTGTGTAGTTTGTGTTGCTATCAGCCCCTTAAGAATTGTCTGTTAGCCTCTACTGGGCAGCTGGGGAAACATATTGTTACATATGATGACAAAAACAAAAGCCTTGACCTGTACAACCGAAAGCTGGAGTGGTTTGTAACGCTGTCCGTCTAGGGAAAGCAATATCAGATCGTAACTGACCTCGGCCCAGCTACTCAAAATCCCAGTGCCGCCATAAGAAGCTTTACTACAGAATAGAGGCGGGTGAAAAGGGATAATTTAATGAAACATTAGACGAGAGCACTCCACAGTCTTTTAACAAATTGCTTTTCTGACTGCCATGCTTGGCTGAGTGTGGGTTGCCCGAAGGAAGAGCTGAGTGAAAGCGTGAGAAAAGAAAATGGAAGAAAGAGAAGTTATGCACGGGTGGCATTCAGAGGTTGGATATAATAGAGCCAGAAAGACAAATGAAACATAAGAGGATGGGGCTGTCCAACGATGGCTAAACCTTCAGCACAGATTAAGTGTGATGAGAGGCTGTTGACTTCCAACCAGAGGGAGCAGAAGGCACACTTCCTCTTATCTACAGCCACCTATGGGCATAAACAGGTGGCTGCTGGGTATTGGCACCGTTATTGGCAATGCGAGGTGAGCAAGGGCTTATTAAGATGCTGACAGGGCCCAGGGAAGCACTGTCATGGCATCACAAAGTAGAATTACCCCTTATACCCTCTTTGTGCTTCATAGTGCTCTTGAGCTTGGGATTTAAAGCTGGCCACAGAGTAAAGCCTTGAATTAGCTTAATGAGAAGAGGCAGACACATGACTGAAACCTCACGTGGATAGAGAGTCACACACAGGCACTCAGAGCCTATATGGTTATTGTGTCTGTGTGCTGCATCGACAGACGTGGATAAGCTTTGGTTTGTGTGTGCGGTTAAGAGCAGTGACTTACATGCAAGAAAGGGAATTATGGCCATGTTTGCGTGTCGCTGTTTCTGATGGTTTGGGCATTTCAAATGGGACTATATAGGGGACTCAGAAGTGAGGCGGAGAAAGACACACGATCATGAAATTGTGTATCTCAGTCGTACATCGTTGGCTTTACAATAGCATCGTTAAAAAACAGAAAACAATGAAGAGTCTGTCTGATTCTGTATCATTAAACAGAAATTACACTGACGTCACTGGGTGGAATTAATGGAACAACAAGGTAGCCAATTTACTTGTTATAGGAAATATATCATGTAACTGGAAAAACTTGTATTACGTAGTAGGTATTTAAATGTCAGACATCTATGAAGTTGACTTTACCTCAAATGCAAGTAATATAGACACCATAGAGGGAATATTTGCCAATAATCTCCTCTGGATCACACTTACCAATGACAATGCTATTAGTTTTTTGTGATAAAATATGATTTATGTAAAAGGAAAAGCAATTATAAATGAAAACATGAGTGGGAAAAAAACAAACTTTAACAAATATAAGTCAAACAAGTCTATTATCTCTATTGATGTTTATGGAGTTGAATTAAACAAATTGGAAGTTAAAAAAAAGTACATTTATTATGAATTAAATGTAAATAAATGATTCATGCAATGATAAATTAAGCCCATTAAACATAAGTGAGTATAAATGAAGATGAAAGCATTGGCAATAACGCATATACGATGGTAGAGAGGGTTTTGTTCATTCTGTCTGAAACATGCTGCAAATCTAAAGGGACACACACACACACACACACACACACACACACAAACACACACACAGACTTTCACATACTACCAGTAGACCCAGGTAGAATGGAGGCAGACTGAACGCACACAGTCAGTCTTTTCTTTTCCTTTCAAACAAGTTATCATAACATACAACTGTTAAGTAGACATTGAAATGTGTGAAAACCATACATTATCCCTGTGTATTTGACAAGCGGTATTATAAATGCTATTGAAATTCAAACCTAGGGGTGGTGGTTCATTGTATTTTTGAAAAGTAAACTGGGCATATAACAAAGTGAGTTTTATTTTGGTAACCATCAGGTCTATTGAGCAATTTAATTATTGAGATTTTGATATGCAAAGACATCATGAAAAATAGATCCAACATACAAAAAACAAACCCTCACAAATGTCCCCCTTCAGATGTTAGCAAAAAATTATGATCCATATTGTTTATTGTAAACATTTGTCACAGTTTACACACCCACTGCACTTACTGCAGTCGTGTGACTTGAGGGTTCCCTGTGAAGTTAGGGATCATTAGTGACATCACAGGTGCACGCTTTAATCCAAATAAAGTGGTGGCTAATCTGGCTCAACTAGCCTGCTTCAGTGTGTGTCTCGTTCCCTTATGGAACTTAATCAATGATGCAACATTCCCAGATCCCAGATCTGCAAAAATGAATGCCCAAGTTGTCATAAATGGAGCAAATGCATTATGCAATCCTATGCAGACCTACACACGCTGCAGTTGTGGCGCCCTGGATATCATTGGGGTCTAATATTAGTTGCAGTTATGAGTTTACCCGCCACCATTATTTTTCTTTTTTTTTCTCTTAGTATTATCTTACTCCGATTTCTAGGAACAGGGAAAACCCACCTGTATCAGTTGCAGGGCGATCTTCTCTTTCACCAATAGACATCAGGATTGTGTTATAGATCATAGAATGATGCTGAGCTGCTCTACGGTAGAAATAGTAAAGCGCTCAAGACGGCAGTATTTCAAGACCAATGCTAACTTTTGTCATGTTTCAGGGGGTTTCATGACACACATGCACATAGTTGTAGGATTGTATTTTATTGATGTTTGTGGTGCTCTGTTTTATTCACATTTTGTGTTTATTCAAGGTTTTTGCTGGAATATGTTGCAGCTAGCTGGCTCTAAAGCTAACTGCTGAACTCCAGCCACATTTGTAGCCTCCAATCATGTATATTGTGATTGATATATTTTGGCAGCATTGTGTTAACAAGCAACTTGTCATGTGTAGCGCATTGTTGTAATGTTGTACTGAGTTAATAATGTAGCCCATCATCTGGCGCATAGATATATGTTCATAATGTATGCTTCTATGTCTATAACCTGGCACGGTTGCATTCTTTGTCAGCTGAAGTAAAGCGCTCAACACGGCAGGATTACAAGACACCAACGCTCACTCCTTCTTGTTGTCGTGTTTCAGCATTGTTGTTGGCAGTAACAATAAAGTTCAGTGAATCACCCGGAGAAAAAGAGTCATCCTCTTCTAAGTGTAACATTTTTCCCCCTCATAAGGAGACTTATCTAAAAATCACACAGCGTGTTTCCCACTTATGTGCAATCATAATCAAATGAAGGGGAAATAAATTGGTGGCAGCCTGTTTTATTATTGTGAATGAACAGTATCAAGCTGATACCACTTTTCACATGGATGGTTATTATGTACACTCTACAAGGTGTTCTGTGTTGGGTACATTTATGATTTAACTGCACTCATTGAGAGAGAGAGATTCATAATCACCCACATGTTCATTGGCAAGTTGTTTACATGTTAATGTGGCATGTGCCTGTACAAAGTACTAATTGGATCGACTAAAAGGGGAAGGGATGCGTTCCATTGTCAATTAGTCGACCACTATGGATGACAGTTTGAATGTTCTTTCCTGTACCCGTCTCCAACAACTGTCAGACACAGACTGCTCTTGATTCATTAGGAAGGTGTGTGTGTGTGTCAGTGGATCTGAAGGAGTGTCTGCTCTCAGGTATGCTACTCAGCAAAGCGGACACACCTGTGCCTCCATACTCTAACCTGTGGAGCTGAGGCCTCTGTGGCACTGTGGAAGGGACATCTCTGCCTGGGATCCGACCAGCATCTACGTATAAGTTTCTGTCTACATCTACCCGATTCCAATAAGGAATACGGCAGGCGTGCTGGTCCGAGCCAGGTGTCCATAGAACATGTGACCTGGCTATCATTGACCTGTGTTGAGGTGCCACCTATGCCTGTCAGTTAGCCTGGTAGCAGGCGAATTTTCGCGAATGTCAACGCGGGATCATTCGCTTGCGCGGTGACATGCCCCGGTCTTTCGGAAAATAATGTGTACTTGCTTTACTTTTTCTTTTTTTTCCCCTTCTAAATCTATCTGGATGTATATTTATGGTTTGTGCCAAGATTGGTAGAAACCATTTCTTAAAGAAAATAAATGCAGTTTGATCTAAGGTTGTTTTTTTGTTTGTTTGTTTTTTGTTTTTCCTGTGTGTGTGTGTGTGCTTGTGACCTACACCAGCCCTCTTTGAGAGACTAGCCTATTATGGTTTATTTAGAACTAATATATATTTCTCATCAAAGAGGACGTGATACCCCTTATGTGTGAAATACAGAGACGAGACAAGACAAACAAGAACGAAAGGACATGCAGTTTACATCGACGAGCAGTGTAGTGGTTTGTGTTCCATGCCCTCTCTGTCAGCCCAGAGTCTAAAGAGTCCCGAGAACCGAACACAGAGCAGTGATGTTGACCTCAACACTGGCTCAGCAGCCACTGGTGACCCCAATCAACTCTAAAGATCGGGTCATAGTAGATGCTGGTGTGTTGGACCAGGTTCATGCAGCAAGATCCCCACCGGTGCACAGAGCCTCCTCCAAAGTCAAGTCAGTACTTGCTTTGCTAGCGCTAATGTCACCGTGGGATCATTTGAGTTTTATCAACAACGTTGGTATCCACCATTTCCTCCAGTCATCAAAACAATAGCTGCCTTGTGTACGTCGTGGAAGTCACAGATACGTTGGAAAACCAAACATCGCCGTTTCTGGGTTCCCAACACTATCCGGAGGCAGTGGCACACACAGACAGCTCTGCGTGTTCGCACAGTTGCGTTGCATTTGGTGTGAACCCTCAGCTTAACAGTTACAACGTAACCCACTTGACACACTGCTCACATAAATGTTGTTTTTTGTAGAATGAGCTGAGTGGCATTCAATTGATGACATAATTGAAAAGAAACCAGCTAGTTGGATTTTATTAAATCATCACAAGATGTCCATCTGTTAGACTGAGTTAAATAGTGAGATACATACATAGAGTCTAAACCATGACCAAAGGGGTGTCAGGATGTAGTAACGCAACCCCTGACTGAATATGCAGCTTCCTTTACAGTAGACTTGTGGGGAGGAAAAAACTCCACTAACCCATTAGTAGATGCTCAAAGCACTGTGATCTGTCTGTACACTCACAAACACTCTCCATAGATGTGTAGTGTGCCTGATCTAAATGAGTCCACAGACTATTTGTCAGAGGACACTAACATGCAGAACATGGGAATCACATTAAACCCTGCATGGGTAATGAGCATGTCTTCTGTGTAGACAAGTATTAAAGTCTCTATGGCAGCAGTCTAGAAAACTTACCTTTGAATGAAGAAATACCCAGGAATATAGTCAAGTCTATGAGAACGTCTGCTTATTTCAGGCCCAAAACCCAGGAGACAGCCGTGACTTCCTACAGGTGGAAGACGTGATTCATACTGAATAATCTGGAGGACTAGTAGACCTGCTTTGGTCTTTTTATTTCATCTTTAATGTATGAAAGTGAACCATTCACAGATTTAGGAGGAGGTTATGTTTTTATTCATGTCTGTTTATTGATTGGTTGTTTTTTCAGCAGGATTATGGATAGATTTCCTTGAAACTTGGTAGGAGGATGGGTATCAAGCCAGAATAGGGTTGGCGTATCTGACACCAATGAAAATGACCCTGGGACCACAGGGAATAAGGGTTTCTTTCTTATGAGATTACTTTTTATGCTCTTTGCTTTAATTGGCCGGTGGGAGCTGAGGAGAGGCTGATGACAGGACTCAGCTGTAGAAGACAGTGTTGCCTCTATAAAGCAAATCATAGGAGCAAGAGTTTCTTTCACCTCTCTGTAAAACAAAGAGTATTGTCTGGACCCGCTCTTTTGGAAAGTGACACGAGATACCTTTTTTTTGTGATTTGGAGCCAATACTTTAAAGAAAGCTCACCGCACTCACGACCAGGGGATATGATAAGGTGCCAGAACACTAAAAAAATAGCAGCTCAATCAATAATATTCTGCACACTTAGATCAATGCAAGTATCTTTAATAAATCAAATGCCAAGCTTTCGGTCACAGGACCTTCATCGGGTCAGTACCTGATTTGAGCCATAAAAAAAATGACGACTAATAATTACCATCAGCTTCTTTGGCCCTTTAGCGATACTGAAATGTCACACCTGTGCTTCCGACCTGCTCAAAATTAGCCATTATCACAATGTCTTGTAATTAAATATTGTGTTGACACATTTGTCAGGTAATAAGAAGTGATAGGATAAAGACCTAAACAGCAAGGTAAACATGTTTCGAGAGCTTTGTGCACAATGCATATTGATACACAGATTGTATCCATCCATTTATCCATTTCCTATAACTGCTTATCCTTTGCGGGGTCATGAGGGCTTTAGGTGAGAGAAGATAGGAGAGGGTAGACTCTGGACAGGTTGCCAGCCCCATCACACATTAAGAGAAAACCAACCATATGCACTCATAGTCACACCTATGGGCAGTCACTCTTATTGACTGACACTGTTGTAGGAAGGTGGAGCACGTGGACAGAACCTTGTTGCTGTGAGGCAACAATACTAACCACGATCTCCTGAGTCACTGCTGCCCCCATACTAAGAAAGGACTACCAGCACAGACCGGGAGTCGACAGATCAGTGAATAAAGCATCAATATATCCAGACCTAAAGAAACATCTGCCATGCTAACATTTAGCACACAGCATGCTGTCTAAGGTTATTATAATCAAGTACATTCACTCAAGCATTGTACTTAACTATGAGGTACTTGAGTTGATACATCTAGCCGTCTACATTTATCTGATAGCTGTTACAGTCATTTGTTATTTTTCGGATTAAGACTTTACATAAAGGAACTATTGAGCAGCACGGTGGAGCAGTAGTTAACACTGTTGCCTGACAGCAACAAGGTTCTGGGTTTCAACCAAGACCTGTTGCCTTTTTTGTGGAGTTTTGCATGTCTTCCCATGTCCACTTGGGTTCCCTGTGGATCTTCCGTCTTCCTCCCACAGTCCTAAAACATGTAAATTAGGTGGCTTGTTGAGCCTAATTTGCCCGCAGGTGTGAATGTTGTTCTTTGACTCGTGTCAGCCCTGTGACGAACTTCAAACCTGTCCAGAGTGCAACTTTGCGCTGTGATAGGCTTCAGTCCCTCACAACCCTGCAAAAAAACCATAATCTCATAAACGATTTAACCAGTGGTTCCCAATATTTTTGACTTTTGATTGTTAGGTTCCAAGCAATACATAATGAGGGCCAGGTGTAGACAAAAAGCAGAGGCAAAGCAGTAGAGTTCAGAATTTATCTCCAACTATAAACAACAACAGAAACAAATAATAAAGAAATAAATCCAAGCAAATGTACCCCAAGAGGCAAAAGGAAAGTCCAAAAGTAGGTTGAGTCAGATAACCGAGTAAACTGGTAAAAAAAGAACCACAAGAATGAAAAAATTACAAGAAAGACTGATAACTTATACAAGGCAGCACTGGGAGCGTGAGGAAAAAGGCTGGAACCAGTGACACATACGGGATCATTGAAAGAACTGGTAAAGAAGAGTTTTTCCCACCTTCCTGTGTGGTCATTCTGATTCTGAGATATTATTAACATGTTTGCATTCAAGATGTACAATCTAGTTCATTTAAACCAGACACTGTCTCAGAACTGACAAAAAGAGACCCAGTTAAATTTATACATGAGACCTTGTTACGAGAGAACTACCTCTAACTGTGAGAACTAGCTCTATTTACAAATTAGCTCTGAAGCAAAACAGATCATTGAAATTGAAAGTAGTTGACAGCAAAGTGTTTTACCTAAAGGTTACTGGGATCTCTTTGGAGAGAAAATAATTATGGCATCGCCTTTGGGAGTAACTTGTAAGTAACGAGTGAGGGAGTTGTACGATCCTACATCGTTCTCAGCTTCTCTCTTTTTTTTTTTTTTGCTTGCCGAGATGCAGAACTATCTCCTGCAAAAAGAGGAGAGAAGCTCAAATGAGAGGGTGGAATGACAGGCAATAGACTGGAAAATAAGAGAAAGAGGGAGATGAACTCTAGCTGATGTGTTTGGGTGCTGCTGCAGGTGCCCAAAAAGAAATCTTGGTGGACAAATGCATTTTAAGTCTCCAATGCATAAAAAGTAGACGCAGCCTGTCTTGTGCAATGAGAATATTGAGAGATCAAACGCAGCCTCAGATGGTGCGACCTTTAGTCTTGCTGGGTTTCAGATATTTATTGAGGGTGGGAGTGAGGTTTGGAGTTAGGGGTGGGCAATATATCCCTCGAATAATATCAGGATATTTCAGGATATATCGGCAATATTGATAATTTGGACAGGATGACAAAATGCAGAGAAATACTTTTGGTTTATGATATGGCACCGCCCTATTTGGAGCCCTTTTCAATTAAAATGGTAGAACTTCTTAGCATTCAGTGTAAAGTTTGAAGCATCACTTTGAGGGTCAGATCACCTTTTGCCAGACAGACAATTTGAATTTGAATTTGAAGTGTTCTTATGCAGTAAATGGTCTGGGTTTGAAGGTGACATGATTGTGAAACTGTTATCAAGTGAAATCAAGTGTTACTGACTCAGGGAAGTAACTGAAGACATACAAGGACAAGCACAAAGTTTCTTCTGAAACAGGTGTCAACACTTTGGATTTGGAGACAGGTATCTGCACTTCAATCCAAATCGCAGCCACCTGTCTCTTTTGAGTCCACCAAAGCTGAAGTGTATCCTGAGGCCATTCTTGACAGCTTGTCCTTGTCTCATGTGAATCATACAACACAGTCAAGTCTTTATTGAGCAGTGAAGCAGTCGCACATCTGCTTGTAGCAAAGTGTCACTGTTTTTCTTTCACTATGCTCAAAGAAAGGAAAGGATGCTAAATCAGTCCCTTTCAAGAAGGGCTCAACGTGGGAGACTGCTATTTTAGAATAATTGGTCGAATTTGCAGACAAGTTGCAGTGATATGGACAAAATTGCAAGGTCATGCAGAATGCAAGGTGATTGGTTGAATTTGTGATAAGTGTTGCGATCGTGACATCGCAAATTCGCATTGAGCTGACTGTTTCTCAGAAGGTAGAGCGGTCATTCACTGAACGAAAGGTCGGTGGTTCGATCCCCAGCCCCTGTGAGTCTACATGTAGAAGTATCTTTGAGCAAGATAATGAAACCCAATTTGCTCCCGAAGTGCAGAAATGGCAGCCCACTGCTCCTCAGGGATGAGTCAAATGCAGAGAAAGACTTTCCCCATGTTGGATTAATAAAATATCAACAAAAAAAAAAACCAAAAAAACTTTCTGGAGGGACTGCTAAATGACCAACTCAGAGAAAAGATTGTACAACAGAACAATTGCCTCTTAGGAGGCTTCATTAAAAAAGTTACAAAACAGTCTTATTGCGCAGTTTATGCCATATTTATAAGCTGTAAACTTAGCAAGATGCATTCCATTCCATTAGGCCTTATTAAGATTAGCATTAGCTTGATGAAGATAACTATGCTCTGCATGAAAGATAAGCTAATGTTAAGATATTATAGGTTAAAAACTTAAATAGTAAGTTCAAGGTTTAACTTTTGGGGCTCAGATAGCTCAATAGTTAAAGATAGCGTCCCATGTGCAGAGGCTGCAGTCCTCCTGTGGTAGCCGTGGGCTCGATTCGCACTGACGCATGTCTACCCCCTCACTCTTTCTCCCCATTTCCTGTCCTTCCTTCAACTGTCCTATCTAAATAAAGGCATAAAACTGCTCAAAAAATAACTTCAAATTGAAAATCAAACTAGTGTTAAGAAGTTTTTTTTTGTTGGAAAAGGAGGCTGGTATTAGATTATGGCTTGAAAAGACAAGCTAAAGGATATCGGGTGAACGTTAAAGCTATGAAAAGTTTCAAAGAAAAAAAAGTCAAGTAACTTTTTTGGTCAAGCTAATGTTTAGAAGTATTGAAATATAAATTTTAAAAAAATGAATGTATTACTTTTTAATGTGCATTTTTAATAATATTGTCATTCCTCGTACTGCATAGAAGCAGTGCATTTGGGAGGATAGCACATGGAGGATGATGGAGGGGCTGACTTTCAGTCCATAAGCAGATACAGGTTCACTCACACAGTTATTCTCAGTAGGACGTTTATGGTAAAAGAATAGGTGGTGTTGCTCTGGCACACTGGAT
This sequence comes from Chaunax sp. Z400, assembly GCA_037577475.1. NCBI lineage: Eukaryota > Metazoa > Chordata > Actinopteri > Lophiiformes > Chaunacidae > Chaunax > Chaunax sp. Z400. Next base: position 20,926,845 of record CM075194.1, read on the forward strand.
GTCTGTTCTGCTGGTTATACATTACATTTAGCTGGTAATGCATTGCAGCGACTATATAAGGGCACTTGAAGAAATGACTTCAAAGAAGCAAGTGAGATAGCAGCTGCCCAATCAGATCTCACTTTAGCTGGGAAATAGCATTCAGATCCCCGGAGGCAGAAACGAGGATGTGTCATACATTATAAATTTCCATGAGAACAGATATGGATGGCAGTGTCATGCAATAATTGGCACAGCACTTAGCTTCGAGTGAAGCTGGCTGGTGGCTGACTGATCTACGCCGCAGGCACCCACCCCAAAAACACGTTGAAATGATTCACAAAGGCAGTGTGACACAAAGAGGTGCCTCCAATTATCATGTTGACCCACTGCTCTATGATGTGGCAGCCACATTTTATAACCTGTGGGGTAGAATGGAGTGAAGCCAGAGTGGGTTCAAGGTTAGAGGAGATTTTTGAGGATGATTTTAGGTGCACCCAAAAATATTCTAAAATAAAATATACCAGTTATAATGAACAAACCTCCAAACAGTGCAAAAACAGGCTCAACCCTGTTATATCACATCATAGATTTAGTCTATTTTAGAAGTTGGTTTAGTTAGTGGCACACTAGAGGATTTAAAATGAGTTAAGTCCTGCTACCAGCCAGAAAGATGAAATTCAGGCACAATCAGTGTGTTTTCAATGTGCTTGTGACTGATAAAGGTTTTATGTATAAAAATAAAATAAAAAAAGAGCCTGCACTACTTTCAAAAATCTATCATACGAGTAACCTGAGAAAAAGCCAAATAATTTAGATTTTAACGATATTCTGGATATTCAGTCTATTTTTCAAATACTGTTTTTTAAGGGATACGGTGAGGATTGTCTGAACAAATTTTAATAAACACACCAAAACACTGATAGGGTGAAAGTGAATATATTGTAATTACAATATAGGAGAAAAAACAAGCCTGATTATGAGGCATAACGGTTAGCTTTAATTGGCTAGTTTAGAATAAGAGGAGATGCTACATAATGTCACAGATCACTACCATGTCTCATCCTCTCCTGTTCTGTCTCTTCTCTGTTGTTTTCCTGCAGGTGAAGAAAAAGTGAACCGATGAGGTGGAGGACTTCTTGAGACGACACCCTGCTACGTTCATCTGTGGGAGGAGGGGGAAGACTCGGGATTGTTTGTTGCCTTCGGGAGGAAATCAAGGTCATTACACAGAGCCCTCACATATATACGCACACAGACTCCGGTCTGAGAATGAATAAATAGATGGAGGGGGCACCTCCTTTTCCTTCAGCTGTTTTTGTAGTCGATGAGATTTTATACATGAACTGCGTCGTCTTCAGGAACAGATACTGGAGAATAAATGGAGAATCTGTTCAATATCTAATAAAGAATAGATTTTTACACAATCACGAAAGAAAGATGAAAGAAAAGAGTCTCATGACAAATCCCAGCTGTCCTTTTTCATCCGTCTCTTCTCTTGATTTATTAGTCCTCTCTTTCACCCTTCATATTTGGTTTTCTCCAATGTTTTGCTTCTTTCATTGTTCCTCCTGTTCTTTATCCCTTTTAAATTTGCATAGAAAATCACAAGCTTTGTTTGGCTGTCCAAGGTTTTTTTGTTTATTTATTTTTTCCTGTGAAATCCACATAATGGGAAGAATTTGGTGCCTAATTGCTTCCCCATAGATCGCTGCCTCACCGAGAAACTGGGTTAATTGCATCAGAAGAGAGAGCCACTTGTGACCTTCATATAATGCTGCCAACTAAAGTTACTGCAGCAGGCATACCGCAGTGTTCTGTTTACAGGTTAGTTAGCCATAGCTTTGAAAACTGGTGATGTCTGCCTGAATGTTGACATCAGCTGTAAAAGCTAACAGTGTGATTGTCATCATGCTTGCTGTATTTCCTCAGCCCATGTGTGTCAGCATCAGGTCAGCCGACGGAGTTGTTCAGTTTTCACACTACAAGTTCATTAGATTTATCAAAGTTGAGAGCACCTGGAAAGTAAACTGAACATTTCAATTTTCACTTCCATGTTATCTTATTTATCTTATGTATAAACTGATAGAACTGAGGAATTCAGCACAGACAGCTCTGGCAGCAATAAATCAGACCTGCACAAGAAAAGCCAATCAGATCGTTCCAGCCTTCATTCCTTCCTTTTATTTATTTATTTTTTACTTTATTTTTTTCACTTCCTTTCATCTTCTATTTCTTTGTCATTTTGGTCCTTCCTTCCTTCCTTCCTTGTCTTTGTACCTTCCTCTCTTTCTTTTTCCTGTCTTTTAATTATTTCATTCAATACCTTCTTTAATTTGTTCTTTTGTTCTCACCTCATTTCCTTCCTCCTGTCTTTTTCACCTTCCTTCCTTCCTTCCTCTTTTCCTTTTGGAGCTTTTTTCCCTCCCTCCTATCCTTTATTCATTCATTGACTCCTTCCTTTTGGTACGTCTTTCCTCCTTCCCATCTCTTGCTCTTCCTCCGACCTTCCTCTTATCTTCATCGTATCCATTGTTCCTGCATGTCTGTTGCAACTTTCCTTCTCTCCCCTTCACTCCCTCTTTCGTACTTCTTCTCTCCCTCCTTTCTGACTTTTGTTTCTTCCTTCCTTCCTTCCTCCGTTCCTGCATCTAATGTCCTTTGTTTGTTGCTCCCTTCCTTCTCTCCTTCCTCAGTCTGTCAATCTGCTTTGCCAATGATTTCCCTCATCTCTGCTTTGTTTCCCGGTGAATGTGAATTCCTCACACAGAGCCAATGATAGCTGGAGATGAGGTTAGGGCCGTGTCATCCCCCTCAGGACCGATGGCTGGCACAGAGACGATGTGGAACATTCCTCCAAATTACGTCACAAGCTGAGGATAATAATACCTGTCTTTTAGGTTGAGAATCCAAGAGCAGTGTGAAGGACAAGAAGGGTCATCTTAAAGCAGAGGCAGTCTATTATTTGTATTTCATTGCTAGGGAGGGCTAGCATTCATTCAAAATATGAAAAATTTATATGGATTCCCAGAGGAGTTGATTTGGTCTCATCATGTTTGTTGATCTTTCTCAATGGTCCAAATCATTTGCAGGTAAATTTGTTTTTCAGTCATGAACTCCAGTCCTCAGAATGAGGAGGGTGATTTAGTCAGGATGGAAAATAGAAATAAAAATAAATGACAGAAGGTATAGCGAGTATTAAGACCGTTGATGAGTCAGTGTCAGAAATTAATATTGAGTCTACTTTGACAACAGTAATGCACATTATTTGCGACTCAGACAGCTGTTGACACAGAGCAGCAATATTGGTGAAGCTCTTGCTAATGGGCGAAATAAGGTAGAGCTAAATGGATGTAATGAACTGTGTTGCTATGAAGCCATATCAACCTCTAACAGTAGCCATTCACATATAAAGTGAACAAAGGTGACACCAAATACACACCACTGATGCTTCAGTAGGAAATCTGTAACCATCCGCTTTAAACAAACACATTCACCTACTCATATGTCTGCTGGACAGTTCAGGAGGCATCTGAAAAGAAGGAAATACCTCTACAGTGAATGATCCCATTTACAGTATTCTTATGCCCTTGTCAAATGGGACACATAGGGTTACCCCTTGACCTTCTGGACTTGACAGGGGTATGGTCTATCCACATCTCCTCAAAAACCACTGGACACAATTCAATGAAATTTCACGTTTTGTAAAGGTGTGCAACTCATAATTGATTTCTTCAATTTGCTTATTTTAACATAATCAGACATAGTTGAACTAGAAGAGGGCAATTTTTATGTCAGTTTGCTCACATTCACTTATGATGGGACATATGGTCTATCCACATAAGGGCAAATTGAGTTTTTCCAGCATCTGGATATCTGTGAGAAAAAAAAAATGTTGTACTTAAAGTGTTTTATTCAAACAATAACATGTCATCCTGCACTAGAAATAAGACATTTAAGTCAAAATTCAAGTCAAAGATTTATTTATATAGCACATTTAAAACAAAATAACAAAAAAAGTTGCCAAATAAACAACAAAGACAACAGTTATCTTTGGTAGAGAGATAAGCCTTGACCTTGGCTAAAAATCTTAGCTGATAGAAACGAGTTACACCCACAGAACTAATCTGTCTGTCAAGCTTGAAGGAACTCACACGAAGATTCTTAACAGAGGATCAATTGAATGGAGTTAAAGAGCCAAGAACGTCATCAGCGTCATCCAATAGCTCAGGCCGTCTAAACATAACAATATCTGTTTTACTCTGACATTAAAAAAGTTTAGATTCATCCAGTTGTTCATGTCTTTTATCCAGTACAGCAAAGGCTTCAGTCATTCTTCATTGCATGTTTTTAATGGCAGATACATTTGTAAATCATCAGCAAAACAATGAAAGGCAATGTTATGTTTCTTAAAAATGGACCCCAGGGCTAGCATGTACAATGAAAAAGGATAGGGCCCAAAATAGAGCCTTGCAGGATGCCTTAAGTGAATGAGGCTGCAGCTCAAGAATATTCAAGGTGAGCAGAGAAATCCTTTCTGTCAGGTATGACAGAAACCATTTGAGGGCAGTACCTCTGATGCCTACACACTGTTCTAGACGTGATAAAAGGATGATATGATCCAAAGTGTTAAAAGCAGCGGTGAGGTCAAAAAGTTCCTAGAGTCAACAATCAAAAGTAGGTCATTAAAACTCTTAAAAGAGCTGTGTCAGTACTATGGCGTGGTTTGAAACCAGAATTTAACTTTTCATAAATGTTATGGTTGTCTGAAAATAAAACTTTAGACCGAAGTTTAGAAATTGACCTGAAGTTGGAGAGAACAGAAGGGTTCAGATTTTTCTTTTTGATAAGTGGCTGCACTACAGCATGTTTAAAAGCAGCTGGAGCACAATCTGCTACAAGAGATGTATTGATAAAAACTAGAATGCTATTCGACAGTTTTAAAAACTACTTTCAGTAGATGAGCGGGAATAGCATCTGGGGGGCAGCTTGTAGGTTCCAGATAATGAACAGCCTCCGATAATAATGAGAGTGATACCAGCTCAAACCGATGGAGGACAGCTGGGCACATAGTAGAGAAGGGACTGAAGCAGATGACGTGGGTAAGGACCTAAGAACAGACATTTTATCAATAAAGATAAATAGTAAGAAAGTTTTCACAGATTGACGGCACAGTATGAGTCACAAGGATTCAAAGATAGTTAAAAACACTCAAAAGAACCTGAGGCTTAGGGCTGTTATTGGAGACAATATTGGATTTGAACTGTGATTTAGGAGATTTAACAGCTTTTGGTAAAGACACGAAGCTATCCTTTTTCAACTTTCTTTCAGCTCGCCTACATGTGCGTCTGAGACAGCAGGTGGTTTCACTCAGCCACAGCTCAGAAAATGCTTTAGTGCGTTTGGTCCTAATTGGAGCAAAATGAGTCCATGATATCAGTGCATGTGGAGTCAAAAAGGGTGGTAAGCTCGATCGCATGCTGAGATCAGAACAGCCATCCAGATAAAGCAAAGAGTCTTTAAAGGGTTAATTATTCACAGGTGGTGAGCAGGAGTTTGTGTTATGACCTCATAACAAGGGACTGTAGTAGTGAATAAAACAGGCAGGTGGTCTGATACGCATGTGTCACAATTTCACTAATACATACAGATAAACCATAAGAGCACCCAAAGTTTCCCTGTCCATGTGTCGGGCCCTTCCTGTTCCTATTTCCTACTCCTATTTTCTATTCATATTCCTATTTCCTATTCCTATTTCCACCTCCTATTTTCTATTCATATCCCTATTTTCTATTCATATCCCTATTTTCTATTCATATTCCTATTTCCTATATCTATTTCATACTCCTATTTCCTACTCCTATTTTCTATATCTATTTCACACTCCTATTTCCGATTCCTATTCCTATTTCCTACTCCTATTTCTTGCTCATATTTCCTATTCCAATTCCTATTCACTGAAAAGGAAGGTGTGTCCAAACTTTTTATTAGTACTGTGTATTATTATTTTACATGAATTATCTGTTATAAATCAGCACAATTTCTTGATCAATATGATCTAAATGTATAGATTTAAGAGTTGTCCACCAATGTGCAAAGCATCCATCAGGATGTGGAGAAGATGTACATGAACAGAGACAACAAACAATAGAGACGATACACACATTTAATAGCCTCCTGTTCGTTTATTAGATGCTAGCAAATGTTGTATGAATGTTGTTTGACTCTGGAGTCTGACTCAGTAGTTTATTTTCACATAATCACTCCACTTTGTGTACAAAGAAATAATTGGCCTGACTGAACTGAAGCTAGAGCTCCATTTCAATCAGGAGAGCAGGTGAATGAAGTAAAGATAATTGTTGATTACAGCAGATGAAGATATAATCAGTTTGTCAGACAGTCTTTGGTGCTTAGACTCCTCAGGGAGGTTGTGATTGAGCAATAGCAAGATAAGTCCACCCCAAAATAAGGAGGACAATCACTCCCAAACAGCCTAGTATTTCCCCCTGAAGAATGCTTACTTACAGAGCATGAATTAAACAAATGGCATCATCTGCGAAGAGATGAAGTATAATTAAGAGCATAACAGACAAAAATAGAAAAAAGATTAGACTTTTAAACAAAACCAGTTTTAACATAAATTCTGTCTGTTTGTAATAATAGTCTGCAATGGCTAATGGTCCACAGTGACAAGTTAAAAGGTTAAATTAGACGCAGGGAATAAAGTCTCTGTTACTGTATTACTCACAGGAGCAGTTGTGTAATGTGAACAAAGGGACTGACTGACCTAATGTACAGTCAAAACCAAGAAAACAGATTCTGTTCGATTTCTATTCTATCTAGTTCATTTAATATCTGTGATCAGTATGCTAACTAACATTTTGCTAACAACGTTGTCCATCTCGTTTGCTAATGTGATCTCGCTCTGAAAGTACTGACATCATCATCCAGATTTACACTCCTGAAAATTAAACATGCTTGATAATTATCAGGGCGGCCCCAACTGTCCACGGGCAGATCGTGAGGATTAAGGCTGGATCTATAAACACCTCACACTTCCAGATAATCTAGGCCGAACATCAGGACTGAACACAGTTCCAAACCAGTTTTCTCCCACGATAATCAGGAGAGGAGAATCAGGGTGAAATCGTCCCAATTCTCTTGTAGCCTGAGCTCCTTTAAGCAGACAAGTTTTTACAAGAATGCATACATGTAAAAGTTTAGACTCAAGCAATAAGGATTCCATGATTGCAGTGACATGGGAAAGGACGCATGAGCACAGGATGGGTTCACGGTAGGCCATGAGTGAGTCTGGGTGACACGACTGCACTGGTGAGCAGTAGTGACCATGTAGCAGTCAGCAGAATGCAATGACGATGAAGTTATAGACGGATCAGATGAACTAGCAAATAAGCAGCAACATAATATAACATTAGTTAGCAATGACTGGATGCTAATAATAAATGAATAAATTAGAGAACCTTCATATAATGACTGAGGTGTGAAGAGGAGGCAATGAACCTGTAGCAGTTAGCAGAATGAGAATTAGCAGAATGTAAAAGCAATGAAATAATATAGCAGGATGCAATGACAAAGAATAAAAAAGGAGATGCAAATGACAGAATTAGCAGAAGCAATAAAAATTAAACTAACAGATGAAAAAGTAGAAAATTACCAGCAACATAACAAACCATTGTCAGCGAATCACTTACTGTCAAATAAGGAAACCTATAAAGTGTATCAGCCAGGTCAGAATTATTAATAGAGTGACCAGAAATCAAGAGGTCGCTATGACTTGAAATGATGTGTGATGCATGAAATGTTGCCAGCAGTAACATGAATAATTGAATATGACCAGATACGACTATGCTGAGGGCAGCTAAAACTGGAACAAAAGCAAAAATCCATAGGGAAGAGAGATAGTCCTGAAACAAAACACACACACCAGTACTGTATGTAAAACATATATCATGATTATAGTTAAAGGTTGGCATGGCTAACAGTCTTATTTTAGTGCGTTTGCTTATTAGCTGTTGTATTAGTCGTTACATTATTATCAGCTCCATCGGTCTCATCACATCCCAGGTAGACGCTGGGACAATGAAACAAGATTTCAGTTTAAACCAAAATTGTTTCTAATTCAAAATGCATGACAAAATTTCAGGAGCAAGGAGGTCAAAGCCTTACATTTATAGAATTTCTATTTGAGTTGGCTGACTGGGATAAAGCTAAGGTACTGTTAGGGTTAGGGAGTCTGGTTATGATTAATAAAGGACACCTTTACCTCACTGAACCAATAGAACACCATCTTCCTTAACTGTGAGCACTAAACCATGATAAACAGACAAACTGTTTAATATCACATAATTCAGCTGGTGGGACATGTAGGGTATGGAATCCTGCTTTGATGCACAATTAAACACAGAATATAGAACTCTATGTCATCAAAAGGGAAAAACCATCATAAAACTGTAATGAAAGTGATGTGCCATCAGTCTTTTTGAATAACGCAGAGATGCATTGTTTCCTCCTCCGTTATCTTTTGTGAGTGGGTGTGCTTGGAAGCCTCTGCTAAGAGATTTATGAGAAGAATATGGAGAAATATATGATATGCTTTAAACATTACCCAAACCTATTGAGTTCAGAGAACTAAACCCAGCCTGACTTCAGTGCAGCGACTTCTTCGCCTCCTTTGACTGAGCTTTGATCACATTGTCTGGATGGTGACATCCCTGAATAGCTCAGCCTCTGCAGCAGCTGTTTATGAACCCGTCCTAAAACTGTCACCCTGGTTGATGAACAGTAGCTCAAGCCCTTGGGATGAAGTTTTGAGAGCAGGATCACATCAGTCCCCCCCCCTCTCAAAAATCTTTCAATAGCCCAAGCGCTCCTATAATATTAGCTGTTCACACCCTGGAGCTGCCTGATTTGTGCGTCCTGTTCATCTGTCTCAGATGTGTGTAGATGAAGCTGTCAGTTTGACTGCAGTCTGGGGTGTTGCTCCTGCTTGCGTCATTACATTTAAGACAATGAAGTGCCAGGTCGTTAGACAGAACCTGGGGTTTCACCCTGCGCTGCTACCCTGACATACTTTTTAGATGTGTTGCGCAGTAGGCAGTGATTTAACAAAGTGCTCCATGGGAATTTCTTTTTTTTTGTTTTTTTTGTTTTTTGATAGCTACAGATAGATAGGAGGGATGGGGTTAAATAGAATAAATGTCTCAGGTGAACTGAAGCCACTGACTTACTAACATGGTACTTGTGATAAATGAAATGAAATGATTGCAATCTCATTCATTAGTTAAACTTGATCAAACATTGATAAAAGCCCTGGTCTAGATGGTTTGCCCGCTGAGTTTTAACAGCTATATATTGATGATGTCACTAATTTGCTTATGTTTATGTATAATGAAGGTCTGCATAATGGCTATATGCACTGTACAACCTGGTGAGTTAGACCAATTCAAAAAGTTTGAGGAAACCAATTAACTTAAATCATTGGTTTATTTATTATGACTCAAATAATTTTAACATTAAAAAATATTTGATTTGATTGAGACGTATATCTATTACGATAATGATATCATGTCATTCCACCATGGAATGATCTGGAACTATATCACCATGATATGATTCCAGATTATGTCTCCAGTTCCCTGGTGACATAATTGCAGATTGATTAAATTAAGTTGATGTGACTTGGTTTGATTAATTTAACCAAGTTATCTTCACAGTAAATTAAGAGTTATTTCTACTCAAAACAAATGTTTTCAAATGTTTAAGTTAATAAACTGAAATGAAGTTTCCAGGTTTTACAGTGTGGGGGATTCTTTCTCTTTATCAAGGTGTTACAGTAGGTGTCTACTATATTAAAAAAGGGATAACTACAGTACAGACATTGACTAGTATGTATACCAGTTAACAATATTTGCTAAAATAATGTTTGAACCGACTAATTGATATTTTAGATGAAATTATAGACAAACTAGACAGAATAGAGCATAAACCTCCACCAAAGTAGTTCAGTTTCCCCATCATGTCACTGCACCTTAAAACGTTAGTACCACAATATGTTGGCCTTCATAATATGAATTATCGACCATAAAAACCTACCACTAGTATTAGGAATCACAATGATATCATTATTAGTTTGATAGCTAATGAAGAAAACAATATTTTAACTAATGGTGGTTTTCATCAGGAAGTAGCTCGCTAACTTTTGAGATAATACAGATTTGACTCCAATCTTAGTTACAACTCTGTACCATTATTATTTGTTATCACACAGTAGAGAATTTTCATGAGTCCTATACATTTAAATATTCTGCATCACCCGATCTGGAATATTACTTGGATCCAGATCAGACTGTGTGCTAGATCTCATGGGGATGTCATTGTGTCATTTGTGTCCAAATACTGTCAGCATTATCTATGAAATTAGAGGCACAAATCGTGTAATAAAGAATCCTTTCTGGATCCATATGATGATCCAGATCACCACCAAAATCTAGTGGGTCGTTCCTTGGGCCGTAACCTACCTCTCAAAAAATCAGTTCAACTTTTTGTGTAGAACTGCTAACAGGCGAATGGACAGACAACAAACAAACAAATAAACCAACGCTGGCAAAAATATTATGTCTTTGGTGTAGCTAATATATATGATATGATATGATATGAAAAAAAAGATTGCTCTTGATTAAAAAAAGAGGCTTTTGATTACATGTCCATCGATTATCTCTGGTCTGTGATGAAAGCTTATTGATCACATGTCTATGTTATTAAACTGGTTTGTGTTCATGTAAATGGAGTTTTTAGAGTGTTTTTGAAGTGGAGAGAGGAGTGAAGCAGGGTCATCCCAGCTTCAAGTCCTTTAATACAAAAAGCCAAATGTGGAGGGCATACGCTGAGAGTGGGTGCATTTACAAATGCAGGAGTAAAAAAAAAAGAAAAGAAAATCAAGGCAACCTCGATTCCTTAAATTAGTCATTTAGATCTGTACGAAGCAAAATTAGACGGTGACAGAAGGTGTTTGGAAAGGAGCAGAGAATCACCGACAAAATACCAACACTGAAATTAAAGAAGGACTTAAAATACTCTGTCTAAACTTTTGTAACAGCGAATGTGGTGAAAACAACAATTGTTTAAATATTAATTACAAATCAAGAGTTAACATTGTGAAAACTCTCATCCTGTCCAAGGTCTCTTTTTTTTGGTCTATTCTTTTTCTCCACCCAGCGAATGATGAATAAATTAAATAAATCTGTCAGGTAAATATCCCAGAATGATAGTAAACGGCTTCAGTGGAGACACACTTTGGCTGCTACATGTTTATGAATGAAGTCCTTAATTTATTTATCACCATGAGTTTAAAATAATATGAATTAAATACAACATTACAACACCATATATAAACTTCTAATTTCTCATATATGTAGCTTAGAAATTTCTTATAATATTTAGTCAGGCATTTGTACAATCCAGTCCGTTATACTGGGTAATGAGCACCTTGCTTCATATGTGAACAAATGTGTCCACACACCTACACTGAGGCTGGTGCAGAACAAACTCTCTGCTCATATGCAGTACTTACAACAGTCACAATATGAGGCACATTTATAATGTTTCCACAGAGATGAGATGAACAATAAAGATCCAAACAATTACTCTGCAATGATTACACATCAAACTTACAACCAGCAATTATCACATAACATTAACCTTGCAATCTGATTGGCAAACAAGGATGAAGGCTGCCAGACTGTTTGGTGCCGATGCGTTTCAAAATTCAGAAAACAGCCAAGTCGTTTCGGACAGATTGTCCTGAAAATGTCCAGTTGTTAGGAATGCTCTTACATAAAGGCCTGTGTTGTCATGGAGACGTGGTATCAAGTTGATTTTCAATACAGGGACAACCTTTGTGGTTATTTATTGTTAAATAATCTCATTATTTTCAGTTTTGGAAAACGAATGTACCACTAAGGACGACCTACTGGTATAATGGTATGAAAACCATTACCTATCAGTTGTATTAATTATCCTGAAGTGGAGAAGCAGGGAAGGGGATAGTATCCCTGACAAGGAAGTCAGATAGCACTGACACTTAAATGCATTACTTCCCATGACTCACAGTCACTCCAGAGCCATCGTCCAATCAAAAGCTCTGAAAGAATGTGAAATGAGATCTTGCTTAGCTTAACCCCAATTCAAGAGTGTCAAACATTTTCCTTATCCGAAGCCTGTTCCAGGAATAATGCTCATACCAGGGATATGGAGAGGATAAGGAAATACACAACCTGGCTAAGTGGTCAAGATCCATTTTAGCATTGGCTGCCTGTCAAGGGCAGAATTGATTTTAAGATTCTTTTAATCACTTATAAGGCACTTCATGGCTTAGCTCCTGTCTACATCTCCAGGCTACTGACCCCAAACACCACTGACCGGCCTGTTAGGTCATCCAATCAGAGCCTTCTGTCTATAACCAAACTCTTTATAATGCACTTTGTTTATATTTTGACTAAGTTATGGTGCGCTTTGTGTGTTTGCTTGTGTTGTGATTTGTTATCTTCTGTTTTATGTAAGGCACTGTGTTCAGAAAGATGCTTTATGAATAAAGTTTTATTTACTTACTTACTTAAATTGGTGCTTATCAAGTTGATTAGGCGAACCAAAGTTTTCCCAGTGTAGCCATGAGCATGTTCAAATAAAAGAGGCCGTGTTTGCAGCTTATGGCCAATAACAAATATGACAATTCTACAGGTAGAAGAAGCAGCATATTTTAACAATTAAGAGGAACAAACTATAATATTAGTGAGATACAGATCATTTAAACACATAATAATTACTGGCCCATCATTACGGCACAGATAGATCTGACTATATTTACATTTATGAATTCCATTTAACTCGTGTTGTTTTGATATATTCTTATAGTTTGTGTTTTACCAGCTTAGCCTTCATCTCCAAGGTGCTCCTCTTTATCTTGTATCAAGTACAATAGTACAACAATCTGTTATATCGAGATATTGATTTACAAACACACAATAACATGTCTTTTTTTTGCAGCCAAAATAGAAACAAACATGAAAACAGGCGAGGGCCCACGTACTGAGGAGAACTCCTCTTATGATCTGCTCAGAGTTCTGGTATCTTCTATGAATGATAAGGACATTTTCCAGAGATATGATTGGTCAGTGGGTTGTGCTTTGTACGTTTTGATCTGTTATCTTTAACATAGTCTGCTGTGAAGCAGGTTATGTCTGTAGTTTCCTCAATAAGCAAAATCCTGCCTCTTAGTACCTCTTAAATCAAATGGATGGATTTGTGTAAAATTTACTGAGCATGTTCTTGGTCTCCAGAGGATGAGTCCTTTCTTCACGTTAGTCACCTTGTTGATACGATTTTTGAGAGTTTTCCATTAGTCACAGGGACTCTGTGGAGTTCTGAGCTCTCGTTGGACCATGGAGAAGTTGATTTTATTCATGGGTCTGTTTCTCATGCCCCTGGACTCCATTCACACGCTGTGCACACGGGTGTCACAATCAACATTCTTGCAAATGATGATTTCACACTGCTCTGCAGGTGGGAGTAATGCAGTGGGAATAGTTTGTTGCAAGTGAGCAAACGTTGATGTAACAATGCAATATTAGAAATGTGTATAAAAAAAGTTTTATCAGGAAAGAAATGCATTAAAAACATCTTTTCTTTTTCAATCTGTCTGCATGTATATTTATGGTTGGTGCCAACAATGGTTGAAACCATTTCTTAAAGGAAATACATGCAGTTTGATCTGCATTAAAAACATCTGTTAGACCTCAGAGATGCACATATTTTACAGTGTAATATTGAAAGCAAACATGACGTTTGTTTACAAGAAAACTCAAGGCACCTTTAAATGTTTACCTAAATAATTAAATGTAAACATATAAATGGGTTCATGCAAAACCCCATATCAGTCAAGCCCTTTGTGAATTTACACATTTAGGTGCTTTAATCTGCTTTTTATATCTGACCCCGTGTCTTTGTGAGAAATCCTCAAATACAGTATCTGAAATGTTTAAATTTATCTTCTAAAAATAAAGGCAAAGGCAAAGGGACGTTCAATCATTATAAAGGGATACCATCTTGGGAAAATCATAGTATAGTCTGTATTATGATAATTACGCTAATGAGAATAACATCACTTATTTTGTTTCCCTTTATTTCCTTCTGAGATTCCCAGATGACTTAATTGCAAAGATTGTGGAAGATTCAGGAAATGACTTACAAACTGATGCAGCACAATAGTATCTACAATCTCTGCCTGCTTTCAGTGATGCACAGTAATTCTCAACAGCAAAACACATTCTAAACACTACTCAGCACAACTGGTTACCATTGAGCATGCCTGTTACAGGAGTTGTGAAATATGCTGTAAGGATTAACAAGAGGATACTTGAAGACTAAATATTTTGCATTATAATCATAAAGACATAGCTGTCAGTGTTCTAAAGAGGGCTGAAATACCGACACTCATTTGTAGTGAATAGAGAAAAACAACTAATATTGGAAGTGACACAATCAGCTTTAAGAGGCCACGGGGTTGGAAAAAGATCTAATGGTTAATAACAATTAAAGACAAAAATCAAGACATCTTTTCATTCTTCAAATGAATGGATGCCACATAAATGTAGAAGAAATCAACTGGGAAAACATTTCCCAGTTCCAGTTATCAAACAGAACAGAAAAAAGAAGTGGTCTTTTTTTAGAATGTCACAGAGCGACTGCTGACAAAGCTTCACATGTTTTATTTATCAAAGGGACTATTGATAGACGATCTCTCCATCTAATTAACTGATGGCATATATTGTACTGCCAGACAACAACAGTCCCACAGCATGCAAATGTGACGCAACTTTTCATTTGCCACATCAGAGGAGCCGATGCATGAAGCGAGGATGGTGTAGAACCAACCCCGTTCCTTCGTTCATGTCTCTCTGGGGTGTTGCTGGTATTTTTGTGCTTTGTTATTGCCACCAGCAGCTGGTTTGCAGCAGTCAGCAAACAGAATGCAGCACGTTATTAAAAAGTATCAGTGTTTCATCAAACAGAGTAAAAGCAAGCCAGTCACACATCTTTGACTGACAGCATTTTGATGTTTAATGAATATTTTATATGTTTTTAAGATTCATATGTGACACAGAAAGAGCAGAGAAGTGGGATGTCATTTGTGGGTCAGTTTGTTATTGACACTGATTGAGGATTGATTTCTTTGTTTAACATAATGTTTTATCTAATTCAGCCCAGAGAAGTACAAATAAAACATTTGAATAAATATTAGATTACTGACAACATTGTGGCACATTTATTGATCCATTTATCAAGTTTTTCGTATTTATTTAATACATTTATCTGTTGATTTGCACAGTTAATCTATTTTATTTGTGTAGCCGACTTAATGTTAAGCTAAATCTTTGCTTTTTTCTTGTGAAACACTGTATCGATTTACATATTATATATATTTTTATAACTAAAACATATGAAAAAAAATCACTTTCATTTAAATTTTCACAACTCACATGTTCCCTGCAATGAGTTAAAAATCGCTTTGTTTTCGTTCACAAGAAAAAGAGAGAAAAAAATCTGTTGGGAAATCTTAATAGATCACATCCAATGGCAATGTTCAAAAATATAACAGCACTGTGTGTGCGTAAAACAACACAACCCACCTCATTTATTTCAGTGAGGACAGTAATGCAGAGACTCTAGTGAGTAAAAACATTGCTTTACATTTTCCACAATGCAATGACAGGATGCAGCATTTGTTAGCTCCTGGTTGATTGCTCTGTAATGTGACAGATTATACTCTCTGATTGTGGTGATGGAAAATAAAGTGATAATTTAAAGGAGTTGTAAATTCCCGTTGTGCATCTGGTAAACCTCCAAACTCATTACTTACTCATAGACCTTACTGGATCATATCTCATTTTCTGATATAAATACTGTGGTACCTGAAGCAGCCCGCCCCTATAGATGCAACTTTTTTTTTTCTAAAGCTGTCTAGTCACAGCTTGTGTCTCGCATATATTAGCATTACATTTACAGAACAAAGCCTCCAAATTTAAGTCTTTGAAAAACCCAGAACTTCTATTCTGTTTCCAGAATCTTGTGCAGGATGGGGGAGCTATCCCAGCTGACTTTGGGTGAGACTTGGGGTACACCCTGGACAAGTCACCAGTTCATCAAAGGACCACATAGAAAGACACTCACAGGCTATTAAGAGTCACCAATTCACCTATATTGCATGTTTTTGGACAGTAGGAAGAAGCCGGAGAACCTAGAGAGAACCCACACAGACACAGGGAGAACATGGAAAATACACACAGAAAAGTTAAGGATTTGAACCCAGGACCTTCTTGCTGTGACACAACAGAGCTAACCACTTTAGAAATATAAACATAATAACAGTACAATGGTCCAATCATCCCTCTGAACATCATCTAGACATCACCACAGCAGGGGGAAAACTTTTATCTCCGGAGGCAAAAACAAGACTTGCAGTTGAGATGAAGTTACTCTTCAAACATTTCCAACCACCACTAAGCAAACACAACAAAAGAAGAAGATAGAAAGGCTGAAAATGGATGATGAGAGATTACTTCTGACCTGCGTGGTTCTGTGTTAAATGAGCCATTTTCACATCTCTTAGATGCCGGCGTCAAAATGTGACAACTTCCCTCGTCATCTGAGACGAACCCTGACAGGCAGCAGACTCGGGTGACTGGCTGTCACACTGAAGCACTTAGCATCTGAGATCTGTCCATAGGCATCAGCAGCTTTACTTACAAGTTAGAGGCATTACTGCAAACCACATCAAAGTACATCCATCTATTACTTCACTTAGAGTTAATCAATACATGTGAAAGTACTTGTCCTTAATTATACCCTGTTTGTTAGTTAATGCACAATAAATGACATTTGAGCTACTAACAATAATAATAAGAGTTTGATGCTAATAAAAATTTCTAGACAAAGCTGGGAGCCATTCAAACTGTCCAAACGATTTGAGCATACCCTGTTTATATAGGCAAGTGATGCTTTTAAGCTTCCAGCATCAGACACGTGATTCATCTGATATCTTTTTTTTTTAAATTTCAGATATGTATTCCAAATCTAAAGGGCAAACGTAACAGTAAAAAGTGGATTTCCGTATCATACATGTGACCCAGTGGTTGTATGCTAGAAGAAAAAAGAGTGCCACAAGTAGGGCTTAAAGGAACGAGAAGTTGTATGTATTCATACTGTATGAGATGACCTTTTAAAATGCCATCCTTTGTCATCAAGAACTGACCCTTTGCTACGGGAGAGCAGTGTCATCACTGCAGCACCATCTACATACATGATATCCCTCTGCTGAGGCAAATGTACTTAAAAAGTTAGACCCTCTTGAGCAAAAAGGCAGAAATGATGCAGCTAAATAAATGTTACTCACATTTGGAGGAGTGCGGAGAAATGGTGTGAAACGACCGCAGTGTGTTGATCTTTTGCATGTGACTGAATATCGCTCGGCGCAAACAGGTGAGGTAATGAACAGCAGCTTAGCATGGCTGTGTGATGTGAGATAAAACGATGTCACATTAAGCTTGTTTTCCCCGAGTCTGCTTGGGATGCTATCCAACTAGCTCACCATTTACCTCCTGCATACTTTAGTAAGTACATTACAACCTGACAGGACATGAGCTTCAGGCCAAGGCTCTTGACTACTCTCCAAAAAAAAAAAAAAAAGATTTTACAACATAGAAGAGTTTGAGAATTTAAAATGTGTTATCACCCTGGCATCCATAATGCATTTCCCTCTTGTGCACCTGTCACAATATTCCACCTCTTGTTCGGCAGTGAGGGCTCACCTTACACAGTCGATTATCGTTTGCAGCTTTATCATATATCTTGAATGCAAATAAGACTATAAATACACCGAATCATCTCTCAGATGCATTGCCCTGTCAGGGTCTGTTGCGACACTCTATAGGCCTCTCACTGTTCTGCAGCTCTTTCCACTGGCTCTATCTGATGCAAGGCGAGGTGCAGCTGAGTTTTCAGTTATGTAATCTGGGAACGTTAGCCTGCACAAAGCCTGTGATTACAGAGGAGCTATGAGAAGAAGTGGAAAAGTTTTCACAATGATTGGCAAGTTGTAGCAAATGAGACATAGCAATAGCTTCATTGTATTCCTTTTTAGGCAGATATTTTTGGCCTAAAGGCCCATTTAAGGTAGCCTATCTCTACTCTACGTATGTGAACAGTCTTTGTCATGCCTACATACTTCTGCACATCCTTTATGTCAACATTGATAACAACAAATATGGTGACGGAGTATGTGAACGATGTACTCAGGTGGTGGTCTGTGAGGCTATAAGGTACATCAAGACTTGAGGACGGAGAGTTTTTTTTCTCACTTTTTCATCTTTTTTTCCTCTTCGTTGTGTCTGTACACATTTGTCGTGCCTTGCATGAATTGTAGCTACACTAACCCCAACTAATTTGGGTGGTATTGCTCCATTTCATCCATCTTGTCCATATTCGTATGCTCTCTGAAAACGTACCCAAATAACGCAGAAGACGTATGGAAGGCTCTATCCGTATCTTTTTCCTTCTGTAACGTAGAGAATAAATGGGCCTTTAAGTACAGACATAGTATAGTACTGGATGTACAGTACTATGTACTGTGCAATATACAATAATCCAGTACTGCACATAGTGTACAGTACTATCTATGTGTATCATTCTTCTACTTACATATATATTCAAAATAAAATACTATATTAATATTGGCTATTATCAGATTTTACTGGGCATACAGTGAATGATGATGCAGCTAGAGCAGCAGGAAGTAATCATAGGTTGATCAGCTGCTCCTGACTGCCGTCAGACAGTCACATGACTTTTTGATTTTTGGTCATCATCAGGCTCTTGCACAGTTGAAGCACAGTCATGATCCATTCCCCCGAACTTTGTGCCTTTTTTTTCCCACTAGGACAGTGCGACATGGCGACAACGGATCATCTGAAAAGGGCCATGCTAACAATCTATACATTAAAATATACTGTAGCAGGTTTACCTCCAATTATCTCTGTAATATCATCAAACATCCTGTTCATGACTTCCTTGCCACCTGTGAGTCCATATACACCAGCGCTTCAGCACACAGGATGGCATAGATGATCTAATCAGCACGTTCCTGCCTTGTCCTGCCCGTCCAGTTGGAGACCAATAGTCACAGCTGACCTACTTTATTTTCTGTCTGCAAGTATGTTGCATTATGTAGCCTACATTTCAGACAACCCACGATTTGAAATGTTTATTATTACATCAGCAGAACACATTTGAATTTGGTGTCTAGGCGCCGACCTCATCACTCCCTGCAGATATGTTTATATGGATATATTGGGGAGTGATGAGAAAACTCTTAACCGGAGCCTGCAGGTGGATGCTGGGGTGGTGGGGCTGAAAGTGCAGCAGCAATACGCATGTGGAGCAGCAGTGGCATTAACAGGCGGAGGGAGAGATGGGAAATTGTTGCAGCTTAAATAGACCACCAAATTGAGAAGGTGTGTTGATGGCGATTGAGGAGAATGAGGCTTGTCATACAGTATGTGTCTGCCTAAACTAGCTCGCAGGCTTCACTCTATAAGTTAAATATGATAATATGTTATGTAAGTAACTTTATTTTAACCCCAATTATGGCCTTTTCCTAAACCACACCATCCATTTAATCTAACAAAGTAGTTTAAATGAGTTTTTCTTTTTTGGTGGTGTGATATTTATGGGTCATCCCATGCAATCATGAGGTTTTGGGAGTATAAAACTCACATCAGATAAAAACCTAATTTATTTCATGTTATGTAATGTATGATAGCAGATAAAAAACAGCCTATATCCCCTTTTAGATTAGCTGAATCAATTGTTTTATGTCAGTATTGAATTAAGTTGAAGTGCTGGCAGTCTGTTGAACAAACAGTATCTCCGAGTGTTAATTAATCTCAGACTCATGATTGCAACTAAGAGGACGATGTGAGTGTTTTTGTCTACTCTGATCATTTTAAGGAAGGTCTGAGGGTCCAGGGTGCCCAGTATATATCCTTGGATTATCATATTTATATTTAAACACTAGACATTTATCACTCTTGTTGCAGCAATTTTATGAAATAAATATATCCAACACTAGTCTAGTCTTTCTGGAAGTGTATTTCATTTTTTTCCAAACCAGCTCAAAAACACACCCAGATCTAAGTCTCACAGGAAAGAGCAAAGAGAAAACTTCTCTGTATGTAAGGAAGAGGTTGTTTATCACAAATACGTGCTGTTCTTGGTCTTGCAACTGTGTCATTCTCATAGATCAGGCAGAAGGTCACGCTGGATGTTGCCAAACACTATGTTTGGGTGATGCTTCATCAGACCTCTGAGTGCAAACTGAAAACACGTCGCCAACAGGTCATAGCATTGTTCCACCACTCCCCCGACACACACACTGCTTTACAGGACACTTCGTCTCCGATGTCGTGAAAGTGGTTCCAGCCATTCAGCACCATGATGATGATTTTTAAGGAGGTTTTGCTCAAACACAGATGAATTACATCGCAAACACCCACTGAAACAATCTTCAAGCTGTGTCAAAGATGGTGCAGATCTAAAGACAACAACAAGTCAGGTTCAGCTCCCCCGCAAAAAACCTAGCAAAAAACAGTAGGATCAACACAGGGGTGGATCAAACTGAACTAAAAATATACTTGAACACCTGGCAGACATGAGGAAAGTGATGTATATGATTAAAACTGTGTGGAGATGTTGGACTATTGGCACTGGGAAGGGAGCGGTGTGTGATTGTATGATTAAAGTCGAGAGAGGAAGACAAGGAAACGGAGCTCTCTTTCAGTGTTTGCTTGGAAACTTTGCCAAAGTTTGCTCAAAAATAGATTTCGTCTTCCTTGCAAACTTAGTCCTCTCTCATCCAATGAGCAGCTCTTATGTTTTCACCCTTGGGTTGAGCTAAGACAGTTCGATTTGCACAACAGTGTTTTAAGTAAGTGTAGGATGTGCTGTCACAGTGGCTTGCTGAGCTATGAGAATGACTATTGTGCAATGATGTTGTTGCATCAAGCCGGTCATTTGATGTCTGCACAAAACCATGCTTTTAGTGTGACATCCTCTTTCATATCAGGCCTAATGGTGCACTGCTTCTGTGAACACCTCATTCATTAGCATTCAAAGGACAGCACCGGTTCAACTGCCTATTGTTCGGATAAAAAAAAAAAAAAATTGGCACGTCCCTCTGACCTTGACTCTTTGAGACACCTCATTTGCTCAGTTGTCATGTACAAATCCCACCAGATAGATAATGTAATAGTATACTCAGCAACCTGCCATGTTATTATGACAGGTGTGTTTGCAGAGAGAGATTGGATGTGATTTGGAAGGACACACTGGCCCTCTGATGATCTAGATCCACATGGTAATAATGGTATAAAAGAGTGTATTATTTAGACTGTGCAGACATTCATGAAAGACAAGACAAAGTCAATTGAAACTCAGAGGATTCATAGATTTTCCCACTCCTGAAATGTTGGCTTGCAAGTGCATCGCTGATTAATAAAGGCCTCGGCCTATTTCTATTCTTTCTCTCCGTTGAGTTGAAGTTAGAGAGGCACTCCAACAATTTTACATGTCAAAGTCAATTTAGTCGTCATGGTTAGAATCACTCAGTCTGGGGAAACTGTTGTATAATGTCTTCTGTGGTTCTGGAGGGGCTTTGTCAAGTCTAACAAAATTACTCCAGTTTTATTTTTGTTTTTTTTCTTCTGCTTGTGGGTTTTTGCCAGGAAGAGATTCAAATAAAAGACACTTTGGAGTTGCATGCTGGGAAGTGAGGGATCCAGTGTTTTCGAAGCTGTCCCATGAAGAGATAGATAGTACAGTCGTACCAATGCAGGATTTTTGAGTACAATACCAATTAATTGGATTAAAAAAAATTAAAAAAGTTGATTGTTTTTTTTAATTCTCACTTTGTCTTGTCTTTCATGCATGTGTCAGGAGTAAAAACGCTGTAATGGATTAACTGTTTGAAAATGACTTCAAACCTGGTTTTGCATTTCTAAATTGCAATTTTGTGTTACTTATCGGTTGATGTCTGCAGTAAGATATCTTGGCCTGGAACATACAGTATATTCTATGGATATGTGCACATAATAAGTCCAATGCCCGGAATTTGTTTTAGCATAGGTTAGTAAACACATATAGTATCTGGCCAGAGATACATTCTGTATGTAAGTGTGTTACTGTTAGTGTTCTAGGAGATGTAAAGATGTAAAGGGCCTCAAAACAGAAATTATCTCCCCTGAAAGCTGAATGAGTTTGCGTTTGGATCTGTGCTCCACTAATCAGCCACTAGTCTCTTCCTTCTTTTAGAAGCATGTTTCCCTCAGTGACTAATATGCAAGAAGAGTACATGAAATCTAATTCCAGAGGAACACATCCGTCTGGTCTCTCCTCGCAGAAATCAAGTTGTGGCTTTGGTTTGATCAGATGTGTTCTCTGTGGCTCAGATCAGATGACTAACAATGGAGAGAGTTATCATCATAAGCAATTGTGTGTTTGTGTCTGAGTGTGTGTGTGTACTTCTATTTGCTATGTAACTGATGTCTTCATCACTTGTGTGATTACACGTCTGTGTTTGGTTTTCAGTATTAATTTTATCACCATGTTAGTGTTCCTCTCAGTGTCTCAGAGGCTCCTAATGTTCCCCTACTGCTCTGTTCTTGTGAGTGAATCCCTATTACCATCGAGGTCTTTCTGTCAGGGTGAGGCACTGACATTAAGGAATGAAAGGATGCTGGCTACGTTATCTTGATCATATTTAACAACATTAAACACTGGAGACAAAGAAATAAAACTCTCATTTCTCAGCCTCTTGACTTCAGAGAGCGTTTAAATGACAGGATGTATTCTCAATTGGTTACTTTAACACAACATCTTTGGAATAGAGTGCTTAGAGACCACACAGCTTAATTAAGTTGCTTTCAGGCACTCAGTCGCTCAGGTCTTATTTGAGGTGTTTGACATTTGTGAGCATGCATCACTACATTAAGAAGGTGGCGGCAACAGCAGAGGTGTTGCATTGTGTTTAGTGTGAAATAATAATAGTCTGAACTTGTGTATGATAACAAGAATATGGACAACCCTTAATTTCCATATCCATCACCTTCAAGGCATCTTGTCTCTGAGTATAACTCACATACATGTGTGTGTGTATGTATATCAACCATAATCTAAAGTGACAGCTGTTGATAACCTATGCGTGAAATTGTAACTGTTTGATTTGTGGCTGAACTTTTCACAGCTTCATGCCTGTTTGCACTCGAAAAAGTTCACCACAAGGCAGCGTGGGCACTCAGGCTGCTGTAGGTGCCACTCTCCTCTGGTCCACAATCTATTGCCCCGTTTACGTGACAACGTTTTTGGTGAAAACTGGAGATTTCTTTTTCTTTGCACAGCACCAACAAATCACAAACAAAACCAGACAGTCCAATATATTTTTGTTGTTGTTCTGGCTATAGTAGGCTGTTTGCTGTCAGTGTATGTGAATAAGCCTGGCAGGAACAGGAGGCAAAGCGGGGCTGTGTCGTTATCGTTTTCAGCCAGCGTTGCATTTTGCCCGTCTTATATGGCATTTTGAAAAGTTTCCACTCTGGAGCCCGTTTTCAAAAGTTTGCGATTTCAGTCCCCGAAAATGGTGTTCCCATGTCCAGCCAAAACGCAACAAAAGGTTTCCTTTTTTGGGTGAAACGGTCATAAACAGCTCCTATGTGCTACCATTTTCAAAATTGCCATCACTGTGGGAAACAACAACATTCTCTGAGCTAGCAATCACATGCTGAAAACCACAAGTTTCCCATGAGCCTAACTTTGTCACAAGTCTGAACAAACTAGCTTTTCTGGGATATCACCATTGCTGCATCCTGGGCTTAGCTTCACCACTTAGTTAAAACAACCAGTCAATTGTGATTGATTTCAATTAGTGTGACAAGTCATTTTCCGCCTCTGTTTTAATTTCTAACATTGCAATAGAGAATGTTTGTGGGATTAAGACAAGCCCAGGGTAGCATTGATTGGGTTATGCAAGTATAAACTTCTACACATCCAAATAAGCCTCAAAGAGAGGTGCAAACAGCTCTCTCCAACTCTTATTTACAGTGGATGGTTTCAGGGCACGTCCAACTGGGAGGAGACCTCAGGATAGGCCCAGAGCTCGATTGAGGCATTGCATATTTTGGCCTTGGAATGTTGTAGGTTCCCCAAAAAGGAGCTGGAATAAAATGCTGGGGAGAGTAACTTCTGGACTACCCTACTTATCCTGCATCCACTATAACCCAAACCAGGATTTTGTGTCATACAGTGTTCTACCCCAACCGTCTGATTAAGCAAACGCCTGTCAGATGCAGACCTTAAGAAGAGCCTTGTTTTAGCAGAAAAAATGAACTGTAGTGTAAAGAGAAGGCTAATTGCATTGCAACTTCAGAGTCAGCGAGCACAGAGTGGAGCCACGATACACAGATTACCAAAATAAAAAAAAACATTATGAAGCCTTTTTGGGTCATCCTTTCTCTCTGTCTACCTTTATCCTCTCCCATTATGATGAGAAGCAGCAGTGGGTCCTGGAACGACTGACATAGTCGCAGAATTGTGATGAGGAGATTCTTTAATGCTCTAATGATAGATACTAGTTGTTCTCTTCTTTCATAGGACTCAGTAACACAGAAACAGATTGTCAGAGGAGTCCTTTGAAACCTTGTTTGAAAACATAATGGATGATTTGAGTTGGCTCCATCTGGCCCAGAGGTCCTTACCTTTATATTTCAACATCAAACTGATGAACCCGACCTTTAATTTTACAGGCCAATATCAAAGACTCAGAAGAGTATAATTACAAAGTGAAAGCCAAAATACTGTTTTTTGGCTGCACTCTAAAGTGCATTTTGAATGTTTGATGTTTTAATTCTGTGGTCATGGCCAACCATGGACTTGTGGTACCAGATGCATCTCATCAAAAAGAGCAGGGAATCTGTAAAATACCAATCATTTCATCCTTTTTTTTCAATATATAACTGAACAATCATCACCCATAACATCCTGTCCAACTGTGTCTCTTATTTCTTTAGGTGACCTGAGAGATTTAACAGAGACAAATGTAAGAACCATCAAGAAGAGCTGTGGTACGACTCAGACCCCCACTGTCTTCTCGTGACTCAATATGTGTTTGGATACCTGACCTGACCGAGCGACTGATCCTGTTACTGTGAGTACCAACACATAATGTACTCATCTGAAAAAGGAGGAAGGTCTAGTCATGTTGACCTCTGACATTAAAGTAGCATATGCAACACTTTTATATGTAATGCTCTTATTGACAAAATGACACTGAGATACAAATGTCATCAAATCAAATGGCACTTCCCTTCCTCCCACGTTCCTTTTGCTTATCACGTGTCATGTATGCTTTAGTCACATGTTACACTTCTACAAAATAGTTTAACAATCAAAGGTATCAAATTTCCATTGGTTTTTTTGACACCACATCTACTACAGCATTTTAATTACATTACTGAAGTCAAGGGAAGTGTAGAGCACATTTCAACACGGCAATTCAAAGTGCTTCACATAAAATAGAAACGGCATTAATTAAGACAACATATGAAAACAACATAAAATAGTACAGTATTCTACAATTGATTATTTGACAGACAGGAAGCCAGTGTAGAGATCTGAAATCTGGACTGATATGATCCACTGTCCTGGTCTTAGGGAGACCTGTGAGCACACAATAAGTCAAGTGAGGATGAACACATTTTGTTTGTTTAATTTCCTACTGAGACATCAGTCCTTTAATCCTTGATATGTTCTTATGTTGATAGTCAAATGACTTTGTAATTGTCTTAATGAGGCTATTTAGACTTAGGTCTGAGTCCATGACTACACCCAGATTTCTAGCCTGGCTTGTGATTTTTAACTTTATCGACTGGAGTTGAGTGACTGACTTTTTGTCATTCTTCTTTGGCTCCTAAAACAATGACATCAGTTTGAATTTGTTTAACCGAAGAACATTCAGGTAAATCCATTTGTTGATTAGTTCAATGCACTTACTCAGAGCTTGTATGGGATTATAATCCCCTGGGGATATGGTTATGTAAATTTGTGTGTCATCTGCATAACTTTGATAATATATATATTTTTGTTGAAGGAGCACAGAGTGCTCTGGCCAGTTTACTCATGTGTTTTATGATGAACAGGTTGCAGCCAATGTGTTTCCATGCACTTAACAGGGATTAACAGAACGTTTGTGTACTATAAACTGCACTTTTAAGGGCATCAACTAAATGTAATCGATTGTGCAGACTACCTATTGATGTTAAATCAAAGTGTACCAAATGTTTGTACTTCAGAGCCCATCTGGGTGAGAGAATAACGCCTTCACCTCACACAAAGACCACCCCACACTTGCTACAATATGTGTAATACAAAATACAAAGATGGTCGGGACAACACGTCTAACCAGAGGAAACACTTGGTTGAACAATATATGATTCATATCTAGTATTGCAATTATAAAAAACTCAGCATTTTTGCAATAAATTTCAAACAGCCAATGATTTTGACAACGCTTACTCAGTAGTGTCTTTTAAAACAGATAAATAATTATTTTATTTTCTCATTATTCAAATTTTTCTGTATGGATTACACATAAACAAGTGTTAATGGTTGAACTAAATCTATGTTCTTATAATAAATCTGTTTTACCATATGATGTTTTTACCATTGGTGACACACCTCTGATAAAGATTTTGTTTTAAATATTTTCCGATTGCTTGGGTTTTAGTGGCAATAGTGTTTGCAGAAGTGTTTTGTTCAGATGTGTTCTCTGAGTGCTTTATTAAAAGTTATGTATTCTCTGCATTTCCAACATACATGCTAAAAACAATTGTAAAAAAAAACAGGAAGCATCTGGTATCATAAATATAGGAAAAGGTAATCTGCAACCACACCGGTAGATGCTGCTAAATCCTGCTGGACTAACTCTGTCAAATATTCTCTTCACTGAAATGTTCTTCACCAAATGTTCTCAAAATCATCCTGTCACCATATCTCCAGTCAGCATTTTTGCTGCCTGAACCACAATGATTGGACGGTATATATCACTTCAACAGAGCAAACACTCAGCAAATCCCAGACCATTCTGATTTACAAAGTTGGATTAAGGTCTTAAGCTATCTCCCCAAACTCTTCTCCTCCCTTCTCATTCTGTCATCCTCCTTTTCTCTGAGAAAATTGGCATCATTTACTGCTGTCACTGCAGAGCTCTTTGTCAACCATTATCCCAGTGACAAAGCTGCCGTGACATTGAGTTAATCCGTGCTTGTTCAACTTTTGCTTTCAGGCGAGGAAAGCAGATAAAGAGTTCAGGTAAGAGATGGCGAGGATGGCGCTTTACCCCAGGCAAAATGGACTACAGGAAGTGATTGACAGTTCAGATAAAATGCAATCCCCCAGGCCAATCAGGTTGACTCTTTCATAGACTAAAACTGCTTGCTAGAATGGAAGGCAGATATACTGTAATGAAACCTACGAAATCGAGAGGAAGGAAAGGAGTGTAGGCAATTACTCAGCTTCATGAATATTTTTACAATTATGATCACAATGAGACATGAGGCCATCATATAACACTACAGTAAGCCCTCAGTCAGATGGTCTTCTAGTGAAAAGTGAAATGTCATTTGTAAAGCTCATGGTCTCCTCTAAGCTCTGAGTGTAATTACAACAAGTCCAAGTCTGCATTGTGAATCTATGCTAAGTTTTCTTAATAACATCATAGAACAAAGAGTGACAGACACTCTTTCTCCTACCCATTCCAAAAACATAGTGTCGAGTGTGTAGTTTTATTTTGAGGTTTTAAAAAGGTCTTGATTACTTCATGTTTTTCTCTGACTTGATCAGAAAAAGCCCAGAGCAGAAAAAGATGGGTCTAGAAGTTAGATTGCAATCGTCCGAGTCTCACTAAAACATCCGCTACAAGGACAGAAAACTTAAACCAGATTATCTTTCTTCAACATTTGCAATAATAACAACGTAGAATGGAAACCATTGTACAAGTTAATGATAATACGATTCAACCTGTGAAAACAGCTGTATAATGACAACATGCCTCAACTGATTTAAATTGAGTAACAATGGGAATGGAGGACATTAGCATTAACCAGGAAGGGAGGAAAGACAGATTACAGTATGGAAAAGTTAGGATTTAGGGTTTTTGGGACTAAAGGACCTCTTGCCACGCCCCTAACATTATGGAAATGCATCCCCTCACTGGAGTGCTGATGGTTTATACATTTCTTAAATGCAATCTCCCTCACAAATTGAAGTTGTTTTCAATTGCAAAGGCGTTTCAAGGCAATACACTCAGGGCTGTTTCTGCTGCAGCCTAACTCGGTTTGATATGACAAGTAGTCGACAGCTAGATTAGCTTTTGGTGGCTAATGTCAGCTAATTATATATATTACTGTGTATCTAGTCTAACATAATAAACACAAATTAGTCCCTTTATGATTCTTCTCCTGCACTGCTGCAACATGTTTTAAATAAATTCAATGAGTGCTTTGTCCAGTTGGTGACTGAGGTTGCCAACGACAGTGAGCATGGAGAGATACTGTTTTGAATGCTAGCTACGTTGCTTACCTGGCCAGCTGCAATTCATCAACTATAGCCCTGTGAGTGGTCACCACATTACCAAGATTCTGGAACTCTCTATTTCATGAGGAATGGATTCATTGTAACACTTTCTGGTGCGAACCGTCCTTCATGGGATACGTTAGCAAAAATGCAGCCCTTGACGTCATAATGAATTTGCCACATGATGGAAATGCTGGGATGGATCGCAACACATTTGAACAAAACCTGAGACAAATATTGTAATTGTTATTGATCTTTAATAGAGAAGTTTGTTTCCAGAAAATGCCATCTGTTCCATCCGCTATGACGGGAACAGTGAAGTAGTAAAATGCCTCTTGATAGTATATTATTGGCAAATTAAGCTATTAACTAGAAATAGATTTATAGAGCACTCTTAAGATCACAAAATGTTAGTGCTCAACATTTGCAGTGCAGAGAAGGCATGTCACAGTTGCTGAAACAGTTTCTCCTCCGTCCCATCTCAGCGGGATATCAAAAAGATGATAGCAAGTTAATATCACCATGTGATCTATAGATTGCACTTGTCAGCTTTTACAAGCTGGCCTCATCCATTGGTATGCACTCCCTCTGTCTCATTTAAGAGTTTCCTGGGAGCCGAGGTGAGCCTGTCCTCTACCTGGCAAACTGCTGCTCCCTCATCCATCCAGCCCTCGCTGCTACCGGCCTCACCGCCCCTCTTACGGCTGCACACGAGAGCACTATCATGGTTCACTAATCCCCCTCATTAAGGCGGGTCCCAAGGCTCTCGTTACTGTACATCTATTCCCATATGCCTTGTACTAGACTCATGGCTTTCATCTTTGGCAGCATGTGCAGATGTCATGAATCTGCCATATGCAATTATAGTGTGTGCATCAGGATTTTGATATCTCTGTCATCTGCAGGACCAGTTAGCACTTTGGAAGACAGCTTGTCTCGCTCCATCTTGGTCGGTAAAATTGCTGAATTTTCACTCATGCTACTTTTAATAGAAGTTCACACGGCCCTCTATGATTTCTTTTACAGCAAACCTGACCTTTGGCATACACCGTAGCCACCTTTCAGGATCAATATAACTTGCAGGGGTAGCTATATTATGTGTGCATGTGGTGTTTGTTACTGCATGGTAAGCCTTAGGGGAGTGTCAATCTGTATTTATTGCTGTTATTCCTTTTCCTTATGGTAGTAATCTTATACCAAACTCACCTTGAGGTTCTGAGAGAATAAAAACAGGCTGAAACGTTAATTTTCTTGACATAGCGTAATTCTGTCTTGTCTTCAGGTTGAGGTAGTGCAACAAATACTCAGAGAATCCTCATTAACCTCACTTTGAAGTTGATCATACATGAGTTCTTTGGATTTTCTTATTAAAAGCCAATCTGGGACTGAGACAAATTGGAAGCTGTATCATCGGAGGCCAACTTGCATCAGAAAATCCTGTCGATGCTGCACGGTCGTCAATTCATATAACAAAATGATGCTTAAGCTCCACTGACAGGTAGCAGGATGGATTTGAAGGATACAAATCATCTGCTGCGAGACTGAAGCACAAAGTGGAGCAGCTTTGACTTTCTAGAAGGAATACGCTCTGAGTGACAGGTCGTTCTATTTATAACCGAACTGTAGTAAGGAGGAGGTAAGGGGTGTGTAATACTGCAGCACAGAGAGGCGTTAAATATGTCTGACGAGGTATAAATCTGAAGAACAATGAGGTAGTTTAGTTCATAATAGCCGACAGCCTCATGCTGCATAAAATGTAGCATATCTTTGATGTTTGAAAACCACGTGTTTTCAACTTTGATTTATCTTTCTGCTATTTTTCATAGAATTGAGCCAAAGCTAGAAAGAAATGAAAGTAGTATATTCAGTGTTTGTTTTTGTTTTTTACTGTACAATTTTAATAATATTCAAAAACTGTTTTAACATTGTTTGACAAATACTTTTATTTGTTACATTTGTGATGCAGCTATTTTAATTGGCCCACGTTTCATTTCTTTTGTGTTTAAAACCTGCGCCATGAAATTCTAAAACATTCTCTTCTCCTTTCCCTGGCGTGGTGCACTACCAATGTTAAAGATGCATGCGGCGGCACCATCTACTGAACCGGAATGCGTAACATCACCTCACAGAGAATAGTTGCCATTAAACCTGTTTAAGTAGAGCCATTTGAAGCTATAATTATTTGTCTCATCTCTAACCGACACGTTTGTAAAATTGAACATTAGAGGCTAAAATTATTTCCGAAAATTACAATGATCACTACTCTTATTTTTAGGGGTGTAGAGATGCTTGAGCACCGCTACGAATGGACTAAAATCACCAATGAAGGGCGTGGTCACACCTTCCCTTTTAGGGCATTTTCACATGAAAAAATGTCCCAGTATAAAACAGGATTGAGGAGGAGAGGTCTGCATTGGTGTAGGGGAGCTGCTGCAGGTACCTGAAGTCTACTTTATAGGCTTGTCAGACATCAACACAATGCACAGCAGCTGTAGTGCTTTGGAGGAAGACTTTTCCAAATCCAAAACAAAGCAAACCAAAAGACCAACCACCTTTTCAAGACCATTGATTAGGATACCAGAGTCAATTGTATCAAACGCTGCACTGAGACCTAAGAGGACCAGAATTGAGACCTTACTCTCATCAGAATTTAGTCTGAGATCCATTATTATTTTGCTAAGAGCAGATTCAATAGTGTGTCCTAAAGCCTGACTGAAATTCCCCATGGATGTTATTTTCTGTTTGAAAGGAGTTCATTTGCGCTGAAACTATCTTTATAGGTATCCTATTGATGAATGGAAGGTTGGATATCGGCCTGTAGTTGGTTTCATGCATTACCATCTTGTTTAGGCTTCTTCAGGAGGGGTTTTACAACAGCTGTTTTGAAGGCATCTGGGAAGTTGTATTTAAACGACCTGAAACTCTGCTGAATACTTGCTTTAAAAATGCTGTAGTCATTCAGCTACTTCAGCTAATGTAATACAGGTGGATTTTCCCATGGTCACACCTTTTCCACAGGGTTTACTGAGATCATCTTTGTTTCCATTAGCGGTAATACTGGCTCTAGTTGTTATCTTGTTACTGAAGAACAATAGGGGCAGTGTAGCTGGTTGCTAATAGATAATAATATTCTAGACAGCGTTCTCTGTAATAATCTTGTAAAGTAACCCTTTCTTGCCAGACTTATTACTTTGTTCTAAACAGTCATGCTTCCTTGTTCATATTGCAGTGAACTGTGAGTCTGGTTTTTCCTTCATTTTCTTTCAGCGGCTCGACAGATTCTCTTAATCTCATTAACACTGGGATTGGACAAGCCTCAGTCAGTATCAGTGCTGCTTCACCAGTAGTGTTGTTTAGCCACGTTTCCACTAGTAAATTCATTTCCATTATCAGATCCTTAACCAAATTGTATTTGTGATCTGACATTAACAAGAGTACATTAAGGAAACAGGATGTGGCTGAACACTAACAGGGATGAAGTTCCTTAAGGCTGCAGCAGATTGTCTGACTGTAAATCTCAAAGGGCAACAATTAGAGATTTTTACAGGGATGCTGAAAATGAGTCCGATAGAAAATTTGCCTGAGTTAGAGTTGGAGCCCAACAGATAGGGAAACATCAGTCTCTGATGGACCGCTCATTTCTGGTCATAGACCATGAAGGGTAGCTGATTGTTCCCATGAGGAACTCAGTTATGAATAATGTCCACACCATGAGCAGCACAGGCAGTGGACAGCCTATAGTTTGCAGGGCAGAGGATGATGGTGTCCATATTAAAAGCCAATCTGTGTTTCTACTGATTGCGACACAAACCATCAATAAACCATCAACTCCCAACCCTACTACGCAATGCTACTAAGTTCATTTGACGCTGTGCTGTTGTTGATCTGAATGTTTGTTCATCGTACCATTGGAGACAGACCTCTGAAGCTTAACATGCAGAAAATGATTTCAGTCACTTTCAATCTGCTCAAACACACTTTAACGTTCCCTTAAAAAGAAACGTTTAGCTGCAGGACTCCTCACATCCTCTGTGTGACTTCTTGTGTTTGGCTATCCTTTATTAAACGGGGCACTTGTAAATATATATATATATATTTTTTAAATGTTTTTCATATTAAGAAGCTCTGCATCTTTGTTTGCACACCTTTTACCAGGAGGGAGTAAATCCCGGAGGCACTTGAAGGCAGGAGAACGGAGCACTTAGACTCAGTGACGACATTATGCTGCTTTGCACTGATGTGAGGAGCGATGCTGCTGCTGTCCTGCCAAATAAACAAATTAATGTGTGGCATTTGGCCAGTTTGCCTCAGGGTTTTATTTTCCTCAGATTCTCCGTCCTTCCTTATGTTTTTGGTCTCATGCCTTTTTTTTTATTTTCAGTTTTAAGGAGCATTTCATTTTTCACATCGTGACACTCATTGTATTTCACAGAGGGAACATTACCTGGGGGTAGGAAGATGAGTTGTGGTTGCACTGTACTCATGATAACTATTAGCCACAGTCACTGTGGGACATTATTTAAACTGTGCTGGGCTCACTGCTTGCCCACGCATCTACCAACGTCCCGGTGAAAGAAGACTCCAGATGGCCGGTATGCCTGTGTCATCCAAACTGGAGTAAA
Source organism: Chaunax sp. Z400 (assembly GCA_037577475.1). Classification (NCBI taxonomy): domain Eukaryota; kingdom Metazoa; phylum Chordata; class Actinopteri; order Lophiiformes; family Chaunacidae; genus Chaunax; species Chaunax sp. Z400. The sequence goes on from CM075194.1 coordinate 20,960,195, forward strand.
CAGACTTACACTCCTCATACTCCATCAGACATGACATAGTTTGTACTTCTAAACAGGCCACAGATCTTCTTAGCCCACTTCTAGATGAGAAATGGAGAAAAGATGGAGGCAGCAGGCTCAACAATAAACAATTGATCTTCATTATCTTCATTACATTTTCTTTTGTTGTGTAAAGAATTTGTTTCACCTGAAATGCCCTGAACAGCCTCAAACCTCGTTGGCACGTGTTTTTCACGTCTGTACCACAGTTGTGGAAGGATGAACGACATTCCTCTGAATGATATTCCTTCATTTGGACATGGGTGCCGGCAGAGTCTTCTGTACTCTTGCTTTCACTTCGTACATATTTGGTCACATTTTCAGAGAGCTTACGGATACAGACGAGATGGAGCAAAACTACCGGAAATGGTTGAGGGCAGTGTCGCTACTATTCAAGCAAGGCACGACATACTGTATGTGCACAGACACAACGGAGAAGAAAAATGTGAAGCAATAAAGAGAGAAAACCATCCGTCCTCCAGTCTCGATTAACTTAATGACCTCACAGACCCCCACCAAGTACATCGCTACCTCCGCTTTTGGCGCTTTGTATTTACTAGGTACATCACAACCTCCTCCGACTGTCACCATATTTGTTATTGACGAAGCCTTTGACACTTCACTGCCATCCTGCGGTTGTACTGATGACGACGTAAAGGACGTATGGGAGTATGTACGGGTCGACGGATAAGACCATTAACGGACAGATGTATCCATTAACATAGAGGGAGCATAACAGGGCCTTAAGTTGCCTAAATCTACATGACCGACAATGCCTGCACAGTCCATATCGTAACCATATCTTTTTTTCTACCCATAATTACGCCATACTTTGACTGAAATATAAAGTTATACTTCCAGACTGAAATATGGATTGATTGCCAATGAAGTTTCAGCAGAAACTGAAGTCCCTAAAGTATGAATCGTAACCAGTTGGCCATCTACTTGATATATTGGGACAAAGGTTTGTACATACATCCAGGTGATGTATGCTGGCGACTTATCTGATTTTTCCTCGAGTGCCTCCAGGTTCACAGTCTGTTTCTAGTCTGTAACAGCTTATCCCATGTAGGGTCGCGAAGGGGCTGGAGCTTATCCAAGCTGACTTTGGGTGGGAGGCAGGGTTCACCCTGGACTGATCGCAAGCTCATCACAGGGCCACATAGAAAGACAAACAACCATTTTCACTCACATTCATGTCAATTTAGAGTCACCAATTCACCTCTATTACATGTTTTTGGTGGTGGGAGGAAACTGGAGAACACAGAGAGAACCCATGCAGACACAGGGAGAACATGCAAACTCCACACAGAAAAGTCCCAAGATTTGAACCCAAGACCCTCTTGCTGTGAGCCAACAGCTCTACCCACTGCGCCACCATGCCGCCCCCCTGGTGAAATGTATTTACATCTTATTGAAGGAGGGATTGTGCATGGATGCTGGACATAAATGTGGCCCCTCTATGTAAACTGGGGCCCCTTTATGGCCCCTGATTTAGAAAAAGTCCTAAATCCACCACTGCATAGCTACATACTAGTAAAATGGATTAAAGCTATTAAAATTGTGGAAAAGGTATAATCACCATCATTATACTTCATTTTTGACCGCATGAAAATCAAATAACATTTGTGTGCTCAAAAAGACACCAAATGCACTTCAACACACATCCCCCAAACCGCGCTATCTTGTAATTTTCCTCCGTGTGTTATCTAAAGCACTCTGAGCGTAACGTGTTTGTGCCTCCTAGCCTTTATGCTCTTCAAACCACACCGGCTGGATAGAAGTGGCCACAGATACGCAGTGGAGACCACCTGGGCTGCGTAATGGCAATGTGTGTGACTTCGATAAACCCTTTTCTCACGGGCACTAGAACCACCCTTGCGGAAAATGTGATTACACTTCTCCACAGGAGGTGCAAAGTGGGACGCTGTTGCAGGGAGGAAAGTTGTCATTGAAGCTGCAGTGTGTCTGCTGCCTCATTCCATGAACAAATCTGACACGCATGTAAAGTCAAAGACGGAACACAGAAGAGGCGTTTCTGCCGTGTCTGTTTTAGCTGTGTCTGTTTTAGTTGTGTGCTTTTGAAGCCGAGCATGAACCAGTTGATAATGACTTAATGATGTGTAAAGTGGATGACACCATGTGTTCTAGCCTCTTTGGTCTGAAATGAAGGGAATTACAGTACAAAATAAAATACCAATAAACTGTGATAATAAAGTGGAGGATTTGGGTTGTTATTTTTTTAGTTTAAGAAAAAAATATTCACACTAGAAGAGTAAGACTGGAATGATAATTTATATTTGAAATAAAATGATAAGAAATGTTGATTGTTGGCTTTTTTCTGTGCTGACTAATAGATAAAGTGGTTTAAATTGTTTTTAAAAATTATTTTATATACTGTAATCCTTTGAAATAGCTTGGCTCAAACAACCACAAACATTCTTCTGATATAAAAGTTGGCCTAATTATGTTTTATTTATTCATATTAATTTTATTTAACAGATTTATATTAATATTTTTTGTTATTAATACTATAGCAATGAAGCAATTCATTGATTGTACTTACAGTAAAGGCTAAGCCTTTAATCTGCATTTTTCTTATTCTCAACTAAATGATATAAACTGTCTGACACTCTGCTCCAATCCCATTCATTTCTTCTGAAAACATTAAACCTTTGAAATTTTCTCAGAAATCTTTAAAAAAAAAACAGTACATGAAGTACTATCCAAAAATAGCTGAACGCAAATATGACACACATTAGTATCTAGTATATTTATTTATTTTATTATTTTCACTGATGGATTAATACACGTGTTACTCTAATTAGTATTTACAGCAGGACTGTATGTAGGATCTGTTCAATATAAACTACTGTGTGTGTGTGTTCATGGAAATGAAGGAGAGTACCGGCTTTACTCGGCTCGACTTGACTCGCCTTGGTTTCTGGTATGTGGCATCCTGGTTCTGTTTGGTGGAGGGAGAGGGAGCTAATTATTCCAGGTGTTTTGTGTTAAGAACTGATTGCTCTCGCTCCCTCATATATGGGAGCATGATGGACCTGGAAGCGCTGCCATTTGGAGTCTGCCTGAGAGGGCAGGCCGCATGCTGAAGCCGGCCTGGAAAGGCCAACTGGGAGAGTCTAACGAGACTGGAGACGCGAGGGGCCCTGAAAAGCGTCTGTGTGTGTTAGTTAGTGAAGCTGAAAAGCTGGTTTATGTTACGTTTATTTTGTGTTTGTTAAAATTAGAAATCAGTTTCAAGCATCGACATCGTGTCTCACTGAGAGAGCCCATAACAGTGGTATCAGGAGACTCGACTGCTACAGGGTACTTTACTGCCGGTCTGGGTACCAGGTTCTTTTTACCTAATGGAAACATAAAAAGGTGAATAGAGTCAAGTTGAGCTGAGCCGGTACAACACAGTGGAAATGGGGCTTAAGCTACACAGACATGTTATAGCTGGATTTAAAGCATTATGTTTCCCATTTTTCAGCTTCTGTGAATGAGGTTGTATCAGAATAATGAAGAACGTCTCCCTATCTTTAAATATCATGGATCATTATATTCTTGATATCGTGGAGCAGGGATGGCTAATGCAGTGAATTCTGATTAAAAGACTTTTACTGTCCTCCCTCTATTTGCATGTGTCATATATGGAAATGTTACTACTCTGGTTCCTGGGTTTTAAGCTGAATACTGATCAGTCGGCCACGTGTTCAATGAAAGGATGATGTTGAAACAAATGAAGAGTAAAATCCTTATCACTCTGGATTTTGTCTGTACTCTGCACCTTTTCTGTAGCAGAATTAATCATTTAATTCACTGCAGTATTATCAGAACGAGCCGATCCAACCATATTCTTTGCTAATCAAGCATGACAGACATTTCAGACATGGTCAACTTAAAGTGATGAATATCGTTTTGTAGATGTGACATCTCATTTTACCGGCACTTTGCATCATGTGAGCCCAATGTGAAAAGTGGAGCTCTCACACTCAGTAATTAGGTTTTTGGCTCATGACCTAAACTGTCAAACATGAGTTATTATACCAACACAGTGAGTTCACAAAGAATTACAACACTAAATATAAAAGACAAAGTGCTGGATGAGCTGCAGCCTTTGAAGGCAGAACTAACACAACTTAAGAAACTATGATATTGCTATAGTTTTAAGGCACTATGTTTAAAGGTTTAAGGGCACAATCACGACCTTTTACTACAAGCTGAGATGAGTAAGAAACAGGTGGTTTTATGCTTTTTACAGTGTTCAATATCAGAAGGGTAGGTCGGCCCAGTTCATGTGAAATATAATGTTAAAATACCGTCTGCTCCCATCTTTCAGTGAACATACTGTTAATCCTAACTCCATCCTAAAAGCAGATGTTTTATGGTGGGGCCATAATTTATCTCCGTCACACCATCAATGGGACTCCTTTCTATATTACTCAAATTACAGGATAAATTAAAGGTAAATTAATTTACTCAATGAAATCACTAACTAACATGTGATGAAGTGTTTGCCCCTGATGTCATGGCCAGGTCCTACCATTGACCATTTCCACCTTCTCTCCTCTTCTTCTACTGTCCTTAACTCTTTGGGGAAGTAAAGACAATCAGAAAAACAAAACCCTCAAAAAGTGATGCATATGTGTGTGAATTATTTGGCTCCTGTTACATATGAATCCACGATACCTTTATTTTACCAAAATCATTTATCACTTCATGTTTTCTGACGTCTGTCCCCATGGCTGTAGTTTTTTTCTCATCATGCACCACCCAACTGAAGATAGATTCACAATATGGCTAACCCAAGGTGTTTCCATGCCTTTAAAGCCGTAATGGCTGTGCATTGATTTCCTTAACATTTGTCACCTTCAGTCAATCTCCTTGCTGCCCTATATACCCTCAGGTCTGCACACTGCTAACTGGGTTTGATATTTCCTAGAGGAGGATGTCTCCTCTGTGTTTCAAAACGGGGCTGATTCTAAGGAAACACACTAACATATTGACTTAATCCATATTATCAAGCTGCTGATATGTAAATGAGCCACTTACGGCTCAGACTGATGCTGCACGTCGCAGAAAGACCAGGACAAGCAGATTCCCAATGCATTATGAATGTTATTAATAGGCTTGTTGTGTTGTTCTAATGAAACAGCATTCTCTTGGTATCTTTTAAAGTCTCAATTCCCTCATTCACTTTGTTTGCTTGGATGTGCAGCACAGCAGGCGATCGCTCAAAGCGGTATCTCTAAATGGAATTTAAATGAAGACAGCTGATGACAGCGGGTCAATAATATGTGATTTGTATTCTCTAGCTGCTGATCCTTAAAAGCTAATAATGGGTTCATGAATGGGCAGACCTCAGGTGATCAGCGTCAGCCCACCATCCACCCTCTCAGATCATTTCGCCTTCAATGTTTCCAGTCAGGAGAGGAGTTGCGGTCTCCTGGGTGAGCGGTGCAGCGCATCCTGTGTTGGTGTTGTTAACAGTACGATTGACAGGCAAAGCCCAGTCGCAGCCCCACCAAAAAATGGAGGCTTAGGTTGTTCCTTTGTCGGGTTACAGGGTCGATAGAAATCGGTTGATGAGCGAGATCTGCCCCAGAAATCAAAGCACCGTCGAGGGGTGAACTTTAACAGTCTTCCACTCATCAGACCAGCATCCTCTGCGGGGGTCATGAGCAGGAAAACACGGTAATGAATCTGAACCGAGAGGAAGAGGAGCGTCATGAGTCCCCAGAGGCGCAGAGGGAACAACGGCACAAAAGAGTCCGCCTCGGCTAGAAAAGGCTGGATCATTTCGTTCAAGCGTGGGAGGGCAAATGGATGAGAGAGGCGGAATGTAAACACGTCAAAGGATGAGCACAGAGTGGGATATGGAGATGTTTCCTATCAGTGGAGGAGGAATAGAGCAGCAACCTGTCGATCATTCTCCTAGCATCGGCTCCAACAGGGCGGCATTGTCAGACAACCTCCATCACTTTTATCTGCATGTCACAAAACAACCATCTGCACATACATGGCCTTCTATAATGAGCATTCTTCTCTCATACAGCACATGAAGCTCATACTTCTATAAATACACACACTCTCTCTCCTGCCCATGTGTGCAGAGCAAACAAACAACACAGCTTTGCGCAGTGTGTGTTTAGAAAGGCAAACAGCTTCTAGCGACGTCTGACCACAGAAGTAAGGAAGCTGAGACAAATGACATGCGTTCATTGGTGTCACTTGGGAGCCGAAGCCCTGCACAAACACCCCGCCGTCCTCTGTTCCACTAACTTTCTATAAACCAATCTAATCTCCCCCTGCATCTCCTGCATGATGCTTTAAGGAGAGTTTTATAGGCTTTTCTTTGAGAAGCAGATAATTCCTTATAAATCATAACATCGCTGCCTGGATTGTAAAAGGTTTTTATAGCTTTTAGCGGCATGGTGGGCCCTGAGCAAGTGCACATGGAATAACATCCAAGCATTGTTTAAGGTGTGCACAGATCTTCATCACCAGATGGCCTTGCTTATGCCTGTGTCACAATGCATATGACAACATGTTATTCATGTTGCTCCTGAGATCATATGTGTACAATCGCCAGTGTGAGGCCTTTTCAATGCTTTCAGTATTATTCAGTGCAACATTCATCAGTGGAGGCACATCGCATCTGAGCTCACATGACCTTTTCTTTGAAGTGATTATGAAGACTTTTTTTTATTTATTTTTTTACAATCGTCTCTCATCTTTCTGTAGGCAGTTTGTCCCTCGTGCTCTTCTGAGAGTGAATGTGTGACCTCAAGGTGTTTTTCCTGGGACCATATGGCTCAATACCACACAATATAGGTAAGATTTGATTTTATGTTCTTTTTATTCTATTTGATATAGAAATGGTTGGAGGCAGTATATTTACTGTTATTATTTTTAACGCGATAAAAGTGACAGAAACCTCAGGAGGTGATGAATCTGTGACTTTAACACTACATCAGTGGGTTTGGTTGATAAATCATTCCTAGACATGAATCAGTAGTTCACCAAACATACAGTAAGCTGACTCATGACACATGACATCATTAAGTCAGGTCTATGTCTCACTTAGGATAAAGTTGATGTTTTGTTTTATCCCCCCTCAACACCATGTGAGCAAAAACACATCAGATGAGCTTGTAGCACCTCCCACTCACATTAGGAGCATGCATATATTCTATCATAGCATGCTCCCTGCATAATCTGCACCTACATTCATCTATAGTATGTCTCTTTGATTGTACACCACCATATACAACCTGATGTATGTTAAACACTGCATTCATGCAGTTTATACTGTATGTTGCTCAAAAGTCCAGGAGAAAAAATTTGACTGTGCAAATTGTGCAGGATTTTGGGGTACTGACAAATGCTTGTTCCAAGCCACACACCATCTGAGCACATGTAAAATGGTTCTATACATACATCACAACCCTGAATAAATGGTAATATTTTAAATGGAGAGTTCTTTACTTAATTTCACAGATCTGATAAGCTTCAATTTTGAAAAGCTTCTTGTTTATACAAATATTGAAACATATTTCTAATATTATTTTATATTTATTGGCCTGATTGGGGTATAAGTGATACCCACGTATAGATGTAAAAGCTTGTCACCCATCTATTAGATCAGACATATTTACCAAATATAGACTCTATTTAGTAGTTTATGCCATGAATAAATGGTTTAAATAAGCTATTAATTGGCTTTTTTTCTGCTGGGAAGCCCATCAAGGAAATAACAGATAGCAGTGTTCATACTCTGCAGTGTGTATAAGCTCAACAACTTTGTGGCCTTGGTTCATTTTGCTTTCAATGGGTTAAAGAGTAGTTAGAGATTTTGGGAAATACACTTATTTGCTTTGTAGCAGAGAATTCAATGAGAAGATGAACATCAGTCATGTCTGTACACGAATATGAAGATGAAACCAGCAGCTGTTAGCTTAACCTAGCACAAAGACTGGCAACAGTCTGACTCTGCCCAAAGGTAACAAAATCCACCCATCAGCGCTTCTTCTCATTGATTAATACACTATATTATATACAGTATTTTTTTTAATTTATATTGTATGTATTTGTTTGTTCTTGCATATCTTTGTACCTTAGACTCAACACAGTCAGTGTGTGTGGGTTCATCCTCTGTCCTCTCAGTAGCTGTTAAAGCTGTTTTTTTTATTCGTGTTCTCAGCAGTGAGAATGATTTCAATATTCTTCGGACAATACAGTGTGCAGAGATAATGAAATGCATCGTGCCATCTGATGAGCGAATATGTTTCCTATTGTCATGAAAAGCATCTGACAGACCAGTCCATGGTGGAGGTGTGAGAAATGTTAACATGCTGTAAATTAATACAGGGACCCATAAAGCCTACAAATAAAAGTGTATTTAATGATAAATAGCACTGAAATAAACTAAAGAGACTCACGGAGTGGATATCTTGCAAAACCAGCAGTCAGCTTTTTTAATATATACAAATCTACAGACATAACCATTATATATGTGGATTTATATTGACATATCTAAATCTATTACATTTATGTCAAAGTATGGTTGTGCATAACTGAAGTGTCAGCATCAATCATCACTTATGACCCACTACAAGACATATGTGCAAGAATACTGTATGAGCCTGTATTTCTTATTATTTTGTATTTTTGTATTTTGTAGCCCCCAGCAACCATTACCAGTATGCAGGGTTTTAGGTCTGACTATTGTAAAGTGTTCATATTAGGACGTCGTCAGCTGTCAGAATCAGATGAAAAGCCAACAGGTCTCCAAACCTGAAATAGCCTCAGATGCGACCACAAAAGCAATGCTGAGCTAACAGACTAATATTCGTTTCAAGTTTTTCCGTCTGAGGCCATTTCTTATGATGCTGTCTCACCTGAAGCCATGTCACGTGAGGCCATTTCTCCTGATGTTGGATGGTGCAAATCCCGGCAGAGGTTTTCCTGAGGCCTGATTTTCATTGTTTCCCTGAGAACCGACTCTGTCATCTGGGAATGTCCCAATATGAACACCTTACTATTGGCTAAAATCATAGCAACCAGGTTACATCCCTGTCTGAGACTCGGTCCTCTGCTCTGTATGTGTCATGGATGGATATAAAGAGCTACAGGTGTGTGTGTGTGTGTGTGTGTGTGTGTGTTTATTGTGTGCTTTGTTTGAATCAGCATTGCAACACCTTCCTGCTTGGTTGTGTGTAGGTGTTGGCAGGTTTTTTGTTGTCATAAAACAATCAGAAATACCGAGCATGTATTTCTCTGATTCACTGCTTTGTTGTGGCTTACATGGCTCCCTCTCTTCATTCACTGTGAAGCTCGTTCACTCACCTCCTGATCCCTCAGGAGGGGCCAACCTGCCGCTAATTACTTCTCATTCTGTGAAAGTGCAAAAATAATTCATGCATCTGCCCTGTGATTCTGATCCACTACAATATCCGTATTTTCTTCTTTGCCCATGCGGCATCTTTCCACCAGGTCTCATGATAACGCCATTTATTTCCCATAATCCTGCTGACACACAGGCAAAAAAGTGGACTGAAAACATGGCTGCTTATTTACTTTTAATTACCTCTAAGATAATAAATAGTAAATAATAAAATAACACCTGGCTGTTAAAAGCCTCAAAGTGACATCATTGATGATGTCATGACTGTAAAGACAGTTTGGATCTACACTACCAGTCAAAAATTTGGACACAGTTTCCCATTCAAGTGGATGGTTAACTGTGTCCAAACTATTGACTGGTACTGTACAGTGGAAGCTGTCCTACATGCCACCTGTGTCAGATTTAACAGAGCGATCGAAAAAGTGCTGTCATGCTTGTGGAGTAAATGTGAGCTCCTTGATTTTGTAATTGGAAACAAACTTGAGCACAAGTTTGGCCTCAGTCTTTATAAACCCTTTACTGAAGTGATGAATGCTTAAACTCGGGCTGTGGTGGATTTATTTTGATCCAAAGGCAGACTAGCTCAGAGCAGACAGCACTCCAAGAGAGTGAAGAGCTGTCTGGTACCGTTGGCACTGAGCTTCAGAGAGAAAGGAGAGAAAATAAAGAACACTTTGATTCAGCGAGACTTAATGACAATGAAATCTGTTCTAATGACTGTTATGCAGACAATGTGTGTGAACCTATTATAAAGTAGAGGTTTAATTATCATGTTTCTCCTGGATATGAACATATATCTGTTAACATCTGCTGATAAAACCTGAAGCTATAACTATAATATAGGTATGAAGATATGTTTTTAGACCATAATGACTGAGAGCTTGATAAATCAGTTATAAAAGGTTGGAGACCAGACCTGCTTTATATTCCATAAAGAAGTGTCTATAGGGGAATATCTGGAAATCCATCACACACATTTGTCATTTGTTTCTCTCTTTATCCTTTAATTCTGATGTCTTAATGAAACCAGTGGAGGAGTTGTCTTCCAAATCAAATCACACTTAAAGTGACTTGACAAAATCTGCAACAGTGCAGTACAAAGGCAAAGTGCAGTATCTGCATTTTTGTGACATTATTTTTGCCCCCATCTATTCAGTCTGAGAGTCATTACTCTACTTGCCACTTTTTCCAGAGATTTGGCGTTTTTATATATATTTTTACGCTTAAATCCGGTGAAAGAAAAATACAAAAAGCTCTTCCTGTGAACAAATACAGAAAATACACATACATATACACTAATCTGGTAGATCTTGAGATTACAAAATGTCAAAAGTTTAGAAAATCTTTTGTCATAGGGAGACTTTTCAACTTACTTGGACTCCTTGGCAGAGGTCCTGTTATTGGGGGAGTCAATGAGGGCCTGGCTCGTTTCTTAGTCCCAGTGTCTATCAAATATTAATACCTGTGCTCGCCTGTTTTTACTGTCACAGCTCTCATTAGTGTCATGCAGCTGTTACTAGTGTTAATACTGTCAGCTATTTTTTAATTCAGTCAAAGTGCTGTGTCAAATGTCCTTATTAGTTTTTAATCATATGTAGTCAACATTATCCTGTTTCGTTTTAGACAACTAAAAGTCTGGTTGCTGTAGTCTTATGATAGTCAAAGAAAAGTGTTTTAGTCTAGTTTCAGTCAGTGAAAAGGATTATTATTAACATACTAACAAGATATTCTGTCATTTTACTCTATATTTATTTATATCGATTTAAAGCCTGTCAATGTTACTTCAAAAAATATTATATACTGTAGGTTGTTTTTTTTTTACCTTTATTTTAGCAAGAAGTCTCATTGAAATTAAAAACCTGGCCAAGGCAGCAGCCAATCACACATATTAAAATGCAACATGTTATACAACAATCCACAATAAAACAACATAGACTATTCCTACATAGTGGCCTCTCAAGAAAAACATGCACATTTCTCTATCACCACATTGTGTGATCATTCCCCCGCTTTTTAGAAGTAATAAGAGAAGATCTCATGACCCTGCTCGAGAGAGGACATGGTTATCCCAGCTTTGCACAAAAACAGAGTAAACACTAATAATACACCTATCCACACCTGTAGAGCTGACTAACATTATCTTCTTCGATGATGACACCACAAAAATACTGAAATAAACAGTCTCGAGTTCAAACAAACCTTCTGTAGTGCTCTTGGTGTGAACACACCCTCAGCAGGATATTTGTTCTACTGTCGATTTGCCACATGCGTGTAAGAGAGAAGCAGGTGTGATGAAAAGAGGAGGAGGAGGAGGAGAGTTGGTCGTGTTGGTGGTGGGCGCTGATCAGGAAATGATGTAGGGAAATCTAATTTATTTTTCATACGCTGCTGAGATGGAATGCCATATATCATGCTATTCAGCAATTTTATGCCAGTCCCTGCCTCACAAGAGATGAAGGAACAATGATCAAAGACTCACAGAGAGAGAAGGAAGCTGCTGGGGGTTTCTGTGGGATCCACTTCCACTGAGAACAATATAAACTGTATTGAAACAGTCATCCAGTACTGTCACTGTTGATTTCAGCATGGGACAACTCACTTCAAACATTATACACAGGGCTGGCTGGTGAGCCCAGTCCCATGCACAGCACTCACAACATGGCTGCTATGCAGAATGACAAGCACAGAGATTGTATTGTATTAACAGTAGCTTAGCTAACAAGGGGCTTAAGCCTCAGCCTTTATAGTGATTATGGTCACCTCAGTGGGGAGATGTTGGTATGCAGGGAGGGAAGCAGTGATGACTGGAAATCATGTTTCACAGGAAATCAGGAACCCATAAAAAAAATTAGATTCAGGTTCTGCTTATTGGTTCCTAAACTTTATTATTACAAACAAAGGCCATATATCAGCAAAGGCTATCTGCTACATTTCTATGTTTGGCATCAATGGAACAGTGTCAGCATAACGGTTTGTTTAGATACATGCATGCATGCAGTGTTGGGCAAGCTACCTAGAAAGTGTAGTGAGCTAAACGACCAGTTACCCTTCATTACATTAAGTTTCACTACACTGAAATATCCCCCAGAGAAATTTAGCATGCTAAGCTACAGGAATAGGGCAAAAGTAGTTACATAGAAGTGATCGATAAAGTGCAAAACTGTAGGTCAACTGTAGGTTTATTGAAAATTTACAGAAAATAATTTGGCAAGAAAAATGCTCCACATGAATGTGAAAAGATATGTGTGTGTGCATCCATGGCAATGCACACACACATATATAATGTTTGCATGGGTATGTTTCATTCAGGCACTTCCAGGACTTAACGTTAGCTCAAAATTCAATAACTTTACTCAAACCATAAAATAATCCTGCAGAATCCAAGAAGGTCCTGACTCCCTCAGCAGCAGCTCCTCTGTCCTCACCCTCATATCTCCGTCAACTAAACTCAAGCATACGTGTCAGACATTTGACACTGAAACATTTCTATTCGGCACTAGAAATTCACATACATTAAAATTCATTCAATTTTTTATTGATATTTTTCAAAAGTTTGTTTTCATAACTTTTATTCTTTCAATGACACGGTCAGTATTTTTTCGGGGTCTCTAGTTTTCAGTTTCAACTCATTTAGGCGTGGAGAGGAGGGGTTTTGGGGGAGGGGAAAAGAGAATGAGATACTAATGAGAGACATCGTTCCACTGGACTGGAGGTCTGCTGAGCATCAAACACAGAGATGTAGCTCATTATGACATGTTTGATACCACAATTCACTGCCTCTTCCCTTGCTCCATAGCATGTCTGTATTCCCCTGCAGTGGAGACGTCATACTGTAGGTCATACAGAAGTGCTTCCATTGGCTACATATATACACAACCGTGTATGGCAGTGGACTCACTCACTGATCCTTTGCAGCTTTATTGCAGACTGCAGCAGAGCTTGAGAAACACTGTACTTCGGAGAAATGTAGCTTGTGTGTGCGCAATAAAAGAGTTACCAAAACGATCATTCAGAAAAGAGTGGAACCGCCACCATACAGCTGAGAACGTGAGAGATGAACTTTGGTAAATGCATCTTGACTTTAGAAAAGAACAACAACGAGGCAAAGTGCCTTTTAAAGCTAATCAGCTGTAAGCCAGGTAGCAAATCATATTATTCAAAGCAACATGACGTGCATGTCAATAAATACTTAGTATTTAATGTACTGCGGTCTCCTTTCTCCAATGCTGACACAGTGCTCAACAAAATGTGTAAAATGAATTGGCTTTGGGTCTCCAAGCCTAAGTGAGTCAGCCAGAGTTAGCACCTCCATTACACTGGCAGAGTTAAAGACGCTGAGCATGGATGAGGTTTCTTTCTGTTAGGCTGCCTGTTGGCTGTTGTGAGTCTTTGGCTGAACAACTGCAGTTTGACATTCATAAATACATTCCTACTTGGAGTGGATTTACTTTAGATAACAATTTAATAGTGCAATTCTTGGCCAGCGTTGTTTGTCTTTGAATATTTTGTATTGTAGAGAAACTCAATACAACCTCACTGTATTTATATGCAACATAGGGCATGTTCTATTATGAAAATACAGTCAGAAATCTCATGTTCTGCAACATGAAACTTCTTATGATGAACGTTTACATGAAGGCAGCTGAAAGAAAGGCTGGAAAAGTACAGTGCATAAAAAACTACACAATAGGGATGAGTGGACAGGCTGCTAAATGCACTACAAGGTTTATTAGACTTAGATAGACAGCTGAGTGGGTGGGTGGGTGATGCAGGTCAAGCAGGAAAGGGCTTTAGTGCAGGGCAAGAGGGAGTTGAAAACACTGCGAATTGTTCTGTACTAAGATTTAAAATGTTAGATTTGGAGACAGGAGATAATTATGTTGTTTTGAAAGTTTTATCTTAGCCTCTTATTTATATCTGAACCAACCTCTCGTATGCTTTCTTGACAAGTAAAATTATCTTGCAGCGCGGACAGATAATTTCACCGGTATTAAGCCATCTTGTATTTTACCTTCTCTTGTTTGACTTGTCAGAGTCATGTGACTGTCCCCATCATATACTATAGCACTCAGAAATGAAGGGAGAAGAGGGAGTGTGGCTGAAATGAGAGCTCAGAGCTGCAGAATGGGCACAAATAAAAACAGCTGAGGCAGACATTGTGACATAAGTGGGTGCCAGATCCCAAAAGCACTTACGTGAGGTGTTGTTGTTGCTTTGATGACAACCAATGAAGATGCATAAAGATGGATAACATGACAGCTCCCCATCAGTGAAGTGAAGCCAGACCATCTTCTCTGCTCCTGGTGGTTGGCTGCAGAAACCCCTCCTCAATCCCTCAGCAGATGGGCGAAGCTAAAAACTCAAAGTGCACGTCAGATCTGTTTTACACAAGTTTGTTTTTTAGTCATTTTAAATAGCTCTTATCAAACTGATGAATGTTTAATTATTCTTTTTTTTTCTGAAAGGTTATATGATGATAATAGAGGGTGGAATGTAATGATTGACAGCTGATTCCTGCTTTTGATTGAGTCAACCAGGCGTATGGGAGGGGACTGTTGCTCCGCCCACTGCCTGATTAATACTGTACACACTCCAAATGATGTCACCACCACACAATGATACAAAATGACACAAAATGATTTTTCTACGGTGGGCCTTTTTGTGTTTTCTGCAGACTCAGCAAATGCATTAATGCTGTGTTCATACAGAAACTCGTCTCTACAGGTGCAGACGCATCATCGTTTCCAGACCTCCCTGGTGTGTTTAATTTATTCTACGATATGAGTTTCTTCTTCTTCTTCTTCTTTTTTTTTTCACAATGTTCAGGTCCAATAAAAACGTCTCATTGGTTCCTTTTTCCATTACAGTTCTACCCTTTACTGTTAGCTCCAATAAAATGTGGTTTTTCGGAGCAGAAAAAGTAGAAAAGAATCGATAATTCATATTAAAATACTGAACATGTCAGAGCTTTCCCTTTCAATTACGGTTTGATTTATTTTTTCATTCATACAGCTTGTCTCTGATTGGCTGCAGCAATGTGGCCTCTTTCCAATCTTTACCCTTTTTCTCGTTACACACCACAGATCAACCAATTACATTCTATTTATCAGCCTTAGAGGCTCTTTCTACTCCACTGGTTCTATAGAAAATGCTCTGATCTGCACCAGCATGCTCCATGGCATGATTTCTACAGGACATCAAACTACGTATGTTCAGCACATTCACTGCTAAATCTTCATTTAGGTCATTTCTTCTAGAATATTTCATTATTTTTTTTATTTTGCATATTTGTTTTAGTGTGTGTGTGTGTCTTTATCTTCAAACAAGAGACGTTGATTTGCATTGGAAACAAGCCAAAACCCCTCAGGCAGCCATATCTGCTGAATATTTTAATAGTCAGAACGAGATGAATTGCAGTTATTCAGATTTGTTTTTTGGGCAGATAGACTTTAGACAAGGCAGGTAGATGTTTTTTTTGCAGGACAACATGCAACTGTAAACATAATCATGAAACAACACTCAGCAAACCCACACAGCACTTGTCCTTTGTTTTATGAAGACGAACACAAAATAAATTGGTGCGGACTGTGGGCGGGTGTAAGGCTTGTTTTTGCCTTCTCACTCATCATTCCATTTATTTTGAATACTCTGTTGCCTTCAACATGGTCCACATTTGCATGCCACTAAATAAAAATATGTGACTCTCTGCGTTACTGGTCAGGATTTCTTTTACATTTGGTAAAGGTTGGTGATTAAAACTAATTTATTACATGAAGGTCATTAAACATAAAACACTGTAACTGATTAAATATTATGTACACTGGCATTTCAACGTCTGGATGGTTCATGATTTAAAACTAATGTCTCAAAACAAAACTCAATCCAGGAATTGAAATAATGTCTTGTGTGACTCAAGAGGATCTAATGAAGTCTGAGAAAAAGACTCGACTCAAGGTAAAGAAGTGGGTTTTTTTTCAGGAAACCTAACCAAATATGCTACCAAGGTGCATTATGGGAGTAATAGGGGCCAAAATATGTCAGCTTCTGGAGCTTTAAATTTTTAAAATCCACTCTTTTGAGTCCCAACTTTATGAAGGTACAATGCTCACCCACTTGAAAATGAGAATATCTGATTTTTCACAATTCTTTGCCATCATTTAGGATCATTATTATCTGTTATTATCAATATCAACTTCTCAGATCTTCACCAACACAGCCAACATACTTTCTACTGGTTTCACAATGCTATCAAAAACCATGAGTGAGGTTTAATACAAATAAATAAGATTTAATTATTACAGTGTATATATTTATCACAAGCCCAATTATGTCTGTATGTCATGTCTGTAAACTCCACAGCACAGGTCTATATAATTCTACCTGCATGTATTCAGAGTTCTCTACAGAAAATCAGCCAATAACCCAAGGTTAGGGTTACACATACTGTACAGTAGTTGGTATGCTAAAAAATGTTTAAAGCTGTATGTTTTTCTTTTTTTATTATTATTATTATTATTATTTTTAGGCTGAAGCGTAACAAAAAAAGAAGCATTAACATATCGTTGCGTTGTGAAAGTTATATGGCTTACATACAGAACATCAGAACAGACAGATATATATTGTGATATTAAACACCTGGTGAAAGTAGTTCCAATAAATACACTCCTTTCTGCTCATTTTTTGGTCTCCACTTATTAATGACGCACACATCTGGCTATTTGGCTGCACAATGCTACACTGTATGCTCACCAGCTGCTAACCCGGTCTGTTTCATAGTGTATCAGAGCTTTTTAATGTTTCAAATGCTGTGGGCCAGAAAACCTGAAGTAGAAAACATCCCTTAGAGCCAAACCAGCAGAATAACAGAGGAAGGTTTTCTGTGGATTTGTCACCATGAGCAACTCTATTCACAAAACAGACTTGATCCTTTGTTATTTATGAAAATGTTGATGTCTATGTAGTGCTGTTGAAAATCCAGAGCTACAGATGTGAAACCCTGCACTTTTAAATGTTAGTATTTGTTTTAATCGTTTTAACAAAGCAGTGTTAACCCAAAATGATTTGAATGAGCTGACTGTGGTTTGGTTTTTGCTGGCTGAGGCGTTCAGGCTGAGCGTCTGCTGCACACATACCCACACATCTGAAAATGAGTGGAGGTGCTCAGAACACAATGCAGGTATTCTGTCAACGCTCCCACACCATGGCTCCATATATCATGCATTTTTATGTTGCGAGCTGGCATTACGGGCGTGAATCAAATATATGCTGCTTTTTTTTTTTGAGCCCAGAAGAGATGCCTTTGTCCATCGGTGGACAAATCCCAACCCCAGTCTTAGTTGAGTGCATGTATCCATCAAGTAATTTAGTGATGGGTCGTTTCTTTGTCTGAAAATGAACACTATAGCTTTGCAGCATTCAACTAGAACAACAAATATATTTCTTTATTTGCCTGACTTAACGGCTTCTTAACATGTGATTACTTTGTTAAATGATTCCACACGATAGGCGATTAGTAACAGTCCACAAATGAAGCTCCTCTTCGAACACCAGCCCATCAGCTGAACAAGCTTCTTTATATGAAACACTGTGAACTGGGCTGCGCCGCGTTGCAGGCAATGCACAGCTCCTGAGACAGGAGAGCATTGATCTGCAATAAATCTGCATGAGTTTTCTATCCCTCCCAATTCGGTGTGACAAACCCGCCGGAGCTGAACTAATAGTGTTAAAAAGCTGCAGCAGCTGCCATGTGCTTCTGTCTGATGTTTTCTCGCTCGCTGTCGCTGTGAACGGAGGAGAAGAAAACGAAAACAAAGCTGATTCAAAATGCAGAGGAGCTCGGTCCTGCCAAGAAAGAGCTCATCGGTCTCGTTTGTGACGCCATTTTTGAATTCTCACCTGTAAACTTTCCTTCTCCGTCTGTTTGTGTGTTTACGCTGTAAACTTTCCTCCTCTTTCGTTGTTCCTCACCTGCCTCCCTGTTATGATTAGCTGAGTCACTTTTATTCCAGCATCAAGGCTACAGCTTTTGTGGACAAACAGTGAAGACAGGAACCTTTCAGGAGAGTGCGTAACGTTGCCCGTCGTGGCGTCTTGATATCAGCATTATTTTCATACCTCACAATTGTTATGAGGAGGATTTATCAGTGCACGGTCCTCTGTCGTCCTCCAGGAAGTGTTTTCACAAGTTTACAGGAAATCATAGACCATAAAAGACATAGGGGTGGTTTATTAGAATATAGCAGAGATTTAAAGTTTTAATTATCAGATGATGATGCTGATGATGATGATGCTTTTACTGCACATCATCTTGCAGTTAGTGATGCAAACTAATAAAACTGCATTATTTGGATACAAACATACGTGTATCACCAATTAAGACTGACTTTATTTTATTCTTTAAGAGAATTAGAAACTGTCTGCTAACCTGATTTTTCTCATATTTTCTCATTAACCACTGTCACAACCACTATTTTAAAGAAAAAACAATTTAATTTGGAGTTTTGGAGTTTACAAATCATGCTTTGCCAATTGATCAGTTAAGGTTACAGTTCAAAGATTTTCTCTCTGTGCAGCTAAACTTAAATCTTTTACTATCACTTAATTTTACTACTTTTATAGTCCCTGCACATCATTTTCAAAATCTAGCATTTTCTTACTGCTCACAATATAACATATTTTATCTGCACAGATACAGATAGTAGCTTTGTGTTAGCCTGCACACTTACATCTGCTGCTGCAGAAACCAACATCATTGCAGCACATGCAGGATATGTCAGTCAGCATTATCACTGCAGGATGAGTGCGTGGATGAGAAATATTATCATACTCCTTTACAATGACCCATTTTTCAGTCCATGCAGATTATTTTAACTGACATCTGTCAACAATCTGGCGAAAGTGTTTGCCTGTTTTTATCATGTGTGACCATTTGTGAACTTGTAACCAACTATATGCCACCCTCTGTAGTTGAAAATATCAGCTCAGTCCTGCATGTATGCGTTCTCGTTGTCTTTACACATGAAGGTATAAAGACAGCCTTTACTAATGTGTGTGAGGTAATGCATGTGTAGCTGGTAGTATATGCTAAATATTAAGAGCTAGGTCAGTTTATGGCTAAATTATCGTGCATGTACGCTCAGTTCCACAGTGATGGACACTTAGAAAACCACAGCTTTATACAATCTGAACAGAACGTGTCTCTGCTTTTGTGTTCTGAGATTTTGTTATGAAGCTATGCAAGCAAGAAAATAAGAAAAATGACTCCTTCAAAAACATATTTACTGCCGCTGTCTGACCTTTTAGCATCTGAATGATACAAACTGTAAACAAAGCTTTATGGCAATCTGTCCTGTAGGTTTTGCAGAATCCTGCAAAACAAAAAAACAAGTTTCTCAATGTTTAGTTTCCGTTACCTCAAGTAAAACCCATTATATCCCAACATGATTCAGGCTGATTTCCAAATCTGGAAAAAAAATGTTGGGGTGGGAATGATCTGAATCAGGGGACATTGCATAAGGAAACAGTCTTGTCCAGATGATACTTTAATTACATCATTTACTGTAAACTACTCCTCAAGAAGAAATCGGGTCGAGAATGTAACAAAATTGACATATTTTTCTCCTATAGTGGAGTCGGTCGGTATAGAGTTTTTGGCAATGGGTGAGTCATAGAGTGATGTCCTTCTGAGGATCCGATCTTGTCAAAGGGAGCAGTGAGCAGGCAAACCAGGATCAATAAATGGATTTCATGAAGGAGTCTGCAGCCCCACCAGGCAGCGTTTAACAGTGCACACACTCCTCTTTCTCACACTCCTCCTGACTGTTATGTTTCAATCAATGGACTCCAACGACCGGATGTCTCTGGTCAGTGCAGCCATCCAAAATAAGCACAGAGCCGATCAAGTGTCTGTGAGCTGTTTTCCTGCAACAGGAGGTTCATGTAGGCGCTGCTTATAACAAGAAGGGCACTCAGTAGAGACAGTCCCCCCCCTCCGCATGCATCAAACAAATCAGTGAGTGGATGAGACAGAATGTTCTTCAACTGAACACAGACAAAACTGAAATAATTGTTGTTGGTCCAAAACAAGACAGATTAAAGGTCAGCGCACACCTTGAATCCATGGCGCTAAAATCCGCAAGTCAAGCCAGAAACCTTGGTGTAATTATGGACTCGGACTTGAATTTTGAACGCCATATAAAGTCCATTATAAAGTCGGCCCACTACCACCTTACTACCACCTTAAAATCATTTCAAGGATTAAAGGATTTCTGTCCAAACCAGACACAGAAAAACTTGTTCAGGCATTTGTTTTTAGCAGGCTTGGTTATTGTAATGGTGTCTTTACAGGTCTCACTAAAAAATCAATCAGGCAGCTGCAGCTCATCCAGAATGCAGCTGCCAGAGTCCTTACAAACACCAAGAGGGTGGAGCACAGTTCACCTGTTTTAAAAACACTGCACTGGCTTCCTGTCTGTCAAAGGATAGATTTTAAAAACCTTTTACTTGTGTACAAAGCAGTAAATGGTCTCGGGCCTAAATATATATCAGATCTACTTGTACATTATGATGCATCTATAGGCCCCTCAGGTCATCAGGGACTGGTTTGCTCCATGTTTCCAGGATCAGAAGCAAACAAGGTGAAGCAGCCTTTGGCTTCTATGCTCCTCACCTGTGGAACCAGCACTTTTAAATCAGGGCTCAAAACGTTACTGTTCACTGTGGCTTTTAAAGAAAAAGATTCTGAACCTGCTTTGAGCCTGTAACTTTTACTTGTTTGCTTTTATCTTTGTCTTTTAATGCATTTTATCTTGTTTCATTTATTATACTTATTGAAAGCTGTACACTTTCTATTTGCTTGCTTTCGTTTTCATTGTCTTTTAACTTTGTTTTAATGTATTATTTTGAAGCTTTTTTCTATAAAGCACTTTGAATTGCCTTGTGCCTGAATGGTGCTATATAAATAAAGTTGCCTTGCCTAGAGTGTATTCTGCCAAGGCACATCATTCCCTTTTAATTCACCTGAGCCTTATTAAAAAACACTGTAACACTAAAATATGGGCCATCCCACCATTTAAGATCAGTGGATATGTAACAGCCAACCACTATGGCAAAAAGAAAAAAAGAGATGAAATCATAATCTCCAGGTTTCCATCCCTGTTCAGTGGCTGAAAGAAATAAAAGACTACCCATCCAATGAAAACATATTTAAATCCAATAGATTCAGATTTTCATTTGGATCAATACCATATTAAATATACTCACTGATACTATCCCTCTAAATTTGTTTCTACCAACTAACCAACCAGTCAACCAACCAACCTATCGAAAGGCCAACCAATCAACTAAACAACCAACCAACAGACCAATCAACCGACCAACCAACCAGCAAACCGACCAATCGACCGACCAACCAACCAATCAACTAATTATCCAATCATCCAACCAACCAATCAACTAATTATCCAACCATCCAACCAATCAACCGACCGACCAACCAACAGACCAACCAATTAATGAAACAATCAACAAAACAATCAATGAAACAACCAATCAACCAATCAAACAACCAACCAACCAACCAATGAAACAACTGACCAACTAATCAATGAAACAATCAACCAACTAACCAACATTGGTGTAAACAGCCTCTCAGGCAGAGATAAGTAGATGTCATGCAATAGAAAATTGAATTAGTGACATATTTAGTAGTGAAATGAAAATGTAACAGGAAGATTTATTAATAGAATGCTCTGTATTGTTGCTCAGAGTTCTACAACACTTAAAAGCAATATGCAGATACAGAAACAGTCAAAGGTTTGGACACCGTCTAACTTTTGACTGGTACTGTTTTTAAATCTTTAGCATTTATCAAAATGTGTCCTGTGTATGTTAGATTCACCTTCTCGTTCAGATTTAAAACATTCATGTAAAGCTTCACGTATCTATATTTTTATATTGCCATTAGAAGAAATGGCTGAATGTTATTGGAAAGGGTGGGTTAAGGTGAAAATGTATCAATGTTTTTGTTTACGGCCTGTGTTAAAAATAGAAATGTGTGGCATTGTCATTATCAGAGATCTCGCCCACAGCCTGTATTTTCTGAGTGTTTTTTTTTTGCTGTGTTCAGGATGTTTCTGAACATCAATGATTCTGGAGAAAAATACCTGCTCGTTGAGGCTCACTGTCAGATTGTCAGACACAAATGTTTTAGTTGGTGGCTTGTCGAGCCAAAGCAAGGCAAAGACTCAACAATTCTACTTTCTCTCTCATGGTGCACCTTTCAGTGGTGTTTCTACAAACAGCAACCAGCAAATCCTGCACAGTATGCCTATAAGTTAAAGAATAATGTGATGACTTACAAGTGGAAAATTAGCCAGGCAGATGCAGCCGTCATTTTCACGCTCAGCCTCTGAGTAGTTTAATGCCCTGGGAGTGTTGATGTTAAAATGAGGTGTGGTCAGGTGCATTGCTGGTATATTGCTATCTTGAGGAAACAGGAAGTGACCAATGGTTCAGTGTTTTTCCTGCTATTCATCTGATGCACCTACATACGCTGGTTCTACACTTCTCCACCTGCCACCCACCTGAACATGCATGAACATTTCACTGCACCATGTCGGTGCCTCAGGATTTATCAGGAGGATGGATGCTGTACTCCAAACGCTTTCACTGCATGAACCTGGACTGTGTGGGGGACCTTTTGAATGTGTAGCTGAGCAGAGAGCATTGATTAACATTACATCCTGTTGGTGCGACTGAATATTTAAATAAAATTGTGTGTAAATAGCACCGACAGCGGAAACACACTTACCTTTTCTGCTCCTGGGGGGATCGCTGCAGCTAATGTCATTAGCATTTTCCTCATTAATGATGCATTATTTCAGTCAACCGCATCCCATCCACTATTAATCAAAATTTTCATTTATATGAACCGATGCCTGGACCGATCTGCAGACTGCAATCCGTGCACATCACTAGGCCCATAATACATTCAGGGAAGAGCTGCAGCTCTCATCCTCCTAATCAGTTAAATATCAGTGCATTTGCTCACATGCATAGGAGAGATCACTGAGAGACAGCAGGGCCACAATGTCCACAACGAGGACCACATAGCTGTTGCACTGCAAAAAAGAGTAGCTAATACACGAAAAAAAACACTGAGTTTGGGGAGAAACTGGCTTAATACAAGTGAAATTATCTGTTCATGCAGCACGGTAATTTTACATGTCAAGAAATCTAAAAATGAGTTTGTTCAGTCTAGAAATAAGTAGGCTAAAAAAATACTAGTTAATAACTTTTAAAACAACTTAGATCTGGTTAAAAAAATTTAAATCTTTGCATCTACAGAACAAAGTGCAGTGATGCTCAGAGTGGGGCTGTTTAAACGGGAAGGCACCAGGGAATGGGACATGACACTCTGATTGGTTTAAATCATGTTATGCCCAAATCACACATGAATAATTAATTGACTAAATTACAACCCCTCTGCATCTAGCACTTTACTTTGTGCCCAGATTGTGAGCCATTTAACTAGCAAACTGAGTTGGACACACCTGAATTGGACGTGTGCCATTGATTTTAGATCCTTTAAATAGAGCCCTTCAAGTTTGAAAAGAAAGAAAAAAGAACTTAGCAGACCTCTACAGCCCAGGCCTCATCTCTGCTACAGCCTACATTAGCTGCAAGTAGCTTAACACAGCGAAACACAACAGAAAGTAAACATTGCTTATGAAGGTACAGTAACACTGTGAGCCTTCTTTGCTTTTTACTGTAAAGGTAGGACGATCGTCCACCTATCGGAAGGTCGGTGGTTCGAACTCCTCCACCTGCACTCTACATGTCGGTGGCTGTTCCATTGATCTGTGAGGGGTTGTGTGGTGGTTATTGCTCCAGATGAGCTGGTGGAAGCTTCTACCTCTCTATGAACAGGTGGTTATAAAGTACAGTCCATTTACCTTAAGGATGTCTTGATTTGATGTATCATTATCTCATGATAACATTAAAAAGTCAACAATAATATTGTGTTGGTGTAAATAATCCAGTTCAGATGTTAGGCCTTGTGGATCTTTTGTTTCTGTATCTGGTTGCCTTTCCACTATTATGCTTTATCCATCCATCCATCCATCCATCCATCCATCCATTTTCTTCCGCTTATCTGGGTCCGGGTCACGGGGGCAGCAGTCTCAGCAGAGAAGCCCAAACCTCCCTCTCCCCAGCCACCTCC
The DNA here is from genome assembly GCA_037577475.1 of Chaunax sp. Z400. NCBI lineage: Eukaryota > Metazoa > Chordata > Actinopteri > Lophiiformes > Chaunacidae > Chaunax > Chaunax sp. Z400. Next base: position 20,984,866 of record CM075194.1, read on the forward strand.
TCCAGCTCTTCTGGGGGTACACCAAGGCGTTCCCAAGCCAGCTGAGAGATATAATCCCCCCAGCTCATCCTGGGTCTACCCCGGGGGTCTCCTCCCAGTGGGACATGTGCGGGGGGCATCCTAACCAAATGCCCGAACCACCTCAACTGACTCCTCTCGATGTGGAGGAGACTAAGGGCGGTTCATAATACCCCGATGAGAAACAAAAACAGGATCCAGTTTACCTCGCTCAGATCGAGGATACTAGGTCCCCACCCTGGAGCCAGGCCTGGGGGAGGGGCTCATCGGTGAGCGCCTGGTGTTCGGGCCTTCACCCATGGGGTGGCAGACAAAGGTGGAGTCCTTGCTGGACCAGTCCTCCTCTGCCAAAACTGCCTTCGCGGTGTTATGCTTTAAAACTATAAAAGCACACAATAACCAAAGTTAATGAATGTGACTGATAGCATTATTTTCTTTTTTAAAGCTGTCTATACATCAGCCCAGTAATTGAATAAATAATCATTATTGTGAGCTTGTTTGGCTGTGATAAATGTCGTTAATTAGGATTAGTGAAAAGCTCGTATTGCAACAGCACCTCTCATCTTGGCTACATTGTGTTGATAATAAAATTTAAAAAGAACAAATTGCTGTACTTAATTGGCACTATTTCACAGTGTTGCTAAATCTGGAGGCAGGCTGCAGAGAATTGAGCCTAAAATAAAAAACAATCACACCGGTAGGATCACTTGCTCATTATTTGCTCATTTTTGATTGATCATACATTCACAAGCCCATGGAAAAACTAGAAAAAAACAGGGAATTTCCTGGGAAACGAGTTCAATCGACGGCCACTTTCTCTGTTTCCCAGTATCACCAGTGAGCAACCAAGCCCTCCAGAGATCAGGGGACGGCAGGAGTTGTCGTGTTCGGCCCCGGTGGCCTCAACATTCCTGGAAAAGGCTTCACTTACCTCTATAAATGACCAGCTGCCTTTGTTGTACAAGCCTCTGTTGTTGCTTTTCCTTGTCTCCAGGCCGGCTGTGTGACAGAGAGGCAGCAGCATCTGCTCTGTGACGGGGATGTTTACTGTACAGGGTATGCAGCAGAGTGCATCTCACTTCAAAGAGAACATTCAGTGTCTCCGCGTCGCTTCGATCATAAATCACTTTGAGTTGCTCACTATCACAATTTCTGCAGCTAATTAAAAGGGACCCTTATCAGGCTTTGAACGCAAATCACGTATTGAGCAGGAAACAAAAGTTAATCCTATTATTGCAGCCGGGTTATTGGCTTACACAATCACATTCAGATTATTTTGATTTGATTTGAATCTTTCCTAGCAGCTCCTCGTCGAACAAAGTTGAAGCATACAGCAGTCAGTCCCAGAGGGAAGCCTCCCCGTCAGATGTGTTCCTGTTTGACAAAAAGCCGGCTGACAGCCCGCTGATTGGTTTTGTGCCCTTGTTGCTTTATTCTCTCCCCATTGTGTATCCCTGTCCTGGGCATATTTCTCCTCAATGACATTTTTTTTATTTTATTTAGTGGACATGCAGGCACTCTGTGTATGAAGGGCCCTATTTCAAAGCTGCCTGTCTCTCATCCAGGAGGCCTAAACACCTGCTGTATGAATTATATATCATCCCCCATATGGACAGCGTCTTACATAAACACACATCTTGCACTTCTAAGTGTTCTCACAGTGCAAATGGAGACTAATCACCCACTGTCATATCTGACGCTGCCTCTGTTAGCTTTCCCTCACTCTGTGGATAGACTGGAGTAAATTATTTGCTAACAGTTCTGGGTGTTTGCTTTATCCTTCACGGAGTGGCAGATGGGGAGGGTTTACCAAGTTTTTAATTTTGGGTACAGACTGAATTACAGATGGCTGCGTTATTTCCCTCTTGACAACACGTCCTGACTGACGAGACATTTAAGGCTGGCTCGTATCGTCTTCACTGGAGCTCTCACCAAATTTAAAGGTTTATTTAAAAACACACAATGTCACGATATTTTCATTGGGATCATAACTTAAAGGGAATGAGGGGCATTCAGGTTTTCGGATTTCGCTCTCTGTCATGTGATATAGTCTTCTATCTAGTCCTCAGTATTTTCAATCCTGTCACTCAGTTTCAAGGAGGAGTTAACTACATGTGGTGAAACAAGCAGTTTAAATCTGCAGTACCAAGTCACTTAAAAATAATAGTTAACTTCTGAAACTACAAACTGAAAACAGAAGATTTTTTTATTTTTTTTAATTTTTTATCAGCCTCAGAGACTGCTCACTAAAAAAAGAACAAAACAAAAAAAGATTCTAACTTGCTATGAATGTTAAATGTTTGACTCTGGTTTATTTTAATAGATTTCAATGAGCTATTAAATCCTACTCATCTTTTTAAATTAATTTTAAAATATGCTGCCCCTGATTAATTTCACTCAATTAAACGTAGTGAGAAAAAATTACGTGCAATTTAATTCCATAGACTGTCCTGTCTGCTCATGTGCAGACACATGTGGTCTGTCAGGGTCCCCATAATCTAATGACGGCTCAGAGGAACCCATATAAGAGGATTCTTCTTCTTCCCTGACCTAAAGTCAACAACAATAACTAACATAACACAACCAAAAACAAAAACAGGACTGCTGTTAACTTCAAATATAAGTCATATTTAGTAAAACTGGTGAAGGCAGGAGCGCCGCTCCTTCCCCTCAGGTTTTATGTTCAAGCATGTGCATGGCTTTAAACTATTGGGTCTCACTGCTTAAATCGACACATAAATGCTGTTAAAATGACACGATTATTGATTTGAAGCACTGCAGTTTTATCAGATTCTATCCTGCATGACAGCACAGAATGTACTGATCGATGCCATGGGTAAGTTTTTATTTTAGCTTTTATAACTTGTGGCAGGACTTTCACGATGTCATGCACATATTTTTGACATATTCCAGATTTTATTCTATCAGTAATGTTTGTTCAGTGTTGATGTAATTTAGTGTCCTCAACCAATCAGCATGGATGCTACATTCCTGCATGCTCGCTCAAGCAAGAGCAGAGAGTGACACAACGGGCTCAGAGAGAGACATTACTGACAAGTTATCAAATAAATGAAAAAACGAGGGGATAGCGAGCCCGCATGGAGGCCTGCTTAACAACGCCTCTTTTTTATGGAGGCACTGTCACCTCAGCAAGAAGGTCCTGGATTCGAATCCCATCCTGGGACCTTTCTGTGGCTCCCTCCAGGTGCTCTGGCTTCCTCTCACAGTCCACAAACGATGCAATAGTGGTGACTCTAAATTGTGCTAATAGTGTAAAATGTAGTTTCAAATGTTGTGACTGATAACTGCATTATAGTCCGAACTAGCTGGCCACTATCACTGCTGTCAGTTAATCCCATGAAAAGATTCAATCCATCAATTAATTGATTTTACTAACAATAATTTTCGTGTAGTCGGAGCCACACCTACTTTTTCTCAGTCTTCTGTGCCAGAGGAGAACTCCCCTGAGAACTCCATTGTTTTCCATAAACACTAATGAAAACTCATCATTGAGTTATATGAAGCAAATGTGTCAACTGTTTCCTTCAACATATGAGCAGAGGGACTGCTGTTAATTATGAGCAAATCGCACATGTATCATCTGGCTGCCAGAAACACGCTACTTATGTAGCCTTGTGTTGAGCACTTTCATGTAATCCCCAAATGTGTATTAACCCACTGCTAAAAGTAGTCCTGAACAAATACACAGTTTACTCTTGCTTAAGAAACTTTTAAAAGTTATTGATTACAGAAATAACATTTTGCTCTTTCATTGGTTGAGGGTGCTCAGATTACCTTGCAATGGTAAAGCATATTTAACTGCTGCAGTGCTTTTAAACTCCATATTAACAATGTGCAACAGTGCAAAGATTAGCCGTAGCTGATCTAGAAGTGTTTCAACTCACTCACAACTGGGGGATATGTGAACCTTCACCTCCTGACCTGGCAACCACCCACTCTCTGCTGTGATGACGTTTGTGTTTCCTTTCGGGGAGTGGTGAGGTCAGAGTGTGGAAGTGAAATATGATTTAAACTGGTGACCTGTCCAGGGTGTACCCCGTGTCGTAGCCAATTTCAGCTGGGATAGGCTCCAGTCTCTCTCCCCCCCCCATGACCCTGCAAAAGGTTAGAATAAATGGTTTGTTTAAAATTTCTCAAATGGCAGAAAATTAATCAGCATGAATAAATATAATGTGGTTTGTGATAAATTTTCTATACCATATGATTGTGAATAGTAAAAGTTTTTGCCTTTTCTGAGTGTTGGTCAGACCAAACAAACATTACATTGACCTCTAAGAACCTATGATGAGCATTTATCACTGTTTCTCACATACAATCAACCTTACACTATAATAAGCTATCATCACTTAACATGGAGTTCCTTTTTTTCCCCCTCTCACTTTCAACCACAGTCATGTCTCCATAACAAGCCTCAAAGCCTGATGCTTTTTCTGCATGTCTCTAAAACTCTCCTCCCTCTCTATGTCGTTTTTTTTTTTTTTTTTTTTTTCGGGGACTACTGGAACTGTTAATCAGCTTTCACCAGCAGCCTGAAAAATAAGTTAAGGCAGTGAGCAGCTTCCATCCATTGTGTGCATGCCAATGCATCCATCAAGTGTATGCACATCTTAGTGTCACCACAGGTAGTTGTCTTTAAAGAGAGCACAAGAGAAAGTGAGACCAAATTGGATTTTGGGTCTGTCAAGCAGCACACTTCTAGCAGCCTGTTTGAATCTAATCACAGATGGCTCGATCACACAGTGGATCTGGCAGCCTGGAGGTTTCTGCATACAATGTGTGCATGGCTGGCTTCGCTGCTGGGCCTGTTCTGTATGTTGGAACATTTTACAAGGGTGATGGATGTAGCTTGTTACTCACAAGTGATTTGCATCATCTTTACTGTTGCTACAAAGCCGCCATGGGAACCATCGTAAACTGCATTTCTTTTCTCCCTTTTCAAGGTAACAAATCACTCTCTGACAGAACCCATCTAAAGTTACTTCTCACTTCTTTCGTCTTTTGCCTCTCAGGCATGATGGGGGAAAAAAGAGACTGGTCTTTGACACAACAGATTCACTCCCTCTGCTCCAATCGACCCTCCTCCGCACAGTGATCCAGTTTTCCTTCTGAATGTTCCCAGGCTACGTCTATTTTTCCCTCTTCCTTCCCTCCACTGTATCTCACTCTCCCTCCCCAATGCGATGGCTTCATGTTGCGTTGCACCTTCAGGCTATGTGTGGGATAGTGTTGTGGGCCGGCATCTGGCAGCCTCTGATAAGAGAGCTATAGTGAGCTGGTGCTTTTCCTTCTGAGAGGTTTTTACATTATTTTTTTCGTCGACCAGGAAGACCATTGGCCAATGGTTTGTGACTGTGTCTGAAGGACCTTGCAGAAAAAGTCTGATACAATGACCTTTATCTGAAAGGCACATGTGCTCACTGCATTTAAGTGTCATTACGTGCTTTTTTGTGGTGATTTCCTACAACGGTGCACCGAAACATAAAACTGTATTATTAAAATGTTATGGCAACAAGGCAGGAGTGGAGCAAGCTGAAAATACAACTTGGAAGTCAAATTTGGCTACCATCAGCAAACAAAAGCCTATTTACACATCCATTAGACCTTATCATTCAGTTGTGTGTCTATCCACTTGATGAAAGTCAAATAATGACTCTCATCTGCTCTTTTTTGACTTTCACCAACTTTTAAACACAATAAACACACTATTTTGAACAGATAATCATATTTATAATTATACTCAGTGGAGCTAAAGGCCGATACATGGTTTGTGATAATTGTCACATCAGTGAATCCCATTTGTATCATTTAGCCATTCAAACGAGTAATCTAAAGCGGTTGTCATGAACAATGACAGGTGGTTTTATATGGGTATTTTTTCCAATTTTGAAAATATTAAGGTAATTAAAAACATTCAAATCGATATGTTTTTGTTGGTTTAGAAATAATATGCTGTGTAATACATTGTAAAAAAATTTATTGAATATGATACCAAAAAAAAACAATATATGCAAACAGTTATTTATTTATTTTGCGAGCCGAGGAAGAGGAGGAACTGAAGAGCCTCAGGACCTTTAGATGCATAACTTCATTGTTCTAAAATATTGATTAGTTCAGCTTTAAGAGTGGCTTATTTATCACACAGAGGTGAAAAACATGCAGCTTTATTCTTACAAAGATATGAACTTCAGGAAATCAAGCATTCGTAGCGTGCTTGCCGAGATTGCCGAGATCATCCTGATACAGTTCCAGCTCTCGGCACTCTTCGATAATTAGAGCCTGCTCCGACACTTCCTTCACTTACTGATAGTGAATTGATAATCTGACCCACAGGCTGCAGTTTATCACAGATTAAATCTCTTTCTAGGAAGTCTTGGAATTAATTGCTTACTTCCGTGGATAAATGCTAATAATGCAAATCAACAACTGTATATTTTCATTTAACTCCGAGGCATACTTTGCAGAATAGCATCCACGCCCCTTCTTAATGGAAATATCTTCCATTACACTTTTGCGGTGGATTAGTATTGAGTTTGACCTCAGGTTGTGAGGATGCGTAAAGAGACAAACACTATTTGTGACTCTGCAATTAATTGCAAATGTGACTCCCGGGAAGAAGCCAGACATACCTAATTGTTCTCCATGATAGGCCTCATTTGGGAATGTGAATGCATCATGGACCACAGATTGATCCTGCCTTTGAGGAGGAGTGCCAGACTGGCTGGCTGCATCATTTCCATCCCATTGCTCCATCGACCACTAAAATGTGTCCCTAAATCACAATTCTTTAAGTTCTATTGTATTTTAGAGTCTGTGGTCAGTGGCTTCTGTCTTTTTCAATACAACTCCCTCTCTGCTAAAGAACTTTTTATGTTTTATTGAACTCTTTTTTGCTCTCAAAAGAACAAAGAAAGATAATGTTTTAGAATATCCAGTGTTGTCATACAGTATGTGTCCTCAGTTCCAGTGGTGTGGATGAAACCAGTTTGTTTGCAGCTTCTATTTATGAAGGAAATGAGATGGAAAGACTGACGGTGAATGACATGCAACAAATGTCCCTGATTGATGTTCTGTTACTGCCTTAACGGCAATGAAGCCAGTTCAATATGTCAACATCTAAATATGTAATGATAAACTACATTTAGAGTCAATGAAAACTTTGTTTCAAACATTTCTCTAACATTTGTGAGTAAATGAGTAAAATAGTCAACGATACATAATCATTTAACAGACAAAACATATTTGGTCAAAGTTTATACTTCATAATTTTTATCGTACTTCATTAAATCTTTTTCATCTGAGGCATGTGGGCGTGGTTAGTTTCGATTTGATTGACAGTGCTCTGGCAAGATAGACGAGCAACCCCAGAACTGCCCTGACCAAAGAGGAAGCACAGTCAACAATAAACATAAAGAAAAACATTCATATAAATTAATCAAGATGAGTTTTGACAGGAAATTAATGACTCAATCTTGTTTTTGTGGCCTTCAGTATCTCAGTCCATTCAACAAAATGCTGTAAAACTCTGTTGTGAAGTTACAGCAGCAGGATTTTCCTGTATTAATGTCATACAGTGACATGCTGTTAATGACAGCACTTTAAGAGAACAACATTACTTACAGGAATCTACTGTAATCTTGTAAACAGCAGAGCATCATGGGAAGATTAAAGAAAAGTGTGGGATCTAAATTTTGAAAACGAAACACACACTACAGACAGCTGTCCAGAGCTGCGCTAATAAAGCAACCTCCACTGAGTAACATAAGACACCATTTTTTATTATATATCAATATCACAGTCTATTTAACATTTTAGTTATTACATTAAAATTATTTTATTATCATTAAACACAGGATGCATATTAAAATACAGTTTACATACTGTAAATATGCAGTAATTTACAGACAGAACAATGACCAGTATTGTGTTGTATATTTACAAGAATACAGCTTTTCTGACAGGAACTCCGTGTTGAATGAATCCTTGCTATCTGGGTAGAACACTGAGCCTTTGTCTTTATTCTTGGTCAAATCGCCATAGAATAAATGATCACCCCATGATTACATTTCCAGGCGTTTTATCCACCTCTCATCCTCAGGCCTCATGGAAACACCCACAATAACAGTGTAAACACACCCACAAACACACACACGCATGAATCCTGAGCCCATCCATAGCTCCATCTCATTCTTGAAAGGTTCAGAGGCTTTGGCCAGAAAGTTCAGAAGTCAGGAGTAAAGAGATGGACCAGACAGGGAGCCAGCCCAATATAAAGTAAGAGACATGAGAGGCATTGACTGGAGAAAAATGACTTATCAATTACCCTTTCATGTCTGATGTAGCACGGAACCTTTGGCTTGACTGAGGAGGTGTGAAAGGTGTTATATGATGGATACAGGAGCATAGCCATAACTGCAACTATACTGTATATGTGGCCAGCTTAAGACTCCATCTGCTGTGTTGCAGCACAGCTTATTTTTGATTTATCTGTGTTTAATAAAACATATACGCCACTGGATCATTTCTAAGAAGGTAGGAAACTTTTATAGGCTCTCAGAAAGCTCACTGTCATTGTGGAGGAAATGGAGGGAACCACGACACTGCATGTTTGTTTCTGCCCTACAGGTCTCTGTGTACGAAAAGGCTCTGCTCCAGCTCTACTATCTTGTGTTCAGGAACACATAATGGAGTCATATTCATTCCTCACTGTCAGTAGCGTTTTCTATGAAAGCCCATTTGTGCCAATGTGATAACAAATACAAAGATCATGTCCGTCATTGTATTGAGAAGCTGTAAAGATAATGGCTCCATATTTCACAAATAATGACGTATCATTCAATAAAGACTAACTCTGCTGGAATAATGAGTTAGTAGCTCAAAATAATGAGAAAGCCTCTAAAAATAATGAGTTAGTTTTCTCAAAATAATGAGAACCTTGATTGGAATAATGACTTAATATGTCGAAATAATAACATAGTATTAAAACATAATGACTTAGTATCTGAAATACAACTTTCGAAAAAAAAAAAACATTCAATATCAAAACACATTCAGCATCTTTCACATGAAAATGACTAATTGTTTGAAATAAGGAAAAACTTTCCAAAAATAATGAGAAACTTTGCTCATCTTAAAGTAATGACTTACCTATTTCAAAATAATGAACTACTTATCTCAGCACAATAACTTAGTTTCTCACAATAAAACAACTATTAATCATTAATTAAATATTTAAGTTCTATTTGTGGACATAATATGTCATCAATTTGAAATATTTTTGAGTTATATCATTATTCTGAGATAATAAGTCATTAATTCAATAAAGTTTCTCATTATATTGACGTCTAGAATCATTTTTTTTCTCATCACAATCACAGAAATGAGCTTCCATAAGTTTTGCACTAGTTTGGAGAAACAAAAACTTTATTTTGTTATCTGCCAGGTTTAAAACTAGTTTGCCAGTCTAGGTCCAGCTGATTATATCACTGAGGTTGAGTCATGTCAAGTGTTTTTCCAACATTTGACAGAGTCCAGATGGTTTGATCAAGCAAGGTTGAAGGGAACCTTATTAAAGCACGATTCACCATCTGCACGATGTACATGTTAATCATACTTCTGGCACATCTTTACTGCAGACTGTCCCTGACTATTCAGCTCAAACTGCTTCGTTTGAGATGATGCAGCTTCACCTCCACTGAAACATTTGCTGCTGAATATGAGTTGAACTCATATCAGCCAGCCCAGACTGCAAGCGCACATTGTAGTGTCATCATGACGAAGCTTTGCTATTAAGCTGAGATTTTGCCAATTCATGTTTCGTAATTCCTCTTTATGAATGATTAACCTTTATTCATCTTTAATTCTTTATATTTTATCGGAGAGCCGCTAGCATCCCCAGATCACTTTTGTGACCTTAACAATTCCATGCTAATTAGCGTCACAAAATATTATAATGGAATTTCAGCAGGAAATTGATAAGGAGCATTGGATTCATTTGAGGAAAGACGTGCACCGAGGGACATAATAGTCACGACAGGCTAAATATTTTGACATTCAAAACGGCGTCTACAAATGCAAAGAGTCTAATCGGATAAAGGTTAATTAGGTCGGAAATGGTTGAATAAAAACAAAAATCCCAAACAATTTAATTTATTAACTGCTGGCCTCAAGCAGCATCAATTAATTTGATCCTGTTGTGGGCTATGGAGACCTCCTCCTGGTGCTGGCATTCATTATTGAGCATGGGGGGGGGGGGTGCTTTATCAAAGACCAAGCAGTGTTGTGAAGTGCCGTTCAATTAATCAGCGTGTATGTGAAAGTCTGTGCTTGCAGTCGGATGTTAGAGGCATGTATATAATTAGTACAAGACAAACGTAAACCGAAAATATGAAGAGGGCACACAATCTCAATATGTCTGACCTTTCCTACCCTCACAGCTTATTAAAGAAGCAGCAGTCTCTGACGAAGAATGACAGCAGCAGAAATGAACAATGAAACAGTCTTAATCATTGGTTTACACTCATTTCTTCACCCTCATATCAGGCAAATGTTACGACAATTAGGAGATGTTGACATGGAGAGAGCACTAGAACAAATTTAATTATTACTTGTTGTCATACGGTGGCCATTTTTCCATGGGTTCTATAAATTTAAACATTCTGGATCACCAGATACAGAACATTATAGGATCCAGACTCTGATGTGTGCTAGATCTTATGGGGTCTATCTATCCCAGCAATTTAGAGTCACCAATTCACCTATATTGCATGTTTAAAGAGTGGGAGGAAGTCGGAGTGCTGGGAGGGAACCCACACAGACACGTGCCCAGTCCTCAGGTGGATTTGAACCCAGAACCTTCTTGCTGTGAGACACAGTGGTGTACACCGTGAATCCCTTTCTCATGGGATTGTCATCATGTAGTTTTTTTTCTCCAGCATTATAGGCGTCATCCATGAAGTTAGGAGCAATAATCATGTAAAAAGAAAAACCTGCTTTGATAAAGATTAAGACATTTTGAAAAGAAAAGTGACTGATGTGACTTTTTATGTTTATTTCATAAACTTTTTGAAGAGTAAATGGTAAATTGACTGTACTTGTATAAAGTCTTTCTAGTCTGACTGACCACTCAAAGCGATTTGCAACACACAATGGAACAGCCACTGGGAGCCATTAGGGGTTCAGTATCTTGCTCAAGGATAAGATGCATGGCCTGGGGATTGAACCACTGACCTTCTGAAAAGTGGAGTCCCAGAGACTTGGGGTACAGGCGCATTCCAGTGATCTAAAAATAACAGGAAGTGACTTATTCTAGTTTTGCTCACTTACCAGCACAGTCAACAGACACACAGCTCATGGAGGCAGTTAAGGTACTTAAACCCTTAGTGACCAATTCTAGCATTTTGTGGTATTTGTGTGTATTTATGAGTACGCTGCAAATTGGAAATGCTAATGGCTAATCGAGGTCTTAAGTTGTAGCCAACAGCTAACTCATTGACTGCATGCAACGTTTTACTTGCTTCTGAGCCATTCTCATTCCCAGGGCATCAAATGATGCTGCATCTGCATCTAATCCATCCTCTCTGGAGTTTGGATTCCATGTGACACCAAATGCATGTTGATCTTTACCTAATCTAACCCTGTGCTTGTGTGTGTTCTTAAAATGAGCCATCAGTGAGTTCCATGTTACGCAGAGGAAGGCTGTGCGTGTCGCCACAGTCGCCAAAAGGCACTTGTACGATAACACACATTTCCATTTTGCACTATCAATACTGATTTGACATTACTAGTCTCAGAATGTAGCATGTCTGTTAATTTGTTTATTTATTAGCATCCCAATTAGCTGTGCCCTAAAGCGCAGCCAGTCTTCCATTAGAAACCACTTTAGGTTCAAACAACTTAACACATAAGATGTAATGTCAACACAAATGTCAAACATAAGACATACATTTTCTACAGATGTGATGTTATAAGGTTTTTTATTTGCCTTTCAAACAATGATTTTTGTGCTAATTTAAGCAATAATTGCAATAAAGTATGCCATATTCTCATTGGCTGATGTTCTACTGTGTTTAAGGAAATTGGTGTTTGCCTTGGTGAATGAGCTCCAGCCTTCTGTTGCCTGTCCGGTGACATATGTAATGACTTTAAATTGCGTTTTAATTGACTGTACTGCTGTGATGGAGTGTGGATTGTAAAACTTTTTTTATGGACGTTGCTGTGAAAACTAGCAGTCTCCTGGAGGGCAGGCTCGACTTTGACCGATAGACAAAAAAAAGTTGAGTGTCCTCACAAAAAGCTATGTGGCCTCGATCTGACCGACTTCTCTTGTCAATAGTAACACAATAACAAGCAAACATTCCAGAGCTCAACTCAACCATAGCAAGGCTCCGGCAACTGGCTGCAGAGGCTCTAAAGCTGTAAAAGACAAAGTGTATTTACCAGCACAAGCAGGGGTGATTATAGAGTTTTCAAATGTGGAAAACAAACTGAGTGTTGTGGGTTGTCTTTGACAGGTAAACATTCTGAACATTTTCAGTTATACGTCTTACACAAGCCATTTGAATGAAGGTCTGATTGTAACAAAAGATGGAGAAAGACAACCTCCAACTCACCTTTAACTATAGTAGTAGTTTTATCCTCAGTGCCAAAAAAAGCTGAATAGCTAGCAGCATAAATTAGCCTACAGACATCAATATGACAAGAAGAGCTGTAAACTGGACGGATCTGAAACAGAATAATTTTGAATGTATTTTTAGAGGTATTTCTTTGTTCTGTAAATGTGTCCTTGGAGAGAATAGAATCTCCTCGAGTTCTAAAAACTACAATTACAACATTAGGGAGCGCTTTGCCCTCATTTGGATTCAATATGCTGTGAAATGTGAGAGTTTCACTTACATCTTGCAGCTTTAGCAAACTGCCATGTTTTTATCAACTGTGCTGTTGCCATTCACTCGAATTTGCCCGTACATTTGGCACAATGGTAAAGTGTTTTCTCACCATTATGATGCAGGAATGCATGATGTCAGGGGCAGAGACGGAAGTTACTGTGTTTGGATGAAGTTTACCGAAAGTACGTCTTAGTGAAACATATCCAAATACGTATTCACTGGTACATCGTACTGATACCAGTATGCTGGCTTTATCACACACCCCAACATAATGAAGCTATCCTATAGGCTTCACACTGATTAAAGCCTCCATACATTTCACAGAGCCTTTTCTAAGTAAGGCAGCGGAAAGACAAGCTCACAGCCTATTAAGATAAGCTAAGCTATACTTTATTGTCCCTGTGGGGAAGTTCTTTCTCTGCATTTGACCCATCCCTGGGGAGCAGTGGGCTGCCTTTACGGGGACTGGTGTTCAGTATCTTTGCTCAAGGATACTTCGACTTGTAGAGTTGCAGGGGCTGGGGATTGAACCACTGACCTTTCGTTCCGTGAACGATTGCTGTGCCTCCTGAGCCACATCCTATTAGTGTAAATGTATATAGCTGTCACTGTTGGATAGAGTCAGACACTCTCTACTGGTCTATTGTTATCCAGAGGACACACCCAGAACAATGTGTGTCAGTAAAGGTGAAGGGAATGATTACTTGTTATCATCCAGAGAATTGTCACGTTTTAGCTACAATATGTTCCTTCTAGTCTCCACAATCACAATCTCCATTTTTTCCCCCAAAATTTTCCATGGCAAGATTGAGTTTGTCAGCATTTTGCACCTGCATTTAATTTCTCATTTGATTTTCTAAAAATGCCAGATTGTGAATGAATCACATCTAAGGACAACAACTGTTAGTCTGTCAGCTTAAAGCTGCATGAGTCAACTTTATTCGTGCCAGCTGCTCCAAAAAGCAGCGAGAGATAAGTGTTGTGACAGTTTGGAGCGTCAGCACCCACAAATGATGCAACATGACATCAGTGGATTGTACACATCACACCCAGGTTTACCAAGCTGTCATCCTGTGACACGTTTTATCAAAGCGTGGCAGAAGAGAAAAGATGCAATGCTGGCGAGTGCAGATCTCTCTGCTCAGCGCTTACTCGTTTAACAGGCAGCTGTTGTCCAACTCCTTATGTGCCTTAGAAGATTATACAACTGAACACAGATGACAGCTGCAAACATCACTGAGGCGTGGACACCAGAGCTCAGTGAGGAGGGTCTGAGGAAGCTACTTGTAGGACAAGTTTGGGTCACCAGTATATTAAAGTCTCGGACTGATGGATAGAAGATTTGCTGGTGGCATAAGAAGAAGAAGAAGACATCAGGATGACCATCCTTCTCTCCCTCAGGCAAAAATCCAATAATAGATCCTGTTGGCCTGTCTTTGTCTGTTTCTTTCTCTCTCTCTCTCTCTCTCTCATGGTATAGGTTCTCTTACCAAACTGATAAAATAGACAGGTACAAACAGGTGTCCTGGGGAGGTCGTTTAATCTGCCACTAACAGGCTATGGTGGTTAAAAGGTGTAGGGAAACAATGGGCTAATGGTTAATTAAAGAAAAAAAGTGTCTGTTCTGAGGAGAACCGATGCAATCTGCCACCTCTTGGTTACACACAGCTTTTAGAAGCATAGTGACATCACAATGTCTCCACTTGTCACACACAACAGTCATTTTTGTGTTATCTTACCCATGTTGAAAATGTAGAGGTTTTCAGGGGTTTTGACAGGGGTTTATTGTCTTTGGAACCGACCTCAAGTTTGTATGCTAAACAAGAAGCAGGCAGGAGAATGTTAGCGTAACTGAGATTAGGGAGAAACAGCGAACAAAAGTGACTAAATTTGCTTTTAGTCTGCCTTGACTGCCTGGGATCTATAATTAAGTAATTTATTTTTAATTTCTTTTCATTTATTAATGCTGCAAAGATAATTCACATGCTAGAGTTACCAATTAGCGGGGTGTGGTTGTCTACTCATCGGAAGGTCGGTAGTTCAATCCCCAGCCCCTGCAGTCTACATGTCGAAGTATCCTCGAGCAAGATGTTGAAAAGAAACTGTGATCCACCCTTTCAGATGAATACTAAGAGGTCATCAATACAATATATCCACCTCCTAACAGAAGATGGTACAAATTCAAGTGACTTACTGCTCAGTGGAACATTAAATCAGGAGGGAATAGTGGTTGAGTAAATAAGAATGTTTATTACATCAAATGATATGTGATAATTAGTATGTCTGAAAGTCTTTGGTGTCAGAAAGTCTTTGGTGCTCAGACTCTTCAGGGAGATTGAGATTGTCCTGAGTAGCAGCAAGATATATATCCCCCCTTTGAGTCCAGACACTGGTGGTGGTGGTGGCTGATGACCTTGGTGAACCTGATGAATGATGAGGTTGGTGAATCTTTGAAGACTGGGTGGTGATGGGGAGGTGGAGGAAACGCAAAACAGCAGCATGATAGAACTAGAGGAACGGAGAGAGTCATATTTAAAAAGACAGCAGCAACATGATAGGATGACAATGAAGGTGTGTTGCTGTGCTATTGGATGGATGTGACCAGCTGATGAGAACAGCTGATAACTCAGTTGACGGCCCAGAATGTTATGCAGGAAAATAAGATTGAACATGCATAGAGGGGTGATAACAAAACAGCATGAGAAATAAAGTACAGCCCAAGTGTGCAGAGGTTTAGTCTTCCTGACTGAACCTTTGCTACAGCTTCATATGGCTGAACAAAGGCGGGGGGGCTAGTATGCTTTGAGGCATTTAGAAATGAACTAAACGTGTTCTTGGCACAGCAGAACAATCATAAGGCCAGACAGTTTGCTCAGTTTTTGAAAGACAAGAGAAAGAGGAATATTATGGCCTTCCTGGTTGACATGACATCACACCTAAATGACAACAAATTAAAAATTAGAAAACACATGTTTAGTTCATACAGAAACTGACATCATGTGTGTGAATGCCCATGCATGTGATTTGTGATATGAGATTTCTTGTGTTTCCATCATAAGTGATTGTTGAACTCTGTTCAGCTTGAAAGATCCACTTTCTTTTGAGGCTGTCGTGTTTTTATGGACTGAAAGGAATTTATTTACAATGCAAATTTAGAGACAAAGAGTTTATTGCTCTTTGTTTTCTATATTTGTCCCGTGTAGTCACTTTATTTTTGCCTGTTTGAGTTTATTAATAATTTTGAGCTTGACCAAAGCAGCTCGGAAGACAGAAGAAATGTTCAAAAACAGACACATTTATAAATTGACTTGACTTGACTTGATTTGACATGGGGCAAGGGGTCACAGGTGGAATCGAAGCCACGGCTCCAACCACATCTCATTTTAAGATCAACACTCCCATAGGCATATGGATCAGTGTTCTTAAAAAGTACTTTAAACCGCGTAGACACTGGGAGTTCTGTTGGTCGCTAGCAATGGCGCTGTGCACCACTTTGCCCCAGATAATAAAGTAATTGATGTTGGGGTTAGGAGTTTAATGAATGGCCCATTCCACTGATAACACAACAAGTGATAGGTGAAGCTTAATCTCACAACATTCAATATACACTGTATTTTATAAATAACCTACATAGGCAGTAATTGAATAATTAATAATTATAAGTAAGCTCATTGTATTTTTTACAGATCTGAAGGCAGACATTGTAATAACTAACGAAGGCACAACCATGGTGGTCACAACCATTCAAATGTAGGTTTATATGGAATCACCTCTAATGCACTGTGAAACTGTATAGTATGTGCGCTTCATATTTCAGCAGCATCTTTTTCGTACAGTGAATTGTGGATGCAGTTGCAGCCTTGGTAAAGGCCATGAGTAAATGGATGTGGACATTAAGCATCATCCGTGGTTCTCATTTCTTTGTGACTGAGCGTTTTCTATCCCTTAAAGGTCACCTATCCCTCCCCTCAGGAGGATTCTCTCTGCCCTGCAACCATGCACAATACTACCCACAAGTGACACATGCTCTGGTTGCACGTATATTTAACGCTCCAACTGCATCCAGTCTGCTTTAGGTGCATTTCTGCAAATATGTATATTTTCTCCAGTTTTTGAAAATGCTTATAAACCGTCACCATCCCATTTCAGAGGGATGGGAGATGAAGAGAAAATCAAAGATGCAGCTTCTTTGAGCTTTTGTTGCTTTTTGATGCTGTCCATTAAAATGAATCTATGAGAGAAACTGTCTGTCATCACTGACAGCTCTCACCAGGAGGTCCTGGGGGGATTATCTCCAGAGTGCTGAGAGGGATAGAACCGTGTGCTTCAAGTCTGCAGTTATTTGGCTAAAGTAAACATCTTTTTTCACATATCTTCACACAGGTTTCTGCACTGATTGAATTATATGGGCTGACATCTGACGTCTAAGACAAAATTAATGAATTATTATTGTCGCTTTTGGAGTTTACATTTTTAAAGTCAAACTAAAATCAAAATAAATGTGTTGCTAAAAATCAGCTATGTCCTATTACTTGTGTAATTTCTGTCAGGGTTATTTACCAGAAGGGAAATTTAGCATAGACTGTTATTTTTCTGTAGTGACAACATACCGAAAATTAGTGCTCTGGAGTGAAATTTCAGTACTGACTGTAACATTAGACGTCCACTTTTTTATTTTTATTTTATTGCTTCAAGTCTTACGATCAATTAGTTAGCCAGCTGTGGGACCAAATTACACTTAAACTTGGCATTTCTGCTACCATTCTGCTATATCAGAGGTTATGGTCTTTCCACATCAGCACATATTGAGTTTTTGCAGCAGCGGGGCATCTGTGTCCTTCAACACCAATTTTCTCGTTCTCCCTCAAAGTGTCCATATGTCAGGAAATGTCACCATTATCCAGTGTGTCAGTAATTTTCAATTATTTATTATTTGTATTTGTACTTTTTGCCATTGGTATTATTATTATTATTATTTGTGGTAGTTTAATAGTTTTGTAGGGGCAGCTGTGACACAGGAGGTACAGCGGTTATCCACTTATTGGAAGGTTAGTCTTATTGGAGGACTCTTTTGTAGACTTGTGTACATGTTCCAAGAGCAGGTGGAGCCTTGCTTGGTCAGTCAGACAAGTAAGGTGCAATATAAGTACAGTCCATTCCATTTTTGGAAGTATTAATACAGTATCATTAAATACTGGATACATACTGTAGATTCAAATATACTGTAGATATAAAATGCAAAATTCTGACCAGTATTGTGTTGTAAATTCATAAGAATACAGTCATGAACTGTATATTTATGTCTAGGAATATACTGTAATTCTAAAATACTGTCGCTTTAAATGTACAAATGTACAATGAGAAGTTTCACAGTGTAGATGCTGATTTATTTCTTCATCTTTAATTATTATTGACTATTGCAGAGTCTCCACCATCCCTGCCTCCATGCTTTTCTCATTATCTCTGTATAACACAGTCCAGATGCGGTGGCTCTTGCCTCATGTAATTATGAGTTATTGAAAGGGTTGTTGAAGATAAGGAGTCCTCATGCTGCGAGAAGCATCTCACACACTTCTAAATGATAATGAATCATAGCATGAACATTTAGTTAACATAAAAACATTACAACCGCCCCTCCCCATGGTGCGAGTGAGACCCACACAGAATGGAACGGGCGCCATGAGTTTTCCATTTCTAAATGTTGCTGGTTTAAAAAAAAAAAAGAAAAGATGATTGAAATTGATTTTTTCGGTTTTGAGTGTATTAGAAATTAATGATACAAATGTCTGGGGAATTAAAAGCCTGTTGGATGAAGCCAAGTGTGGCCATCTATTCCAGGGAGTCAGCCAGGTGTGATGGCTGTAAAACATTTTCCTCAGCCAACTCTGATGAGTCCAACACCTGCGGCTTGTCAGTTTTTTTCTTTCCAAACTGCATTATTTGCCAAAATGGAGCAGCCATATGACAAACATAAGACAAAGGAAAACACAGGGATACATGCTGCCTTCCAATGAAGAATTCTTTCACCTTCTGCATATTCATCCATAGGCCCTGCACTTGAACTAGTTTACATTGCAAGCTGCGATGACAGCTTACTGCATAAGCATGTGCGTCATTAAAAATAGCTTCTTAGCACTGTTTAATCCCGGCCTTCATCCAGAGAATCCTCATGTGATTCCTCATACCTTCTTTGCATTGCAAAAGAAGTGCATATTAATGTTTTAATGGGGAATATCAATGTGAAAAAAACTCAAGGATGATAATCAGACCAACTCATCAAATATGAGCAGTTTTTGCCTGCATGATCTGAGGGCCGTGGTGAAATTTGATCAGACAAGTGTTAAGGTGTTTGGTGCATGAGTGACTGAACATTTCTCTGCATAACAGGATAATCTTATTTAAATTTTTGAAATTCAAATTCCATAGTGAGCAGACAAACAATAAAATCTGTATGCTGCTTAGTGCGATAATATAGGTCTAATATAGGCTTCCAAAAAAAGGTGTTATTTTCATACTGTGGTCATCCGATTATCATCTTAATTTTGATCTGATCCTTGTCTTTTGTTTTTTTAATTCTGCAGGTGCCCTTTGTATGAACTAACATGGACAAAGTGGTCATCAGTCTCCTGCTTCTGGGAACCGCAGTTACGATGGTCCATGCATGTCCCAAATACTGTGTCTGCCAGAACCTCTCAGAGTCTCTGGGGACTCTGTGCCCCTCTAAAGGCCTGCTCTTCGTACCACTGGACATCGACCGGCGAACTGTGGAGCTCCGGCTGGGCGGCAACTTCATCCTTAAGATAAGCACTCAGGACTTTGCCAATATGACAGGTCTGGTAGATCTCACCTTGTCCCGTAACACCATCAGCACCATCCAGCCTTTCTCATTTATCGACCTAGAGACCCTGAGATCGCTGCACCTGGACAGTAATCGTTTGACTGAGCTGGGGCCAGATGACCTCCGCGGGTTGCTTAACCTGCAGCACCTGATTCTCAATAACAATCAGCTGAGTCAGATCTCCAAAACAACCTTTGATGACTTATTGCTGACGCTGGAGGATCTAGATTTGTCATATAACAACTTAATTAGTGTGCCTTGGGAAGCCATCCGCAAGATGGTCAACCTCCATCAGATGAGTCTGGATCATAACCTCATCTCCTTCATTAGTGAGGGGACTTTTACAGATCTGGAAAAACTGGCCCGTTTGGACCTGACCTCCAACCGTCTCCAGAAGCTCCCTCCGGACCCCATCTTTGCACGCTCCCAGAGCGGTGAAGTAATGAGCACCCCATATGCACCACCGCTCTCTCTAAGCTTTGGTGGAAACCCATTGCACTGCAACTGTGAAGTGCTTTGGCTTCGAAGGCTGGAGCGTGAGGATGACATGGAAACCTGTGCTTCTCCCACGAGTCTAAAGGGCCGCTACTTTTGGTCTGTTCGTGAGGAGGAGTTTGTGTGTGAGCCCCCTCTAATCACGCAGCATACGCACAAGTTACTAGTGCTGGAAGGCCAAACGGCCAGCCTGCGCTGCAAAGCCGTCGGTGATCCAATGCCAACTGTGCATTGGGTTGCTCCGGATGACCGTTTGATCAGCAACTCCTCCCGAGCTACAGTGTATGAAAATGGCACCCTGGACATTACAATCACCACATCTAAGGATTACGGGATTTTTACTTGCATAGCTGCCAATGCTGCTGGGGAATCTACAGCCTCCATTGAGCTGTCAATCATTCAACTTCCCCATCTGAGTAATGGAACAAACCGCACAACACAATCCAAGTCGGGGCTATCGGACATAACGAGCTCCACCAAGATCAGTAAAGGAGAGCCTAAACCTCTGCCAGAGAAGGTGGTGTCTGCTTCAGAAGTAACTGCTGTCTCTGCTCTGGTCAAGTGGACTGTTAGCAAATCAACCCCAAAGGTCAAAATGTATCAGCTTCAGTACAACTGCTCCGATGATGAGGTCCTCATTTACAGGTGAGAATGATTCACTTGATTACATCCGAGAAGGAGCTGAGAGCTTTTTGGTGAAAGTGATGAATAAAGCCTCAGGTATAATCCTTATAAAGGGATCAGCAGCTTGAGTCAATTGCTAATTGTTTGCTGGGTGAGCACTTTAGAATTCAATTCCTTTCATCAAATGCACATTTTCAAATCTGCTTTTGTAGGCCTTTGTTTGTTTGTTATTTTGTCCGTTGGCAAGGTTACTAAAAAATTTATTTGTTTGGAGAGGTAAAGTATGGCTCATGGACCAATCCATTAGATTGAGGTGGTGATCCAGTCATCATCTGGATCGAGAATTCTTTTAAAACATTGTTTACCATTGTGGCATAGGGGCATTTACAATATTACAAAAAGATCACTATTTTTGAATAACTAAGAAATTAATAATGATACCCATGTGATTCATAGGGGTAGGTTTTCATGGTCAAGGAGTCACATTATGAGGGTCAAACTATCATGGGGTGATTATTTTTAGGTGCAATGATATAATGAGGAAACTGAGCTGCCTTGAAGGAATGTTGCACTCTGAGAGCTGTCTAGTTAGAAAAAATGAAACCCAAAGTGAAATCCTTGCTCCGAACAAATAATTAGAAATCTAACTAAGAAAAATGATGATAGACTCTCATTCTAATGTATCCCTCTTAAGCTGCTTAAGTCCATATATTGTAAGCTTGAAGACTGCAGCTGGACATTTCCGGGCTCTTTAAAATCAATTTCTTATACCAATGAGAGAGTGAAAGTAGCAACCTTCAGCCAAGATGATTGAGCTAGAACTGAAGCTTTGCAATTTAACATTAAATCAGTTTGAGAAAAAAAAAACATTGAACAAGGACCAAATATACTGGGTCTATGCAGGAAGTACAAAAAAATAGGAAATAATAAAGTGATCATAGTCTTATAACTCCTTTATCTGACGGATCTTAGATTATCTTTGGATTATTTTCAATCATAGTGAACTGTTTTCAAGTTTAGTAGCTCAATTCACATAAATACAACCCCACAATCAGAGAATGATACCCTCACTGTGCTTAATATGGTGTTTATAGCATCAGAATACTGTAAAAACTGCTAAAGTGACCCATACAATATATGCCGAATCCCTTCAGCAACACCTAATAAAGTAATTTATCATGAGCTATAGTACTACACAATGTACCTGTACTGTTCATTCCACCAAGAGCTGTTCATTGAAAGATCATTAACGGAATAGAGGAAGGGAATTCCCAGATTATTAGCTGGGAATGTGAGATTAGAACTGAACACAATTCTGAAGACAGATATTACTTTGTTCAAACACTGAATGCAGCTCAGCATCCCTGCAGATTCCATAATAAAGTGTTCATCTGATTTCCCTGCTTGCACACGATGTATCCGTTTGTCATGCCAGAGAGACAATAACAACATGACTGTCTCCAATGATTGAACCTTGGATGACTCATGAGATCGCAAACATAACACTGGTGTATGTGCTTAATAGTAGTTCCTAACAATCACTGCAACATTAAAAACATACACACTTCCATTATTTTATTATATATTATATATATTATATTATATTATTAGCCTTTTTGTCCTTGGTGTACTGAGTCATGATTGTCATTTTCAATTTAACTCTAACTATTCTGTGATTCGATGCTAGAAAATATTTTTATTTTGCAATCATTGCATGTATGTAACTTACACACAACAGAAAAATGCCCTAAAGCAACACATTTACGTGCTTTTATATAGGTGTGCAGTCCTTTCGCATGTCAGAAGACAAAATATGAGCTGGGAGGAAAATATAATGAGCACAGAGAGACCAACTACTGTTTTTGAATTAATATCGATACGTCTTCTACTGCGCTCCTCCAGTTGGCTGACACAGTTTCCCAGGGCCTTAACTATAGCAATGGCATGATTAAAAATCAATCAGAGCCATAAGGGGGAGGAAACACATTGCATGACTTCTCTCAAACATGCAACCCACGCAACTTCTTCGGAGTTATGGAAAAAAGGCAATTAAGGGTTGGTAATCAACTGCAGCCCCTCTGGTGTCTTTGAAATATATTTATAGATAAATATACAGTATGAGTCTTCAAGGGCCGTTTTCTACCCATACAGCATATGGAACAAAAGTTACTAAAGACTCCTAAAGACATTTTTGCCAATATTAATTTGTCTGATGAAGGTTTAGCACCAGTATATTCCAAATATATGAAATGATATAAGTTTAGACAGTGTGCAGGAATTCTTTTTGCAACTTTTGATCCATGAATCCCTCTGTTACACACCAGACTCAAAAAATAAAAATTCAAAATATTCCTCTGCTCTTATACAACACGAAACTGCCATGATTGTACAACTGTAATTCCATTTATAGGTCGATTAATAGATGCACAGAAGTGGTTTACTACATTTTTTGTCAGCTGTACCCATATCAGATGAGCTCAAACACCCCTTCACTGGTACTGTTCCATCCACCATGTCTTAACTGTGCTGTTGGATTTATTTTGACACTATTATTTACTTGATATTGACAAATCACGTTATCACAGCAGTCTTTTCATGTTTTCTGCAGGTTTGCTTTTGGTCTGCTACCACTTTTCGAGCATTAAATCCACTACTTCTGGCCATTTACTCATCACCTTTAGCATTTTATTACAACTTACCTTCTTCTCTGCCTGGCAATTTCAGAAGGACCATTTGTGGGGCAAATATTCCTGGATGGGAATTACTGCTTTATATTATCCAGCATATACACTTCTAGTGCATTAATGCTATAAACCCAGTTCAAAGTAAAAAAAAAAGCAACAAAAAAAACATCTTGTTTACTATTAATATAAAGATAAACATTAGGTGTGGTTCTGTGACAGGACTCAAAGTCTGACCAGTATGGGGGTTGGACATGCTACACTCCCATCCTCCACCCCGACACACACACCCTGACCTTCCATCCATCTACTACTTACAGTGCATCACTTCTAATGAGCTGTGTATGTGTGCATATGTTCTGCATGTGTTTGAAATCTCACTGACGCCTCATTCTGTTTTACAGAAATACGGTCAGTAGAGTTAATTACACTCAGCAGCCAGCTCACACTACAGAAGCTACAACAGCAGCAGCAATGGTTGAATTCCTGCAAAAGTAAAGCATTTATAGTGTAAATGCATCTGCGTACATTGTCAAGTTGTAATGGCAGCATTTGTTTGACGAGCAAAGCACTGCAAGAAATGAAGGTAAACTAGAGCCATGCATGTTTGGCTTAGTCACATTTGAACAGCTGGAATAATAGCAGGGCGAGTTGGAACAACTCATTCCATGTTAAATGGAGTGTAAAAGAAATTGCATTGAGCCAAAACAATATTCAAATACTGGTCACTGAATACTTATCTCATTACAGTTGCTTCATGCATATCAAATGGGATATACTGGGACCAATGGAGTCATATTTCTGAATTACTCTGTGCATATAAATAGCCACTTAAGCTTGACTTTTTCTTTGATCTGCCCCAGCATTACACACTAATCCAGTGTTGTTCCCTATCCTTGTCTGGAGCACCCATAACAAGAAGTCTGTATCATTAATACTGTCTTTCTGTGTCGTTCCAGAATGATTCCCATGACTAACAGAGCCTTTGTAGTCACAAATCTTGTCCCGGGAATGCAGTATGACCTGTGTGTCTTGGCCATCTGGGATGACACCGCCACCACCCTCACTGCCACCAACATCGTCGGCTGTGTCCAGTTCATCACCAGGGATGACTACCCACAGTGTCAGTCTCTTCACAGCGGCTTCCTGGGTGGCACCATGATCCTGGTCATTGGCGGCATCATAGTCGCCACGCTCCTGGTCTTCATCATCATCCTCATGGTGCGGTATAAGGTGACCAGTGGCATCCAGACTAATAAATTGCCTAACGTGAGTGACACATACTCGCAGACCAATGGCGGGTTGAACAGGTTCAACGGGGCCCCGCCACAAGTGAAATCCACCATGGTGGTCATGCGTGAGGAAATGGTGGAGTTCAAGTGTGGATCCCTCCAGAGCAGTCTCTCTCCATCCTCATCCTCTTCTAACTCATTAGACAGCCAAACAGGAAGGGGGGCTGGCGACCGTTACCTGATGCAGGGCAGTGAATGCAGCACCCTGCCCAGCAGCAAGTTCAGGAGGCACAGTGCCAAAGCACGGCCAAATCTGGACCACCTTCTTGGGGCCTTCACATCACTGGAGCTGCGAGGGGTAGCAAGGGACCACCAAGGGACTTCTGGGCCCTCAACCACTCCCAATACTATGATGACGGTGGCTATGGTACCCCCGTCCGATAAAGAGCCCCTGCTCGGGAGGGCTGAGTCCACCACTATGCTGGGACGTCTCCTAGGGCTTCCCCAGGAGGGTAAGCCAAAGAGGAGCCACTCGTTTGACATGGGTCACGTAGGGGCCACACAGTGTCGCAGCAGCTACCCACGCAGGATTAGTAACATCTGGACTAAGCGCAGTCTGTCTGTGAACGGCATGCTGCTGCAGTACGATGACAGTGAGGATGACAAGCCCTCCTTTGAGAGCGCGGAGTGGGTGATGGAAAGCACAGTTTGAGTGGAGTCACTCCAGCTGTTGGATCCATGGCTAAACAACGAATCTATAAAAAAAGAAAAAAAAACCCGAGCGTCGTGGAAGGAATACTTCTATCTTTTGGGTATTGTTTGAAGGTCATCCATGTGAATACTGTCAAGTAACTATGTGAGAAAAAGACAAATCAATAGATTCTTGGCCGTGATCTCAAATCTCTGACAGCGTCTAACTGTTGAAATATTTTTCCTAATTAAAAAAGAAAGAAAAAAAACTTGAAGTCTTGGATTGTGCAGATGGAATAATTATCTATCCAAAGGGCAAGTGAGGATGTTTTCAAGACAAGAAAGATGAAGAAACTCAAAATGGATGTACTAAATCTTTATCCCGAGAACTGAACTCCAGGAGGATTTGTGGTGAATTGTTTGTGCATCACAATGACTTGGACCCTCAGCCTGAAATGGGACTACAACAACTGTAGGAAGAAGGACACGAGGAGCGAAGAGAAGATTACAACAAAGTCATTTTTATTTTCGTCTTGGTTTTTCTATCATTTTTACTATTTATTATTTAGTTGATCCATCAGCAGGCAGAGGCACAGCTCTTTAATTAATGATGTTATAATTGTCAGTAACACCCCCCCCCCCCCAAAAAAAAACAACAACACATAAGCTTTTTCACATAATTCAATGGTGCTTTCAAATTTCAATCAATTACATATTCACCATTTATTTGGCTCTAGATATCAACAACACTGAAACACACCAAGCCCGTCTTAAATATGTACCTCAGTTTATATATCATAGGAGGTAATTAATCCATGAAAACAAGCTGAAATACGACAGAAACCCAAACGAACAAGATGGATCACACACAGCTCTCAAATGCTTCAAATCCAGCAAAACAATAACAGCCAAGTGTAAATTGCTGTTGTGACAAAATGTCTTTGTGAATGCTCTGATACTTTCCCCACTGGTTAGCACTGGTGAGACTGGTCCCTGTGGGCTGAGGGGCCATTGATGTAAACAAAGTGCTTGCCTCGGGGTTTGGTTTCAGATGCTATCAGCACATATTACAGCCGCCAGATGGGAATAGTCTTTGAAATCCATCAAGCCCACTTAATCATTCGCTTAAAACCATAGCGAGATGTATTCATCGGTAATTCTCTTCATAACACACACAAGAGAAAAACACAATCGCTAATTAGCCAAGTTAAATGGCAGAATGGGTTCAAATGGAAGTTTAATAGCTTGATAAAGGTCATTGTGCTGTTTAGGAGACGACATTAAGGCGAGAAAATGGATAGAAGATCACTTTTTTAAGGGGCAAACGGCTGATTACTCTGGAAATATGTGTCACCAGTTTGCATAATGCAGGACCTTTGTTGGATTACTTGAAATGATTCATCACAGGAACCATTTATCTTTAAGTCATGTTCATACAGAGCTGTACATTGGAGCAGGACACGGTGAATCAGTGGTTGTTCAGATAACTGAGACATCCCTACACATTTTGATGCCTTTCTCCATATCTTGTGGATCTCTGCTGCATATGAAGATGTGGGGCGGTCATCATTTTTTTTTAAATATTATTTTCTTCCCTAGGTGTATCGTTCTGTATATTGGCATTTTTTTGTACAATATCTGGGTGAGAATGTAAAGGGGGGAACTTGTGCAGTAATACTTTTATTTTCTTGTGAATCAAACCGTGAGAAGATGCTTTACTGTGGTGTGGTGTGCTGAAATGGGCTTTTACATGATACAAGTAGAGGACTGGGTGTTATTAAAGGGTCAGTTCATCTAAATTATAAGAATATATTTACTGACTTACCCTTAGTGGTAACCTTGTAGATACTGTTAGTAGACTATTATTTGGAGGTGCCCCTATTGAGATTTCTACTTCTACTGTAATCGAGTGGGACTGACGTAGCATTTATACCACAGCAGCTATTGCCTTTAATATCTCTGAGTGCACAATTAGGCAAATAATCAAAATGTGATGAAACATGGTAAAAGAAAAGTGTGGTGTGGGGCGCAGATGGTTAGAGTGCGTGCCCCATGTACAGAGGCTGTAGTCCTCTAGCGGTTTGTGTGGGTTCGATTCTCTCTCCTACATTTCCTGTCACCTCTTCAGGCTGTCTTATCAAAAGATGCCCCAAAAAATAACTTAAAAAGAGAAGTGTGGTGAAATTCTGTATTTTTTCTCATGGTCAGTAGAGCCCAAGAAAAGACCAGAACCAAGAATGAATTGATTGTACCCAGAGGATTGTTTTGTTTGTGTGACACCATGTCATAACAGCAAAGTGAGCATCCAACTATGGCAGAACATGAAATATTTTCCATCCACAAGGAATCTGTTAACCCTCCTGTTGTGTTTTGTGTTGTGTTCCTGTTTTGCCATGGAAGCCAAAAAGGGGCGTTTCTAATGGCTGGTCATTTTTGACCAGGAACACTAAGTTTGATAAAAATTCTCAAATTTTATTTTGTCATGTGTGAACAAAATCATGGAACCTTAAGACAAACAGACGAAATTAACTACAATTTGTTTACAGAGAAACTTGAGATTTGCCCGGAACACAACAGCAGTGTTAAAGATCCACTTATAGCATAGCTATCAGCTACCTGCTTGTGATCAGACCTGGTCATTAAAGCACTCAAGTAAAAATTGCCATCTTATATTTTCACTTTTAATACAGAAAACAAATGTTTATATTGTGGTATTAAGATGTTTTGTTTACTGGGAAATGATATAACAAACAGAGAGTATTTTATTATTTCCTTTCCAGACACTCGAAGCTCCCAGATGATCTCTCTCTAGCCTGCTGCACCCTTATTTAAGTTTTTGCAATTATATGAGAAGTATCATATAATAACTCATATAATGATATGGAAACTGCAGAGAAAGATGACACTATGGGTGAGAGAGAGGTGAGAGACACAGACAGCAGAGGACGTTAGAGAAACGCAGTGCTAATCAGAAGTCTACAGTTTGTTGGGATCTCGTCGGCAGGACTAACATGAGTTCTTGTGTTTAAAGCTTCAGTGAGACTGAAAAGGTAACTGTGACAGTTTGATGGCTGAACTAACCTCAGAATATGCAGTAATTGAAAGTTAAGGAAAGAAAATAGTTTTAATATTGGATTTAAAAGCCTCAGTGGAGTCAATGGATTGTCTGACATCAGCAGGGAGGTTATCCAGAGGAAAGGGACACAATAGGAAAAGGATATTAGTTATTCATGAAACTACATTTTCATCATTCACATGGCTGAGAGCAGAGCTGCACACAGGCTGGACAAGACAGACATTATTATCTGACATTGTTGGATTTGGTCATTTCATGGAATTTGTTGTGATTAATACAGAATCTCAAACTTCTTATTTCATTTGTTGGGACTTTTATTTGCAGAACTGGCCAAAAACAGACACACAAGCCGTTTCTCAAAATCCAGAAATCAGAATTCTAATAATCATAATTCATGTTAATTGTACAGTATAGAATTACATATACAGTATGGTGATGGAGGACTTAATCCCCTGCTCTTATTGGAAGATCTTACTCATGGAGGAAATGGAGACAGTGAGAAATTGGTAATTGATGCTTTGATGAAGGTATTTTAGTCACGTCATTTGTCTGGAGGCAAACATTTATATCAACATGGAGAAAAGTTTTACATAATATTTGAATATTCACATGAATTTAAATGGGACAGTTCTTTAAAGGAAATTCGAATATACTTTTTGTAAATTTAACACAACTAACTGAACCCTAATGTCCCTGTGTTTCCTAAAAGTTGTGGAGGAAATTTCCTATTGGAAGTTATTTGGATATTATGTACCCATAACATGAAGCCTCACCAAACATTTTGAATATGTTGAAAACTTTATTTATCTCCGTTGTATTGGGGCTGATGCAGAAATCTCAAAGATAGATATTCCAAAGGGTTGTGCACCAATAAAACAGGGAAAAGATACTGCTACACATCCAGTGTATGAGAAAACATGAGTTGACCCTTTAACCTGCTTTCCCTGCTTGTGAAATCATGTAAGAGCCTCTTTCATGCAGCTAACTAAGAATACAATTTAAGTGTGTACTTGACTTGACATTGTCATGATTCTCACCTGAGGTTCTAGGATAAAAACAACAAAAAACTGTTTCTGTGTGAATACATTTTGCTACAAAAGAAGATAAAATATTGATTAATTCCTATGAACAAAATCGGCTCCTCTGTGTTTTTTTTCTTCTTCTCAGGACGTCTCACGGTTGCAGTAGATCTGTCATGTGCTGTGGACTGCATGACTAATTATATTTTGGCCTTCATCCTTCCTAGCTTAAAGTCTTACTGTCCCTACCCTCAAAGTCCAAAGTAGTCTTTGTCTGGTCTTTGTTTACCGTGAGTGAGCCGAGGGTTTTCCTCCTGAGGTCCAGCTGCTGTAATCAGGCCAGTCACTGCTGACTCACCTCGGCGCTGCCCTTATTACAAATCATCAGTACATGCAGCTCCCTGCCAGAGCCCATAATAAGGCCTTAATTCATATAATCTGTCAGGAAAGGTGCTTGCAGCAGCAGCAGCACAGAGTAAATATAATCTCCACGTTCCATGATAAGATAGCGATATGCACCTGCTGAAGACGCTGCATGTGGAATGGAGGAAGGTTGTTATCAGGGTTTGTTCTGCATCATACAGGAGACGTTCAAATCAAGGCAGGCATATTTTTTATTTAAAAGACTAATTAAGGAAGTGCGTTAAAGTCATCTGCCAGCAACACCAGCTAAAAGGACATAAACTGGTGTCACTATAATGGCAGCGGTAGAATCAGCTCAGCTTCATCTACAAATGCTTTTCAACAGAAAACAATGAGCAGAATTGCAGCCACAGTTAAAACAAAAGGGCGATGTTTATTACACCTGTTCTGAATTACAATCGAGGCTGGAGAATGTTGTTTTAGTTTAGTACAATTTCCTAAACTGGAACAAAACATTTTGCTAAGACTAAAGATGTAAAATAGTCCAGTCACAGCTCATCTGATTTGCCTGTGAATCTAACTAAGACTGGAGGCCATGCTCTTGTGTTTTGCATGTCTTAAAAAAAAGAAAAGAGGAATGGGCCACAAAAAAAAGATGTTCTCTGCTGCTGAGCATGCAGCACTGGTTGAAGATAAGACACTTCATTGTACAAAGGAGGCCTGCATGTGAGGAAATAGTCTGATGTTGTCCGCTTAACAAAACAACAACAACAATTGAATCAATTATGAAAAATTAGTAGTGATGAAAAAAAGAATGAAAGTCAAGAGCTGCAGGAGGTTATAGCTTTAAATCCCCATTGTCTCCTCCCATACTCTTCATCTCCACCAAGGAAAACATTTCAATACATATTACTGCAGACTGAGTTACAGGAGTACTGTACTTTCTTCTAATTTACTGGTGCGTGTCTCAATGTAATCATAATTTTTTTTTTTTTTTTTTTTAGATACTGTATGCATCCCACAGGGGGGAAATTCTTTCTCTGCATTTGACCCATCCCTGAGGAGCAGTAGGCTGCCACTACATTACGGCGCTCGGGGAGCAAATTGGGATTTCGTATCTTGCTCAAGGATACTTCAACTTGTAGACTTGCAGGGGCTGGGGATCGAACCCCCAACCTTTCGTTCTGTGAACGACCGCTCTTCCTCCTGAGCCACAGCTGCCCAGGAGGGGCCTAAAAAGGGCCTAAAACCCTTGGTAAAGCCATGCTAGCCGCCTTATGGGGAAATAATGATGCTGTGATCATATCGCATACTTCTGTTACTACACTCACATGTAGTATACTACATATGACTCACATGTAAATATGTTTGTTTTGCACGTATTTGGTCATAAAATTAAGCTTTGGATACTTTCAAATATTGATCTGTAAAGTCAAGAGACGTCCAAACCGGGCTCACACTGCAGGAGTTTTAAAATCCTCAGCGATTATGAAATCAAGTTTCATCAAACACTTTACGAGAATCTCCACAGATTATCTTCTCTCGAATCTCAAACAGGCACATTTGATCGGTGCCAACCAAAGTTCCAGTTCCATGTTCCTTCTTCCCCTACTGTCAGAAGGGTGAGCTGGGGGACAATTGCCCTGATCCTCCTGTAGTATGAGCTCAGCCTCAGGTCAGTGAGATTCAACCTCTGGGATGGAAATAAATGTTGGTAAAAAAAAGTCTAATAATCCATCTGGTCACTGTGGAGATATCTCAGAGGACTAGTGAAGACGACTGCTGGTTACACTAGATGAAAGGTAAGTTTAACCAAGTCATTTCAAATCTTTCCCTTCTAAATCTTTACCAAATGATGATAGTACATGCAAATAATTGTTGAGATATCTCATTAAAAAAAAAGTCTCTCATATAGTTTCCAGAGAAAAAGGCTGAAGATCACCAACATTAGAAGGAAACATGCATCCAGTAATTGTAGACGTATTTCTATCTCGACCGAAGAAGTGAACCAACCAATCATCAGAGAGATCAGAGTTGCCGTCCCTTGAGCTGAATTATAAATGGTTTTCAGCAAACAAAGTTAAAGAGAAAACATAACCTAAATTTTAATTTGGCATGAAGTAACTGATCCGACAGGACTTTTGCACATGTGCCAATATTTTCCGTTTCAGTGCCAAGAATTCCTCAGATATCCTGTTGGCTCGGACCAATCAAATGAAAAGAAACCAGTTGAAGCAGAAAAAGAGCAATAGATTATTTGACTGTGCTGCCTTTTGGGGATGCAAATACTAATTATTTTTTCTCCACTCATATCTTTGACCTTCACTGTCAGAGTTTTTTTTCTTCCAAAAACTACAAACAACGTTTTGCTTTGCAGGGCAGTGACCCCTTTTAGAGTTTCTAAAGTACGTTTTTCTGCAGCTACTTTGATGCAGCATTTGCAGACTAGCAACCCAGCAGTGGGTCTATCCATCACCTTTTATGTGTGAATACCGCCTGCAGCAGTGTATTTTGTCTTTTGAAAAAGGGGAGGCAGACTATATTGAAGGTCATTGCAAAATGTTTGCATGTGGTGCACTCTCATATTCCCCTGAAACGTACAGTAGGTGTCCATTAAAGGTCTCAGGAAGCAAACCGTATCTATCATCTGCCTCTGAAGCCCCGCCATCCTCATGGAAATTCTTTATTCCCAGAATCCTATGTGAATAACCTCATTATTAATCATGTCTCGGAGAAGGGTGAGCGGTTTGTTTACTTCTGGAGACAAAGTTTACTGGCTGGAGAAAAGTTCTCCAGGAAGATTGGAGAGTGAAATTAGAGCCTGCCAGAGTTCATTTGATCTCTTTTCAGAAGTGGAATCCTCCCATGCAGTCTTAATAAGTAACTCATCCCTTGTCAGTCTTTTGCGCTCACTGTAACAAGCAATTAAGTGATACCTGCTGCATGGTGTAATAATGTGTCAGAATGCAATAAAATGTTCCTCTGGATAGCTGAGAAATGCAATCACATCACAACATTATTACATTAACTGTCATTTAGGCTATAGTATTTCTCATAGGGCTGCCACACATTTGAAGTGATAATGTAATTCTAATCCTGACGTATTCATGTCTGGCATTATGAATAAAGAATATTGCAGTATTTCCCAGTGATTGTATGTTTACACGTGTAAGAATAAGTGGCTGGAGCCGTACTCAGATCATTCACTTTAATGAAAGTGCCACATTATGAAAAAGGACTGTGAGGCATCCAATACTTAATGCTGCACTATGATCAATATTTTTATAATACAAATTGATCAAATGCGTTAGTGAGAGGTATCAGTTGTCCTCAGTTCTGTGGCGCATTTGAGCATATTTCAGCTCATTGTTTTGGTTTCAGCGACTCTCCACAACTGAAGTGTTTTAATTCGGTATAAGTTATCATCAGGCCTGTTTCCAGCAGCAGCAGGCCCCTGTTTTCAGGTGTACTGTAGTCTACCTGTGCAGCAATTAGGGCGTTTATTGAGCAGTAAATCAGGTGATCAGATACTCCAAGTGAATGCTAATATTGCTCCGGGTCTGTTGGATGCACCAATAGGCAACTGTTTGCTTATTTTAGCCACTAAGTGTCAACGTCGTGGTCACAGATTCTTCTGTGTGCCAAAATATCAGTTCATGCACCTTTTAATAAACATAAGCATTAAGAGAAAACCAAATGTAGCTATCAACATGTACACAACTTATCTCCACATTTTCTACATTACATAAGCTAAGAAGAACAGCCATGTTTATGTGAAATTTAAGTCCAAAATGAATAGAGTATATCTCTGCGATTACAAGGTCTATATGTATAATCTTGGTATCATAATAAAGGTGACACTCGTGAGATTTCTGCAGAGGTGTAAGAATCGATATGGAAGTTACTGTGTCAGAGTAAAGGAAGCAATGAACGGAGCAAAACAAAAATGATTTCATTTCTGCCTAATGTAATTTTACATTTTAGAGTGAATTATGATGACTAATTTATGACGCTGTAGCCGAGAACGTCTGACAAACAATAACACAACATCTGAACATGACCTGTGTCAAGTCTGATGCTGACAAAGAGAAGCAGAGCACAGTTACAGAGGCTTTAGTTGAGGTGGAATGTCCAAATTGGCCTTTTGGGCACATTTTGGCACAATTTGAGATCTCTGGTACCAAACTAAAAAGCTCATTAAATTTCACTTATATGTCACTATAGGAAGTTATACAGGAAGTCATGTAGGAATGCTTGATTGTCCAAGTCACCAAATTAAGATTGTTTTCAAAGGACAGCATCAAAAAGTCAAATATAAGCAGCAAATAATGTAGCTGGTCAAGGTGAAACTCATTTTACCTGCAGTTCATTTCCTGTCAGACACTTTTATCTCTAACTATTGCAAGTCTGCAAAGTAACTGGAAACTACAGTTGCCATGCTGTTATGTAAATATTAATCATAAAGGGACCTTTCTATCACTATATTAATACATTATCATTCACTTGTAGAATCTCTTTTATTAGCCTGCTATTTAATCTATTTAAACATGCATTTGTGCAGATTTGGCACAGGATTATGTTTGTGTTACAGGTGTTTCATGCCCTCATTCCTTATTTGATTATACAACATCTGATGACTGATAGATTTTCCCTCCTGCTGTGGACATCCATTACGCCTGAGCTGAGGTTTTCTCTGCAGGGAGACGTGCAGTCTTGAGATATCGAATCATCGTTTGGCATCCACACCTCTCCGCAATCAATTTTTCTTTCACCACCTCCAACTTTTCCAACATCTACTCCACGAGAGGTGTTCCCAGGATGAAACTGCAGTATTTTGACCCTTTGTTCACCTCATTAGGTCTGGGATTTGATACTGGAATCACCTCCATCTTCTGTCGATAGCTCCGCCCAGTGAGCATGTCAATGCCAGATAGTAAAGACTAACAATTTGCAAAAACTCCTATCTTCACAAACCTTAAACATTAATCTCCCTTTGAAAAGTTCTTATCAGCAAACACCTTCCAGTAAATCAAAGTCTGGGCATAAAGTTTTGAGCATTATCGCACGTGTACACCTGCCAACCTAAGCTGTAAATATTTGCCAAATACATCATTGACTTGATGATCTTAACAGAAAGCTTAGAGATATTTGTTTTTGTTGAATTTACCCAGAGGACGATAAAGTAAAAGTCTCATTTTTGCCGTGCAGAGTGGAAAACCTTCAGGAAACAAGAGTAGCTTAATTCCATGTACTTCTTTTTGAGATAGCTTGTTTTATTTTTTAACAACATCTTGTCTCAGTTTCGCTCAAATAAAACCAATATGGCTCTGATTTGAGCTGCTGAGCCCCCTGCCTACATCTTTGACTGCTTGATTCATTGAAATAGATAAAATACTTTATTATGGCATTATGGCAACAAAATTAGAACTTATGATAGTCTTTGTAAAGCTTTAAAAATGCTAAAGCCTGCTAGTTTTTTTGAAAATTCCAGCCATAGCAGGCAGCAAAACACTAATAAAAACCCTATATTATCTTTGCCTGGCACCAGGCAGTAATATTGCAGTACAATACCGTATATTAGTGCGGGATACTCTAGTTGCCTGGGAGCTTTGGAGAGCAGCTCAGCCAAAAATGAAAAATTCAATCTTTACCAACTCGTCCCGATGCTGATGGAAGGTAGAGTCCACAAAACATTTCTGGAGCATTACAGCGAAACGATGCTGCGGCGTTCTCTGCAGCAACTAACTAATCATAAAAACAAACATGAAATGACTCCATGCATGTCTTTTTTAAATTACTTTGAGATCTGGGATGATGATGATGGTGATGATGAGCTGGAGTCATGCTTGTTGGCTTTTATTGTTATCAGTGTTTTAAAACGAGTCTCCATCTTCTTCAGTTGTTTAAGTGAATACTGCGACGCTGTTTTGCTGATGGAGGGACACACAGCTATGATCCCGTGTTCCTGGACCCTCTTACCTAAAGTTACTGAGGTGTTTACAAGCATGTACTGTAGCAATACTAGCCTTAGTACAGAATTATGATGAAAAAACAAAAGCCAGCTCCATAGTTAGTCAACATAAAATACAAACATGAAATATAAAAAATATCAAGTTTTAAGAGTTGGTTTTGAGGAATTAGTGAAACATTTAAAGGTGCAAGCACCTAGTCACAATGGAAATATTTAGTGTCCTACTTCTTGAAGCTTATTCATCATTTGCATCATAATATATCAAATGGAAAAAATCAACCTACCAGAGTTCACGAGGATTCAGTCTGATTGAGCATGTAGGAGAGTCAATAACATTAGTCCAATGGGAAAATTTAGTTTTAAAGTTCAGTTCTAAAATAAACAGTTTTTACTTCGATACTACTTGGGAATTAAGAATGGAAATGAACGACTGTCTCAAATTATGTTATTGAGAGTCACATCAGACACATTAGAGAAACAACAGATGTCAGTACTAGAATCACTGTCTAGGTTGATTCACTGTAATTCTTTTGCAAGTCACTGGTCCAAGTGCATTAGAAACAAGTCCTTAGACAGATAAGGGAGAAGTGCACCAATCATGTAGTGGTGTGAGAAATAGACTGGCCAATGAAATGTAATATTGACAAATAATAATAATGACAAAAATCCCTACATAACAAAGGGCAGCACTTTAGGTTATAACTGATGTGTGTATAAAGTTTTGTTAAAAAATATCAGACAGTTTTTAAGCTGTGGTCCAGACGGGACGTCTATATGGGTAGTGGATTACAGTAATGTAATACTCAATCAATATCAGCCTGATGTCAACATAATCCTTGTCAGCTCACACCTCCGGGTAAATCGCCACAGAGAGGGACACATCTGCCGAAATCCAGTTTTTAACATGAAAAATAAATAATAAAGGTTTTATTTGAAAGGAAAAGTAATGTTATGTATTGATTCATGACTGAGCTGGACCTCAAACAGTGAGCACAGCATAATGTAGCTCAGTGTGACATCTGAAGCACGGCGTGATGCATCTCAGCGGTTCACCTGAGCTCACCTCTTTCTAAAACGCTGTGTGAATGCCACTCAGTAAACAGAGCAGAGGAAGTGTGTGTAACCTTGAACTGTGTCTGTCGGGGGCTCCGGTCCCCAACAAGGCCGCATCCACCCACGCATCACCCGGCCGGTCAGGATGATGAATGGGGACTAAATCATAGCATCCAGCTGGAGCAGGTATACGCAGCGAACGTGTTTACAAATCTCATGCATAAAAATTGCCTCTGTAACTGAGAGGTGGGATTTTCTTTCTCCACAACAACCATTATAAATATTTTATGACACACAAGTCTAAATCCATGAAAGTGATATTTTCTCAGGCCTATCTGCCAGGTAAGCAGCCATCCTCTGGCCGGATCTTTATTCTGGTGTTTCCACACAGTAATTACCAAAGAGGAAAATGAGCAAGAAAATGAATTTGAGCCAGTTCATACCATCTATTTTCTTTTATTTTCCATGCATAGAATTTTCCTCTCTTGCATGACTCTGTTTAACCCCAAAATTCAGTAATAGTACATACAGAGCATGTTTGATCTGACTTACTGACATCTGCATTTACCATAAAAAATATTACCTGTCATGATTTGGGGTTTATTTTTCTGTTTTACTTTGAAAGGTTATTTCCCTGTGTCGTGCTTTTATTGTCTCAGCTTTCCAGCCCTTTTTGGGACTTTGGATTTCTGCCTGTCCCTCATGGATATTTTTTTCCTTTCATGGACTGCTCTTGGTCTGACCCTTGCCCAGTGGTGCTCCTACACTCTAGGGGGCCCCGGGCAAAGTAGCTCATCACTTTTTCAAGATTTAGGCACCGCCTTCCAGACTCTACCATTTTCTCATTGGAGAAAATAAAATCATACAGGTTGTAAATATCCTCCATCTTCGAGAACCTGGTGGTCATGCTGCTGACAGCGGTGTCCACCCTCATATAGAAACTACCTTGTTTTTCATTACCATAGCCTGCCTCAGCTTTCTCCATAAATTTAAGTGCTACAGATTATTTTATTAAATTGCTGCACTGCACCAGCTCTGCCTTCTGTTTCTGCATCTGGGTCCTCCTGTTCCTTGTGATCCTTATTTATGGCACAAATATGACAATTAACCATAGAAATGATTTCTGTAAATCGGAAAATCGGAGCTAGAAACCAAGCTGTTCTTCTCTCTGACACAGAGCCAACTAAACTGCCAGTGAAGGAGACATAACATGATCTAGTGAGCTGGTGAGAAGCCTGAGAGCTTAAGTTTGTTTAGCATTTCTCTCTTACTCTCTCTGTAATTAAAAACATAAAATTTGATAAATTAACCCTCCTGTTGTGTTTGTTTCTTGTTCACTACTTTGGTGTTCCCGGTCAAAAATGACCGCTCCATTCTAGCTGATTTTAATTCACAATAATACATATATTATCACCTAATGTTGTGGTACTTTTTATCAACTCAAGTTCTTGTGAACATTACAAGTATTGAACTTCCATTTGCTTTTTATGGCCTGTAGGCCTCACTGACCTGAGCTTATACAACTTGTTTATTTCATCATAAAGGTATTATTTTGACAAAAACAAACACTCAGATGAAACATATTGTGCTATTTATCACAGACTACTCAGTTTCAATGTTTAACATGGACATTTGTTTAGAAACTATTTAAAAATTAAATAGTTGTACAAAAATAACATCTTTTGGCGTGATTCATTTAGTAAAGAGGACAAAAGCCCAAATCTACACATCTCTTTGTCTGGATCTGACACTTCTGACACGTCCTCCTCTAAATCATCTTCACTGTCTCATCAGTATCATCGTCAAATATATCATCCAGAGCCTCATGTATAGTATATCACTTGGCCATCGTGCTGCCACAGAATGAACTGTGAGCAAGGCCTCAAAAAAGCTTTATATAATAATAATAATAATAATGATACCTTTATTAGTCCCACATGGGGAAATTCTTTCTCTGCATTTGACCCATCCCTGAGGAGCAGTGGGCTGCCACTACACGCGGCGCCCGGGGAGCAAATTGGGGTTCAGTATCTTGCTCAAGGATACTTCAACTTGTGGACTTGCAGGGGCTGAGGATCGAACCACCGACCTTTTGTTCCGTGAACGACCGCTCTACCCCCTGAGCCAGAGCTGTGAGAAAGTTGTATATCATTATCTATCTTTTACTTTTTAAATCTATTATTATCTATTCTTAAAATAGAAATAAATTAATTTAAATGGACTTTATTCATTTATTTTCCATCACTGCTTATCCTGTGTAGGGTCGCGGGGTGGGCTGGAGCCTATCCCAGCTGACTGTGGGCGGGAGGCAGGGTTCACCCTGGACAAGTCGCCAGTTCATCACAGGGTCACATAGAAAGACAAACAACATTTCACACTCACATTCAGACCTACAGACAATTTAGAGTCACCAATTCACCTATAGTGGGAAGAAGCCGGAGAACCTGGAGAGAATCCACGCAGACATGGGGAGAACATGCAAACCCAGGAACTTCTTGCTGTGAGACAACAGCGCTACCTACTGCACCACCGTGTATAATAATAATAAAGTCTATATTTTGTCTATAATCACTGCTACTGTTTTTTGTTTTGTTTTCTTGGGGGGTAAAATAATTTGTAGCGCATAAAATTAAGTCACTAAATGTTTTAGCCTAAAAAAACTTGAAATCTCAAATCATCTCAAATTCACTGTTGGTGCAGTTACTGCCCTCTGCCTCCGTAGGAAAGGTTCATTAAAGATTGTGACATCACTGGTGTTTCTTTAGAGTCTTAAAATGAGACGTTTAGAGAAACTCTTAAAAAAATTAAAATGTTTACATAAAGTGTTTCCATTTTCCGAAGATCTTTCAGGCAAACAGCGCCGAGAGATTCAGACACCCAGAGAATAACTAATGATCCATGTATTTATGCAGCGACAAAACGCTAATTAAAAAATGTTAATCAACGATGCAATATCACAGTTTGCTTCAGCGTCTCAGAGAAATAAAAACATAAGGATGTCAACACACACGCTGCAGCTCCATATGGCTGATGTTCAATGCTGTTCTTTGCATCATTACCCTGCAGCCATTAGCAACCACATGTATCTATAGTCTACAGCACATGTGAGTAATTATGGTACAACGCATTGTTCTCTGCATTCTACATGTAAACTTTGAAGGATGATTGTCAGGATATTTTTGGAAATGCACATCAGACAACTCCCCTGCTTTTTACTTTCAGCAGTTCAGAGGTACCATTAGAGACGTATTGGTGCATGCAGTAATAATCACACCTGTGGGGTGTACAGGAATAATCAGTCCGAAAAAAGAACACTGTTTTCCAGAATACTCATGAGCTGGTTTTATAGAACCTAAAATGTTCCCTGCAAAATCTACAAGCTCTGCTTTTAAAAAGAAAATTGGTAACAACTCTGCTACTGCCAGGCCAGAGTACATCCAGTATCGAGCTCACCTTGTCAGATCTACCATCCCTGGAGGCAGTAGCATGGGTTAGGAGAGCGTCTCCCAGACAGTTATGCAGCTCAGGCTACAAGTTAGAGTAAAGCTGCCTGTACTTCCTGTGTCCTGCAAGCATACCCTCGGGCCATGTCTGAAATCCCTCTGGACAACCTGTGGAGTTTGCGGACAAACAAAAAGGATAAATCAGAGAAGGAGGACACAGTCTGAACTGGAAAGTTACAATTACTGGGCTTCGCCTCCTGCAGAGACTCTCTGTTGAAAGCATCCCTGTGTCGTTATTGACGTCATGGCTGATAATTACACTTTTACCAAAAGGGCCCTGTGACATGTTTATTCTTTCATTTCCCAGAAACTGGCAGGAGCTGAAATCAGGCTCACACAGACCCTCGTCAATGCTGGCAGTGGAGCAGCAGCACAAACTCTGCCTCCGTGGTTTTTACCAGAACCTTATTTATCTCTATCGAGTTTTAACGTGGTGTTAAAATCATATTAATAATGATCACATGGACATTGACGTGACTGTCAAGACATGTCATCATGAACACCAGGATGAGGACATCTGGAGAACTGACAAAGGTCTCCAATGAGGAACTGAGGTTAGTCGAAGTCCAGTATAATAGTATGCGAACAATTTGCGTCACATTCGTGTGAACGCAGCATAAGATCTGCCTACAGAGCCAACGGTTCCTTGGAAGATGCTGGTAATCTCAGTCTCCATCATGCATTACAGCATCTGGACTGACACGCCCAGCACCTATATGTCAGGGCTCTGCTCCTGGACTTCACTTCAGTCTTTAACACCATGCTCTCCAGTGTCTACCAGTTATTAAATAGTTATTCAACTTTACTACATTGAAGCAAGCTGAACTAGAGAAACATGGCAAAAGTACTTCGCTACATGAAAGCAACATTGAACCAACTTAATTCCAAGTCAATGCTATCTCAGGGTGCTTTCACACCTACCTCGTTTGGTCCGAACATTCGGACATTTCAGATTGATCCAGACCAAAATTGCAGGTGTGAAACCTCCCGTGCACCAAAGTCCTGATCGAACAGTTGGACTTTGGGTCTGACAAAAAGAGGTGGTCTCAGTCGCCAATGGTTCATGCACAGTTCTACAGAGCCACCACGGGAATTCTCCTCACCTTCTCCATCAGGGTCGTACCCAGCATCCTCTGCCTTCACCTAACACAGGCTGGAAAGCATTGTGCAAATAGGTCAGACACATTGTCCTCTGCCCTGAGTCAGAGCCAGGACAGTAGGATGGTGATGGACGCATCACACCTGGGTCACTGCCTCTTCTGGATGTGCTCATCTAGCCCACCACGTACCGTCAATGTCCCTGTTTAATTCACATTCTTCCTACCTGTACCTAATAATCATCTTCTAAAATATCAGCTAACGGCTGTGTGGTTAAAGTTGAAGAAAACTGGTTCAAATTTGGAACGATTGTGGAAGCGATTAATAAAATAGCTAACGTTATTTAGCATCTGTGACCACAATATAAGACCACAAACCCTCCACACTCTTACCGTTTTACATGAGAACACACCACTTTTGTATTTGCACTTAATGTTGGTGAA
Organism: Chaunax sp. Z400; assembly: GCA_037577475.1. Classification (NCBI taxonomy): domain Eukaryota; kingdom Metazoa; phylum Chordata; class Actinopteri; order Lophiiformes; family Chaunacidae; genus Chaunax; species Chaunax sp. Z400. The sequence continues at coordinate 21,026,875 of CM075194.1, forward strand.
CTGGGAGGTGTGGAATCGTCAAAACTGAGTGTAAAACTGAGGATATGGTGCTGGGTAAAGGATGGCATTAAACTGCAGGGTGAAAAGCTGACAGGAAAATAATTTTGCCATGTATTAAACTGCAGGAGCTAGCATGGCTAAGTGCAACCAGTGTACTCAGTCTCAGTCCCACATGTGATGTTGGAGTCTCACAATTTTGGGTGTCAAAGTTCAATCTTGGATGAAATGCAGAGGAACAATTCATTATTGGAAGAGATATCTGCTCTAACTGCACCACTATTTACATTTTCAAATGCCAAAATTACCTGATGACATCATCATTTACCCTACAGGTGTCTTCAGTGGTCATGTGAGTCTCTCAGGAGAAATGGCAGATAAAGTATGGTGTTTTTATTGTGCTGCCAAATCCTTTAAAGGATACTTTAAATGCACTTTCCTACCAATAGCCAACATTGATTTTTTTTAAGCATGACCACTGCTCAATAGTGAAATACCAAATATTTTGTAGTGTGCTTAAAGAAAGTTTGAAAATTGGTAACAAGTATGTGGGAGACAAGAGAGAAAATCCCCTCTTCTCTACTTTCTTTCATAAATCTGGAATCCAGCTGTTCATGATTTTCTTTTCTGTCTCAGTGTTTAACAATAAATTATTGATTAACATAGCTAATGGCTCACATTAGATTGTGAATTGTACATCTGTCTTTATTCTCCTTTCCTAGGGAACCTGCATGCAGTGGTCCCCAGCAAATGAACATTAATGGTGCATGCTGGGAAAACTGTGCAGGGCTTGAACCACAGGAGACCATGAGATATCGAATGCCTCTATTGGGAAGTGTTTTTCCACAGCAGTGTACGGCATGTAGCTTGTTGTTATGAATGTAATTCCAGTGTCTTTAAGCGCCATAAAGCAACTTCTTTCTTCCCACCAGTTTTCAGTGGTGCATAAAATAGTGGTTTTTCAGATAAGTGACTCAACCTTTCTCCAAACTGACAGAACTGGAACAAATCCAGAGGAAAGTATGAGTGTAACCCAAGAAACTGTTGCTATAGCAAATGTGTGCTGTTTTACAGACATTCTAAAAACGGCAAAGGGCCTGTGAGGACAACTTTAGATCTGTATTCTAGATGATACTTAGCTGTGCCAGCTAAGTCACAAGGTCAACCCGACATTCATCTGACTGCTGAGGAAAATCAATATATTCGGGGTTGTTGAAGAAAACAATCAATGAGCAATAAAAAAAAACACTAATAAGCAACAAATTTAAAATGAAATGACATGTCTGAATTAGTCTGTCTCTGTGTATTAAAGACAATCATTTGTAAGTAAAAAGCACAATGGGAATGGTAGAATATATAATATAATATACATAGAAATATAATAAAATGAAATACAGAATACTGAGATGAGTCAGCTGGGTTTTTATTCATTTTCTCTTTAAAAGTTTCTAAAAAAGGTTACATACATACATTAATGTTAGAAATTAACTAAGGTTATAATTAAGCCCCTTTTTACACAGCCTGTTCAATGCAGGATTTTTGTGCCTTTATTGCACTTCCTACTCCCTAAGCCTTATCCAAACCTACTAAAAAGAATTAATGATTTCTTCCATGGCTCCTTCCTTATACCCCATTTCATGTAAATCCATCACACAAAACAAATTAGACTGCACTGCACTGACTCAGGGAGCACAAGACTCTCTTCTTAATCCAATTTGTGGCTGCACTTCAATTTCCCTGTGGCACACCTTCCTTTTCTAAACAAATCTGTAATGGAGCTCACCTCCACAGGAGCCTGGTGCCCTCTCCTGGAAGGAGAACTGCACGTGCGGCTCCTCCTCCCTCATCTCCCTGATGAACACCTTGAGCAAGCAGCTAATGAAGAGTGCATTGCGGCCTGTAATTATCCAGATAACTTTAGAGTTTTGGTTTGTTTGTCTGTCTGTTAGCAGAATTACACAGAAATTACTGGACAGATTCTCCCACAAAAGTTTCATTAAAATGTGACAGACAAATAAACCAAAAGACGATAGTGGAACCATAACTGTCAATACTTTCACATACTCAACATCTATTCTTTAAAATCCAGTCTAGAAACAGAACCTGATAAGGTCAACACTGGCAATTCAGTGCCATACAGTAGCTATGCTGGAGCTTTTGTTCATGTCTCTCCCATGATCTCTACCATACCTGAGGTGTGATAGTTTGACCACAGCAGTTTCCCAGTTAAAAACTGAAACCTTAATGGTTATGAGGTCAACCTGGTATGTTATCTAGATACTGCATATAGAGTGTGTTGAGACCCTTTATCCTGAGGGAGGTCCAAGCATAGCTGGATTAACTGTTACACTGAGGGACACAGGGGGCATTTTTAATTAGGCCCATCTATGGCCCTTATAATGTCAGTTTATATATATATATATATATATATATATACATATATATATATATATATATATATATATATATATATATGTGTGTGTGTGTGTGTGTGTGTGTGTGTGTGTGTGTGTGTGTGTGTGATTTAGAGTCACATATTGGGTTAGACAGACAAATTTTCAATGAAATCAGTAGAAATGAGATGATGCCCCTGTGGGTTCAATATCAAATAAAAAATTGATGACATTGTTTAATACTTGAATTCTATTCGTCATGTCACTTTTCCAAAAATAGAATAAAATAGAATGTGAGGTAGAAGAAAATTTCCAAAGCACTACCTATTTCATTTAAAGCTTTATCTATGCAAATCTGATTATTGAAAAAAGAATGGATAACATAGAATGGCTCAGACTGACGGACAAACATACAGATTCATGCTAGTATTATCCAGTCTTACTGTTCATCTCCCACCACATGATCTGTGCTATATTTTTTAGGCGTTTTGTTTTGTTGACACCTATTGGAAATCTTCACTCTTTGCTGTCCTCACATCTCTGCTGCTGTGAGTCCTGACCTTTCCATAACTAGTTAAAGAATACACCAGGGAATACTAGTATGTGGAAAAAACAATATCCCCCCCCCCCCCCACCGCACCATTACTGATCTAGGTTTAGAGAGGGATTTGGTTGGAGGTTCAATTCATTCTTATTTCATAAAGAGCAGTGGTGGTGGAGAGGCTTGGAGAATAAGTAAACGCTCATACTTCCTAATCTGGGGGTTTTGTGCTGTGGGGATGATAAACAGAGAAGCCATGACACTTGGGATTAAGGGTGTCGCCCTGGTTTTGTTGTCTGGTGCATTCTTTCAGCAGGAAGTAGTTGAGTCAATAAAATTGTGCAAACATGAAACCTTGATCACTGACTGTTCTTTACTTGTAAAGCATTCCAATCATGCACATTACATTACGCCTATAGTTTGCCATAATAAGTGGCAGCTACCACACTGATTCCCATATTGTTAAAACAATGGCTCCTTGATTTCAGCCAGATGTGTGCTGCTTTTGTTAACACTGTGACAAAAGCTTGCTTCTCATTTCTAATCTGCAGCTCTGAAAAGAACAGCTGTCTCTGGCTGATGTTATCAACTGTAGCGAGGTGGCTAATTAAGCTGATTTAATGTAGGCCTACATGAGGTTGTTTTTTTATCACTGTCTGCAGCTGATCAATGATGCCATGTATGACAATATGCTGAGACGGCAGCTTCTACATATACTTTGACAAAAAGTCACCATCTTCACTAGATAGATGGATGGATGGATAGATAGATAGATGGATGGATGGATGGATGGACGGACAGACAGACAGACAGACAGTCATGTGGGAGCTTTCGGTTTTTCTGATTTCAGAGCCCAACATCTCAATCAGCCGCTCTGACTGTGAGATGTCGTCATAGCGGAGATTTGATGGGCTCAGCTGGACATTTAGTTAAAAACCTGCAGTTTGGTTGAGGATGTATCTGAGATAGTGACAGTGTATTCAGAGTTTCAAGTAAAATGTGATTCTCATTTTGGCTTATTTTCTCCTCCCTATGTCTGTTTTACAGCCCCAATCCAATCATGCTGCAGTGTGTGTTGTGTGTAATTGGACTTCTTGACATTCACTCATTTCATGTCCTTAAAGGAGAACCATTTTACAGTGTCAAAAATAAATTACCTGCTGCCCCGGCTTGCAGAGACGCTCTGAATAAGAGGCAAAGCATGTGACAATTAAGTCTGTAGGGTGACATGTTGTGAGGGATTATTCTTTGACTGAGACTTCTTCCCATTGTTCTCAGCTGATTGACAGCTGATGTAACACAGTGCAGGACTGTGGATAATCTCTTTATTCTGTTAATAGATTATTTTCAGTGAACTGAAGGAGATTGCTTGAAATTGATATTCGGATTCAGTTTCCTACTAATCACCATATTTCACAGTGAAAGTGTTGCTTTTGTAGTGAGTGCACCTCAGTAAATGCTTCTGCATGAAATTAAGTGAAACAATGGGGTAAATGCCAGCGAGCTGCTGATGACAGAATGTACTAAAATAAAAATGTTAAAATCTGAATCAGAATCAGAAGAGGTTTTATCGTACGTGTGCACGTACAAGGAACTTGACTTGCTGTTCTGGTGCTTATACCAAACTCAACATAAATCTAAATAAAATTATCCAAGGCTTTCAGTTTCTTTTGACAGACTATGATGTCATCCATGGAGTTCTGAAGGGTTATCTCACTGCTATGTTTGGGCAAAGGGGGAAAGCCCAGAATGGAGCAAACATGTCATCCCAGCTGGTCACATACTGCCACGCTGTCAGGCCCTTGTGTGTCTCATCCAGCTGTACAAGGTGCCCTTTATCCTCCATGGTCAACCCGCTGAGCCTTCCTGCCACAAAAGCCTTTCTCACACCTGCTTAACAAGAAACAACACTTTGGCTAAGTTTGGGCTCAAAAACTAATTGTTTGGTTTAGGGAAAGGTCAGTGACGCATGTTTACATGCATACCCTGGTCAAACTCATACAGTACGTACATGTATATGACCCAGCATGCACCAAAGCACCTTCTGCATCTGGCCAAGACACCGAGGGGTGTGACAAAACTTTTTGACGCCCTGTGAGACGAGGCTCATGGAACACAAATCACCTCAGCAGGCTTTCAAAGCAATAGAAAAGAATTGACCTGAATACATAAAGCTGCACAAACACACAACTTTCTTCCCCTTCAGGCCAGTGCCTAGCAACCATTTGTGGACACTTAAGCCAAATTTCCACAAGATAGTACCAGCCCTACTCGGCTCGACTCGCCTTGGTATCCGGTACTTTTCTGCAGGTCATTTTCCATTACGGCGTAGTACCTGGTCAGGGTAGATGGGCGCCCCGCGAAACTGCCGTGGCGTAGTCCTCAACGCGACACACACCACTAGTGATCCTCTCATCAGCTGTTTAAGACAGGAATGTCTGCACCTCCTAAATATAGCAGCTGCAATTAAAAAAGTCGCTAAAGTCGCCTCGCTGTTTGAGTGTGTCGGCCATTGATTGGAGCTGTGCAGGATATATGCATGTCGGTCATTGGCCAATCAGTGGTCTGTAACGTTTCACGTGACCTTTTAGTACCTGCTTGGCTCACTTGGAACCGCAACGAAGGATGTTCTAAAAAGGTAGTACCAGGTACCAGGTACTTTTTACCTAATGGAAACGCAAAAAAGGCGAGTAGAGTTGAGTCGAGCCGATACTTCGCAGTGGAAATGGGGCTTTAACATGTGCTTCAGCATTCCGATGCTAAAGAAACTCTCTGCTTATTGCTTATTGCTAAAGATGAACTGGGTTTAGGTTGACTTATTGTTTTGCCATCTCAACAGCATGTGAATGAGTGTTTCCTAAATATAAACTGACGGCTGTGACAGCTCTTTGCAGAGATATGAAGGTGCACTACATTGCTGCCACATTATTTTTAGAATGCAGTGTTTTTCACTTTTTGTGCTCGGCTCTGGTTTGTACCAGCCGCCTCCTTTCTGCTTCTCCCACAATCCTAACTGAAAGCAGCACCGTGCTTCCCCCTCAAGCACCTGCATCTCATTGATGTGTGTGAATTCCAAGAGCTTCAAACATCACTCAACTCACTCTCTCTCCTCATATGCCTAACCGTTCCTCTCACTCGCTCCTCTTGCTACATCAGCCCCCGTGCCTCATAGTTAGAGACAGACAATCAATATCCGTAGCCTGGCGTCCCAAGTCTTATCGATTTTATTTTTCAGGAAGACTCCATAAATAGTCACTGGGGAGATTCTGCCATTGCCTGTTCCATCCCCTAGCATTAAAACCTCCTTCGTTGCCGCCGAAGACGAGAAGTTGCGGACAAGCTCTGCTGCCCGCACGACCACTAGAATAGCAAATAAGAGGGAATTGAGACAGCAGTGCCACTTTCCGGCTGCAACAGAGACAAGGTTCAAGACCATGTGATCAGAATTCAAACGACATCCCGGGTCCTTCAGTGGCGCAGGAAACCCTCCTGTGGTTGCAGGATATTTAAGTGATCTCTCGTGATATGCTGCTGGCTGAACTGTGCACTAAAGCGACAGTAAGTACTGGTCGTCCCGCCCCATAGCAGAAAATAAGCAGAAAATATCTGCAGGGGTTGATTATGTTTTGATCAATACCAATGTCACAGCAAATTACTCACTGCCTTTCACCTGGAGTGTCAAGGTTCTCCAGATTCGTGCTGTAGACGTTCTTCCAGGGTTGTTTGACTGTCAAACAGAGACAGAGACCAGTGAAGGTCATGGATGACTAAATGTCCCTGAAAACATTGTAGACACACACTTATAGCACTACCTCTGGTCTCTTTGCTGCACACACACTGACTTTCCAATCTCTTTTTGTTTCTTTCTCTCTCTCTGTCTGACGTACTTCATCACAAGCAGACCTACGTTAAACAGGAGAGGTTGCACTACGATCGGGGTATTTACATGAGGGATGTAATACCAGAGATAGATACTTTTTTTAAAGAAGGTCCAAATCTCAGCTGATAAATCCTGACTTTTGTTGCCAATTATGTGGGTCCAAAAACAATTACAGTTACATTTTTCATAATGCAATTTCACAGCATCTTTCATTTGATAAGGCTGATAAATGCCCAGTCTAAGTGAATATGGTAAAATGACCAATTTTAAAATGAATGAACAATGATAACAGAGACAATCAATAAAACAGAGGGTGGGTAAAAAGACCGAAGAAGTGACTTGATGGATAAAATTCAGACCAAATCTCCAGGAAAAAAAACACTTATAAAAGTATGTTTTTAAAAGAGATTTAAAAGTAGATAAGGAGCTGGCCAGTCTGATCTCCAGGGAGATTGTTCCAAAGTGTGGGGGCCCTGACTGAGAAAGCTAGGTCACCCTTGGTCTTCAGTCTAGATTGTGCGACAGCTAACAGAGCCTTGGCTGAGGACCTCAGGTTATGACCGGGCACATAAGGTGTCAGGAGATCAGAGATATATTTGGGAACGAGACAATAACCCTTTTTTTTATATAACCCTGAGGAGACAGTCATTTTGACGGAGGACATGTCTTGTTGGAATTTAGACTATGGGTTTGATTTTATTCAAAGGGACTGTTGGACATTGGTGTTAGTACTGTATGCAATCTGTTCTAGTTCCTCATACTTTAGTTCTCTCCACAGGTACAGGCATCATACAGCAGCTTTTACACACTGAGCAGGTCCTCATGACTGACAGTCATGTGTTGAGTTGGTGCAGTACTGGCCTACAAGTGAACAAGAAGTGTGTCATACATTATAAACGTTATACTGGAGAGAAGAAGGACTCTGACTCACTTGAACAAAAATTGCCGGCTGATCACATGAGCTAAAAGTCTTTTGTAGCGTCTGGTTTTACTCCACACTGTGCCCACCGCACATGAATGTGTTCCTCCTGCACACAGATTTAACATTGAGCCCCAAGTTTTAGAAATATTTAAGCCTAAATGCATTAAATTGAAGTTAATTCATTTTAGTTGCAGTACTGCAAGCAGCCACTAGGACAAACTGACAGAAATGCAAAGGGCAGCTCTCTTAACTTCACACAACCGAATACACACAATGAACAGAGGGTGGAAACTGGTGTTTGAAGGACCAAATAGGCTCCATATAGAGATTGTTTTTGGCCTGGGGTGCCATGGCAGTTTGAAATGTCATGAATGTGTTTTATTATTCTGAAGTACATCACGGGGATTTTATCAAGATATCAGGAAAACAAAGAGGAATGGTAGAATTTGCAATAACAGCAAACAGCATCAACAGGAAATTAAGATGTGATAAGATCAAAAAAATACAAATGTCTTACAAAAATATCAGGAAACATACTCAGCCTGCATGGTGTATGAGCCTAAGGCCTGACCCTCTCTGCAGTAGAGGTAAATATATGTAAGAATTTATAGCAATCATGTAGGAAGGTGGACTCCTTTATGCAGCGGTTCATCAGTAAAGGGAGTCTATGCAGCGATGACGCAGACAGATGTAGTTACAGAGCACACAGGCGAGATAATTCCCAGCATCCTACACATCCCCTATAGTGAACATGTGGGATAATCCCATTAACAGGAGGCCACAGCTCATAGCTGTCATAATGACGGGGGATAGACCAGGTGACAAAGCTTTGAGGATAAGAGAGGATCATCTTAATTTGCTGCAGCATAAGATGCAATGGGTCTAAGAAGTCTTTGAAGGATGCTCACCTTAAAACACGGGACATGCTTCGCTAGCAAGAAGTGTGAGCGTGGGTTTACAGGAGTTCACGGGTAGTTGTTGGCTGTGAATGATGTGTTTATCTTGTGTACTAATGAAGGCCCATGCTGTCAATCAAACAGCTGGTGAAACTCTTCATGGTGAGGGGCACCTCAGGGGATCGCTTCTAGATACATCCATTAATCATCAATCAGACTATATTTTCCTGGGCTGCCGTCTCTTAATTTCACCCTGAGAGATGGTGCATGATGCATGCATGCAGACAGAATGGCTTTCTCCTCTGAGAAGGAAAGAACAGACGTGGTCGACACGGCGTGCAGCATTGTTAGATGAAAGCTGTGCCATGTGACCAAGTTGAAGTCTAAATATAAGAAGCAGATAAAGTTTTGTGCTTTTCCATATTCATACTTTTTGTATTGTTGTACTTTGAATGTCTGCATCCTTAAAATCAATAACCTTATTTCACACTACAGTGTGTTGCGGACTGGTGAGAATGAACTTATTGCATTTGAAAAATAATACTTTTTTTATTGCTATGAGGCACACCAGTCCAGTTATGAGCTCCCATAAGCCCCGGGGGCATTAGTTTTTACCCTTGTTGACAAGCAGGGGCAAAAACAGACAGTATGTAGGATAATATACAGATCCAAATAACATATTCTATTATTTTATACATGGAAACGCTGATCAGAGTAATACTGTTGCAGGCTGTGTGAGAAAATCATTACTTATTTGGGCTTACAGGTTCCACTGATACATGCTGGGACAGTAATCCATACAGTAATACATTTTAATTGATGGCTCTTACAGAATATCATTAATGTCGGAGTTTGTCTGGCAGACTGGAAAATGCAATCAGCTCCATATCAGAAGCTGAGCAGAACTTCACCGTGTTGTGTCTCTTTGTTTTCTCCGGTGAGACGGATGTCGGCCTGGGATGGATCTGTGTTCATCTAAAGCTTCATCATTCAGTAAGAAATCAGTGGTTAATCATTTAGTGTCGGAAAAAATTCAGCAAATATAGGGCGGCATGCAGCACTGCTGCCTCATAAGAAGGCTCTGGGTTCAAATCCACCTGAGGACCTGGGAGTGTGGAGTTTGCATGTTCTCCTCGTGTCTGTGTGGGTTCCCTCCAGGTTCTCCGGGTTCCTCCCACCACCAAAAACATGCAATACAAGTGAACGGTGACTCTGAATCGACCCTCCACAGGATCAGCGGTTACAGAAAATAAATGGATGGGTGGGAACAAATATTCTGATTCTTTTTCCTTTTTATTCACATTATCTTAATTGAACCCAAATTTCATACAAGGTAATACGAGCATCACACATGAGGAGGAGGTATTACACAGTTCATTATATGAACTAATGTGCTCATACGTTATTCAACAATCAATTACAGGAATCGGAACACATTATTTAATAAGCACAGTCTAAATATTGATTACTTTACATCATTTAATGTCATTAAGAAGCAGAAAATCACATTTATGCATTAATGATACATTTTTAACGATTATAACTTCTCCTATAAAACATTCATACAAATGTGTATGTGTATAGATAGAGAATGAATGCATAATAGAACAGTATAATATATATATATATATATATATATATATATATATATATATATATATATATATATATATATATAATGACTATAAACACATCCATCCATCCATTTATCCATTTTCTGTAATCGCTTATCCTTTACAGGGTCGTTCATTCTTCTATTCACCCATATCGGTTATTTCAAATCACTTATACTGCAGGTTTTTGGACTGTGGAGGAACCCGGAGCATCTGGAGGGAACCCACACAGACAGGGCTAGAACATGCCTCCTGAACACTCTCGATTAGTGCTGCAGGCCACTCAGTAGTTTAATAATCACAGGGCAGTGATGCAGATGTTTTTATTATGCACTTATGTACTTTATCTAGTGGGTTGATGATAATCACCCTACAGGTGCTCATATTTTGTATATAATGAACTTATGTGTGGGTGTTTTATTTATTTAACAATTATTCTCTTATTTTAATGGCTCAGATGCATTTATATATTTCATTTATCTGTAAATACTCTGAATGTAATCTGAGTGTGTGAATTTGTCTTCTTGTCTTATTTGGTTGGGCTCACAAAGACAAATTCCAATCAGCTGTGTTGATGTGGTAATAAAGGATCTCAAATCTGGCAGCTCCAATTATAATTATTAACTGTAACTTATAAACATGCACAAATCTTTCGCAGGCCGGTTTTAGCCCAGTGTGGTGTTTGTGTTGTTGTTACTGACCCAGTGTTCCCAGGTCTGGTGCAACCACAACATTATTGTGTTTTTAATCATCCAATCCAGCCATTTTCTATAACCACCTATCCTTTACAGGGGGGGGTCTGGAGCCTATCCCAGCTGCCACTGGCTGAGACGGTAAACCCTCGATAGGCAGCCAGTACATCACGGGGTCATCACATAGAAAGAAAAGAAAACATTCACAGCTATGGGTTCTAACATTCAGGGTCACTAATTCCCCTGTATTGCATATTTTTGGACTGTGGAAGAAAACCGGAGCACTGGAAGGCAACCCACGCAGACACAGGGAGAACACCCAAACTCCACATGGAGAGGCCAAAACTAAGCTATAACAATTTAAAATACTTAACAGATGTCAATTAGAAGCAATACAGATGACATGTATGCTTAACATTAACCTCTGCTGGATCAAAATATCCAGTATAAGTGCAAATAAATCATCTTTATCTTCAACATTTAATGAGATCTTGATCAGATGTTTATTGTTTTATTCTGAATCCTACAGATTTAGAATGTAAACATGTTTATTCAAAGGAACGTAGGAATGACTGCTGATATGAAATGAGCTGAAGTTGCTCAGTCTTGTGCCTCCTCTCTTACCTAAAGTCCCATCGCTCATTGCCAGGATCACACACAAACTTCGATTTTGGTGAGTGCTGGACCATTTTGTGTGACACAAGCTGGGCCAGAGTGGAGCAAACACATTAAACCAGCTCTAATAAATCTTCTCTGACTGCTCCTGAGTGATTGGCCAAGGGGAAAGGCTGCAGTCTCTCAAAGAAGGAGGATAATCTGAGCGACCACCAGGCCTGAATGCTGACTCACACCAGTGGTCAGGACACTCCAGGTGGCCACAGCTCCAGTGTCACTATACCCACTGTGACCTTCCCTTCACACACAGGTCCAAGTGAGGGGCCGCCTGACAAACTGGAGGAGAATCGAGTTGGACAAGGTCATAACTTTCTTTGTGCAGTCGTCAACAAACAGTGACTTTGTGAGGGAGTTTATTAAGTGTTTCTTCAACTCAAGGCTTGTCGTATTAAATATAAATAAGGCATAATTTATGTCCTCTGGTGTAAGTTCTTTCATTTTGAAATCAAATTCAAATTGTGTGTGCACACCCACATTTGTGTTCCCTGTTGTTTTGTTGCAAGTGGTTTTAGCCTGAAATAGACCACCGATTCTAATACACTCTGAAATACTTCTTTCAACACACCTTGCCAATGATTCAAGGCTGTCATCCCTTACAAATATGTTAATCAAAGACTCATGATGAGGTTCTATTTGTAAGGCATGGACATTATGTCATTAACACTAAAAACAACTAAATCTGGGCGCTCGTGAGCGCGGACGACGTAAGACCGGCATAGCTCCTCTGGAATGTGTTACTTTATATATTTTTAATACCTTAATTCCGGTGACTGTAGATTTTCTACACACCTTCTGACTATTTTATTGCTATAGATCACCAAACCAAGCACCACAGCCTGACTCTCCAGAAAAGTTGGAAACTAATGAGGCTATGCTACGGAGCATTGAAGTCAAGATGGATGAGATGTGGGCTGAAATCATCAGGAAGTTCAAATCTATTATAGCGGAGACTGTTAAAAAGGAGGTCACAGCTGCTTTAACGCCATTGGAGGAGAAGGTTACAGCACATACTGAGACTATTCCAGACTTGGAGAGGTCGGCTAATGAGCATGATAACCAAATTGCTAGCCTCCAAGCTAATGTTGCCATGCTGTCGACTACCGCTGATTTATTCAATGACTTATGAAATGACATATCTTAAGACCAATTTTGGAAAGACTATGTATTCTCATGTCTTGAAATGTTGAAAAGTTAAATTAATCGATTAATCGTGATGTGTTTTCATCACAGGCCTTTAGACCCTCCTCTTTTCCAATTGGCTTGCAGAATTTCCTGTCATTCTTTTGTTCCAGTGTACTGATAGGATGCAGTGATGGTGGTTTAGTTAAGGGTTAGAAATCATGACTTGGCCTCATCATGACAAGATGTGCTCACTTTTGTTCACTCTATTGTGCCCTTGCTCATCACCAACAACACTCGGTGGTCTCCAGTCTTTTGAGAAGCTGCATTCTCAACACTATGACGAGCAGAGGCCCGTTGAATCCCGCAGAGTCAGGAGACAGAGGTACAACACCAACATCATTCTGGCCTCTTCCCTGATGGTGCCGGTGACCCTCCCTCAGGCTCCATTATTTCCCTTCTCTGATACAGGATAATGGATCAATCACCCTCCTGCAGGGGGAACGTGTGGTCAGAGCTGTGGAAAGCGAAGGCCCTTCTATACACAGACTCTTTTCCTCCTCTTAAATTATGCCCTAAGGGAAAAACCCAAAGTGGAGCAATAAGTTTCAGCTTCTTCAAGATTTTGTGGCACTAATTGTAGGGTCAGCTTGACGGAGAGAATCACAGGGGTCGGGACTAAATCTGAACTTGAATATTACATTGTGCAGAATCACATGCATTTAGCATGGAAACTGTGTGACACATAAGAGCTCACGAGTTCAAAGTAATCAGTCCAGGAATATAATATACAATAGCAATAAAAGGCCACCATGGTTGAAATGATTATCAAGCCAGTGCTGAAGGAAAATCAGGTCATGATTAGAAAAAGAGACCTCAAGTTATTGTTTTCTCTTTCATTGCTGACATGTTCGTGTGCGACCTTTATCTGGAGGAGATATTAAGAATCACCTCAGCATAGCAGCAAAACACACACATACACACACCAGTTGTGAATACCACTGATCATGGGTCTGGATAAATTGCGAGGAACCAAACAAAGAGAGCAAACTCATTCAAAAGAGAGAGAGAGAAATGCAGTAAGTGACGTCAAACCCATGGCAACGGTCTGAAAAGAAAAAAATGCATTTCCTCTTCTTGCTGCATGTAAATTCGCACAATGGAAGGATGAGACTGGTATATGCAGGGTTTCTGCAAGGCCTTAAAAAGTCTCAAATACGTTGAGGTATAGTGTATGAGATCTTAAATATGTTTAAGTAGGTCTTAAATTAACTGTAATTTAATACCACTTTGACTATGCTCATTTAAATGCCTCTGTCATGTATTAAAAACATACTTATAATGGTACACCACTATTGTGTGCACACAGTTCTGTGAATAAACTAATTTACTTTGCAAATAACCAGGACTCTGATTGTCTTTCATATCTGGCTGCCAGTATGGAAATAAATGAAAAAGGTCTTAAATGTAAGTAATACTAGTTTTGAAAAGGTCTTAAAAAGTTTTAAATTCTCATTTAAAGAGAAAGTCTCATATTAAACTTTTTGAAACCTGCAGAATCCCTGATATGAGAGACGAATCACAGTTTAAGACCTCCTCATACACTTAATGAACAAGAGCGCTTGGAGAGCCCAACAATGATTCAGATCATCACCAAAATGTAATCACTTCTAGGATATGATAGGGTCCATCTTTGGTGAAAATTCTGTCCATTAGTTTTTGCGTAATCCTGCTAACAAAAGGACAAACAGACAAACATATTGAACCAATCACATAACCTCCTTTGCAGAGGTAATCATATGCCATCAAACAGTGTTATAAGGTGTCATTACTTCATTTTTCAATCCTCCTCTTTTCCACCACAATGTGCTTTGTTAAGGGGAATGTAATTAGCTCTCCGTCAGCTGCTAGCTGCAGTCAGAAGGTCGTTACCAGTCCGGTCTCATCCTTTGCTGAAATTCGGTTTGTGTTGGACATGTGTTTGGACATGTTGGTACAATATCTATTAATTTAGCATAGTATTATTATTTATTTATAAGAAGAAAAATGTTTATGAGAGATCTTTATTTATTTATATGTTTATCAGATCGTGTTTGATAAATTACCTAAAAGTACCTGACTGGAACAAAACAGTCTGGACACAACTGGAGAAGGACACTCAGGCGACAATGGAGGGGAGAATAAAACAGCCTTGAGATTAATAAACATGCAGCCAGCAACACACAGGCACATGTGTTCTAATATTTCAGCTGAGAAAGTGATTATGAAAGTCTGGTTTCAAATTAAATCGTCTATTCCTTCGTCTTCCATCATCAAGATATCAGGAAAAGAGGCCACACTAGTATTAGTGGTAAACAGAATGATACAGTTGTAATTCATAATGAGGAAACGTGAGGTTTTGTAAAAAGATATTTTGTTTCACGATGACGTCTGCCATGTACCAAACGGAAGTGCAATGATTGACAGAAGAGATGACAGGTAATTATAATACTTTTTGAAGACTACCAGCATCTTCAGGTTAAAGATAATGCTAGGAGTGATTGTGACTGACTTAGCTAATTATTTCTCACCACTTTAGGAATTCTGTCAAAACATTTAAAAGAGACAACCATCATGTACATGTGCATCCAAAATTACTATTTATTAGACAGGGGGGAAAAAACAACTCATTTTCCCTGGGAATGAAGTTCAAGCTGCAAATGTTGAGTCTTCAGTCTGTCTGTGTGTGAATTTCACCAGGAGATTTAATGCTTGAACCAATTAATCCAGCCCATAACAGACTGCATGCTAGTGGATTATTTCACTGATTGGACGCTTCAGACACCAGCACTTAATTAGAGCGCTTTAAAGAGCTCGACTCACATCCACATCTCTCTTAAGCCCCCTCTTTTAATTTTCAATCCAAATATTATTATCAGACAGACCCAATTATTGATCAGCTGCAGGTATGCTGACATTCATTAGGAGGACGGCTTCGCCATTCCGCCAGTCGCCTTCCACTAATTTTTCCACGGGAGACTGGAAGAAACACCAGCTGCCCCTGTCTCAGTCTGTCCGCACTCTGATAGAAAAATAACATGAAGATGGAATCCATACTGTGTGAGCCGAGGAGCAGACAGGGCACAGTGACGGGAACTAATTGGAAGTGACAGTGAGCTGGTAGGCTGACATGATTCAGGTCATGGTAACACTGGGAATCTCATATCATCCACCACATAAGTATGTGTGGCTTTCTTTTGTTATCATTACCCCTGTTATGCTGCCCATGTATGTGTTATGATCCACAGTGGAAATGGAGCTTATCTGCTGATCTCTACTACCTTCACTGCTAAGCTACCGCTGGATGATGAAGTTGATGGCTCAGATTCAGAAGTGTTGCATTTCAGTCTGTGTGCCTCCTGCTACATTCTTGGATATGCATTGCACATAAATGAAAAAAAAACAACTTTAAAAACACTATAATAGGCTATTTATGTAGTCACATTTGCTGAGTCATACATTGTTGTTGTGACAAGATGAAAGGGGCAAGCGAGACAAATTCTGATGATGTATGAGGTTAGCAATAATCTGCTTTTCATGACAAGTTCATAACCATTGCTTTTTTTTCATTTTAATTCATTTTATGATGACAGCTGCATCAGAATATTTTTTTGACAGAGCCCCAGTTGAGAAAGGTTGATATATTAAACCTGTGGTGTGTTTGTGGCCAACATCACCGCTCTGTATTCGGTTCTCGGGACTCTTTAGGCTCTAGGTTAGCTGAGGGTGCATGGAACACAAACCACGACACAGCTCATTGGTGTTACTGCCTGTCTTCTCGTCCCTGCTTGTCTTGTTTTGTCTCTCTGTTTCACACACGGTGGACCACGCCCTCTTTGATGAGAGATAGGTATTAGTTCCAAATAAAATGTAATAGGCTAGTCCTTCAAAGAGGGCTGGTGTATAGGTCACACACACACTCACCAAGCACAGAAATATGAATTATCTGCTGCAAGATCAACCTGCATGTATTTTAAAGAAACAGTTTTTTACCTAATCTTGGCACAAACCATAAGCATACGTGCAGACAGATATTTAAAAAAATTTAATTTAAAAAAACCTGTGGTGATGATGTTTACTTTAAATGAAGAAAATGTTCGTCACATACAGAAGCAACGCCTCAGTCTGTCAGATATGGTGCATGTGCTCTCTGTATGTTCCTGCTTTGGTGGTTATTAGTCGTCCCTTCCTTCCTTCTGCACATGTATCTCCATCAGTGTAGCAGAAACAGATCTGCAGACTTCCTAGCAGCAAGTTGGAGAACGGTGTGAAAGGAAGACATCACTGTGAGAAGAGTAGAGTGATTACCATGACAGGGGTGGAGGTAAGCACGCTGATGCAGCACACCCTCTTTTACAATTGCTCATTAGTAATTTCTGAAGTGAGGACTTAGTTCCATTTTGGCATGAGAGACGCCATCTATCATATTCACACTGCCAGCTCTCGTCTACATCGTGCAGTTATTCTTCCTACCACTTGACTCACTTGTCTTGCATGCTTGATCAGTCAGAAAGCCTTTCAGCTCAATCACTGAAGTATATGCGTGGAGGTTTTGTCTCTGTAAAAGGATATGAAAAGTGTTGCATGGCAACACATTGGACGATGAAATATCTCCTCACTGCTAATTCAATTTTAACCAATTTGCTTGGAAAGGATACAAGGGAGGAGATCCTTAGGGAGAAGTGAGGGGTTAAATCTACCACTTAGACCCACGTGATATGGATGAGACATCACAAAAAAATGCTGCCAACTTGTGATCAGGCATCTACTATCTTGTACAGCCAGTCACAGAGTGGCCACTGAAGGCTGTAGTGGGAGCTATATCAGCTACTGGCTCATTTAACAAGGAACAGACTCAGGGGAGCTAATTAAAGAGCAATTAGTTGATATCTTAGGATTCTACTTGCCTCCCAGGTCTAAGGGCTAAAAAGGAGAGTAGGAAAATAAAGTGGGTTTAGATACTGTACTGTATTGTATGTGTAGAGAGGGAATTAAGAATCAGAATAGTACTTTGAGGAACATTTGCAGTTTGACTGCATCAGAAACACCATGAGTGTAAGGGTAGAAGACTGGAATTAAAACGCTGACACTATAAATCTATTATTTAATCCCAATTTTAAATAAGAAGAGGGAAATTTGATCCCACCAGAAAATTACCATCTGTCAGCACATTTACAACAACCGCAGTTGATCAAAGTGCTGAACAGACATACAAAAACAGTGGATTAAAAGGACAGCATGACAAGCAGAAGCAACAAATAATAAAACAATTTCTCACAAAAAAAATCAGTAAAAAGTATTAAAAAAAACAACTCAACCCAACCTTAATTAAAACCAAAGAAAACAGACAGCATGACAAGCAAAAGCAGCAAACAATAAAACAATTTCTCACTAAGATAATAGTAAAAATGTGAACCCAACCTCAGTTAAAAGCCAAAGAAAACATGTGGGTCTTTAGTGACGATTTAAAAGTTTCTGGGGTCCTAGCAGATCTTATAAAAGTCTTATATAGTTCAAGCTCAAAGTATTCTGTGTTTTTTTAAGAATATTTGTATTGGTTTTATACATAAATACATGAGGTAGCGCAGCATTATTTCACTTTTTCTTAAAACACAGAGAACATACTGAACAACAACTCCTGCATGATTGTGAAATGGGAAATCTCTAATTTTGAAAAAAAGAAATGTGAACCATAAACACTCAACAATCAAATAAATAGACAAATAAGCTATTATTATAGATGAAATAACTTACAAATATAATAAATACGTAGAAATAAAAAATAGGGAATACATTATGAAAACATAAATGAATATTCTGTGTTTAATTACACTCAGTCAAGTGGAGGCAACATTCTTTGTACGAAGTGGTGTTACACAACAATACTGTTAGTGTATTTGTATGTGCGCACCTAAGAACAACTGAGCACAGGCAAAAAGCACAGACAGAAACAGGACTATCAAGTTGCAGGATCGAGGTGAGCACCAAGACATTATAGTACAAAATCATCATTCAAACAAGCAGAGGTGTCTGTCTCTCTTTGTACTAAACACACTGTAATGAACAAAAAGACATGTAAAAACACACAACACAACCAACTACACAAACACACTGCAAATTCAGAAAAAAAAACACATAAGAGGAAAGCACTACAAATACCACAAAAAGACAAGGAAGTGTTTGGAGAGGACACGGTGCTGATCACAGCTCGGACCCTTGTGGTTTTTGCCTCATTAAGTTATTGACGTTGGTTGGGAGTCTGCAGCGGTTGTTTTCAGTGCATGCACAGAGTAAAGCAGAATGCCTGTCCATTCTATAAACAGATGAAACACAGAACGCTACGCTAAAAGCTGCTGTATTAGAATATGAAAAGCAAGTCTAAGGCTCCAAATAAGTATGGACAGGCCACAGTACATCTTTAATATCTTTGTAATTGCCTTTGTCTTTATTCTGAGAATGTGCTGCACATAAAGAGAATATCAATACATCAATTACTTTCACATTTGGAGCAAATTAGAGCTTGTATAGGCGCAGCCTCCCAGATGAGCGTTATTGACCATTAGCCATTAGAGCTAATGCTCTGATGGCTAATGTCCCCCACCAAATGTTTGACTGCAGACTTCGCCCTTGGTTGTCACATGATTTGGCAGTCACATGTGTCTTGTAGCTCTCAAGACACAACACAGCACCACCACAGCATCGGTCTGTGACGTTTGCATATGCCTTGATGCATGATGCTTTGTAAACAATGAAATAACATAAAACGTATATACAGGATGCAAAAACATCATCATTTACCTTCCCTGTTATATGATGGGTCTAATCTCATCCTGTGATCAGAGAGTAAAGGCTCATTTAGAGCATTGTTGTTCTTTTATCCGTATTTGTGCTCATTTTCTCAAAGCTTATTGATACTGATGAAACATATGAAACGGAGCAGTATCATCAGAAACCACTGGGGGCAGTGTGTCTATAATTCCAGCAAGACACGACCAGTGTCTGCAGACATGAAGAAGGCATTCCTTCTGCAAAAAATCTTTTTGTCCACATGTTGCACTGAATTTAATGGCTTCCCTAACCTCCACTGCACTCACACATCACAACACCCTATACGTCGCCATTTTTATTGTTTCTTTTGACTCTTCACCGCCCTCTTGTGGAATAATCTGACATAAAGGCCAAATAGAAGTATGTGGCCATTGATGGATACATAATTTCAAACAACTGTATTTATTTTCATAAATGAAAGGTGTTCTCTTAAGGTGCTCCTGGTTCTCCCCACTTTGAAGACATTTTCAGTTCTTTTTCTTTGAGTTAGCCGCTAACTGCTGCTAGCCGCTTTTTTTAAATCTGGATTGCACATAAAATATGTCATCAAAACATCACACCCCTGTCTGGTCGTACTGCCTCGCCGCCTCAACTGTTTATATGACGACGATTCAGTACTCTTACTTCCTCCACTGCTGGCTCAGAGGCGGGACAATGAACCCCGTTTCATCCTTTGTTACATTTATACATAATGGTGAGGCGCAATAAAGGTGCAAAAGTCCCGTCTCAAACAGGCTGTGTAAAAGAGGCGAAAGATTCTTATGCAAACTTAAAAATTGCATTAAGTGCACACTGTGGATGACCAACAATGTGTTGTTTTCAGGGCCAGGGGAGCCAGCGGTGGCATCAAGCCCTTTGGTATGTGAATACACGTGTACTACCACCAGATTCTGAATGCAGACATGCATGTAAATCGACTTGTGATTAATAATAAATGAGGGCAGAGTTGACCTTTAAGAAAAGGTGCAATTAAACCCCACCCTTCAGAATTTATCGGATTGCTCAAAAGTAGGAGTGGCCTCATTAATTTTGAGGACTACATTCCGTTGGCGTCCACCCACACCATTAGATCAAACACACACCTCTGATTCATGATACCCCCTCTAGTGACTTAACCCACGAGCAGACTGTCAAGTACAATTTTATATAATGGACAAGTTAATCACCTCATATCTCATACATCCCAGGTTCAAGTTGAAGGGGTTTGAGTACAGGAGCTAAGATTGAATTCCTTTATCTCAACATGACAAATTAATAATGTTGTTACCTGAAGAAACCTAAGTTATCTGGAAATGACAAAATAATCAACCCATTATGCTAAGAAAACTTTATTGTATATTGTGTGCTGCAGTGATTTGCCAGCATAAATAAAAAGTGTCTGGACAACTGTAGCAATTGATTTAAAAATGGCATATAAAGCAGAACCAATTATTAATCAAAGCATCAGATGTAGTTCAATCAAAGTCCACCACAGGCAAAACCTGCATTGTCTTTCTATTAGAGATACGTTCAGTCATTTAAGGAGAAGACTGACTCATGATTCATTTATGAACGAGAATGAGAGTGAGAATGAGAGTGTGTGCATTTGAACTTGCCTTATGATCACCAGGCAACCAGTCTGAGCGTTCATTGCCTTTTCCTTTTCATTTTCTGACTCTGGTTTACTACATGGCTGTAAGTGCGATTAAGCTAGCGACCCACTTTAAACAGCCCTGGTGCACCGACGAAATGCTGAGCGAGGGAGAAATAACAATGGAAACAGTGAAAGAGTCAAAGGGCACGGGTGTATCTGAGCAAACAGATACAGACAAGAAAGAAAGAAAGAAAAAAGAAAGAAAGAAGGAAAGAAAGTAAGAAAGAAAGCCTATAGTGTGTTTCTGCTGAGAGGGTGAGAGCGACAGAGATACTGCAGACTCCACGTCAGCCTCATTTGTTTAGTCATCAAACCTTTTGTTGTTTGCATGTATAATACAGGCCAGTGTAATTTGATGAAACCTGTTTGCTCTCATAAAATGAGCGTAAGCACTGCAGAATATTATCAGGAGAACATCCATTATTAGGTGCTTTCCGGGGAATCTGGGCTCCGGGTATTGAGCAGTTATTTTGTTGTTTTCTCAGACAATGCCCCTCAGCCATCCTGCTTCAGCATCCTCCCTTATCTCCACCTGCTCTTATGGGCCCACTGCCTCCGTCAACGACATGGAGCCGCTTGTTTTCCTCCAGCAGATGATATATTTCGCTGAAGAGCTAGAGGTGATGCTGATACACTCATCTGTTTATGTCTACGTTTTCTCCACATCTTGAAGCACATTTGCATCATGCATTTCTACAGTGCAGCAGTCATGGTTTCCACATGCACTGTCATCACACACACACGAGTCATGACCCCCATTCTACTGTCACAGAGTCATAACAAACATATAAAAATGATATCAAAGCTAGAAACTTTGTGTACCCATCGGTGCATCACACATGAGTGTGGCTCAGGAGGTATAGCGGTCGTTCACGGAACGAAAGGTCGGTGGTTCGATCCCCGAGTCTACAAGTCGTAGTATCCTTGAGCAAGATACTGAACACCAATTTGCCGTAAAGGCAGCCCACTGCTCCTCAGGGATGGGTCAAATGCAGAGAATAAAGTATAGCTTATCACATGATAGAAGAAACAAGACTGCAGACATGAAACATGTCAGAAGACGAAACAAACAAGAAAAATCTGCAAGAAACTGAACCACAAATAAATGTTGTGATATCAGTGATTGTTTGATCCACTGTTTTTCTCTACTTGGGTTCTAGCTATTGGCCATCATCGAATATGAATGGCAGTAATAAAAGTTAAACTAAACTCCAATCCCTTCTAGTACTTTTATATTAATATGACATGAGGTTCAGTTCGGTTTGCACACAAACAGCCGGTACAGATCCTGCATTTCTTCACGTTATTTGAGTAAAGAAGTTGAATTAGAACTTCCATGTAACTGTACCTCTGCTCCATTACTCTTACCACCTCTAATAAACAGTAATGCCTGAAACTAATGTAGTCAGGTGATACTTTTTTAGTAGGTAATAAGCTAATAACAATACAATGATACAATAAAACAAATGACAATCATAAACTCAAGACAATTGAGAATGCACCACTGTATTTATTTGCAAATCTGCTCGGGGTAGTTTTTGTCGGATGAAAATAACAACCTATATTTATCAGGTGAGAAATCTCTAGTATAAAACATTTGCTCAATGAGCGTAATTAGTTTGTACTCCATCAGCATTGATTACAGCAGTAATCCACCTCCTCATGAACCGGCACAAACCAATGGATGTCATCCTGTGGGATATAATAGCACATACTGAAGAGTCCAGGGGATGAGGGCAGTGACAAATTAAGTTTTGTGTAAGCAGGATTTTTAAGAAGAGGCAGCCTGAGGCAGATTGATCAAAAAGAAAATAATTGATTAACAGGTTAAGGGATGTAACAAAAAAAACAATCTTCTTTAAAGTAGGAAAGTCTGTCACACAGCAGAAGCGCTGGCATCACATCACCGGCTCCTCTGGGCTTTTAAGGCTTCATGACCTAATTAGCCAGGTGGCCTTAGCTGCTGGTCACCCTCCACAATAGGGGTGGAGACACTTACATGTAGAGGCAGAAGAGAACACACACCCACAGCAGTAGGGCCATAACACTGAGTCTGTGGAGGATGTCCACATTATCGCACTTCCTCACTCAACCAATCCCACGGGTTTTCAGAGGGTGTTCAGGTCGGGGCTCATCACTCCAGAACTCCAGCACAGATGATACAGTAAAATAAGATATTCACAGGATGCACTGACAATCATGAGGTAAACTTTAGGATATGCTTGACTGAATGCGTGGCTGAAAAGATTAGCATGCACTGCATGCTTCTCACTATACTCTTCATTTACACACAGGGTCTGGTGCTGAACAAGACTCAGGCCACCAGGGAGACTGCACCACCTGTCTCATTGTATTCTTTTTTTTTTTCTCTCTCTTTTTTTTTTGCCTCCATCGCTGCAGCTGCTGTTCCTCCACTCAGCTCAAATCCTCCCAGCACAAGCAGGAGCTTCCATTATCAACCCAGCAAGAATTCTACCCTGAACACATCGTTTAGATTGTGAAATCAAGCAGAAATCTACATTTTAAAAAAAATCCTGTGGTTGGACCACTGAATGAAGCACATCAGTGTGAAAGTGTGGTAGTTTTGTTGTACCACATGAGGAAGAAAAAGTCAGTACTGCTTTAATAATGATAAATACATCCCTTATTTATACCACTATTACTGTCATCAGTCTGTAAACAAGCAGCCAGTGAATTTTAACTCATGTCACCGTGACTTTTCCATGTCCCTGTTCTTCAAACGTCATTGGTGTCAGGTGCCTATCGAGAGCACACCCACAGTATTACTACATAATTATTATACACTGATATTTTTGTTCAAATTGTCACAAAACAGCTAACACTGCACGTAGACACAGCCTCCCGTTTAGTTTCGGTCAGTGTGACATTGACATTCATTATCTGACGCAGTTATCGATCAACGGTCAGTCTGACATCAGGCTCATCAGACCACATGCCGGTCAGTACATTTATGCATCTTCGACATTCATCACACAGAGCATGCCAGGAAAAACTCCCTGTAAAACTCATTTTCTCATATCCCGGGAAAAAAGCAGGAAGAAACCCGGAAGTGAGCCAAGTCCTTGTGGGATCCCTCACCAGGACGGTTGAGCATGCAACATGTATTAATCATACAAGCAGATAGCCAGTGTCATTAGCATGATGATAAAATAGCATATGTATGTGCATCATAACCTCCATAAAAGCACCTTAAGAAGCATGTTTCACTGCAACACCTACATCCCTGTACAAACACCTTCTTCTGATATATATTTAAAAGTTATCTTATGATATTGTGGATTACATATGAGTCTGATGCCTGTGCTGAACTCTTTTATGATTTAAAGAAATCTGAAAAAAATTACATTTCTCTTTGGCTTATTCGTCGTTCCCTCCTCATACAGTAGGTGTTATATAATAATAATATATATAAATATATATAATAATAATATTAAATATAATAACATAATATTTCTTTTGAAGCGGCAAGCTGTTGTTCACATGAGAGTTAAATGTAGTAGCAGGAGAAAAAACATACTGTATGGTGCAATTTTATATCAACTGGCCACAACAGGTCTTATATCCATTTAATCTTACATGAAATAACAGACTTTACTCTTGGATTTAGAAGCAAGCATTCATTTAATCTCAAAAAAGTATGGATGCAGCTGGTCAACTGAAAAAAACAAAAGATTTGAAAAACTGCACCTGAATTCCTCTCTTTAATTCACTTTGATCCCTCAAAATGCATTAAAACCACCTCTATTCACGATAGATGAGTACTTGCTTGACTGCCTGACCTCATTTAGTTGCATTTAAGAAAAGAAAAAAAAACACAACACTGATGCCTCTGTATCTCTTTGCATTCCCAAGTGTTAAAAGCCTCTTTATACACAGCGATGTCACGTTAAATCCCCCAAAGCATCAAGCATAAACGATCAAGCATCCCCAAATGGAAGGTTATTAATAAAATGTCCAAACCTAATAAGCATGAAGATTCAGTCATTACAATGGCTCTTCATGTATGTGAAGCTATTACTGTTACCACAGGCCACTGACTATTAACCTGTCTCCTCTGATTAAGTGCAGCTATGAAAGAGGCAGCCATAGAGAAGAAGAGGAAGAGATTAGGAGAAAAGTGGTTGGGACGTGACGTGCATGATGGAAAAAGGGTGGTGCAATAACCACGTTTCTGTCCAAAATGGAAACGCGCCGCGGTTCATGTTGAACCGTTCAGAGGTTTTTGACTGAAAATAAAAAGGTTCGGAAGTTAAAAAGTTGGTTCCCAGCTGAAAGCAAAACACAGGTTTCTCTTGATCTAACCAAACACCGCTGGTTACCATTAATACGAAGTGGCCTGACCAGTTTGAGTGTATAAGTCCATTCACACTACTAAGTATTTCAAGTACGGCCGGATGGTTGATTGTGGAACGATGGACACTTTTCACCCTCAACGGTCGCCATCTTGGCTACGTAGCGGAAAGGGGAGGGGCTTACGACACTTTTCCAGCTTGTGTGCATGGCGGCAGAGGAAGAACAACAGCAACATATAAATATACATAGGCCTACCAACAAAGCATCATTTTGCATGAAACAAGGAGCGAATTAACCTGCTGATTTTCAGTCAAATGAAAATGCCGGCAGACATTTTTGAAAGTGACGTGATGTTGACGGTCAAATATTGCGGCCGTCATTTCCATTAAGTGCACCGTGGCAGTGTCCGATTTGAGACAACGCTACGCTGTTTGAATTGAATTCTTGCAATATACTCACATGCAGTATATTACATTTGAGTATACTAATGGAAGTACACAGTTTGGAACACAGCACTATAAACTCTGGGTCAGTTACTGTGTGACATACCCTGTGAGTCATCAAGGCGTCACCTTTTTATGTTTAATTTTTAATTTCATTTGGTCACATTGTACACATGCACTCTTGTGGTGCTGGGTAAACATGAAGCATGATGCTTATAGTTGTGGAGCAGATCTTAAAAAGTCTTCATTTGACTTGTTATACTCTGCTCTTTATTCTTAACAAGACATTTTAGCTGTTTGCATAGTTGCAAAGATAATCGTTCGTAGGACGCTATGAAAGAAACTGGCCTGCAGGGAGTACTGAGCTTTGTCTGGGTGAAGAAGGAGCAACACGATTTAAAGCAAGTGTATAAAGAAAATAGTCAGACAGTTGTTCTATCATAGTCAAATTTAATGAATAATATCTGGATAATATATATAGCAGCCACTGAGGTTGGTGAGGCTGCAGCTGCATCATGAACTGACATGATACTGTGGATGAGGCAATAGGTGGCAGGCCATCCATAACACCTCCTATCCCGATTCCTCCAGTCATCCACGATATTGCTTCATCCTCACCACCCTCCAACACTGAGAGCGAGGAGGAGGACACTCCTGTGAAGAAGAGAAGGGGAGCCGTCCTCCAGTACTTGAGGGAGGTTGAGGAGAGGGAGGAAGAGCAGGGAGAGGGGATACAAGAGAGAAGGTTGAGAGAGGTCGAAGACAGAGACAAATGACCGGAGAGTGAGGAGAAAAGAAAGGAAGAGACCTTAAAGAGGAGGGAGAGGAGAGAGAAAGAGAAATTCATGATGCAAGTTCATTCAGGGCGTGTCCAACTCCTTTTTGTTAGTTAAATGGTGCATAATCTTGGTGCAAAGTGAAGCACAACATGCTAAGGAGTTGTATTTAGTCTCCTGATTATCCATAGCTGTGTTTTGGCAGGAACATGAATTAAAACAATCATCCCCTCTTTCTAAGAGACATATATGCAGTCCTTGGCCTGTAGACCCTCATCCTCCTCTCTCTCCCACCCCTTTGTTCCATGCATGTGCACAAATATGCACCAGTATTAGAGGAGGAGGAGGAGGAGGAGGAGGAGAGCTGCTGCCTTTCCCTAAAACAGTGATGTGCACAGATCACACTCCAGACCAGACCGGACAGGTCATTAAAACAAATCGATTAGAATAGGATGGGATGTGGGTGGGTGAAATAATATAGCATTAATGAGAAAAAATATGAATGACTAATTAATAACTAAAATAACCTGCTGTGACCCCCTCAGAAAAGTCTGTGGCACTTATGCAAAAGGAACAGCAGCTTAACGTCTTCTGTTAATTAAATCTCCCGACACGCTGACAGGATCTGAAATGACCTCCGTCCAACCAGAGTTTTAATGCTCCATTTGATCCAGCAGTGAAAGTGGAGACCAAAAAGGTCACAAGTGACAAGTTTCGACCATTTCTTTTTCCGTTTGCACATGTGATTAGGTGTTTCCTACCCCCTCCAACCGTATTCATTCATCATCGTTCATTTTCTTATATCTTCTTTCTAGTTCACGTCTGGTTCCACACAGTGTCAATATTGCACATATAAAGTGTACTTTAATTCCTAAGCTGGGTTTTCAAGGCGTCTGTCTTTCTACCTCCTCCCAGGCTCGATTAGATGAGATATGTTATCCCTCCGCTGAGTTTGGCGTCTCCTCCCAGTTGGATATTTGTGGAAAACCTCCTCACTCAGCTCCTTACCTTATCTCTAAGGCTGAGCCCATCAGCCACCCTGTAGAGGAGGCTCATTTTGGCTGCTTGTATCTGCAATCTAAATCTTTAGTAACAAATGTAGGATCACATTTCTTTAGTCAGGATATATTTACTAATTTTTTTGGGATTAAATTTGACTTTTTTCCCTCTTTTTCCAGTTCCAGATTTGACCAGCATACAATTTTGAGCTATTCAACAGATTTATCATGATTAAATATTTCATAGGATCTTTTAAAAATCACATGAGATACTTTCTCTTTCCTTACAGGTTGCCATTAAATTGTGATGACATCAGTGTAGATACTGCTTTAGACCATAGCTCTGCTGTATTAGTACAAATATGACAGATACAAGTAGAAATACAAGTGCCATCACCTTTTTAGCAATATTCTAGTTGGCTTGTTAAGTACTTGAGTCAACCCACAACACACCTTATCAATAACTAACAGAATTTTTATTGATTAGAGCTTTTTGAATTTTGATGTTGATGTTTGACGTATCCACTGCCACCACCACAGAATTAAAGGAGAGGAGCTCTGAGGATCAATATCTCAGTTTCTCGAGGTCAGTGTGTCCTGATTTTCATTTCTCATTTTCATCCAATAGTGTAAACCCCCTCACTCTCTGATAGATGATCAAACAGGAACTATCTGATTATTTTCCATCAATTAACCACATAAAACCACATAAAAAAGTATATCTGACTCAAAAAAACAAGAAAGCTGCAAAGGCTGTCTGGATGTGTTCTCCTCTTTTAATGTCTTTATTTAGAAAAATACCCCAGGCTTTGTTTGTATGTATTGATGTCTTATTTGTTCTAATTTAAAAGAAATGATCCCATTTAAGGGTCAACTAGACCTTTGCATGGCCCCCCTGAGCTATGGGTTGGGTTCATCTGTACCCATTGACTCCCCTGACAGCAGGGATGTCTTTGAGTGACATATATTAAAATGTCATATTTAATGTGTAAGGATCAATATCTTGTGTCCAATGTTGGTCGCAGTCTCATTTTCTTCTGTTCTCAGAACTCAGGTTTTGGCTTTTGGGATCAAATTGGGCCAAAGCTATTGAGTTCTTAGAGAATGTCTGTCAAACCTACTACTATGGGCCATTTATATGTGTGGGTACATTATAGCTATCTAACAGAAAAGGTCTATTGATTCTCTGTACCAGCTGCTGCTGTTGCAGCAATTCTATAGCTGTACTCATGACTTTTGAATGTTTCATTTTTTTTGTTTTGTTTTTGTTTTTTAAAATCTATTTTATGTTTTTTGTTTTGTTTTTGTTTTGTTTATATTTATTTACTTTTATTATTATTATTATTATTATTATTATTATTGTTAACATGACTTTTTCTTTTAAAGCCTTGATATTGTTTTTTGGGGGGAAATTTCACATCTATCTATGATCACATATATCTTTATTTCAATAGAAAATTTATTGCAAAAAAAATGAATCTATCTTCAGATGTCAGATGAGTGCAAATACTCGAACCACAAAAAACTAAGTATAAACAGATAGAACCCAACTAGGTTGATATGAAAGCCTGTCTATAATAATTATTTTAACAGATGTCATTGTGTTGGTCTAATTTCATGAAGCCTGGTAAGCTATTCAGAAAGCTATAATAATGCATGCAGTCTTTTCTGTAACCTGACAGTCCTGCAAGAAATACACAACATCATCACTTCTTTTCTTTCAACAGTTAAACATATGCATTGAGGAAACTAAGGGAGATTAATTTAGTCTCTGCAAATAGCAAACCCTCCCTGACCAATGGCTTTCATTTATCCTTTGCACTCCTATTTGAGCTGCCTGTGAACATTATAGGACTGGACTGTGCAGAGAAGTCAGGTCATTAAAAAGTTCAAGTGTGACTTCAAAGTAATGTCTTCCACACTTTGATCAGATTTTCACTTCCCTGCATTTCCTGCATGGGTTATTTGCTCTCATGAGCAAGATTACTCAACAAGTGACAGAGCAGTGAGACTTTAAAATTCTCTGGGTTGCAATATGCTAGGGTACAAAAATCAATGCTTTCAGCTCCTCATACTTCAGGTTTTTTGGGCCTCGCAGCACATATTTTACAATTTCGACAAGTTATGACAGTCTCCGAAATCAGTTTATCTGAAAATGACCGATGGAAAGTGTCAACATAGTTAATGAGGAAAGAATGCCAGTTTAAATACATTTTTGAGATGCAACAGTGATGCCACATGATTCTCTGTCCTCAGAGTCTATGACAGCCCATCAAACGCTGACCTGAGACCAGCACTCCTGCATGAAAGAAACCATCACCAGGTGCACCAAGCAATATCTCTTGATTTATTGAAGTATTGATTTTGTTACTCAAATTTAAAATGGGGTCTTGGTGACATACGGAGCTGGAGATGAAAGATTAATGTTATAAAAAACAGCCATAGCAATAGAAACCACAATTCACTCATGGCATCAGTGTCGTGAAGTCAAAATGAGGCCGATGTGGCGCATTGGAAGCGTGCAGGATCTGATCCTCAGCCAGATACACAGCAGTCTTTTATCATGCTAAATCCTCTGCATCACACAGATCAAGTTCTGACATGTTTGGGAAATAAATAGTAGTTTTATGAAGTGTTTCATCAGACGTATAAATGTATTGTTCTTCAAGTCACAGTTGAAAACAAGTCAAGTTTTACTAACTTCAATGTACTGATGAATAATTGATGTAAAGGCATAACAGTTTCCTGTCTGTTGGGTGTCCAGAGTGGAATAAAATAACATTTACGCTTGTTTATTCTACGTCTAAATCATATGTAATAGTTTTTCATTTTATACTTATTTGTTTTGCTTCTTGTTGTTTTCCTGGCAACAGTACATTTCGAAGAATTTCATTTTGATTTACTAAGACCATTAAAATATTCCATTAGTGTACTCCAAGCGAAAAAGGCTTATGAAGAGTAATTACTATATAAACTGGTGAAAACATGCACTTAATGAAAAATATATGCTGTTTCCGTGAATGTAATGCATATTCCCTGCACATGGCCACCCAGTGGCAAACAGTGCTGTAATTGTTTTCCACACTTCATAAACTAACCTGGCTTCCCTTTTTGTTGTTCAAGAGTGCATTATTATCTTGTGCACTGCAAGCAATTATGCTGTATTTGCTCTGCTCTTCAGAGGTCCACCATGGACAATGATGCCTCCCTGGAGGAAGGGATGTGGTGGCAAAGTGAGTTTTTAAAAAATAGCCAAGTTAAAGGCGTTAAAAAATAGCCACAACTAAATTGTTGTCGATTGTATCAAGTGTCCACCTAGATCTGAAAAGATAGGAAAGGGATCAATAATCATAAACGGTGTGTGTTATTATATCTGAGGGAAGATTGGAGAGATGGAGAGATGCTTTAGTTAGTAAAGTGCCTGAATAGAGTTTCTTCACTAAAGCTCCTTTTAATGGATGATCTGAATGCAGCATGTCAGCCAATTACTGCTGAGGTCTTATTTGATGACGCCTTACCTTGCAGTCTGTGTATAAGGAGGTAGTGTTGGTTTGTTTGACTCTCTGTATGCAGGGCCACTCAAAATGCGCTAAAGACATTTTAATTACATTTTTTGCAGCGGTTGGTATGACCCAAGGAACAAACCGTTAGATTTTGGTGGTGATACGGATCATTATAGGCCAACAATAATTCACTGCCTCGTCAATGATCGCCTGGTCATGTTGTTCATCTGGTAGATTAAGAACTGCACCTGTAGTGCTCCTACCAGGAGAGGGCACCAGGCTCCTGTGGAGGTGAGCTCCATTACAGATTTGTTTAGAAAAGGAAGGTGTGCCACAGGGAGATTGAAGATGTGAGCTTCACAGGAGAAACTTCACAGAGAAACTGAGCTGCCTTGCACTCTCTGAGCGAGGCCTTGGTGATGGTTTGCCAAGTTTATCAATAGGGCTTTTTCACAGAAGACTTTCAGACAGACATTGCGTAACAGCGCCGAAACAAATTCCCTTCTCTGTGACTCCTTCAGTGTGTTCACACTGGACCAACCCAAGATGTCACAACGCCACATCGGTGTGTGCGTTCACAGTTTACGCCTGCATTCCCCAATGTGAAGAGGTGTGACGTATGACGCAACAGCGGACATAAAAGCTGATATATTTCACATATCTCCACAGTTTAGCGGTCATCTTCTGTGCTTGTTCATCAAATAACTTCCTGTTGCTACAGCATCATTAAATCCCCCGGGGTAGGTCGCACACCTGAACATATCACTACAACATAACACCCGTTTTGCAACGCCGGGACACTTCATTCATAGAAGCCTGTTTCGGCGCTGTTACTACCTCCGAGGTGTCACAGAGGTGGAACATCAAACATGTCTGATCAATAAAGTATCTATCTATCTATCTATGAGTCTGCGAGCAGTTCAGGAAGTTTAAGACTGGATCTATAAAGCCCTCACATTACCTGATAATCTAGGTCAAACATCAGAACTGATCAAGGGTCCAGACCAGATTCTCATCCATAGTCTGAAACTCCTGGAGTCTGAGCCCAGCACTATTTTTATTAGAAACACCTGTCGCTTTCCTACTATGACGAGTCCAAATGTCTGCCGTGAGAAAGGTCCATGCATTGTATGTATAGATCAGTCTCAAGCTGACATCCAATGTGACAGCAATTAACGTTGAGTATTCTTTTCACTTCTCTGTGATGATGAGTTGAGACAGGTTTATTTTGAGTTGTGGAAGTTCTATTTTCAGCTGTTGGATTAGCTGCAACAACTGTCATTGTTTTATCACAGTATAACACACTTTAAATGTAGTTGGGCTGGTGGCTCAAATTAGATGATGTTTTCTTATGTGATGAATAAAATGTGCACTGGTGATGATGGAAAATCCTGGTTTGGTAGCTGATAGTTCTTTTACATACAGTATGTGATCAGAGAGCAGTAACCCATATCCCTGCCCATTCCAAATAAAGTAATGGATAGAGTCATGCTGCGTTCAAATCAATTGGAAACTCGGTTATCCTATTCTCCTATTCTGGGAATTTCTGACTTCTGAAAAATGGGCATTCACATAATCAACTTGGAAAACCATATGGATGCTGTATCAATAGCCAATCATGTTCAGTAAAGCTTCTTTGCAAAGAAAATGTAATGCTGACAGCTTCACTAATATATCAAGAATGCAAACGTATCACATCCAGCAGTAAATGACTCAATTAAATAGTGTTAATAATATTTCTGTCACCACCACCAATGGAGGATGCCATGATTACGATGTTGATTTAGGTAAATTGGGGCACTGAATTTCTGAGTCCCAAGAAAGAAATCCTACACAACAATGCATTCAAATAATTTTGTCTTAGTTAGTGCTTGTTTTTTTTCCCATTTCCCACTGTGTCATGAACTCAGCAATAATGTAGTGGTTTGAACAGATAGGGGTCATGGTGTAGTCTTTAATCTGCTGAGGTCTGAGGGCGTTTTGTCAGTTTTTACATATTACACATATTTTAGGTTTTTGCATACTTTTATACCAACATACTTACTTTTATATCACAATTCACTGCACAACCTCAGTTTTCTGTTTGATGAGGCTCCCATATGCTTTATGTAAAGAAATAATTTAGCCCAAAATCTGAGAAGTTGAATTCTGATTTTGAATTCTTATTTAAACCAAATGTTCAAGGGTCTGAGATAAAATTGGACTGAATAATGACTTAACTACATGTGAAGCTTCATAGTATGTGTGTAAAATAAAGTAGCCATAGTATTATTTTTCAATCAAGCATTTTTTAAACAATCAAATATTTATTGTATACGAAAATCTGACCTCAATGAAACACATGAATCCACCAGTAATGCATAAGAAGGCAAATGACAAATGAGCGTGTCAAGCTCTGTTCTCTGTGTCCTATAGGTCGCTGAGAGTAACATACAATCATGTGAGGCTGAGGACAAAAGAGGAGACAAGTTAATACATTTCAGCAACATCTAAACCACATTTCTACAATATTTTATCTGAAATGTATTAATGGAAACGTTGTGCTCCACCTTGCCTCTGTCTTGTGGTACCTCGGTACTTTCATTTGAGCTCTTGAAATATGTATAGTGCAGGCAAATAAATGTATTGTAGATTCCAAGAGAGTTGCGTCTTCCTGGTTTAATGCATTTCCCCTGCGTAGGTGATAAGTTGCTGGACAAACTTTCATTGTGTTTGCAGCTGGAGAATAACATTAAATGATCTATATCATCCTATAGTACTTTGTCTTGACCTTAAAACTGTCAATATAATGCAGGAATGTTCACACAGAGCACATTTCTATTGAGCTACTATTGGATTTTAGTATTTTCACCTTATTATTATTATCATATTACTTTATTTTATTATTATACTTTATTTTTGAGAAACTCTGAGGTAACAGTATACTAAAAACAAAAAAGTTTCTTGTCATCCCTGCTTTTCAGCCACATTTCTGCCTAGAAGTGAACTCATGTTTTTAACTTTACTTCCTTCCTGGATTAAGTTCTTGACTGCATTCTCATTTTACCTCTAGTTTCCCATGATACACATCCAGACTATATTGATCTTGAATTTTAAGGATGTCTAGCCACATATGTCAATATATAATGTCAAACAATATGCTAAAGAATAAAGTCACCTTTAAAGATCATAGAGCTCCACTATAAGATGACAGAAGTTTTCGAAGAATCCTCTTATGTGGTGTTGTCACGGAAGCGATGTTGGAGGCTGATTAGGGGTTTAGTCTAGAGATTTCGATCAATAGAGGAGAACGCTGAGGCTGAGTCCAATTAAATGCATGGGCCCATTATATCAGACCTGATTACAGCAGAGCTCCACACTCCACTAAGAGGCAAGTGATCAATAGATAACCTCTCAACATGCACAGGCTTTAGGTTGCAGATTTAGAAGCAGGAGAGAGAGGACTGAAATCCTTTAACTTTGAGTTGAATTGTAACTAAGTTTGAGTTGGGGGGTTATAGATGAAGAGACCTGTGGAAGGAAATGTATGATTGAACCTGTTTGGGCTACCTATGGCCAGTGTTGGGCAGTGATGGAGCTACGAGCAGCATTGTTAGTGTTTTGGTGGTTGCGTCACTCTTTTCTGAGTCACATAGCTTTTCAGTCGCTTAGGTCTTGTATTCATTAAGTCGTGTGGCATCACCATCTGAAGCTCAGTCTCTGTAGAGCTTTCTGATCTGTAATAAAACTGCTCAGATCAGATATACATGAATGTGTGAGGAAAGGTTTATTTATACAGCACCATTCAGACATAAGGCAATTCAAAGCACTTTACAGAGGCATAGACTGAATTAAAAAAGACAGTAAGAACATAAAATACATTTTATGAGCAAGAGAGACCATTAAATTATGACAATAAAATTGCAAAAGACAGCGAAAACAAAATGCAAATAAATAGAATTTAAATTAAGAAGATAAATAAAAGTAGATAAAAGGTGTGTTGAATTCATGGGAAAGCTGCAGTAAACAACGGTGTTTTAAGACCTTATTTAAATGAGCTGACAGTTTGAGCAGACCTCAGGCACTCAGGTAGTTTGTTTCACAGCTGAAGAGGGTAGAAACTAAATGATGCTTCACACAGCTCAGCTGTGATTCTAGGAACACTAAATAAACTCGTCCCAGAGGACCTAAGGGGTCTGGATGCCTCGAAACGTGCAAGTAAACCAGATATGTATTGTGGCCCAAGACCAGTGTAGCGATCTGCTCTACTTTCTCTGCGTTGGTGAGAACTCTGGCTGCAGCATTCTGCATGAGCTGCAGATGTCTTGATTGATTTTTGTCATGAGACCTGCAGAGACACCGAAAACAAATGCATGAACTTGTTTTTCTCTAACTTGTTAACACAGAAATCCTCTAATTCTTACGCGATTTTAAGGTATTATATTCATCACTGATGCATCTTACGTAGCCAAGCAAAGCACTTTCCTATGACGGTGTCATTACATACCAATCCCTGAGCTAATGCCTGTGATGTCACCGCTGCCGGGGAATACAGACACGCTTTAGGCCTGTAGGGCTAGAGATGTGACAGTGAATGGTGGCAGCAAAAATATTATAAACTACATTGACGTGTCGGAGGCTCCGGTACAGACCTCCGGTCCAGAGGAGTGACGTTTCCCATTAGTCTGGAGAGACCTGACCTGACCTTGACCTGAACATTTTCACCAGCCTGTTGACTCACACCAGTTTTATTGACAGTTGTGTTGATCATTGAGCTAGGATGTTGTATTAATGGTTATTAATGGCTTAGCTCACTACAGTTTCTTAGTAGCTTGCCCAACACTGCCAATGGCAAGGATCAAGTGGCTTAGAGAGTACGTCAATATGTAAATGTGTGTCATTTACTAAAATACCATGATAATGTTAGCAGTACTGTAACACATGCACTAACAGGTTAATTTCCTGTGATCTTAAATGTCAAAATGAATGCAACAGCTCTTCATGTAATATTTAATAACATAAAAATAGAGCTACTTGTCACTTTGACATCACTGAACTTTCATACACTGCTGGATTTTTCTTCTTCTTCTTCTTTTATTGATCTACCTGCAACTCACACAAGCTTTTAAAGACACTGCAGCTGCGGAATAGCCGTGGAGCCGAGAGATGCTAAGACAGTCCCATCTCCCCTCTTCTGCAGTCATTCCACAGTCATGTCAGTAATTGAACTGCCTCTGCTCTAATAAGACGTATCTTTGCAGGGTATCCACTCATTAGCCAACTCAGGAGAGACTGTGCAGGGTCTCCCAAGGGCCACGGCCAAAGTGTAAAAACAGTCACTCTCGGGGTCAATAATTAGATTCCCTAGCTGTTAATGAAAAGGAGAAGTACAAACGAACCATCCACGGAATAAGATTGTCACTGGTGGGAAAAAAGATTGTCACTCTCAGCCAGATCAAACGGCGTGGAATTGTGCAGCTCACTGCCAGCAGTGTGTACTCTGCCATCCCATGCAGCGCAGATGATGGTGAATCTGCAAATGAAAAAGAAGGAGACTTGTGTTAATGGCCTGCTTTGATTGCATGAGATTGGCAAGGAGGTCCCAAACCACAGACTGACATTTAACAGTTCAAACATCATCTGACACATTACAACACAATATACAGTCCCTCAGAAGATGTGTGTGTGTCCCAACAGTCCTGACTTCTGGCACACATCTATAGTCTCCTCTCGGCTATTGCAGCACAGACGACAGCAGTGGTCCTCCTTTTGTTCTTCCTCTCATCTCCATTTGCAGGGCTCGACACTGCAGCTCGTCTGGGACCACTTGTTAGTCGCTACAGTCTCTATCTCTGGATAACGCCTGTCAGCACCAAAGGATCGATGGTTGATGATTGAAGTCTGTCTTGTCTGAGCAGCACCTTCCTCCTCTTCATCAGACCACTGCTGCATTACCTCATCATAGTCTGTGTTGTGTTTGAATCTCGCTGTCCTGTTTTCTGATTAATTGAATTGATACTTAACTGAGGAAGGTTGTTTTATGTTTGTAGATGATAATTAGTTGTATGCAGTGGTTATGGATGTTCATCTATGAAAAAGAAATATGATGTTGATTTGAAAATAATGGCTCTGAGGCGTGATGTTGCTTCAGTACATAAAGTGGTGTGTTTTGTTTTTTCTTTATAGCCAAAATGTGATCTTAAATTTAAAAGTACTATCTTATCTTATTATCATCATTGATTTGCATTGACCTAATTATGTTACCTTGTACTTTTCAAGAAAGCACGTTTAACGTTGCCCCAGTAAAATATTATACCTGTATACTATATGATATAAAGTATATTCTCAAGTCAAGTCAAACTTTATTTATATAGCACATTTTAAAACAACCAAGGTTGACCAAAGTGCTTTACAAAGTGAGAAAGGTACAACAATAAAACAACAATGCATCATAATAATAACAGGAAAACCTGTTGGGATAATAATCCTCTCCTCTCACAGGGAAGGCCCAAGAGAAGAGATGGGTCTTTAAAAATGACTTGAAACATTCAGGAGCAGCTGATTGGTAGATGGAGTGTGAACATGGAGAAGTTCAGCTAGGTAAGGCGGTGCCAATCCATTAAGAGCTTTAAAGGTCAACAACTCCATCCTTTAACGGACAGGAAGCTGTTTATATACCAGGGGTATTCAGCTAGAATTGCAGGGAGTTAACCCTCCTCCATTGCTCGGGGTCTGAGTCTGAGTCTCTCATTCCTTTGATGATAAAAGTTCATAATCTTTTTCCTCGTCATGTCAAAAGATTTTGCGGTCCGGATTTAAGCCTCTCATGGTCCAGATTTAGCCCGCGGGCCGCCACTTTGCTACCCCCGTTATATTAAGTCTGAATTGATCATATTTTTTAGGTTAATGTTACACATAGCCACTTTAATGAAACTCATACAATAATTGATAGGTTAGCAGCATGTTAGGGATGCTGGATTAGCAAACAACATACACCAAAAGCTGCAAATGTGATGTTTAGATTTAGATTATGATACTCAAAATGAGATATGATTCAGGAAATATTAATATGAAGCGTTCTTTGCTTACCTTTGACTGTGTAACCCAAGTGAGATTAAGAGTTGTCACTTACCTGATAGTTACAGTACCCGATGAATGTGTGTGTGGTGTTAATTCTGCATTAGGAAACCAACAGGAAACATTTTTATCATTTAATTGAAATGTTTGTTTGAAAAGTATCTTGAAACTTTTGATTTTGTTTTACTTTCTTCCTTAAAAGTCAACCAGATGACAGACTCCTCTCTGCCAGGTGGCCATGCTCTTGTTTTTTTATATTTATTTTTGTTTGTTTATCCTCTCTGCCTGTGTTCCCTTCACTAACCTGAGACCCATTTGAAGACCCATTGTAATGCCAGGTGTGAACAGACCGACTTAAAGTTGTCCACGTCTAATCCGATTACACAGGACAGATGCTAATAAATAGCCTGTAAGAGAAGACAGACAGCCAGAGTCTGCTGCAGGCCCAGACTGGAGCTTCAAGGACAGCTCGTTGTCTTTCTACATTCATAAGTGTGAATGTGACTGAATGCAGAATAGGAATGTTCACAACTGAAACCAGACAGCACTCAGAGGATGCATACCTCTGCCTACACCATTATCAATAATCAGTTGTTTATAATTGCACTCAAGGCACAGCACTCACTGTGTGATGTCTCCATGATGACAGGACTTTACTCAGAACTGCCTCATGTCAAGTTAAGTAACACCGTCTACTTCCTTGACCCTGGAAACCTTCTCCTAACATTGGGAATCATGTGTTTATCATCAGTAGTTTATGAGATATCAATAAAAAACATTCATTTCCATAATGGAGTAATGAATCCATTTGAATGGCTCTTAATCTGCATTATCTATGATCAAAAACCTCTAAATATATATTTTAATATATTTACACTTCAAAATGTTATCTTTAATCTTGGCCCAAGATCCGACCCTGCACAAGATTCCCACATGGGTGATGACATAAACTCCACTAACTGTTATTGACAGAGGTAAGTAAACTACTTATCTCCAAATGTTGAATCATGGATGAGGAGTGATGGGTGTAATGTACATATTACTTTAACATTTCTATAAGGTCACTGCATGTTAACTTTGAGGGTCTTGGATTGTCTGCTTTTATCGTCTTTAAAGAGAATAGCAGGTTTTGATTTCTTTACTTTTCCACACCACTATTTAGCTTCCAGACCTTTCCAACCCTGTCCTCTCCCAGTTTGTGTGCTTTGCTAAATGAAACTAATCAGTCTCTTTCTTCAACCTTTGCCACCAGGGGCTGCCTGACCTGTCTGTCCCTCACCACCTATCCTTGTCCTGTCTGTCCCTATTTGTCTTGGCAATCAGATTCGCTCACATCTTATCTCTTAAATCTGCTCGGCTGTGAGGAGGATCTGCTGCAGAGGTTTAAAACAAACACTATATCTTGTATCCTGTTCAGGTAAGGCAGCATAATGAAGGCATCTTCCACTGTAGAATCTCAAATCCATAAGCAAAGCTTTGTAATCCATCATTATGGCTGCATCCTTTAAGTGAGATTTTAACAACACCTGGTTTTTTTGGTTAAAGCTGCAGCATCTCTGGATGTGAGGAAAGAATTTTAGAGAATAAACATCAGCATCATTATCATACGAGGAAGAGGTGCTGCCATTGTCGCCATCACTTTAGCGAGATTTGTCCATTGTTGTCTGCACTGAAGGCGATTTTTTTTACTGTAATTGAACAGGTATTGTGGGTTAGTTTAATTATTTACAGGGACGTAGTTGTTGGTGTTGCAAAGTAGTCGCCTTACTTGTCTTTTCCTGCTCAACTTCAAATCACCATACAGCACAAGAAAAATGAAGGTCGGAACAAACAAGGAGCTTTAAGAGTCAATCAGAGCCAGTTTATTTAGCATAGATTATTCCAATAAAAAAACAACCCTAAAGCTGTTCATACTATATCCACATTTAGGAGTTTTCTCCTGGAGGCCAAGGGAAGCCGGTACATCTGTTTTCAGATGTTGTCACTTTTAAAACATTTCAAGTTTAACAGTTGCTTTAATTCCTCTGTGCTGTTATGATGCTGCCATGGCACCTCTGCCCCATTTCTCATTATTTTACAATGAGAGAAACAGCTAGCAGGAGCTG
Organism: Chaunax sp. Z400; assembly: GCA_037577475.1. Taxonomy (NCBI): domain Eukaryota; kingdom Metazoa; phylum Chordata; class Actinopteri; order Lophiiformes; family Chaunacidae; genus Chaunax; species Chaunax sp. Z400. Next base: position 21,067,298 of record CM075194.1, read on the forward strand.
CAGAGGCTCATCTGGTTCCATTACACTGGTTGTTAAAGCGGAGTTGTCTCACACACACACACCCCAAAACCCACCCCCAACCCCAATGGCTGTCAAATTAAAGCCATATCCCCCAGTTTGACAAACTCTTAACCAATCAGAGCTTAGCAGGAAGGATAAATGTATTTTCCTATGTCGCTAACTAGCTATCTGGCTAGTGAACAGAAATAACAACTCTTACATAAACCACCCATTTAAAATAACGACCCTCCCAACACAATACAGAGTAACATGAACACAATGTTAGGATAATTTAACCCACCTGTTGTGTTCATTTCTTGTTAACTACTTTGGTGTTCCCGTTCAAAAATGACCGCTCCGTTCTAGCTGATTATAAATCCATAATACTACATATATTATCATCTAATGTTGTGTTTCATCTTTCTATCAACTCAAGTTCTTGTGAACATTACAAGTTTTGAACTTCCATTTGCTATTTATGGCCTGTAGGCCTCATTGACCTGAGCTCAGTTCACTTGGCCATCGTGCTGCTACAGAATGAACTGAGAGCAAGGCCTGAAAATAGCTTTATATACCAGAGCTGTGAGAACGTTGTTTATATCATTGACACAATGTTGTGGCTGTTTTTGACAATTGCCAACAGGTGTGGTTCCAATGGGGTAAAAATTCTACTGGGGATAGGTTCCTGTCAGGGTTACCATGGAAGCCAAAAAGAGGCGTTTCTAATGACCGTTCATTTTTGACTGGGAACATCAAGGGTGTACATAAGTTCAATAAAACACAATAATTAATAAAAAATCTCAAAATGTGTTTTGTGTGTTCAGATGCCATGTGTGAACAAAACTTTTGGAACCTGATGACAAACAGATGAAATTATCTACAGTTTGTACAGATACAAAACTTGTAAATCAGTCACATTTGACTGGAACACAACAGGAAAGTTAATAAAGTGAAAAGAATGACAGTTAAGTCTGATGATTAGACTAACCTCATACCCATATACAGCCTTCTTTAGTCACTTAAAGAGAATATTACTGATTTCCCCCTATTTACGCTTCATTTACTTTTCGATGTTTATTGTCTGGCATGTCTTTTAGCAAAAAACAAAACGAAAAAAAGAATAAAAGAAGAACAGGATAATCAGCCTGAGTAATGATAACTGTGTGGAGGAGAGCTTGCCAACATAAACATCATCATTGGAATGATGTTTAAATACTTGTGTGTGGGTTTTAACAAGACCCGCTGACATGGGTGTTGTTAAATATATAAGCTCATAAACATAAGATACTGAGGCCTACATATTTATGGCCCTCTAGCTCAGTTACTTCTGAATGTTGAAGACTTAATGATGACTACGGGAAGACGGGGTTCATTGCTTCTCTTATCCATTAAGTCAGGTCTCTGTGAGGGATAAAGCATTTTCTGATGATGAATTTGACTGGATGGCAATGAGTGTGATAAAGACTGTTTCCACTATGTGTACCGGAGTCTGTTTGATTCTGCTATAAAATATATTTACATCTATTCTGTGTCACAACGGCACTCAAAAAACAGCGTTTCCTCTCAAGTCTCGAGGCATTACTGCCATATCTCTTGGTCTTTATGTCATACATTTCTTTCCTGCATTCAGGTTTTTGCTGACTTGCTCCTCTCAGAGTTTTGAAAGATGCTTTCAGTTAAAGTTTAGAGTTATATCACAAATTACCTCCTCTCCTGGCATTTTTCTTCTTAAGGGAGGCATTTATTTGATACGGTGGAGTCACCTCGGAGCTTTCCGTTACAGTGGCAGTGAGATAGAGGACTATATGTGTGTGTGTGTGTGTGTGTGTGTGTGTGTGTGTGTGTGTGTGTGTGTGTGCGTACACACATTTTTCTTGAGACAACAGGGTGGGAGACAGAGAGAAGGAATACCCTTCAACCTCATCTCTCTCCCCCTCCTACACAGCCATCTCCTCTCCACCCACACCATCCGTTCCATTACAATGATAATTGGATTTGGAGGGCTGCATTATTGCTGCTGTCTGAGCCGGGTCTTGTGATATCCCTGTCCACACAGCTTGTCCTGACTTGCATCTTAGCCTCCTGATTCATACTCCATTCAGTGAGGCCTCCATTAAAGACCGAAGGGAGCCGTTTGGTTCAGGGTCGTAATGGACCTCTGCTACATGGACTGCTGGGTTTCTTGGCAGGCTGACCACTCAGAAAGAAATGATGTGAGCTCCAGGAGAACCCTGTTTAATGGCTGCTCTGCTGTCGCCCCCAGCAAGGCTTATTTGCACAGATAGAGGTTGTGTTTACGGCCATTCATAGGGGCAACAATGAAAGTCACAATATCTTGTGTGCACAGTGCTGCCTTCAAAGTTTTCTACTCATTTTGAACTACTGAAAAGAGGAGCAGAGTTGCCAAGGTCAGAGCTGCAGCCAAATCCCAGCTTGAATCATCATACAGTGTGGAAACCAGTGATAAGAGGCAAACAGCTGCCTCACCGCTTCCTGCATTACAGTATGAGCGTTTCTTTCTGCTTGTATTTAATACAGAGCTACAAAATAGCATAATGCACGTATTATTCATGTCATCTGTTTTTATTTAATATACAAGGTTTACTCACTTTCTGTTATACTTGCAGAGTGGTAAAACACAATACTGAGGTCGTGTTGTTGACGGCGTTGGTTCATTTGTCTTTCTGTTTGTTGGCAGGCTTAATAAAAAACATATCCATCCATCCATCCATCCATCCATCCTCAGCAGAGAAGCCCTCGCCTCCCTCTCCCCAGCCACCTCCTCCAGCTCTTCTGGGGATACAGCAAGGTGTTCCAAGGCCAGCCAAGAGATATAATCCCTCCAGCGTGTCCTGGGTCTACCCTGGGGTCTCCTCCCAGTGGGACATGCCTGGAAAAGGCATTTGGGGGGCATCACCATAAACAAATGCCCAAACCACCTCAGTGACTCCACTCTGAGCCTCTCCCAAATGACTGAGCTCCTCACCCTATCTCTAAGGGTGAGCCCAGACACCCTGTGGAGGAAGCTCATTTCAGCCGCTTGTATCCACGATCTTATTATCTCAGGCATTCCTAAAAAAAAAAACGTATATATATATATATATATATATATATATATATATATATATATATATATATATATATATATGTATATATATATATATGATAAATAATGTCTACAATTCTTGGACAAAATGACACAATGACATCCCCAGAAGATCCACCACACGTCACAGTCTGGTCTGGATCCAAGTAATATTCCAGATCTGGTGATCCAGAATTTATAGTGCTCATGGAAAATGCCGTCATTGTGAGAGATCAAATAACAATGCGACTGACTTGAACTAAGATTTAACGTTTACGATCTTCAAATGTTCCTGAGTGAGATCCTGTATTGTTTTTATAGAATAACTATCAAACTAACTAATCTAGGGGTATGTTTTCATAATGAAGGAGTCAAACTATCATGGGACTGTTGCTTTTAGGTGCATTTACATAAGGGGGAAACTGAGCTGCCTTGGTGGGGGTTTACATTCTCTGAGTGCTGTCTAGGTAGTGCAGCAGGTTTCTCCACAGATTCCAGCCCAGACATACATACCACCACGCACTCTTTACTGGAACGGACAGCCAGGCCACTGAATCTGAACATCATTCACACCAGCAGCAACAATCTAAAGCAGTATTTATGATCAAATTTAAACAGCGCTTTCTATGGTCCTGAAAACAACAGCTAAGTGATTGTCACACATTTAAGGTCAATAATTTTGACTTTACTATTTTTCTATAGATAATAAAACTTAAACATTGGGAGCAAAAACGCAACTAAATACATAAATACTGAGACCTTTTGCTTGTGGAGCCGGAAAATCCACCAATCTTATGAAAGCTGCTATTATCTGAGGTCCATCTTCCCCTTTAAAAAGAGTTCAGTGACAGTATTGTACAGTATATGAGTGCATTCCAGCTCCAATTTTTCCAGTAAGTGCTTGCGAGACACAATCTTACCATGTCACAGATGTTGGGAAAAATGATCACATGGGCCGCTGGGCAAGCCAGAGGGCTTTGGTATGTCAGAGAATACGCTCAACATGGTAAACTCGCAATCTGATTGGTTGAAAAAATATGACAGTCACCATATCATCCCCATCTGGCACAGGTGGAAAATCTGATTGGATAAAAACTGTCACAGGAGAGAGTAGCAATGGACGTTTGTAAAATGCATCTCGTATATTAACCTATAATGTTAGAATTTTCTGGAGGCCAGCAGAGAGGGTTTTGTTGTGACTTTTAAAAAACGTTTGCTTAGAATGAGGTTTGTCATGTGCGTATGTGTTTACAGCAGTGCAATTCAACATGTCTGCTTGAACTAGCTCACAGCAAAGCTCTATTTATTACCATAATTTCAACAGTTTTGAAACAGTCCCTGACCTATTTGAGGTGTAATGACTCCTTTTTTCAGAATGATTGAGGTCAGTAGGATTCACCCTCTGCAGACAATGAATCATAGAATTAGTACAACATACCGCAAGCCTTCCAATCGTTATGATCCGCCCCCCAATTAATCAAACAAATAGTGAGGCTTAAAATAGTCGTACCAGCATTTTTTTGCAGAATATTCGCCTCAAAATGTGTTAAAACAACAGTAGAATAGTGGAGGCTCTAAACCTACCTGCCTTTACACTTGGCATGGGTCACACTACTGAAGAATATTATGCTGCACTCCAGCAGTTCAGAGGTAAATCATCTACATAAATATTTTTGGTCTGCTCTTCGTTTTCTCTCTCTCCTCTGTCACTGTGTGGTGACATTTGGCACCTCTAGCTGTGCTCACCAGGCTAATTCCTGTCTACACCGCAGTTCCATCAAACACTGTTGGCTTTACAATGTTGACACTATTCATAACACAGCATCTGTTGCTTGTCTGCTGTGTGAAGAAGGGGCCCATCACAGATCACCAGCGCCTCTTAAACAGTGGTTTACTCCTGGATGTTTTCATCATGAACTCGTTGGCATCTTGGCATCTTATTTCTCTTTTTCCTTGTGAGTAAAAAACAAAGACGATTCATGTTGTGAAGGATTATGTTGTCGTCGTGTCCACTTTAAATCAGTTCAAGCAGCTTGATGCAAGTGGATCCTATCAATCAGAAAAAGAGAACCTATCCCTGCTCATCCATATAAGTGAACCCATGAATCAGCTAGTTCTTTTATTAAAAAAAAAATGATGCTGGGTTCAGACCTCCCAGTCATATCTCACATTGTAATTGTGTAGGTTTATGGTGATTGGACACGGTGTTTGTCTTCTGCTTTGCAATTATCCTGTCTGACAGTGTAGCTCACTGCTCAGACCTGCTGCCTCCCAAACCAGTCGTCAGGGCTACAAACCATACTATACTCAATATGTCAGAACGCTGCCCAAATACTGGCATTTTAGGATTTCTAGGATGCTTGACATGCACTTTCACCTCCAGTTTCTTTAATAACATTATGTCTTTTATAGTTTCACAGTCCATTAAAGGCGCCTTCACACCTAACTCATTTCGTCTGGACTTTCCGACTTTTCAGTTTGATGCGGACCAAAAATGGCAGGTGTGAAACCTCCTCCAGGCCAAGGTCCAGATCAATCAGCCAGCGCTTTGGTCTGATACCAACTGAAACTGAACTATCGTTCGGTTTTTTTACAGTGTGAATGCACTTTTTTGGTTGGTTTGGACTTTTAGGCCAATTACAGGAAGTTACAGCAAGCTGTCATCACCAATAAAGAAAAGAAGAGCAAACAAATGGAAGAAGGAATTAAAAATTGGCTGCAGCACATGGGGAGAGGAAGAGACGAGGCATCTAATAGTGATATGGTCCGATGAAGAAATCTAAAGTCTACTGGAAAAAGAACAACATGAAAACGCTGAAACTTTTAATTTATTTTCTGCAAGGATGAGAGAGAGAGAGAGGATACAAGAGGATTGGGAGAGCAATGACACTTTAAGGTAAAGAAACTGCAGCAGCACGGTGAAAAGGTGTGAAAAGCCATCAGAAAATGTGGTGCGTCTGCAAACGAGAAGGACGATTTTCCTTTTAGTGATGACCTGGACAGCATTCAGGGCAATCAGTCATCAAGTATAGATGATCACAGGATGTAGGTATGTCATGAAAAGTTCTTTAGGGCGCAAAACAAAACAAAACATAAACTTGAACCTTGGTTCGGACTTTCAGATGTGAAAGCACCCTAAAGCATCTGTGAAAAGGCAATATCAATAAATAAATAGCCTTTTAATTGATCTTTTTCTTCTTTTGGACACACACAATACACACTGAACTGCTTTTTATGTCTTGGTGCAGCACCATTCAGGCTTTTATTAAATCCATTCCAGACCATGTCGTGTAATCGATCTACCCGCTGCAGCAAACAAGCCAATGCTAAAAACCAAGCATAATACAAAGGGCCAAACGATTAGGGAGGTGGGGATAGTATTGAATGAGGCCTCAGTAACAAAGAACAGACACCTGTTTCATTTCAGGCCGTGACAAAGACCAAACTCATGATCTCATCCCTGCAGCTTCATCCAGCCTCCTCTGTGCCAAAACACAGCAACTTTTTTTTTTTTTTTTGCAGTCTTGCTTCATGTCATGGCTTCTGTTGGTTGGTCCACAAATGTGGTCCCAGCAGGAATGTCTGAACAACTATTGGATCGATTTCAACAACATAGATGATACCCAGATAATGAATTGCAGCGTCTCCTGTGATCTCCTACCCTTTTTTTTTATTAAGCACCACCTGATTTCTTTCTTGTTTAGTGATAAATCTGAACATCTCCTTGGTGGTCTGGTGCAAAAATTCAACCTTATTTTCTATCCTACGTAGCTCTACAGAGGCATCTTTTCCTTTTGATAGATTGTGTCTTATTTGTGCAGGTCTTGAGCAATCTATCAGAGATTACTGCCCCCTCCAGAGCCACCGGCCAACACAAAAGACGTGAAAAAGGAGGAGTAATTGATGTGGATAACCCTTGACCCGATGAGTCGATTAACGTTTGATATTCCCTCAATTTTTCGCCGTTTCTGCTCCTGTCTTCTTTTTTTTTTTTACCCAAACAATGAAGTTATTTCAGCGTTTGCAGCAGCTGCATGTGAGAAATGTGTTTAACTGAAACTCCCTGCAGCCTCCCCTGTGCCAGCTTGTCTTTACCCAGCCATTACCACATCCTAAACAAGTCGGCAGATGTGCGCCTTCAGTGGAACCTCGGCCTCATTAAGCTGCTACTGTTGATGGAGGTGTCCACTTCAGCTTATGATTAGCCAATCTCTCTGATGATGGCGTAATTGTAATTACCACCAGTTTCAGGTTGAAAATTGCTTTGAGGCATCTTGTTTTTCCAAAAAGAAACTGATCGCAGTGGTCGTCTTCAGGAGGGCTGCATCATGGGATTCAAACTGATCTCTACTGCATTCTTATCATACTTTGGCCACAGTAATTAAATTTTATATACGTAATCATCTGAACCAAAATCAAACACAATTACATTTAGTATTTACAGTGATATTTCCTTTGTCCTTAAAATCCTAATGCTTTTTCAGAGTATTATGTCTGTAGTCATGACAAATAAGAACCTGCTGCTGCATTAATTTAATCGATTTAGCATTTATAAAGTAAACATAAGGATCCACACTCTCCTGGGTCCACAGTCATATCTGGTGGTGATTTATGTGGCCTGGCAGAGCATGACAGTGAGTGAGTCACTCATTCATCACTATAGCAACCACCTCTAGACTATAATTTCCACTGCTTTGTATTGATGTAAAAAAGAAAAAAGAAAAAAAAAAGCCAAAGATGTAATTTTCTGTTATCTGTTCACAGTGGGTGAAATCAGTCAGAGTTTGTTGTTTGTTTCGTCTCTCTTGGACTGACTGTAATGTCTTCTTTCATTCAACACTTGTTCATTACAAGGTTGTCTCAAAGAAAGTCAATAAAAAGACTCAAACGTTTGCTCTTTTCTGGAAATCATGTCTAAATTTGACATTTTTATTGTCACCTCCAGGTTGGGGCTCCTATGAATTGTCACAAAATGTCAGCCCGCTTGAGATCACACCTTTCCTGAAGACTCCTCTTGAACAATCAATCAACCACGTCATCTGGTGAGAATACATTTCCCCTTTGACGATTTGATGAAATCCTTCACCTCTGAAATAGTTTGCTATTTAAGTCAATGCTTATTACAGGCCCTGCTGGGATATTGTGTCAAAACAATGAGTCAAAACATCACATTTGACATATTTTATTTATGACTGTTCTCCCTGAATAAAAGAGTTGAAGTAGGATGAACAATCAGCTTAGCAAGGCATGAACTGTTTAGATCAAGAATTGTTTAACTAAAATTGTCTAAGTTATTCTTGAATTCATTGGAACTATAAAAGACATATCAAATTACAGGCTATTTCAAAATATTATGATTTATTCTAAAATTTTACTGAAAATTAGACTGAAAGAAGCCACTTTTGTCTTAAGACGATTAAGGGCTTTATTTACAAAGCCTGCTAATTCAGTAAACCAAGGTTGTAAATGAGACTGCCTGCTTTTTAAGTGCAGAAACGTGAGATCTGATTATGTTCTCTCTTGTCTGGAAAGTAGCCTAATTGAGTGCAAGCCAACATTTTCTTGAATTTGAAATGTTGGTTGAAGAGAAGACACTTTTAGAGCTATCATCCTGCAAAAATAAAAGGCTTTATGTGCAGAAATGTCAAGACAATAACCTGATGCTATCAACTCAACAAAATATCTGATTGAATGAGATATGAAATTAGGTCTACAATGAATGCTAACAGCTAACTACTAAAACAGCCTGCTTATTAAGTGGCATCACATGGCTGCTTCACTTCTATTCCACTGATGCAGACCTGCTGTGAGTCATTAAAAGTCAGGGCAGACATCTTCCAGCAGGAAGCCACTGAGGGACACAGGAGGGTAAAGTCATGTGAAAAATATCAGGTTGTTGCATTGTTGATTTTTTTTTTTTTGTGGTGCTCAGCGGAGGACTCTGGGAAAGTTACTTTACAAAGCAGCTCCTACATATTACATGAGGACAAGCACACAGTTTTCAGCCGTTCCACTTCTCTTCAATTTGAATGATATGAAACTTCAGCAGAGCCTTTTACTGAACAAGACAATAACACAGCAGCCCCACGTCCTTAAACATCCCTCGTAGAGTCTGCAGTCTCACCAGCAGCCTTGTGAGACTCTGCTTAGTGTAAATACAGCTGTGCTTTGAGCAACTGTTAATCAGCATGCTAACATGCTCACAATATAATGCAATCATGCCGATGTTTTTACTATGTTCACCATTTTGATTTGACGAGATGGCATGTTGAAATCGACTTATGATAGTGATCCAAATCATCATCTGCATCCAGATTTTTTAGTTCTCAATTTTTTTTCTAATTCCTACAGTGCTTGGCCTGAAGTTACATGATGTCATCCCCATAGGATCTAGTGTCAAATGTGATCTGGATCCAAGTAATATTCCAGATCTGGTGATCCAGAATGTTTAAAATGTATAGGGCTCATGGAAAATCCACTCCTGTGAGATAAATAATCATGATTCAGACTTCAAGCTGTTGCTGAAACTGTGTTGATTCAATTTGGCGTCAAATTTTACGTTTGATCCTCAAAAGCTCCTCATTTAGATCCCGAAGAAAACCACCATTAGTGAAATATTGTTTTTGCCGTATTTTTCTCACGTCCCCTTCCTCAAGATCTTCCCTTGTCTCTTACGACAGACAGAAAGAGGCAGATGGGGGAAAATGTAGCAGAGAAAAAAGGGGAGTGAGCTCATGGTTCCCCTCCAGTGACTTCTTCAGGCCCCCCCGGGGCAGAAGAAGTGTTGATCCCTGTTTGTTGAGAAAAAGCAGCATGGTGGTTCATGGGCAGGTGGGTATAGCAATGTAGAGAGAGTGCAGCCTGGAGGGAAGTAAAATGATAGCTGTCATTTGTATTCCATGATGCTGGTATAGACTCACTCCAAAGGACCTGCACACAAGGACACGAGAAATCACGCCCCAAAGTTATACACACTCACATCATCCGCATACATACACAGTTTCAGGCCATCAGCCAGTATTTTAAAAAGCCTATATTCCCTGCAGGTCCAGGAGCAACATTTTGATGTATAGACCTACTTCCTCCAATCCAGCTAGCTGGTTGTGAAAAGAATAGATCCTTCTGAGGCGGAGGGTTAAACACCTCGTCATTCCCTCACCCATCATCCCCTATCACGCACAAATCCTCGCCCTAAATCAGCAATCTCTCTACGAGCTAATAGCTGGTGGAAGACTGGTGCATCGCCTGTCCCTGATGACTCAACTGTCCCTACCAGCTCGCCCGATCTCCTCCCCAGCTCCCTCCACGAGGGGCTTGTTGCATCGCGAGTGATCTGTCACGGGCGTGCAGCGGTGCAGCTCGAGAGTTATGAAGAGCGCTGTTTAAAATCTGGAGCATGTGCATAATTCAGCATTTTTGTGGTGGGAATTCTTTATCAGGCCATCAATCTTAAAGCCTTGAAATCTCTCCAGCGCTTTTATTAAAACTTTTCATCACACTAAGGAAGCGCTTCAGCACAAATAACAACATTCTCTGGGTAAACAGACATGTACAGAGGCTTCATCTCTGCCTTTCCTGTATATCTTAAGTGTTACTTGAATGCATGTCGCTGAATGAAATATGAGCCTGCAGCAATGCAAGTAGACTCAGCGATTCTCTTTTAAACTAGACACTGATCATCCTCTAGAAGGTGACGTGAATAACACTGATCGTCTCATTATATTGCAGTGTTCTGCAGATTTTGGGTGCTGGCATTCATGTGGATGTTACTGTGACACACACCACCCACCTCCATCGCTGCTGACCATGCACACTTCACTCATGGCAGTGGAGTTCATTGATGGCAGCTGATGAGCCACAGCCACATCCATCAGTCTGGCTGATCCGCTGGGTGCTCCATAGAGCTGAACAGTTCCAGTCTACCTATATTTATTTTTAAGGAGACTGGTTCACTTCAAACTGTGGTCCATTGTCATGGTAACTTATGCTACACAACACACCTGCTCCAGAGCAGGTTATGTTGAAACAGGGGCGGATCCAGGGGCGGGGCCAGAGGGGCACTGGCCCCAGTTGAAATCTGATTGGCCCCTGAAGTGCCCCTGTCCTGTCACTTGTCTGTCTTTTTTGTTTGTTTACAACTTGAATACTTGACTGTCAAGTTTTTCTCCTCTAAACTGTTGTGTATGCTATAATACAGTGTATAAGTATTTACTTTAATATAAAAAAAGAATTGTTTTTAATTATTTTATGTAGCCTATTACATAATTGGAAAAAGTGTCTTATGTTTTATATTTATTTATGCATCCTAGTTTAAAATTCAATAATTGCTAAACTTTTTTGATGTACAAAATGTGCTTGAAAAAGGCACAATTTGCATAATATATTCCATTATGTGTGTCTTTACTAAAAGCTATGGAGCCAACAACAAACAATGAATGACTGGTGAAATATTCTGTGTCTTACTGAATAAGGAAATGTGTATGAATGTTGGACATATAGTTGGACCCTGAAAAAATGTGGCCCCTCTATGGCCCCTGATTTAGAAAAATTCTAGATCCGCCACTGTGTTGAAAGTAATAGATCAAAACATATAAAAGCACCACCTGCTGACCAATCAAATCAGTGGAAAAAGACATAATAATATGTAGGAGGGCCTTCCTCTGTCTTCCTCAGTTCAGGTTTTTTTTCTCATTTTAGCTATAAGCAGTGTTAAAGCTAGTTCATTGTGGTTTTGTATACTGATATCATCCTACAACAGAGACTGGTTGAAGCACATACTTGTTTTAGTTTTAATTATAGCTGAAGTTCCACTCTGAATTACGTTTCTTAATTTTTTAATGCGTTTGACATTGTCAAGGTTGCAGCTTTAAAAGATTAGGCTAAAACTCCAAAAGTCCAGTATGTCTTCACCATTGTCCTCATCCTTGTTGAAAGTCAGCACAGGAAATATATATCATATATATATATATACATACATATATATATATGTATATATATATATACATACATATATATATATATATATACATACACATATATATATATATATATATATATATATATATATATATATCATAGTTCTACTTTATTCTTCAGTTTATTCATTGGAGCGATTCTTAGATGCTCGATAAATCGAGATCTGTAGTGATTTTACAGGTATTACTCCAAACAGCATCATGATACTCTGTTACTTTGAGCCTTAATTTACATTGTCAAATGAAAAAATAAATTTGTCAAATCAAAGTCCTTAAAGTACCTCCCACAACAATCAAGTGGCAACTTGCAATAAGATGTTCCTGCTCACTTCCCACAGATGAAAAATCCATCTCTGGGAAGTAAGCAATCAAAAAGCAATAATGAGAAGCCTGTGTTATTTTGTTTGTGAGCAAAACCAATTTATGTCATGCCTGAATGAAAACAGAGCTATTATAAATCCTAAAATAATGAATTTTCACCGGGCATGCGGTGATCAGAGATGTCTCAGAGTCAAAAAGTGTTTCATTTATCCGTCTTACTTCTTGCTGTTATTCCTGGTAGCCTTTCAGATCCTCACTTGAACCTGATTTCCTTAACCAAACGCTAACAACCCTCCCACCTTCATGTCATCTCCACAGCCGGGGCTCAACGTTTGTCTTTTCTTCCTCTCCTCCTTCTGTTCTGTAGACCTCTCCATCTGTCTCCACCTGTTCTGGGCGTCTGAAGTTTGGTGACCTGAACTCACAGGGCTGGAAATAGTTGAGAGAAAATGGCATGTGCTCAGTTCATCAGCCGACCTGCCTCACTTAGAGATCGCTCTCAGACTCCTGCTATCCATCTATGGCCACTCTAGCTTTTGAATCTGACTCTGTCTTCTACTCTCACTTCACTTACAATGAGAGGGTTGATGACATTCAAAGCTCCTCTTTATCCGTGCCTCTAAAACTGGAGCTACCTTTTTATCTAACCTGGCATTAAGCTGCTGCATTTAGCATTTCACCACCACTTCACCTTATGTTAAATCTCTACCAGTTTATACACTGCATTTAAATACTACGGGTTGAACTGTAGGACATTTTTACCTCACAAATATTAGTTTCATTGTACTTTTGTATAGTTATATCATCATATATGAGATCGTATCATTCCTCACCTCTCTCTTAGAAAGGAGTTGTCTTTTATCATCTCTGTCAACATCACCACAGCCTCTACATCAGCATGGCCTCCACCTGCACTGCTGTGTTTTACCCTGTGCTGTCAGTGTCTTCCTGTTCTCACTGCAGAGCCGATAGTGGAGGTGTCACGAGTCGAATTCAATAAAGCAGCTGTGAAGCCACCCTGTGAGATTCACACCAAACCCCGTAACATTTACATTCGCTGACTGCTGATTGCTGCTGCCAGTTTAATGGTCCTGCAGATTGATAATGTTCTCTATTGTCACCACTGTGGGTTAGTAAATTATCCTATTGGCATCTGAATTGGGATTCGAAGTGAACTCTAAGCTTACGGCAGAAAGAATCTTGTGGTAAATGTCTTTACATCTGTTACACCGGAGCGCCTGCAGGCTAAACAGCCCTTCCTACTTTAGTTACATTGGATCCTGCGACATTCATCCCAATCTTGTGTCATCATGAGGGCTTTAAACTATGGCATCAATGCTCTCGACATTGCTTTCTCTTTTTCTATGGTGTGACTTACAGCCACCATATGAAGCTTTAACTGCAGCCAGAATCAAATCACCAGACTAAAGCGTCAGTTTAAAGTTCAGCTGTCCCCACGGCTCAGTGAGACGTTTATGGGCTTCTTTCCTCCACAGATGATCTTATCTCACCCTCCTGTCAAACTTATATACCGCCGCTAATCCCCAGGCCAAAGCCGTTTGAACCAGATTAAGGTGAGCCTGAAGTTTGCGTAAGTCAACACGGTAATGGATGTTGCACTCCGAATTTGGCCCTTTTATCGGTTTTGCTGCTTAGATGTACGCAGCACCAGGCTAAGATGGGCTCCGTCGCAGCTGCCGGAGGTAATCTGCTCTGGCCAGTGTTTGTGTCCATGACCTCAGTGGCTCTTTCCCAGCTTGTCTTCACACACATGAGATTCACCAGAGAATGTATTTAAATCTATTGACAAAGGGCTTCAATTCATTTTTAACTAGAATGGCACCCAGATGCTTGCCAAGGCCAAACAATCCTACACACGTCCTCAAGCTATTGTAACTGAAAAAGAAAAGAAAAACCAAGGTGGTCTGATAAGATAAATGATTTAAAAATAAAACATAAGTCATAAATAGTAGGCATGAAAGATGATGCAACTTTGTTTACAATGCTATATGTCTCTTTAAAGTACAAAGTCTATAGTTTTACAAAAATGTTAAAATGTTAAATGTTTTTAATCCTGCAGATCTCGATTATTATCTGTACCACACTATACAGATCATAGATATCGACACCATAAATATGGGATTTTTTTTTCCAATCCAAATTTATGGATTATTTTCTGAGACACTAGGAAAAAACCCAAAAAAATTGCCCTATTTGGGAATGTTAAACAAAGTGGACACAAATCCCTATATCCACACGTCTATTTGGGTCAACATCAAAAGCGATTTTTTTCCTGCTCTATTCTCCATCCTTCCACCAAGTTTCATGGAAATGTATCCAGTAGTTTTTGTGTGATCGTGCTAACAAGTCAACAAACAAGCACAGGTGAAAATGATCTATTTACTGTGAGTCTAACTTCATTTTCACACGTACACCGTAGAACTAGTTCTACCTCCTCCAAGAAGGTTATGTTTATACCCATGTCCATTGGTTGGTTGGTTTGATTGTCAGCATGATTATGTCAGATCTACTGGATGGATTTCCATAAAACTTGGTGAGAACCATGAGAATGGCACATGGGAAAGGAAAGAACACAATTTGTTGCAGATCCAGATAAAGGAGCAGATAGAGAAATGTCTGTTAAACATTTTGATATTGGAGTTTTTCAAAAGGACATTTTTTCACAATATACTTGTAATACATAATTATAATATTTTGACATTATGTAATACATAATAGGATACTGTTCTGCAATAATTACATTTATTTTAATATTTCAAGTGCATTTTTCAGGATTACATTTTCATCCTTTTACTTAAGTTACATTTTTGAAGCAGGACTTTTACTTAAAGTATTTGCACAGGGTGGCATTAGTCCTTATGAGTAAAGAATCTGATCAAAACATACTAAAATGGCACTTAGTAGAGTCCATACCTCTTCCAATTAACAAGTCCCTCCAGGATCTCACAGGCCTTTACTGTGATTGTTGTGGCCTAAAATGCCTGATTTCACAGCAGGTTTTGTCAAAAGCTGTGTTACATGTTGCAACATTTTCAGGCATTTTACACACACATATATGTTTGAATCATCGGCATATGTTTGAAAGATCGTAGCAAATGTTTGAGGGGCAAAACGTTATGATGACCGTATCATAGAGATCATATTAGTTTACTGCTGTTTCTAATATGTATTTTTGACATTTTTCAAAAATCGCTAGTTGTGTGTGTGTATCTGCTCTCTCTGGCCAAAGTTATAACATTGTTTTAAGGCTGATTTGTGCATTACAGGGCCGCATCTTGACATATTTCCTCCTTTTGATGGCATATGACACCTGAAATTTATCCCAGAGCAAACCATTGTCCAGATCAGGTCAACTGCGTGATTTCCAGATATCAGTAATGTCTTCTGGATGTCCCCATTTGAGTAAGGAGTTTTTTATACATCTATTTTTGGACGTTATATCAACTTTATCAGTGTGGCCTGGAACAACATATCCAAGTTGTGTATGCGCTACAGCTTAATCATCCTCTGGAAGAACAGTGCCACTAAATAAAAGAAACCATCTTGCATCTGCACTGTAATTGTTAAAGGTCGTCGGAACATTCGTGAAACTCACGGCAAACTACAATGATTGGACAATAGTTGCAAATAAGTTGCAGTGATTGGACAAAATTGCAAGGTCATGCAGAATTTGCGGGGATTGGTTGAATTTGCGTTAATTGTTGCGATCGCGACATCGCAAAATCCTGGAGAAACTGATTAAGGCAGACCAACCCTACGCATCTGTGTTTGGTTTGTATAACAGAAAAAGAAAAGAAAAAGGATTGTCATCTGGATCTGTCCCTGTGCAGCTTATTCGGTCGAGAAGATTTTGCTTCGCTGTAGCAAACATGCCACTGTGGCTGAGGACCTTTGCCGGCAGTGCTGCTCCTGTCCTGATGGCACACACCGTCTCTCAGAGGGCTAGTATCTACACTAGACAGACCAAGGAGAAGATCGGCCCAGTTGAAACAGTCATTGGAATCAGCATGTTCTCCCTGACCATCCTGGGACCATCTGGATGGATCCTGGCCCATTTAGAGGACTACAAGAAGAGAGAATGAAGTGTACATTTTAACAGTCTCATCATGTCCGATGTATCAGCCTCCTGTCTCCATTGACAACGAGGAACCACCACCATTATGTTCCGCTGCATAGACAAATATGGAACAAGTTCTTAACTTCTACCACACTCTTTAACCTGATAGTTCTATTCCTCAAACCACACAGAAAACAACTGACTACAAATGTATTGTGCATTTTCTCTCTTAAGAAAAATGTTACAAGATTAAATATTTAGGAGGCGGCTGTGGCTCAGTGGTAGAGCGGTCGTCCACGTCATCAGAAGGGTCGGTGGTTCGATCCCCAGCCCCTGCATTCTACATGTCGAAGTGTTCTTGGGCAAGATGCTGAACCCCAAATTGCACCCAATGGCTGTTCCATTTGTGTGTGAGTGTTTGCATGAATAGTTACTGCTCTTATGGGGCCTTGCATGGTGCGAATGTCACCACTGAATGGGTGAATGCTGGCTTGTGTTGAAAAGCGCTTTGAGTGGTCAGTCAGACTAGAAAGGCGCTGTAAAAGTACAGTCCATTTACCATTTACTCACCATTTACTCACCATAATGGCTCCACAATGGTAGACTGACCTTTCCTCTTAAGGCTGACCATACATTGGAGTTCCCTGTGTCCATTGTTAAGGGCTCTTATTCATTAAATATCATCTGTCAGTCTGAGTCACCTCCCCTCGCTCTAATCCTATCCTCCTCACCTCGTTGCTCTTATTTCCTGCTACTTTTCACTGATACTGCAGTTCAATGTTCACAAAAATCCATAAGGGCACTATTACTTTGAATTCTGCATTTATAAATACATGCATCTGGAATGGCTTGCTGCTGTGGTTGTCACAGAAGACTACTGCACACCCCAAAATTGTAAATGGCAGCTGCCGAGGCTCATTCTCCCTTGGTAACTATAGGGGTCAAATCTGATTGAAATTTGGAAAAGAATAACAATGACAAACCAATTCATTGTGGCGTTATTAGCTTTCCTGATGGGGTCGACTGAAAAGTGTAAATGGAGGCCAAGCCTACATGTTCCCAGGATAGCAACAAACAACAATTTAATGGTGCAGAGGCGGTGCAGCTTTTGCAGAAATTCCTCTTTCAGTCATTTATTCTTCAGTGGAAATGGAGAATGGATCCCAACAGTTCATTTTGAGGATAGAGCAGCAGTGTTGTAGTGTTGTTGTGATAAGAAGGGCTCCATGACAGTTAAGTCTGTGATTATGAATGTTCTTGCGTTCATGTTCGCAGCTTAGCAGGGATTGAGCTAAAAAATAAAAAATAAAAAACCGCATCCCACAGACCAATTGACTGCAAAGTTCTGCCTCTTTAGTTATTACTGTCACTGTTCCTGTCAAGCTTTTCCATCTAACACAGCACATACTCAGCTTTCAAATATGACTGAGGGAGATTTAGCATAATGTGCTAGTTTGTGAAAGGATAGATTTGTACTTAACAGATGGAAACACATGCAAACAAACAAAAATCAGTCATGTGAAAATGAGAACCTGCAAAAGGGTCCTGAATATGTATTTTTATGTTAACGTGTTATAATGCCAAGCTAGACAATATAATGACTAATCTAATAAAGGCTAAGATGCAGTGGAACTTTAAAAAATGCCCACACCTGTGATGGTTGTCTGAACCGTGTGGCTCTACCAGGTGCAGCAATTGTATCTTGGCAAATCACAAACACACTTTAAAGGTGGCACCACCTACTGCATTGGAGTGTGCACACGCAGGTATTTGACTTTGTATTATAAAATTTATTTATCGGCTATAATTTCATTATCGGCTGATAGTCGATGATATAAATGTTGACATAAATGGGCCTTTAATTTTTCAGTGCACTATATATTGTGCATCCCTACTTTAAAGAACAATGTGTTGTACATTTAGATTAGATAATAATTTGAACACAGTCAGCTAAACTTGCCAAATCGAATCCAGAACAACACAGTGGTGCTATAACAGTTGAAGCTTCTAAGACATACCTAAATGCAGTGATTCTCTCCTATTTTCACTACTGCATATCATGTTGGTCTCAGGCAAACAGGACTGTCTTAAAACCCATTATGGCACTTCATAAGCAAGCCTCAAAAGTTCTTGACAGGAAATCACGACAGTATCATCATTGTGATATACTTGTTAAATATAAAATGTTCTGAAAATGTAATTTTATCCATGGATCAGATATGCGCCTGGTGCACAAAATAATCCACAATGCTTCCTCTCCACCTCTGAAGAGCTTTGTTCGGCTCCCCTCTGAGCAAATGAGCAGGGCTTCAAGGTCTTCCTCAAGTGGAGATTGTATTGTCCCAAAATGTGGCTCCACCGTCGCACAATCTGCTCTCTCACATGGAGCTATCAAAGAATGGAATAAGCTTCCCGTCAATCTGCAAATCTGCGACGACTTCCATATTTTATCAAGTGAGGTTAAGAGATGGATTTTAAGTAATCAGTCTTGTCAACATTCATTTTAAATCATGACAACTTGTTTATATCTTTTACAATGGTTGTATTTTTAGTGTTTGTACTGTGTTTTTTGTGTAGGGTGTTGTGGTTTGTGTATGAATGTTCTTGATTACCTGCCCAGGGACTGCAGATGGAAATTAGCTAGTAGCTAAATCTGGTGCAAAGCATCTTTTGACTAATGCATTTGTACACGGTCCCTGATGTAAATAAACTTAATAAACTAAACTAAACTAAACATCACCATAAAATTCCATTTAAAGGTTATTAGCATTCCCACTTTGGATTAGTGACACATGGCGTCAGCACCAGTAATGTATCAATCCTGAGCTGAACTCACAGCCAATGATATGCTATCTCTTTACCTTAGAAATACAACTAGGTGACTGCTATTAGCAAGAAGAGCTAATTAGCTTGTAGCCTACAAGCCTAAAAGTTTCACCCGAGTCTGTTTGGTTGGTTGGTTGGTTTGTATTTGGTTGGGTCATGCAAAAACTACTACTACTAACTTTGTGGAGGGTTGGGACACGGGTCACGTAACCTAATCAGATATGTAGGATTGTTTAAGAATGTCCTCTAAGTGCCATTCTTGTTTGTTTTAATTGGGTGAAAACAGACAAGAGCCTCAAAGCTGAGCTGTCTTCATATTTACTGCACTTTTTGTATTGTTTCATGAATCCTTCTTATGGTTAGATGCGGTGTTGTCAGTGCAGCAGGAAATAAGCCATGAACGTTTCACTCTAAGTGACTCTCAATGCACCACAGACCTATAAAGACAGTATATCCACACTTGCATGTGGTGCCTACTTAGCTAAGGGCATGTAACAACACAGCGATAAACTGAAATCCCTGCCGAGTGTTGGCCGAGATCCCAACTTTCTATATTTACAGACATCAGTGTTTTTAAGTGGTAAACTCCAACTGACAAGCTGAAGCTCTGGGTTACACGGGGCAGCAAAGAGTAAAGGCAGAATTTAAATAAGGGATCAGAGCTCCTCAAAAATCTCTGTAGAGTTTCAGAGAGCTACAAAGAGACTGACAGACATGTCTGGTACAGAAATGGTGTGAAAATTCAGTTTACTTCTCCACATATTGTGATGCCAGTAGCAGAGAAGAGAGAGCGACGCAGGAGGGAAATATTTTATTAACTACTCAACTGTGAAGGGTTTAGAGGGGCAATTTGGGCACCCAAAGAGACTCTCCAGTATATGTGCTCAGAGGCCATTATGAATTATTTCACATTTTATTACATGTTGTGAGAGTCGGAGCACATTTTATGAGCCACTCTGCACCACTGAGACAAAACAACAAAGAGAAGCAGGCTGGTTTGGCAGGGCGGCAGCACATCTGGCCAGGTGCTACTTGACTGAAAGAGAAGGCAATTCACTTTGTGGCAAAGAGTGTCGCACAGTGGATTGTTCTTGGCTCTGTAACAGACACCAGCACAGAGTGAGTGAAGCACCAGGCTTGAAAATGTAATCAAATTCAAGATAAACAACACGAAAAGAGAGTAATAGCCTAATTTCACCATAGTGGATCCTCAGTGAAATATTGGTGCATTTGTTCATATGCTGTCAGATGGAGTTGTTGATGGGACAGAGGACTGGGAGAGGATTAGGGCAGCGTGTACATGGACCAAGGACAACATACCTGGACCACAAGCAAAGGGACTCCAACACCTGCGAATACCAGGCGTGTTGGAAGCTTGCGTGGATGGCTGTGGCTGCAGGTCCCACTGTTTTCCACTTATCAGAAGGGCAGTGGTTCAATCCCCTGGAGTCTACATGTCAAAGTGTCCTTGAGCAAGAGGCAGTTGTTGCTGCCTGTTTGCATCGCTGGAAGTCCAATCTATCGATGTTTGACTGGTTATCACTCCGGATGCATAGTGTCCTCTACCACCACGGTATGAATGGAATAGAAAGCTTTAACCCTCCTGTTGTGTTCGTCTCTTGATAACTAGTTTGGTCTTCCCTGTCAAAAATGACCGCTCCATTCTAGCTGATAAATCCATAATAATACAAAAATAATCACCTAATGTTGTGTTTCATCTTTTTATCACCTCTTTTTAACATTACAAGTTTTGAACTTACATTTTCTATTTATGTCCTGTAGGCCTCATTGACCTGAGCTCAGTTCACTTGGCCATCGTGCTGCTACAGAATGAACTGAGAGCAAGGCCTCAAAATAGCTTCATATACCATAGCTGTGAAAAAGTTGTAGATGTCACTGAAACAATGTCCTGGTTGTTTTTGACAATTACCAACAGGTGTGGTTCCCATGGGGTAAAAATTTCATTGGGGATAGGTTCATGTTTCCATGGAAGCGTTTCTAATGACCGGTCATTTTTGTTTTGTGTTTGTTCAGATGCCACAAAGTCATGGAACCTCATGACAAACAGATGAAATTAACAACATTTTTTAGAGAGAAAAGGGTTAACAACAGAAGGATCTACTGCCATTGCACATATCTGTACAACTAAATTTGCTGTGCAGTGCCTAAAATGGTACATTCTCCTATATACATGCACATACCTGTCCAACCATACCTTGGATTGTCACCATGAAAGCCCTTCATTATAGGAGAAAGAAAGGAAAAGTCACTGCTAACAAAAGTAGTTATTGCATAATAATACCAGTATCATTGCACGTAGCACAGGTATAGCACCTGTCCTCCAGTGATGGTGATGGGGTCCGATTATTTTCTGAGATGTCTCAAGGACTGTCTGGAGAGCTTTCCCGTCTGCTGCAGAATAGTTGGCATACCATGCAGTCATGCAGTATGTCAGTACTCTCTCCTCTGAGCAATGGTAAAAAGACCTGGGGCCTCATTTAGAAAAGCTGCGTACGCACGAAAGAAGGCGCACGCCGCTTTCTCCGCAATCCGTGGGATTTATAAAAAGCAAACTTGACGGGAGAATGTTTGGACCTCCACGGCAACTCTGACCCATCTGTACGCACAGAAATGGAGAAACGGGGAAACTACGACTCAGGTGGTGAAAGGATGAAACGGAGAAACGGAGTGTGAAATAAATCCAAATATAAACACTCGAAGCCAATTTGATAACAAATAATTAAACAGATGTTTGATTGATCCCCCTGGAGAATAAATACAAACAGATACACAGTACTGTGCAAAAGTCTTAGGCAGGTGTGAAGAAATGCAGTAAAGTAAGAATGCTTTCAAAAATATAAAATTTTAATGTTTATTTTTATCAATTTATAAAATGCAAAGTGAGCCAAAACCTAAATCAAATCACTATTTGGTGTGACCACCCTTTGCCTTCAAAACAGCATCAATTCTTTACAGCATTTCTTCACACCTGCCTCAGACTTTTTCACAGTACTGTATGTGTCATTGCAAACGAACACATCAAACAATATTTATATGTTATTGAAATTCATTCTCATAAATAAAAGAGTAAACCGTCGGTCAAAAGACACGGAAGTCTTTTTCGATGCCACATTCCGATGCAAGTGCACAGTTTAATTTCTTGGTTTTATATAGACTATAGTATATTTTTGTGTCAGAGTGTGTTCACTTGTTATGGCTTGTTAAGTTTTAAATGCGTTTTATGTAGTGGGCTTTGTAACCGTGCTTCGACAGCTGCTATACCAATAACATCATCATTATTATTATAATAATTAATATTTTAACATGTCGCACAGGAGTGATTGTCATTTACAATACGGATAATTCCCACACCTGTAGCTTTTTTAGGTTCCATCAAATAGGTGGGTATAAAAAGGAGTCTTATCACAATGCGTAATGACGCACAATGGCTGATTTGGCACTGTTGGAAGATGTGGCGAACGGACGACTTCGAAGGGAGCGATTCTTCAGGGACCATCAGGACCTTCGGGCCAATGATGACGAGCGGTCCTTTTGGATCTCTGTGCTGCACTGGGCCCAGCATTACCTATTAAATCCACCCTTTAATCTATATAAATTGGATTTACCTGGCGGATGCGGTCGCCCTGGACAAGCTTCATGCCCGAAAACGCCTGTCCTGAACAAAAACGTGGTTTGAACGCAACATAGACTACGTGGAGGGCACGGGTTCATAATCCGTGCGCACGGATTGCTAAACAGTGGGCACGGATTGCTAAACCGTGGGCACGGATTGCTAAACCGTGGGCACGGATTACTAAACGGATTGCTAAACTGTGGGGACAGATTTACAGATGGATTTTTTTTTCCTCAACTGACACTAGGGGGGGCTCCGTAGATTCCTCTTTCACACACTCTCGAGGCTCTGTGTTAAGAAAGGTGACAGTCAGTGTTGCCAGAGAAGAGCCTGGAATCTGCTGACAGGGCAGCTTGGAACACTGCTTCTGTGGTTAAGGTCATGAAACGTGTCCAGTGACACTGTTAACAGTATTAATAGACAAAAGCGTTCATTTGTTGTTGTGGACTGAAGCTGTGCATTTAAAGGTTTGTGCATGTAGCTTGAAAACGGATAATTTCAGAACATGACCACAGCTATACCAGGACAGATTGGACGTCTGCGTCATATGATGCAAAGCATATACAGTTTTTTTAATGACATATGATACAGCACATTTAATGGCTCAACACTTTTCCTAAAGCATTCATTTATTTAAGCATATTATTAAGATCTGCAATCAGCATTTAACATTGATTTTGACACGTATCCGATCATCTACTTAGCCAGGTAGACATTATTTACGTCTCTATTATTTTAGGAAACAAAACAAAACCAAGAAACTGTTTTGGAATAAGTAAGGTGTGAGTTCACTCTACCAACATAGCTGCAGACAGTCAGTGAGGAGGAAGAGTCGAGAGCTTCACAGCATTCAAAGCGGTTTCAGGTAAAACAACTGCTTTTTGTTTTGTTTGTTTTTTTCACTTTTTGGACAAAGGTGGGGTTTTTGAGGGTTTTTTCCACAAGGCAATAAGCTGCGATTTGATGGCACAAGAATCAAACGACACGTCAGTCAATGTTTCAGACGTCCTCTCCCGAAATACCTCATGAAAATGTAAAACGACTTTTAGAAACAAGAACAGAAGCAAAAATAGTCGTGCACGCAGACTTTACTCATAGTCTTTAAGGCAGGACCTGCACTGGCAAACGAAAGTAAGACACAAGCTTTGTTATTTCTAAAAATGCTCCAAAATAATGAAGTAGCTGCAGGTGAGTTTTCAGAGGATCCTGCTGTTCCTCTCACCGGCTGCTGGAAGTTGTTACAAAGTCACACACTTTGTAAAGTTTTCGACGAGACAGCGAATTTGAGTCACTGAGCTCCAGATACAATAGTCATTTTCTAACAACTTTGACATTGACACACACATTCAAACCTAAGGGCAATTTTAGAGCCACTAATTCACCTACATTACATGTTTTTTGGACCTCAGGAAGAAGCCGTAGCATCTAGAGAGAACCCATGAAAACTCAGGGAGAACATGCAAACACCAGGTCTGGATTCAAACCCAGAACCTTCTTGCTGTGAAACGTACCACCGCCAAGCAGAATGAAGTACACTTGCATCCTTACTGGCAAAGAATGGTATCAAATTACCAGTCTCTCCAAAGATACACTCGAAGACCTAAAAACGTTTATACATTTTAAGAAAATTAAGTTTAAGTTCAGCTCACATTTGTTTCCTACATATGTGTCAATAATTTAACATAATAAGTATTCAGACTGTATGTTTAACGGATTGTATATAACTGGTTTATTTCAATGTATTTTCATTGTTGATTTTTTTTTCTGACGTTATTCATTTATTTTCTCTCCATAGCTGTATCATTAATGAGGTATTGGTTCATATTTTGTATTTTCTTGTGTGTGTATGGAGGGTGGCAGGACATATCTGGAGAAAGAAAACATGTTCATATTAATTTTCTCTCACTACAATCAATGTAAATGTGTTCAATAAAAACACAAAAAACCACACAAAAATATATCTTTTTTTCTTATTTCCTTATTATTCACAAATCAGAGACACATAAAGCGACAAACTCAGCTGCTCAATTAGATTAAAAAAATATCCAAAAGTGTAAATCCATGTCTTTGGAGGCACATGGATATAATGGCAAATATAGTTTCTCTGCCAAGGCCAGAAAGATGTGTCTTTAACATCGTTCTTAACAGTGGTTGTCAAGCTTTTTACCTCCTTAAAACTAAGCAATCTCCACTCATGACCTCACAAGACAGGCTGAATACGCCCACGGCTGGTGAGCAATGATTCACCCTCTTAAGGATGTTTCGTTTGATTAATTATCAGAGACCTGGAGTCTTAAGTGAGTCATTACTTTAGGAGAAAAAACCCTCATAGGGTTTTCATAATTTCGTGTAGCAGCAATATGGTCTTTTTTTTTTTTCAATTGCTCATCTTATGACCCCCCCCCAAACTTCCATTTTATTTTCCGTTATGTTTCTAATGCACCCTCATTATACACTTTGCCTGAAACTCCACAACCAGCAAATCCCATCGTCTAAGTTCACCCCTGTCATAGTCTGCCTCACATACACCCTGTACATAATGTTCTCTGTGGGGTAAAACAGGTGACGGGAAAGGATTTTGGCTGGTTTACCATTTGCTGGGCTGGGTTTTTTTTTTATGTTGCCTATATAAAAAAAAAACAGTATATTAAACATATATTCATACATTTTAATCATAGGTTGAGCTTGCATATCAAGTCACTCAGCATAACTTTGATGGTTTTTTTCATTCTGCTGAGAAAGGATATGAGCTACCATCAAAACCACCCACCCACACCTTACCCTATAAACACACATGAGCTGTAGTGTTTCTGCAAATCTGTATTTTCATAGTGACAGAAACCTCTACGCTAGCAAAATTACTGTAACATCTTTTTTTGTTTGTCTTTTTTTTAAGCATGGGATGGTGTGTACCTCTCGTCTCTCCTGATCTCTCTATCTGTCTCCCTCTCTGTATGTGGGGGGGTTGACTGTAGTTTAGTTGGTACACTAAAGGTTTAGTATAAAACTTCACCTGTCATTTATTATCTGTGGTCTGATGCATTAAAATAAATGAACTGTTGAATGATTGTTTCATTGTTATGAGGACTGTTGGGAGTTGCAGGGACGTCTACCTCTATAATATTTTTCTCGAGTACAGTTTTGTTGTCTAAATGATTTTCATGTCATTTTGAAAAACTGCAATGAACAACAAAACTGTTACTATTGTAGATGAGGGAGCTGAACTGGGAGTCAAAGCTTTCGATTTACCAGCGGACATATGTTCCAGCACTTACCAGCCATAGCTAGTGACCAAAGCGGAGACAAGAGGTCAAAATGAGCCGACTGGGCTCAGCCTTAGAGATAGGATGAGGAGCTTGGTACATCCTGGGGAAGCGCGGAGTAGAGGTGCTGCTCCTTCGGGATGAAGGTGGCCAGGAGCCTCCTGGGCGCCTCCCTTTGGTGGATTTCAGGGCACGTCCAACTGGAAGGAGACCACATGGTGTTGTAGACCCAGATAAGAGGAAGAAGATGGATGGGTGGATGGATGGAAACTTCACAATGTCAGGACATTTAGATTCTGTCAAATGTTCCCAACTTGTACAAATATCCTATAGCTGTATAAACTGTATGGTGACTAAATTGAAAGCTAACAGGCTTCAGGCTTGTTTTCGAGCAGCTTTATAACAGGCCACTGAATACAGCCCAATAAGGCTGCTTTATTTTAATACACTGATAAACACAGCAGTCAGCTAAACATCTGAGAAAAATTGAGAAAATTAGCTTTAAGACCGTCCGAGGAAATATATCAAGTACAGAAGTACAAAATCAACTGTAAACTAGCACAAACCTAATGAAGCGCCTATCACTTCAGTGGTGATGGTGTCAAAGCCTCTGGCAGGTCATTGGCTCAATCTCTTAGTGCATATGGAAAGCATGTGGAGGGATTATTCAATTAGAGGTCTACAGCTCTTCAGGTCAAAGTTGCCATGTCTCTAAAAGAGCAAACTAAAAATGATCAGCTCAGTTTTTAATGCTTCTTTTCCCAGTTTAGTGTTGAATTCATAGGCACGACAGCCTAAATGCGGCTCAAATGTCCTTTTCCCCACCCACGTCCTAATGCTCCTCCCTGGGGATCTTAATCCATCGGAATCAGAAGGGAAACGCCTCGTTCCAGGGTCTGGATTTAGTTCTCATGCCACTTGGTCATGTTTATAATTCATCCAGGCACACAAACCGACTCAACTGGCTGGTGCAGACGTGCTGCAGTCAGCCTATTATTACCTCATATCTGGTTCTTGAGTGTTATGGTAGCATATTGTGCTTCTGTAGCTTGAATCTGTTAATTCTTACTACTATCAATTACTTGTTATATACCTAATACTACAGTATGTACCCTGTTACCCAACTAGAACATTATACTCCCAGAATGCAGGGTTACTTGTCATCCCTCTAAAAGTAGAAAAGTTTCTAAAAGTTTATGAGGCTCCTCTTCCAGTCTCGGTTCAGAGCATTCTCATTGAACTGAAATTTTTGATGACTGCGAGGTGAAGAAAATTGACATAATTACTATCATATGGTTGAAAATCAGCAGGCTGGTCCAGTATGCATGTTGAACTGTCTATGTTGATATATGTAATCTTTATTTAAACACAACCACTTCTCCCCTGCACCTCATGATGGTGCCACATAGGTCTCTTCACATGCACGATGCAGCAAGGTTGCCATAACTTGTCAAGCCATGGAGATTTTTTGACCTTCTGTCTTGCAACCTGTTCATTAGTCTGCCACTGGCTACGAGCTGTAGCTGTGAAGATATGGAGGGAGGGAGACACTTTCTTGACAGCTGAGGTTGCTGTGGCAGGAGAGAGAAAAAGTTGACTGGAGCTCTTGCTGCATCCTTATGATGTACTGCATATAAAATCACCACTGTTACAGCTCCTTCCAGTGGTAGTTTGCCCTGCTGTATGAGCTTGTCAGTGAAGAGAAGCTAATCTCACTGCTCAGACCACTGCCAAGTTGTCTGCAGGCTTTTATTGTGCGTACTACTGTGTGAACATAGATGTCAGTTTGCAGGAACTATCAACCAGTCCGTCTACACTTGCTTAAAAAATTCCCATAAAAACTATACAATCACTCTTTTTCAAATTAAGACATATATGAAGTCATTTTATTCTTTAATATAGGAACTGAGAGGACATCTTTGTTAAATATGATGTATTTTTGTATGGCACATTTAAAATACAACACAGTGTTGTCAAAAGTGCTGAACAAAATATGGCAAAAAAATCCAAATAGGCAAAAAACTCCAGCAACACTTGAAGTATTAGGAACAACTTTATTGCTTGACATTGGACATGGTAAAAATGTGGAAACAAACAAGGATTCCTTTTACAGTACAGTTTCTGTTTACTGACAGAGTAAATTGTCATGTTTTCCTTAGTAATATTTCAGAACCTACATGGTACAAGTTTGTCTTTATTGCGTGAGAAAGGGAATAATATATTCCTAATCTGAATTTACCATATATTTACCTGGTAAATACCTATTTCTGCTGTAGTATCTCTTATTTAACTACTTATTACCAATGGTAATTACCCAATGATATACTATATTTACCATAAATTTACTGGGTAAATATCGAGTACTTGAGCTGCAGTTTCCCTGTATTTAGCTAGGCTACTTATTAGCAGTGGTAATTACCTAATAATAGCCTATTTTTGCTGGGTAAATACCTAGTATTTCACGTGTAGTTTCTATGTTTTTAATTTTTTTGTTTTGCCTGTGGTAATGACCCAATAAAATATTATAATATTCCATATATTTACCAGGTAATCACCTTTTCTTCCACCTGTAGTTTCTCTGTATTTACTTATTTTTTTTGCAGTGGTAATGACCCAATAATATATTATAATTTACCATATATTTACTGGCTAAATACCTATTATATCACTTATAGTTTCCCCTTATTTACCTATTGTTACCTGTGGTAATTACCCAATAATACATTATTATTACAATATATTTACTGGCTAAATACCTATTATATCACTTATAGTTTCCCCTTATTTACCTATTGTTACCTGTGGTAATTACCCAATAATACATTATCATTACCATTTATTTACTGGGTAAATACCTAGTATTTCAGTTGTAGTTTCTCTGTATTTACCTATTGTTACCTGTGGTAATTACCCAATAATACATTATTATTGTATTTACCTATTGTTACCTGTGGTAATTACCCAATAATACATTATTATTGTATTTACCTAGTGTTACCTGTGGTAATTACCCAATAATACATTATTATTACCATTTATTTACTGGGTAAATACCTAGTATTTCACTTGTAGTTTCTCTGTATTTACCTATTGTTACCTGTGGCAATTACCTAATAATACATTATTATTGTATTTACCTATTGTTACCTGTGGCAATTACCTACTAATACATTATTATTGTATTTACCTAGTGTTACCTGTGGCAATTACCCAATAATACATTATTATTGTATCTACCTAGTGTTACCTGTGGTAATTACCCAATAATACATTATTATTGTATTTACCTAGTGTAACCTGTGGTAATTACCTAATAATACATTATCATTGTATTTACCTATTGTTACCTGTGGTAATTACCCAATAATACATTATTATTGTACTTACCTAGTGTAACCTGTGGTAATTACCCAATAATACATTATTATTACCATATATTTACTGGGTAAATACCTAGTATTTCACTTGTAGTTTCTCTGTATTTACCTATTGTTACCTGTGGCAATTACCCAATAATACATTATTATTACCATATATTCACCAGGTAAATACATAGTATTTCACTTGTAGTTTCTCTGTATTTACCTATTGTTACCTGTGGCATTTACCCAATAATACATTATTATTGTATTTACCTAGTGTTACCTGTGGTAATTACCCAATAATACATTATTATTACCATATATTCACCAGGTAAATACCTAGTATTTCACTTGTAGTTTCTCTGTATTTACCTATTGTTACCTGTGGCAATTACCTAATAATACATTATTATTGTATTTACCTATTGTTACCTGTGGCAATTACCCAATAATACATTGTTATTACCATATATTTACTGAGTAAATACGTAGTATTCCACTTGTAGTTTCTCTGTATTTACCTCTTGTTACCTGTGGCAATTACCTAATAATACATTATTATTGTAATTACCTAGTGTTACCTGTGGCAATTACCTAA
Source organism: Chaunax sp. Z400 (assembly GCA_037577475.1). NCBI lineage: Eukaryota > Metazoa > Chordata > Actinopteri > Lophiiformes > Chaunacidae > Chaunax > Chaunax sp. Z400. The sequence goes on from CM075194.1 coordinate 21,097,440, forward strand.
TAATACATTATTATTGTATTTACCTATTGTTACCTGTGGCAATTACCCAATAATACATTATTATTACCATATATTTACTGAGTAAATACGTAGTATTCCACTTGTAGTTTCTCTGTATTTACCTCTTGTTACCTGTGGCAATTACCTAATAATACATTATTATTGTAATTACCTAGTGTTACCTGTGGCAATTACCCAATAATACATTGTTATTGTATTTACCTAGTGTAACCTGTGGTATTTACCCAATAATACATTATTATTGTATTTACCTAGTGTAACCTGTGGCATTTACCCAATAATACATTATTATTGTACTTACCTACTGTAACCTGTGGTAATTACCCGATAATACATTATTATTACCATATATTTACTGGGTAAATACCTAGTATTTCACTTGTAGTTTCTCTGTATTTACCTATTGTTACCTGTGGCAATTACCTACTAATACATTATTATTGTATTTACCTATTGTTACCTGTGGTAATTACCCAATAATACATTATTATTGTATTTACCTAGTGTTACCTGTGGTAATTACCCAGTAATACATTATTATTGTATTTACCTAGTGTTACCTGTGGTAATTACCCAGTAATACATTATTATTGTATTTACCTATTGTTACCTGTGGTAATTACGCAATAATACATTATTATTGTGTTTACCTATTGTTACCTGTGGTAATTACCCAGTAATACATTATTATTGTATTTACCTAGTGTTACCTGTGGTAATTACCCAATAATACATTATTATGGCCATATATTTACTGGGTAAATACCTAGTATTTCACTTGTAGTTTCTCTGTATTTACCTATTGTTACCTGTGGTAATTACCCAATAATACATTATTATGGCCATATATTTACTGGGTAAATACCTAGTATTTCACTTGTAGTTTCTCTGTATTTACCTATTGTTACCTGTGGTAATTACCCAATAGTACATTATTATTGTATTTACCTAGTGTTACCTGTGGTAATTACCCAATAATACATTGTTATTACCATATATTTACTGGGTAAATACCTAGTATTTCACTTGTAGTTTCTCTGTATTTACCTAGTGTTACCTGTGGTAATTACCCAATAATATATTATTATTACCATACATTTACTGGGTAAATACATACTATTTCAGTTGTAGTTTCTCTGTATTTACCTATTGTTACCTGTGGTAATTACCCAATAATACATTATTATTGTATTTACCTAGTGTTACCTGTGGTAATTACCCAATAATACATTATTATTGTATTTACCTAGTGTTACCTGTGGTAATTACCCAATAGTACATTATTATTGTATTTACCTAGTGTTACCTGTGGTAATTACCCAATAATACATTATTATTACCATATATTTACCAGGTAAATACATAGTAATTAGAGGACTGTAAAAGGAAGGGTTACCAAAATGGTATATTCTTTTCAGTGAACACATGCACAACACTGCCCCTGATGGACAAGAGTCATGGCTTGGCTGCAGACCCATTTTATCTGCCATCAGAAGTAAATCCTCTGCATTCAGGGAATATATGGAAGTCTGTCACTTGTTTCTACCTGCTAGATTCCTCTGTTGCTGCCGCCCCTCATCTCCGTGAGGACCCCTCCTGGAGGTCTGGCAGCAGTTGTCGTCTCACACAGCGAGTTCACATGGGTAGTCATTTTCTGGCAGCTCCTGCCACCTGAGCTCGCCAATTCTCTTCTCAGCCACTGGTACACAGTGCGAGACGGTGAATTGAAGCATGGCAGGGGAGAATGGGGTAACATGAGCCACTTTTTACATTTGATGATTTCACTGCAAATTAAAAGTGAATTTGTATCAAATATTAATTACTATATATACCACAGGTTGTTGGCCACCCAAACATCACTCCCACATTTTACCCCACAACCACATTTTGACAGTGTTTCACACAGTGGCTCAGATTCAGAACTATGCTAAGTTTATGACCTTGTTTTGTAGCTTACACTCACCTAAATTAAGATGTATTAATGTACAAAATGTATCTATTTTAATTAAGATGCAAACCTGATTACTTCAGTAATGTGATGAATTCAATTAGAATGCCAAAAATCACTTTCTTGCTCTGGTTTGCTTACCACCCTCTCCATGTGCTTGAGTCCAAGATGGCTTGGGTAATGTGAACTATACTTCCTTAATTTGTGGTCACATGATTATTACTTTTTCTTATGGTTATCTAGTCACAGCGGGTGGCTCATTTTACCCACTGGCTCGACTTACCCCCTTCTCCCCTAAATACTTTGCTCCAGCTTTTTTGCAAATCAGATTTTTACTGTGTGTTATTCATTTTTAATTAACGTGCGGCTGTTTGTGTTTGATAAGACTTCACCTCTCATTTGTGTCATTTTTATGTGTTATCTGGCACCGTAAAGGTTAAGGTTGGATGGTGTTATGTATTTTTTTACGGTGTTGTTCAATTTAAAAAAACACAGCAGAATATTCAACATTTTGTTTGCAGAGGATGCCGGGAAAACAAAAATCATATATTTGCATGTTGTTGCAGGAGTGGATGAGACTGTAGTTGTCACTGAAGTTCTCCAGGAACAGGCTGGCTGTGTTTACATGTCTGCAGCTGCCAAATGAGGCTGTTATTGTGTGGACAGAGGGAATCATCAAAGTAAGCCATCACAGCAGGACTTTATGATCTAATACAATTCAAATCGTCTGATATTCTGTACCTTTTTACAGCATGTGGGTGTTATGAAGTGGAAATTAATCTATATTGTATTCAACATAATTGTGAAAATAAATATATATATTTTTTTAGATACTGTCTTCATCCCACAGGGGGATATTCTTTCTCTGCATTTGACCCATCCCTGAGGAGCAGTAGGCTGCCACTACATTACGGCGCCCGGGGAGCAAATTGGGGTTCAGTATCTTGCTCAAGGATACTTCAACTTGTAGACTTGCAGGGGCTGGGGATGGAACCACAAACCTTTCATTCCGTGAACGGCCGCTCTACCTCCTGAGCCACAGCTGCCCCCTGCACCTTTTTAGGTCTCTGACCACATGTGGTGTCCCACATCATTGCTGATGTATGGGAAGGAGACTAAGTACCCTGTGCAGGAACCATATTTGCCTCTTAATTTCAGTAACAGCAGTGAATTGTGGGACAACAGCACGTGGATTTTAAAAAAATCAACAAACTCCATAAGACCCATGGGGGTGTGTATACTTCCAAATATCAGGTTGTGTTTAGCGCTTCATAGCTCCTTAATGGTTTGACCTAGAGATGAGCCGGTAATACTTACGGTAATACACCTACAAGCTGTTTACCAACCGTTGTTAAACTCACACAGCCCTGCCTAAGAGTTGTGAAGCCGGGTTTTGTTGTTCACACAACCTCAGACATGATGGGAAGTATCGTTTTTGACTTTTCCAAGGAGGAATGATTCGATGGCTGGCAGCTGTGAACAATATTCAGGTACCTGACGTTTGTCAGAGATCTGTATTCCAGAAATACACTAAAGTAATGTATAAACTGGCCTACAAATCTTTTAAAAACTCACATATATACTCACATATATTTAATTATACATTTTATTGTACAATTTTTGGCACTTTAACACTGTATTGTGGCATTAAAATTAGTTGTGCGAGCACCAGGGCCTAGAATCATCACTTTCATATGGCCAGAGATCTCTCTCCTCAGACTTGTTTAGGACGGTGGGATGGCCTCCTGATGAGCGGGTGAGGGATAAAAGGAGAGAGACACATGGTCAGTGTAGCTGGAAAATATAATACTCTGTAACAGCAATAATAACAGTGTGTATGACAGGTTCTTTAAAATAAGAGTTACCTGTCCTGTTTGGTGGATTCACTGTGTGGATTTGGATTCTTCATCTTTCTTTTGGGGTTTCTTTTGGCCTCCTGATACAACAAGGGGAAAGTAATTAACTCAATTAGCATTAACTCTTTCTTTAAATCAACCCAGTCTCAGCAGTCGTCGTAATTACTATTCAGCAGAAAGATGATAACATTCTTTCCTACCTCTGGCAGGTGTTTTATCATCTCATCTGTCACTCCTCCTTCCTGATTAGGGAACTGGGAGGAACTGGTCTGGGATGCCTGCAGAGTTGCCTGTCTCTTCAGCAGCCGTTCCATTTTGGGTTCTGGTCTGGGGGAGTCGCTCACTACTTGTTCCACCCCACTAATTAGAACAAAGTGAATTCTCATTAGTTAATGGAGTCCCTCTATACAGCTAGTAGTAGTAGTGAAGTACAAACATAGAGTGCATGGATGTCCTTGAGGGACACTTTACCTGGTCCTGTGATCGAGGTCACATCTCTCCTGCACCTCTTTCTTCCGTCTCTTCTTGTCTGTGTTGTTCATACTAATGCCTTCCATAGCTTTATCTATCTCCTTCTTGGCAACGCTATTTTCTTCCATAGTGGTATTCCTCTCATTATTTTGCGTCTCAGCCTCCTCCTTGGCCTTCCTAATGTCTTCCCTGGCTTGATCCCTCTCTTTCCTTAGCTTCATTTCCTTCCCCTTGGCTCTCTTTTTGTATTCCAAGACCTTAGCTAACTCATCCTTTACACTGTCAGTGTCCTCCATGGCCTTATCCCTCTCATTTCTTAGGATCTCTGCCTCCTCCTTGGCCTTCCTAATGTCTTCCCTGGCTTGATCCCTCTCTTTCCTTAGCTTCATTTCCTTTGCCTTGGCTCTCTTTTTGTATTCCAAGACCTTAGCTAACTCATCCTTTACACTGTCAGTGTCCTCCATGGCCTTATCCCTCTCATTTCTTAGGATCTCTGCCTCCTCCTTGGCCTTCCTAATGTCTTCCCTGGCTTGATCCCTCTCTTTCCTTAGCTTCATTTCCTTTGCCTCGGCTCTCTTTTTGTATTCCAAGGCCTTAGCTATCGTCTTCTTAAGCCTGTCAACCTCCTCATTGGCCCTCCTAGGGTCTTCTAAGGCCTTGTCCCTCTCATTTCTGAGCCTCTCTGTCTCCTCCTTGGCCCTCCTGGTTTCTTCAATGGCCTTATCCCTCTCAGTTCTAAGGCTCTCCGCCTCTTCTTTGGCCTTATCCCTCTCAGTTCTAAGGCTCTCCACCTCTTCTTTGGCCTTATCCCTCTCAGTTCTAAGGCTCTCCGCCTCTTCTTTGGCCTTATCCCTCTCAGTTCTAAGGCTCTCCGCCTCTTCTTTGGCCTTATCCCTCTCTTTTCTTAGCATCCGTTCCTTTGCCTTGGCTCTCTTATTGTCTTCCAAGGCCTTAGCTATCTCATCCTTTTTACTGTCAGTGTCCTCATTGGCCCTCCTGCTGTCTTCAATGGCCTTATCCCTCTCATTTCTTAGGCTCTCTGCCTCCTTCTTGGCCTTCATCATGTGTTCAATGGCCTTATCCCTCGCTTGTCTTAGCTTATGTTCCTTCATCTTGGCCTTCCTCTGGTCTTCCATGGCCTTATCCCTCTCCTCAGTCAGCCTCTCGGACTGTTCTCGGACTTGATTATAATCCTCTCTCATCTTGTCCAGCTCCTGCTTCAGCTCGACTCTCTCCTGGAGCTGAGGTAAGGCCTGACACACAGACACACACACACACACACACACAGACACACACCAAAAAAAATCAGTGGTTGATAGACAGAAGAGTGAGAGGATAGAATCTCTCTTTTCATTCATGTGTACTACCTTTATCTGTCCGTCCACTTTGTCCTCTTCCTGTCCAAGCTTCTTCTTTTTCTTCTCCAGATTTGCTGCCTGATAAGAGACAGAAATCATTAGTCCATATGGTTTATGTTAGTGTATCACTGACTAACAGTATGGACACTATGGGATAGAAAACCTTAGTCTGTAGCATGGTCTCCTGGCTCTTCAGCTCTTTAGCTCTCAGCTCAATCTGATCTGACAGATTCTTTAGTTCTGACTCCTGAAAGAAGAAATAAGACAGGTTTATTCTCTGGAATAAAGGGTTACTCTTCCTCAATCTGGTGAACCAATTAATATTTCAGTCCATAAATTGGAGACATGTTTTACCAAACTGATAGTGATACCACATAGAAAAGTACCCATGAGCTATCTGTTTTCTAAAGGCAGTGTAATGGCACTACATGACCAGCCTGCATCTGCCCGCTCTCACCTTCTGTGATCGTGTCTTCTGGGCCTTTTGCATCTGTGCATCAAGCTCCAAGTGAAGTTTTTCCAGCTGGGCAGTGTTTGAGTCCTGGAGACGCTTTCTCTCTTCCTGCAGATGAGAATTCAAGTTCTTCTTCAAACAGTCCTTCTGGAAAACATAAACACACACGATTTAATAATTGGGAAAACCACCCAAATAGGAGTGAACAGTGTTATTTAGTTACTCAAAACTATCTGTGATATTTCTCATTTCTGCTAGTGAAGACTTTATTAGAAATGACCCAACATAATTTACTAATCACATCCACAACTTGCAGTTTTCACTACCAACGGTTGTCCAGTATGAGGACATGCATCAGCTAAATGTAAACACTCTCTGACCTCATCCATGCATTGCTTTCTGATGCTGTGCATCAGTAATCATTACAACTTGAACTACACAACATGTAGCCACCAACAAAAATGGCTTCAGGCTGATCTTTCTGCTGCTTATGAAAACTGGTATCCAGGTCAACATGTGTACCACTAACACCCAGCACAGTTTAGAAGCTATTTGATAGCTGTTTGCTTTCTGTGTTGATACTAGTATTTTTCTTTAGCTTTAGCTATGTTATGAGATATTGCAGAAAAGCAGTCTGAGGGCAACTCATACCAGGTTCAAGAACAAAATGTAAACAGTAAAATTCAAATGGCAGGAAAATGAGCAGGAAACAAGCTTTCCTGACCAACTTTATGCTGACCTGCAGTGCCTCCTCCTGCTGATCCTGGAGGTTCTTTATACTCCTGTTATAGTTCTCTTTGAGGGTCCGCAATCTCTTCTCCTTCTCACTGGTGATACGTTCACTCTCCATCTTTTCTTCTTTGTCCAGCTTCTCCTGGAGGAAACGCAGTCGATTCTCCTTCGCCTTCAGCTTACTTTGCCTCATCTCTTCCTCGTCTTCTGAATCAGAGCTTTTCAAGCTTTCAACGTGCTTCTTTATTTCCTGCAATAAGAAACCCAACATCATACTTAGTGATTTGTAATGGTTCTGAATGAACACACACATGCACATGTTCAACAAACAAAACCGCACAAGAAACACCTAACAGTAGAGTGTGGTGTATTTTCTGAAGAGAGATGGAAACAGACGCAGCAGAGGGCAAAAGCAAAGAGCACATACAAACACGACAAAGTCAAGCTGGCAGGCTAACTGTAAAATCACACAGCCAAGCGATCTGTAACTGAAGTGAGAGGAATCGGATAATGGGGCAGAGGATGGAGGGAGATGAGAGCCCCGTCTCCAGTCAAATCAACTGCCCGTCTAAAATCAGATAGATCAGAACTATCCCATCCAGTCGTCAGGGGCTCACATTAAGTATCCTCTGACCAAATAATATTCAAGTTGGCTAAAGATGAGGTCCAGGTTGGGGACCACACACAATACATAAATACAGGTGCACACATTAGCATCTATAGCCCACTTAATTAAGTTAACATCATTAATTGATCAAACAAATACAACTCCAATTTCTCAAAGACTATTTCTAGTTGAAGCCCCCTTTACTTCATAATATACCCTGTAAAAAATGTCAGGCTCAGTGTTAACCCCCATAATTATTAGTACACTACCTGGTGTGGCAGGTCAGCTCATTCTGTATATATTGAAATATTTTAAAGTAACCACTTCAAGTGTTTCCTATAGATTGACGGTGGATGTTAATTATATCTTTCTTTGGAAAATGTTTGAAAGAACAACCAGAAGTGCACCTCTGCACCATCTTTGTCTCTCTCTGCAGAGCATGTGTGGTTGTAAACAGATAGGAGGGGTAGAGCGAGAGGAGCATGTCCACTAGCTAACTGATCACAGAAAATGCTATTCTCACAGACTGATATACCTGGTCAGCCCACCCAAGTAAAGTCTGTGCATGGGAAAACAAATGATATGTTTGAGTGTGTTATTTGTGGCAGGCTGTTGCCAATAAGTGAATATATGGGAAGCCTTGACTCGTCACTCGTGGTGAAAACATTCCATGATCTTCTAAAGATAAGCAAAGAAGACGAAAACATAGCTGGAAGTCAGTACAAAAGTAGAAGTGTGTGTTTGTTTTGTATTTACTCCTTGCTCCGGCTCCGGCTCCGGCTCCTCCTCAGCTAGAGTTACATCATTGGCTTCATTGTCCTAGAGCACAGGGGCACACACGCACAACACTATTATAAACCATTATAAAGTAAAAATTACTCATTCCTAAAAGGCACTCTATCCCTCTGGAATTAAAGAATCAAAATCTACAAAATCAGCACTGTTGTTTCTATACACAGACTTCAAGACTAGTGTGAGGCTCAAAGGAATCATATGGTCCTTCAAAGAGCACTCAGATCGTACCCAGAGGGACATTTTGACAGAATGAAGCATTTCTCCAGAGGATACAACATTAAAACTGTATTTTCCTTTTTAAAAGCGCTCACTGTTGGAATCTTTAGTGACTCGGTCTGATTCTTCTTCTCATTTTCCTTCGTCTCTGTGCCTTCAGTGGTGGCCTCAAGCTGGAGGCGCTCACGCTCATAACGTACCAGGCGGCAGTGGAGCTCATGTTTGGGATGTTCCATGACGGACTCATTAGTCAACGTGTTGTAATACTCAAATTGATCATCTTCCTTTCGCTTGCTGTGGGGGAAAAGGAGGAGGGAGAGGAGGGGTCAATTTAACACTTCCAAAAACCCCAGGACAGGGGGGAGAGATGATGGGTGGATGACTAGGTGAACAGGGAGATGTCACCAGAGGTTGTGCTGTCACCTGACAGTGAACGCTGCACCACATGAACTATAGAAGTCAATATAACCCTATCTCAGTCATCTGATTAGAACTGAGTTCATAATTATTGGTTTCAAAACATAAAATCCCCATTTTTAGTTCCATTCTCTCAAAGTATCAGACTGAGGCTAAAAATATATAAAACCAAAACCACAAATCATTCCTTCATTTCTCTCCTCTGGGATTCCTTATCAGCCTCTGAGTCGACAGGACAACAGACAGAGGAGAAACAGTGGACGGGTTTTTCATTTACTTAAACAATAGTGGGTCCAACAGTGGCTGAAATAATAGAAATAAAGATAGAACTAAAATAAAACCCAGAGGAACACATCTAGTGCTACAAAACTAGGAGTCTGCTCCAGATTAAAATCATCAGTGATTAATGTTCAGTTAACGAATCTCTACTCTCAAGCTTCTCTGCAATACTTACAGTATAAGCCAATTGTTAGGCATAGAGGCATTCAGGCAGTCCCTGGCCAGCGAAAGGAGCTCTGGCTCAGTGTCAGGATCAATGCCAATCTGTCGGGCGTAATCAAGGATTTCTGATGATAGAGAAGATTGAGATATTAGACAGGATGAACGTAAAAGTCAACAAATAGATTTACCAGTTCATTAAGGCAAAGTGAGGCACCCCAAAACAAAACATGATATCATATAATGACATCATTTGAATGGGATGAAAAAATCTATGTATTGATAGTGAATAACTACATGTTTTCAGATCTACTATCATCCCACTTTATCAATCAACATACAGTGTAAACCAATCACACAGTAGATTTAACATCTGCCACTCATGAGCTGCTGATAAAAATCACATGTGGTTGGAGAGTTTATATGTTTCTATTTGTAGATAACTAAGTACAGTAAGTCAGTCATGAACCTGCCTCCAACCAAACACAGTTTGTAAACCTCCCTCCTCTCTGCTTACCTTCTTCTGAGAGTGTATATTCCTCACTCTCGTCAAAATCAGGGGCCACAGGATGTCTTCGCTCATGCTCCTGAATCAACCGGAGGCGGAATTGCTCATCTGTGGGATCATCCTTGCTGAACTCATGAGTCAACATGTTGTGATAAACACCGTCATCATATTGATCCTTGCTGTGGGGGAAAAGGAGGAGAGAGAGGAGGGGGTCACTTTAACACTTCCAAAAACCCCAGGACAGGGGGGAGAGATGATGGGTGGATGACTAGGTGAACAGGGAGATGTCACCAGAGGTTGTGCTGTCACCTGACAGTGAACGCTGCAACATATGAACTATAGAAGTCAATATAACCCTATCTCAGTCATCTGATTAGAAGTGAGTTCATAATTATTGGTTTCAAAACATAAAATCCCCATTTTTAGTTCCATTCCCTCAAAGTATCAGACTGAGGCTAAAAATATATAAAACCAAAACCACAAATCATTCCTTCATTTCTCTCTTCTGGGATTCCTTATCAGCCTCTGAGTCGACAGGACAACAGACAGAGGAGAAACAGTGGACGGGTTTTTCATTTACTTAAACAATAGTGGGTCCAACAGTGGCTGAAATAATAGAAATAAAGATAGAACTAAAATAAAACCCAGAGGAACACATCTAGTGCTACAAAACTAGTAGTCTGCTCCAGATTAAAATCATCAGTGATTAATGTTCAGTTAACGAATCTCTACTCTCAAGCTTCTCCGCAATACTTACATATATTCCCATCCATCAAGCATAGGGGCATGAATGGCTTTCCTGGACAGCCAAAGGAGCTCTGGCTCAGTGTAGGGATCAATGCCAATCTGTCGGGTGTTATCAAGGATTTCTGATGATAGAGAAGATTGAGATATTAGACAGGATGAATGTAAAAGTCGTCAAATAGATTTACCAGTTCATTAAGGCAAAGTGAGGCACCCCAAAACAAAACATGATATCATATAATGACATCATTTGAGTGGGATGAAAAAATCTATGTATTGATAGTGAATAACTACATGTTTTCAAATCTACTATCATCCCACTTTATCAATCAACATACAGTGTAAACCAATCACACAGTAGATTTAACATCTGCCACTCATGAGCTGCTGATAAAAATCACATGTGGTTGGAGAGTTTATATGTTTCTATTTGTAGATAATGTAAGTACAATAAGTCAGTCATGAACCTGCCTCCAACCAAACACAGTTTGTAAACCTCCCTCATCCCTGCTTACCTTCTTCCGAGAATGTATATTCCTCACTCTCGTCAGATTTAGGGGCCACAGGATGTCTTCGCTCACGCTCCTGAATCACCAGGAGGCGGAATTGCTCATCTGTGGGATCATCCTCGGTGAACTCATGAGTCAACATGTTGTGATAAACACCGTCATCATATTGATCCTTGCTGTGGGGGAAAAGGAGGAGAGAGAGGAGGGGGTCACTTTAACACTTCCAAAAACCTCAGGACAGGGGGGAGAGATGATGGGTGGATGACTAGGTGAACAGGGAGATGTCACCAGAGGTTGTGCTGTCACCTGACAGTGAACGCTGCACCACATGAACTATAGAAGTCAATATAACCCTATCTCAGTCATCTGATTAGAACTGAGTTCATAATTATTGGTTTCAAAACATAAAATCCCCATTTTTAGTTCCATTCTCTCAAAGTATCAGACTGAGGCTAAAAATATATAAAACCAAAACCACAAATCATTCCTTCATTTCTCTCTTCTGGGATTCCTTATCAGCCTCTGAGTCGACAGGACAACAGACAGAGGAGAAACAGTGGACGGGTTTTTCATTTACTTAAACAATAGTGGGTCCAACAGTGGCTGAAATAATAGAAATAAAGATAGAACTAAAATAAAACCCAGAGGAACACATCTAGTGCTACAAAACTAGTAGTCTGCTCCAGATTAAAATCATCAGTGATTAATGTTCAGTTAACGAATCTCTACTCTCAAGCTTCTCTGCAATACTTACATATATTCCCATCCATCAAGCATAGGGGCATGGATGGCTTTCCTGGCCAGCCAAAGGAGCTCTGGCTCAGTGTCAGGATCAATGCCAAGCTGTTGGGCGTAATCAAGGATTTCTGATGATAGAGAAGATTGAGATATTAGACAGGATGAATGTAAAAGTCATCAAATAGATTTACCAGTTCATTAAGGCAAAGTGAGGCACCCCAAAACAAAACATGATATCATATAATGACATCATTTGAGTGGGATGAAAAAATCTATGTATTGATAGTGAATAACTACATGTTTTCAAATCTGCTATCATCCCACTTTATCAATCAACATACAGTGTAAACCAATCACACAGTAGATTTAACATCTGCCACTCATGAGCTGCTGATAAAAATCACATGTGGTTGGAGAGTTTATATGTTTCTATTTGTAGATAACTAAGTACAGTAAGTCAGTCATGAACCTGCCTCCAACCAAACACAGTTTGTAAACCTCCCTCCTCCCTGCTTACCTTCTTCTGAGAATGTATATTCCTCACTCTCGTCAGAACCAGGGGCCACAGGATGTCTTCGCTCACGCTCCTGAATCACCAGGAGGCGGTAGTGGTCATCTGTGGGATCATTCCAGGTGGACTTATCAGTCGACCTGTTGTAATAGTAAATTTGACCATCATCACTCTGGCTGTGGAGGAAAAGGAGGAGAGAGAGGAGGGGGTCACTTTAACACTTCCAAAAACCCCAGGACAGGGGGAGAGATGATGGGTGGATGACTAGGTGAACAGGGAGATGTCACCAGAGGTTGTGCTGTCACCTGACAGTGAACGCTGCACCACATGAACTATAGAAGTCAATATAACCCTATCTCAGTCATCTGATTAGAACTGAGTTCATAATTATTGGTTTCAAAACATAAAATCCCCATTTTTAGTTCCATTCCCTCAAAGTATCAGACTGAGGCTAAAAATATATAAAACCAAAACCACAAATCATTCCTTCATTTCTCTCCTCTGGGATTCCTTATCAGCCTCTGAGTCGACAGGACAACAGACAGAGGAGAAACAGTGGACGGGTTTTTCATTTACTTAAACAATAGTGGGTCCAACAGTGGCTGAAATAATAGAAATAAAGATAGAACTAAAATAAAACCCAGAGGAACACATCTAGTGCTACAAAACTAGTAGTCTGCTCCAGATTAAAATCATCAGTGATTAATGTTCAGTTAACGAATCTCTACTCTCAAGCTTCTCTGCAATACTTACACATATTCCCATCCATCAAGAATCTGGCCATTAAAGGCTTCCCTGGCCAGCCAAAGGAGCTCTGGCTCAGTGTCAGGATCAATGCCAAGCTGTCGGGCGTAATCAAGGATTTCTGATGATAGAGAAGATTGAGATATTAGACAGGATGAATGTAAAAGTAACGAGAACAATTTCATTTCCTGGAGAAAATGAGTGAGAGGCTGAAGCTTGTGGCTCTCATACAATAGTCATCCTATAGTCATCAAAGTCACTCATCAAATAGATTTACCAGTTCATTAAGGCAAAGTGAGGCACCCCAAAACAAAACATGATATCATATAATGACATAACAATTTGAGTGGGATAAAAAAATCTATGTATTGATAGTTAATAACTACAGGTTTTCAATTCTGCTATCATCCCACTTTATCAATCAACATACAGTGTAAACCAATCACACAGTAGATTTAACATCTGCCACTCATGAGCTGCTGATAAAAATCACATGTGGTTGGAGAGTTTATATGTTTCTATTTGTAGATAACTAAGTACAGTAAGTCAGTCATGAACCTGCCTCCAACCAAACACAGTTTGTAAACCTCCCTCCTCCTTGCTTACCTTCTTCTGTGTTCTGCTCAGGTTCAGTGGCCTCCTGGGCATCGAGAGGAGAGTTGTCCATGGCAACTGCAGAGACAAAGAAATGCACAACAGGATGAATGGCACCAGAAATGGAGAGGTATTGGTTATAATTAAATAGAAGACATTTGCAGAAGAGTTGCCATCTCATCTCAGTATGTTGTGCAAAGCGCACCTCAGCTAATAAGACAAACACATTTTTTTCTTGAATCTAGCTTGCTAGCAAGCAAAGAAAAGCTGAAGAACTGTGACTCAGTAAGGTCACACAAAAAGTGTAATACAAAAAATGTCAACGTGAAATAAACTTCAGGACGGTTTTGTGTGGGACACTCAGAAAGAGACAAAGTATAACAGTCACTGTGTACGCAGAGAGGAGAAAGATAAGACAGTTAAAACTCTAGCCATTTTCGGACAGGCATTGCGCAACAGGTCGGGAATGAAAACGGTGTCTGGATGGGGCTACAAACGACAACATCTCTAAGGATGCTTCTTCTGTTTTCTGTTGACGATGGAAACATGACTCTGATTGATTGACCCACATAAGGCATTCAAAAATCCTCGTAATCTCTTGATACACAAACAATTACAGTTAAGCAGCACAAAGATAATATAACCAAGGATCAAAGATGACAGCACGTCTATGCATGTCTGTATGTTGGGGTGACTGTTCTAGTGTTGACTGAGTGCTATCCACTGTTTCTATTAAAAAAAATACCGGTCGCTTTTGTGAGTCGTTTGGATATTACCAACACTTTACATCTGTAACAGCTTTAATGACTGTTGATATGTAAACATGACTCACCGTGCTGCTGTGCGGGTGAATTAGGGACCTATAGGGGATGAGACACAGAGAAGAAAGCACATCAGAAGTAAGAAAACATCAGACAAAACTCAAATACTTCACAAAATGTTTAGAATCCCTGCTGTAGAGAATAAGGGGATCACAGGCATAAAATAATGTTTTGCTCTAGTTTCCCTAAACAGGTAACAGTGTCCCAAAAAGCAAAGCATAAACTAAACCATATAAAGGTATAACCTGCCCTTGGAAATATCTGTGGATGTCTGCACACTAATTCCTGACTGTACTGTGTACGTAGTTCGTACTTGTCACTTGGCTCCATTTTGTTTTGGACATTTTGAAAAAGGTTTATGATGAATTATTTACATAAAATTGTCTCATGAGCCACATATATGCTTTTCTTATTTCACTTTTAACACATGCCCATTGTTTCCGTTCTTTTAGTGCACTCTGCTAGTTGTTACACTGGTTGAATATATTTAAAGGGCAATAGTTAGACCGAATGAAATATTTCTCCCTCTAAAAACAAAACAAAAACACAGAGGATACAACATTAAAACTATTATTTAATAAACAGCACTCACTTCTGGAACATTTTGTGGCCCTTCCTTCTTCTTTTTCTTTTTCTTTTCCTTTTCCTTTTTCTTCTTCTTCGTCCCTTTGCCTCCTGCAGTGGCCTCAAGCTGGAGGCGCTCACGCTCCTGAATCACCAGGTGGCGGTAGTGCTGCATTGTGGGATCTTCACTGGAGAGCTGGCCAGTCTGCTTGTTCCAATAAAAATTGGCACCATCATCACTCTGGCTGTGGGGGGGGGAGGAGAAGGGAGAGGGGGGTCAATTTAAACCTCCAAAAACCCCAGGACAGGGGGGAGAGATGATGGGTGGATGACTAGGTGAACAGGGAGATGTCACCAGAGGTTGTGCTGTCACCTGACAGTGAACGCTGCACCATATGAACTATAGAAGTCAATATAACCCTATCTCAGTCATCTGATTAGAACTGAGTTCATAATTATTGGTTTCAAAACATAAAATCCCCATTTTTAGTTCCATTCCCTCAAAGTATCAGACTGAGGCTAAAAATATATAAAACCAAAACCACAAATCATTCCTTCATTTCTCTCCTCTGGGATTCCTTATCAGCCTCTGAGTCGACAGGACAACAGACAGAGGAGAAACAGTGGACGGGTTTTTCATTTACTTAAACAATAGTGGGTCCAACAGTGGCTGAAATAATAGAAATAAAGATCGAACTAAAATAAAACCCAGAGGAACACATCTAGTGCTACAAAACTAGTAGTCTGCTCCAGATTAAAATCATCAGTGATTAATGTTCAGTTAACGAATCTCTACTCTCAAGCTTCTCTGCAATACTTACAAATAATGCCATCCGTCAAAAAACAGGGCATTAAAGGCTTTCCTGGCCAGCCAAAGGAGCTCTGGCTCAGTGTCAGGATCAATGCCAAGCTGTCGGGCGTAATCAAGGATTTCTGATGATAGAGAAGATTGAGATATTAGACAGGATGAATGTAAAAGTCATTAAATAGATTTACCAGTTCAAGGCAAAGTGAGGCACCCCAAAACAAAACATGATATCATATAATGACATCATTTGAGTGGGATGAAAAAATCTATGTATTGATAGTGAATAACTACATGTTTTCAAATCTACTATCATCCCACTTTATCAATCAACATACAGTGTAAACCAATCACACAGTAGATTTAACATCTGCCACTCATGAGCTGCTGATAAAAATCACATGTGGTTGGAGAGTTTATATGTTTCTATTTGTAGATAACTAAGTACAGTAAGTCAGTCATGAACCTGCCTCCAACCAAACACAGTTTGTAAACCTCCCTCATCCCTGCTTACCTTCACTGTCCTCAAGTTCAGTGTCCTCCACTTTATGATTAGACATGCTGGGAACTGCAGAGACAAAGAAATTCAAAACAGGATGAATGTCACAACAAATGCAGAGATATTGGTTGTAAGAAAATAGAAGAAATTTGCAGGAGGGTTCCCATTTCATCTCAGTGTGTTGTGCAAAACACACCATTCCACTATGCAAAAATACGTGATTATAGTATAGTACTTTATATTTTATTCATTTTCTATTCTTGCACTAACTTTTCATTTATTAATTTGTACATTGTTCATTCCATTTATTTCAATTTGTTCATTTAGATATTCTAGCTTTCTATTTAGCTTTCCTTCCTGACATTTTTCATGGAGAATCTGTAGCGAATCAATTTCCCCACAGGGATCAATAAAGTATTTCTGATCCTGATTCTGTATACAGCTTAATCATCGTGATAACAGATGGACGCAACTTCATGTCAAGATAAATACGGGTCATCTGCGCTGCACGCCAGAGAGCAGGAGCAGAACCCCAAACACACAGAAGATGAATATTTTACAATGGCTCAGCTAATAAGACAAATATACAGTATAAGACTAAATAAACGACTCGCTGTACGACACAAGAGTGTTTCTGTAGGCCCGTGTTAGTGCTCTAGTGTCGCCTTAAAGCTATCCTTTGTTTTGTGTGTGGTTTCGATATTACCACCACTTTACATCTGTAGTGATGATATGTAGGCTCTTACCGACGGCTTTGTGTGGCTGCTTTGTGTGTCTGCTCTAGGACTGGGTTTGGTACAATGAATGGGCAGATTGCAAATTACGGCCTTTATGGTTTGTCATTCCTTTGATACTTTCCGGAAAGCTGCCTTGATACATCAGAGACAGTTTGGCAGAGTTTTGTTTTGGGGTGCCTCACTTTGCTTTGATGAACTGGTAAATCTATTTACTGAGTGACTTTGATGACTATAGGATGACTATTGTATGAGAGCCACAATGCTGTGTGAAAGCTTTGTTCCATGGTTACAGTAGGCACCCTACAGTTAGCAGTACAGCTAGGCTAGGCCAGTGGTTCCCATTGGGTCGCCAGATAAAATAGTTATGATTCTATTTGACTATTATTCTAGATTTATATCTGCAGTACATCTTTCAGCCACATGAGGAATCGTGTTTCTAGCTCCACCACACATGGAGTTCAGCCAATCATAGCGCTGCATTGGAGCCAGGCAGGCGGTGCCTTGTTCAGAACCTGTTTGGGTTTGCGCCTTGCTGTCCACCATAGTTTCCACCAAAGTAATGAACAGATTTTGCAGGTGGTCACAAACATGGATTCCTGGCTAATAAAAAAGAAAGGCACAGCTAGAGACCAGGGACAAGACCCAGCTAGGGACCAGACTGCTGCAGGTACTGTTAGCTTAGCTACCGCCCAGAGACTAAATGCTATACCGATATGCGTATTGCTCTCCTCTTGTACACATGACTGGAACACAAAGAACAAGCAATATTGTGTTTGATTTAATGATGAGAGGGAAATACAAGTATTTTAATTACAACAAAATGCACTTAATTTGTAGTAGTTAAAATGTGTATTGATTACCTGATGTGTGCCTGTTTAATTTAGAATGCACTTAAGTTTACCTGATGTGTGCCTGTTTAATTAAAATGCACTTAAGTTCTCAAATAAAAATATGAACACATGAACATGAACATGAGTGGCTGTTTGCTCAGACTCAATGCATTTTCTCATTTAAAAAGTAGCCTATTTAAAATGATTATATTTTGATAAAGAGATAAAAACAATGAGATACCACACCCCTCCTAAATGAACTGATGATCGTATCTATAAAGTATTTAAACAACTAAATGTTTTGATGCAGGAAGTGATTGGAAGGATATATATCATTCAGAATTTAAAATGTCAATCCTTTCGCTTTTTGTAAGATTGGATAGATTAAATATAATTCTTATTGTTCTTGCCTCCTCATCTCTACATTCCTGCAGAACATATTTTCTTTTCAGCTGGTTGGGGTAGTATTGAGCTAGCAAAACATTCCTAATAAATTTGTAACCTTAATTTCATGGTGAGGATAATGTTTTCCAGTCTCTTAGGGCTGTGGATAATAAGCAGGCTACAGTTGATCTTCCACCCTCTTTTATTTTACTATCATCACGTCAAGACAGTATAGACACACTCGCTCTGAAGCACACGTCAGCAACACTGCAACTCACATCAGTCCCCCTGAAAACAGTAGCAGGTATAGGAACTAAACTTATGTCACACAAGGGACTGTGAATAAACTTAAATGTTACATGTATGCAAATATATAAAAAAATAATAATTAAGTGCTGTAACTGGTAATAAAATAATTATTTCTATAATAAAATCAATAATACAAAGCCTAATAAGTAACATAAATGAATATGGTGAATTAGTAATTAATATAACCGATGTGTAGCATGTACAATAACTCAGGTTACACAGAGGTAGCTGGCAAAGTCCCCTTGTAGGCTTTCAATCTATTATGGTGTACAATCCATGTCCGTGAGCATGCAATCCTTGGATCCGTGATCTCATAGGTGACACCAGGGTGTCCGTCTCTCCTCCTTCATCACTGGACCACAGAGGGGCTCTTCAATCTGGGAGCAAGCTTGTTCATCCTGTGTGCAGAGTCATCCAGGAGAACAAGGTCACCTGTCTGATGAGGGTGAAGCATGACTTTCTTCTCATACTGAGTCTTTTGATGCTGTTTGGTTGATGCAGAGTTGTGGGCTGCATCCTGGAAAGCATGTGACAAGCCTGTGGCAAGGTGTTTGGCATAAGCTGTTGGTGTGCCAGGTGTTGAAGAGGTCACTGAGAAAATCCAGTGCTTGAATGAACCCTTGAGTTGTAGGCAAGCTCAACTTGGGGCAAGTAGGTACTGGTCCCGTTCACCACCACTTTGATATATGTACTTAGCAAGTTGATCTTTCAGTGTCCTGTTCAGTCTTTCCACCATGCCATCTGACTGGGCATGGTATGATGATGTGCGTGTTTTACTGATGCCAAATGAGATGCAAAGATGCTTAATGAAGTCTGATTCAAACTGCCTGCCTTGGTCAGTGTGAAATGACTCTGGCAACCCGTACTGTCTTATATAGTCCTCAAAAATACACTTTGCCACAGTAGTAGCACGCTGGTCTTTCAGGGGAAAGAGACATAGTGTGTAAAGTAGTTCATTAACACCAGAACATACCTGTTGACATGTGTTGTAACAGGTAACTCAGTGATGTCTGCAGCGACCTTCTCAAATGGCCTCTCTGCTTGACTTGGTTGTTATGGGGCTCTTTCATGTGGTGTAGGGCAACCCTGTGTTTGACATGGGAAGCATTCAGCACAAAACTTGTGAATATCACAGCTCATGTATGGCCAATAACAAATGTGGCTGAAGGTGACCGCTGAACTGATTTCTATGCAGACCGGTCAAGGTGGTGGGAATGAGAGCTGCTGGCAAAACAACTTGAAAGGTTGCAGGCATGTGGGGGCTTGCTTTGATTTTTCTGCAGAGGATCCCGTGGCCAATTTAGGCATTCATGCCAAAGTTTCCTCAATGTGGGGGAAGAGTGTTTTAAACGGCCAATGGGTGGCCTGTGTGTGCCGTCCTCTAACCATGACATGACTTTGCTGAGACATTCATCTCTGCTTTGCTGTTGCCATAGTTCCTCCAAGTCAATTGAAAGTGTGTGGCTGATTTCGGAATTATCTGAGTTAACGGTGTCATTTGTGTCTCTGCTGGCTGTAGTTGTCTTGTCTGTGGTGGTGATGGCAGAGATGACACACTGAACAGCTTTGTTGTGCATCTCAGTGTTTGGACGCCTAGACATGGTGCATGATCTCCTCGCTATGATACAAAATGAATTACCAGGAGAATCTCTCCAGGATTTTGTTTTAACATAGGCTGGAAACTATTTTCTGATTGTCCAGGTTTCGGTGACAGTGGCCTTGGTGGAGGTGTGACCTCAGTCAGTGCTTTTTAGTTTGAAACTGTATCGACAAGTTGTGGCTGTTGCAGCTCACAAGTTGGAGGATGCACAGGAGTTTGCATAGAAGCACAGCATCCCCAGAGCATACGGCAGCTATGAGGAGCTGGCCAGAAATCCAGATGTAGGTGAGTTTAAGTCAGACCTGGGTCAAATTTGTTTGGCTTGCATCTCTTTTCCTTTTTTATTTGAATTACTTCATAAATAATAACATAAATAACATAAGCAGTAGAATACAAATTTAAAATGAGCTGATTAAAAAAAGGTTAATTTCAAGGCTCAATTTGAATTAAAAGCCAGGGAAAAAAGTTGGGTTTTTAACTAGGATTTAAAAAATTCGACTCTTTGTAGTTTTAATTTGGATGGGCAGACCATTCCAGAGATTTGGAGCTGCCACTGCAAAGGCCCGGTGACCTCTGGTTTTTAATTTGGACTGAGGAATGTCCAAGAGCATTTGGTTTGCTGTCCGGAGTGCTCTGGCTGTAAAGTGCAGGTACAAGAGCTCAATTATATAAGAAGGTGCTAACCCATTTAGTGCCTTAAAAGCAATCAAAAAAATCTTAAAAACTATGCGATACTGCACAAGAAGCCTATAATTTAATTTTTCCACTTCTCACCTGCAGAATCTTTCTGAGTTCAGGATGTTAAAAGCAGTCTTTGTGTATAAAAAAACAAAAAAAAACAGTGACTAATAATGTATTAAAATAACACAAATTGTATTAGAATTTTAAAAGAATTAAAAAAACATCCAAATTAATACTGAATGCATAAACTCAACTGTGAGACCTCTGTTGATATACAGCAGCAGGCATTTGAAAACAAATGGTTTTAGATCATCAGTCAAAAATGAGACTTGATCTTGAGTTAATTGATGTGATTTGTATGATGATCTTTGTTAAAAACTTTAATAATTTAACCTCTAAGTCACTACATAACAACACCAAACACCTAAAATGTAACTAACTTTATGAAATAGTTCCTGTACTTTGCTCTAAGGCCGTCTGGACGCGATTCTTCCTGGCATAGGTGGAGATCAGACAGCTGCTGGCCCAGGCGGAGGTGGGTGAGGTGAAGATGGAGAGATCAGAGTTGGGCTTGCCACAGATGCATGCAGCAATGGCGATACAGTAGGAACTGGGCGGAGGAACAATGCTAGCTTTTGGCATACCTGCAGTTCATATTCATGGTGTATAATGGAAAGAAGCCAGAGTGTCCAGGCCACAGGGGTCCACCTGGAGACCGGTAATGAAGAGAGACCGGTTGGGTCTCACAGATATGATTTCTGAAGCCCTGACACTCCATTAGCCTCACCATGAAGTGAATGGAAGATCATTTTTTCTCAAAAAACTGTTAAAAAGGGGAGACTGAAATTTTGTGGAGAGCTTTATTATGTACTGTGGTAGATTGAGTTTGAAAACATCAACATTTTAGTTTGCACATCAATGTAAATGTGCCGGAGTTAGCTAATTTTCATCCATTGTCCCTGGGCAGGTTGTTACAAACAGTGACCTAGTGTCATCAAATACACTGCTTCCACTAATACAATAAAATACAATTAAACACAGTATATAAATACATTATAGAAATAACAGATATAAAAACAGAGTGTAAAGGCAGTGGCAGAGATGAGGTTGTATGATTACTCACGATTGCAAGTCTGGTTTGCTTTAAGCCACTTTAGTTTGTGTTTAACGGTTAAGTAATTAGTAGTCTCTCTTAAATCAACAGGTAAACTATTCCAGTACTGCGTGGCCCTAACTGAGAAGACTGTTTGTTCATACTTGCCATGTCTGTATTTTACAACCCAGTCCCCTCTGGTAGTCGCCCTTGTTGTCCTGCTGCTGCTATCCTACTGCATTTTTAACTGGTCAGTGCGGGAGGTACAAGCCCACATAAGACATTGAATATGAGGTAAGCGTCTGCAAAATATTTCAAACTGTCTAAATGAAACAAATTGTACTTTTGTACTACACAACAATGGTTATACCTGTTGGTCTTTCGGTCCAGTGTTTTTAGTGTCTGTTTGTAAAGGGACTCAGTTGGTTTCAGAGTTGTCATGCTTGCTTGTGACCAGCTTGTTGGACAGTAGGCCTATCTGTAATACAGTCCATCTCTGCTGTGGGATTATCTGACATCTCAGACTGGGCTCTCTGTTTGAAATGCTGCTGATCAACCTGAGAGATCAACACGAGAGAAAGACAGCTGAAGTCAGAGCAGCTGTAAACCTGTTTGATATTTTAATCAACAGATCAGAGGGAAAACACCATCATGACAAACCGAGGAATTTTGATTCACCTGCAGTCTCAGCTGGAGATGCCGCTGCGCATCCAGTTGGCTCTCATGCTGGAAAATGAAAAAGTGATGCTTTCTACGACGTGTATTCGATACTGAGATCTAATTGCATTCTGCTAAATCTACACTGTAAAAAAATCTGGTGTTTACAGTCCAGATTAAATGACGTTAATCACGTTTGTTCTCATTTACCCTTTGATTTAAACCAGAGTCCTCCAAAGGTTCTTTCATGAATTAATTCATCTTTTCATAGCAGATGCAAAGCCTTCTTTTGTCCTCCAGACACCGCTTTCTCAGAGTCAGCTGCGCCAACACAAGTAATATCTCCATGGACATAAAACAAACAGAACAGTCATATCTTCCAGGCATGAGTTTATACAAAACTGCATATCAGTGTGTCTCAATTTATTTACAAAACACATCTGAGTGGAGGCTCGGAGTCAAACAGAGCTTCCAAACGTACAGTTTGTCTACGTGGGTTTTTGAGTGGTGCCTTTGGGAAGACGACGCCATCCACTGTTATTCCTGTTTGTGTGGCTGTTGTTCCAGAGCTGAGGGCACACTAGTGAAAGCATTTATCCTGCTGTTTATGACTTTCATAACAGCATGCTTTAAATTTTCTCCGATTCAAGGATGTGAAAGAACAAGAAAACTTGACTTAAGATTGAATCCTAAGTAAAGTTTAATGTAGTTGTTGTGTGTCTCAGAAATGGTTGGCCCCTTAGTAGCCTAATTATAACGATTATATTTAGTGCTGTATTTATTACATTCAAGGCATCCTTCAAGAGCGCTGATTGGGGCAAAGAGCTTACCATACCTTCGTAGCCTCCTCCTCATGCATGCTTGCGGCTAGTGGCTCAAGGCTACTTTAGCCACTATTAGCTTATCCTGCACACAGACAATGCATAAAATAATGTGCAACATTACACTTGTATGTGTTTAAATAAATGAGGAATTATAGAAAAATATATATAACAAATCCTGTTTGCCTCTTTTTGTTTTTTGCCTGGAACTGTAAAAAAAAAAAAAAGTATATATCACTTGTAACAATTGAACGTCAAAACCTGCTCTGCATTACCCATAATTCATCTGGAATGTCAACAAATTGTTTGAAACTTAAGGTTTGTAATGCCTTTTATTATGGGATAGCTTTTACCTTGTTTTTCTTCAGGACAACCTTTTACAGTGTGCTGCATCAATGCTACTCATTCATCTGACTGCTTGGAACAACTCATCAGTGCCACCAAATTTTCTGCCAACCAGTTTGGCCTTAACGTGCATCCATATATTCTCTATTGGGTTAAGATCTGGTGACTCACCAGGCTAACTAACAGGTTTAAGGCGGTATAAATATGACAAAGAATAGTCAGTGTGCTTTGCACATCAGGCACACAGAATAATGTTTAGTCACCTGTCAGGACAAGTCATCTAGCCTGACAGTTTGGTTTCACTCAAAATCCTGCACACACACACTACGTGTCATTTGAGTTTGTGTGTAGTCTAATATGGAACTAAATTTTAAGGGCAAATAACAATCTGATTAACTTCAGACACCACTTTGTTCTTTTCATGCATATTAGTGATGTGAATTTCTGCTCTTTTTAGTGAGCCAGATGATTTGGCTCAGCTCAGCATTAAGAGCCGCCTCTTTATTCATCCACTTCTGGTTTTTATAATTCAGCCCAATTTAGAAATATTTTGACCTATGATTGGTATCTGTGCATGAATATTGTAGCCAGTACTTATTAATTATGAGTAGCATTAGCCAACATTGCGTGTGGACTAGTGGCTATTTGGATAGAAGACTGAATCTCGGGAGACGAAGATGCAGTTGAAAAGGTACCATGTAAAAAATAGAAAACAGAGAATCAAGCAATAAATACAAATTCAACAATTATGGCCATATAAATTATAACAATATTTCACTCAAGCTATATTTTGGATGTACATTACACTTTCCCAGATTTAAACCTGAAACACTCAAATATCATTCATTGTTCAATCATTGTTTAAGAGAATGAGTCATCCCATCACACAGTTCTATTCCTTGAAAATCTGTAGCTCTAGCACCAGGGGAGGTTTGTTAATATCCAAAAAGTCAGGTAATCAGTCAGTCGAAAGGTTAAAGGAGTGGGCTGGGAAATGTGGGATTCGTGGGTTAATAAGTGGGTGGCAGGAGTCAGCTGTCCTACCACTCTGGCAGAAACAGGGTGATCTCAGTGGATTTCTTCCATTTGTTCTGGAGATGCTCCTGGTCGTTGGCATGCCATCAACTTTCCCAAAGGGGAAAAAACCTGGCCTGTATACGCAGACAAGGCCAGCTTTATTATACATGGTTTTGTTTAAACTAGACAAAATACCAAAATACATGCAATTAATTAAATCAATTCACAGCTGTGATCACTAGCTTCAAAATCAAATCATCAAGTGATTAACTATCAAAAGTGCAAATACTGTCCCTTAAAAGAACTGACTTATTCAAATTAATCAACATGATTTAACCATTAATGCTTTTGCGTTGAAACATACGTTCCGGATCAGAAAGTTCACTTCCGGTTAGCAGACTTAGCATTAGCCGCTAGGCTAAGTAAGCTAGCGGTAGCAACTAACAGTTTACATTAAACATTACCAGTTTTCAATGAACTTATCACATACAAAAACTCGTATTGTCATGTGTGACCCACAAAACACATATATATTATTAGAGGCAGCAAACAATCAGAGCAATGCAAGTAATACGTTTTAGCAGTGTTACCCGAGGCGATAGCAGCTCGCTAAAAACAATAGCATTGGGATCGATCGCCACTTAGGCTCGTTTCTCTTAGTAGCAATGGGCATGAGGTCACAAGACACATCTCCAGATCGGCAATAAAACAAAAGTTGGTACATTGCATGTTTGAAAAGTTTGAGGCTGGAAAACGTTAGTAAAGCGTTTGTCTAACTACCGATCGGCAGCAGCGTTACTTCCTGCAGCTGCTACTACCGGTATAAAAGCCCCACGGCTGCTCGGATTGGTTGAAGATTGCATCGCGATAGTTCAACCAAGAATGGGCGGATACATAACATTTTAATACGATTACGATTTAAATACATTAAAAATATTATTTCATTTCGACTATGGGACCTGGGTTACAATGTCACTTTTATTTAATGTCATTATGAGCAGGTGATTATTTAAAGGACTCAACATGGGATTTCTACCTTCTTTTTGTGTATTATATTTTAAAACCTCATTGGATTGGTACAAGTCAGAGACCTGTTGTTCCTAAACAGGATAAAGTGGTGTGTTATTTATTTATTTTATGTAGTTCATATTATTTTTATTTTTTATTTTTGTCTATTGATTGCAGTGATCATCAGACTTTAATATGTTACTTCAGTGGATTTTGCCTTTGTTTGGAGCTTTCTTCATGTTTTAGTTATTTCATTATCTTCATGAACTTTAGGACTGATAGAGCGTTGGGCTCGGGGAATTATTTCTAACTTTGTATTTGCTTATTTTGTTAGTGTGTAAGTAATGGCCTCCCAACACCTTCCTGTTATTTGTCCAAGTCTGATTTAATTTGATTGATATTATATTTTGTGCCTTTTTGAATTAGCAGGCAAATGTGTTCTGTCACCCTTACAGCAAACATGTTTCCTTCCAAGTTAGTTTCAACAACCACGCCAAATGCACAATTGTCTTTGTCTATAGAAGACTGTTTCTTTTTATGGAGATCATCATTTAAGTAAGTGGCTTCCAGGGCTACAGAAGCAGAGATTTGAAATGGGTCTTTAATAGTTAAGGATTTCAAGAACAAGGATGAGGATGGGGTTAATTTTTTCTCCTTTAACAGGGTGGAGGCAGGAGACAGAGGAGGAGAAGGAGGTATTAGTGAACAGAGGGGGACTTACCTAGAGAGAGGAGCCTCATAAGGAGCTTAGCATTGAGAATGTACCATATCCAGTGTTGGTTTAGTGGCAGGTACAGAATTGTTGAAGGTATCTGATGCAAATGGGTGACAAGTAAAAGGGAAAGAATGGGATTTAATGTCTCAGTGTGGTGCTGAGCCACCAGTAGAGCTTCAGTTCTTACTCGAATGGACTTTCAAAGACTGTGGAGCATTACATGAGGATGAACACTAATATTTCAAAACCCTGTCCCTCATTTTCAGTTTGGTGATGTTTTTTGGAGAGCGCTTTCCAAAATGTCCCCTCGTCATTTGATTACACTGAACCCTGATTTCTGCAAAGGTCATAGCAAATGATTCGCACTGTTTTCACAGTGTTCAGTGAGCCCTCTTGCCCTGTTGATGCAGACACGGTAACAGTGGAAGAGACCTTTCCTATCCAGATTGAAATGTTTCATTTAACAGGCCTCTTACCTATATGGCAACATTTGCATTTCTTTTATTTTTCCTTTCATTTCCAGGTCTTTTCCTTTAATTTGTCACCTGTCTGTTCTGTAAAGGGAGACTGTGTCAAGCTATAGGTGGATCATAAGGCACCGGACGGGCAGAACAGGAGCTAGAAATCTGATTATGTAAATTTTTATCATCTTTGATTGGGTTCATTTGTTATTCGGGAAAATGCTGTTGACATAAGACACAGTGCTGAGAACAGGGGAGAGTTAAAAATTAAT
The DNA here is from genome assembly GCA_037577475.1 of Chaunax sp. Z400. Classification (NCBI taxonomy): domain Eukaryota; kingdom Metazoa; phylum Chordata; class Actinopteri; order Lophiiformes; family Chaunacidae; genus Chaunax; species Chaunax sp. Z400. The sequence goes on from CM075194.1 coordinate 21,124,720, forward strand.
TTTAACATGTCATGAAGGAAATTATGACATGAAGGAAATTATGATTGTGTCCTCTGGAACTACTTCTTGACCCTGTCAGTGTCAGTCACATTGTCCTTGTCTGCTCTTTTCCCCCTGCTGTGAACTAACCATCTGAGGTTGTCTCAGTATTTACAGATTTTCTTAAATGTACCTTTTTAAAGCATTTAAATACAACAGACTTCAGAGGTGTTTCATGTCACAATTTACAGCACAGCTTTCTGGAAGATGATGCTCCAGTGTGAAGATATAATGACCAAAACCTGAAGGTGAATTCCAATTTTTGAATGTTTTTTTTTTTCCAATTCTGTACTGAAAACACACCAATACACATTTTGACAAATTGTTTTGAATCTTGATATGGATTGACCAAAGTAGTTACACAATAAAATGTTTGCTGAAAATGGAGAAGTTCCAAATCTACATTGGAGGAGCGTTAATAAACTCAACAGAGTCTGCAGCACAAACACAACCACACAGTCCGACGTTGTTTTTGTTGTTGTTGTTGTCGTTGTTGTTCTGTCCATATAATGTTGTCTGCTGTCTGCGTATGAGAATAAGGCTGGAACCGTAGCTCGAAGCATGGCTGTGATGTCATCGTTTTTAATGGAGTTGAATTTTGCATTTACACGATGATGGTAGGGTGGCGTTCTCCAAAGTTTTTTCAGGCCCTGAAAACACCGATCTCGTGTAAACGGACGCCAAAACGCAACAAAAGTTAACTGTTTTTGGGTTCAACGGTTGTTGTTTAAATGGCCCCTTAAGTTCACAGAAGCAGTGGAATATCTGAATAAAATAAAATAGTACATAAGTGTACAGTAAATGTCTAAAATGACACTTTGCCTTTTGTTTTTGTTTTTGCAGAAATGTTGTCTGTCACTCCATTTTCACCAAATGTTAGAGGACCTGAGATACAATTGGACTGAATAATCACTTCATACAACATATGAAGCTTCACAGCATGTATGCAAGGGAAAAATGAACTTAACAGTCTCTTTGCAAATCAAATATAAAAGCACAATGCAAGTAACACACTAATCCACCAAGCCAATCACATGAAGATGGATGAAGTGTGTAGAGCTCTCGTCTTGGCGTCCTATAGTTCGCTGTGAGTCACGTACATACAAGAGAGTAAGAACAAGGAAGAGGAGAGTCTAGAGATATTTCTATGTTGTTTTATCACAGTTACAAGTGGAACAATTGCGAAAATGAGGCTGAAAACACACACAACCACACAAACACCACCACTATTCACCATCCTCAACAACCCTCTGATCTGCACAAACATCAGTTAGTTAATGAAACCTGAGGCAAAGACTCATAACATAACCACTCAAAGATCTGTGTGCCAAATAGCCTAAGAACAGAAAAAAATCATTTTTGGACATCATAGTCAGAAACCCTCACTTTACTGTACAGAACACGTAAAAAGAGACGTTATTGAATAGCTGCAGGATACTAAACACTGTTTGACAGCTGCCTGAATTAGTTTTATGGTTTCCATTTTCTTTAGTTTGTTCTTTTTTAAATTCAGTAGGTGGACATCAGATATGTTAAAAATAGCGTGGGTGCTCTTAATCTGTGTATTACACTAAAACAGAGCATTTTTGTTTGCCTTGTAAAAGTAGCAGATTTTATCATTTGCTTAGTAAACTGTACAATGTGGTCATGGTGTTGTGGGCTATCTAGACTAATGACTGAATTTACTATATGAAAATCAGGCTTCTCCTATAACATACTAAGCACAGGACACATTTGATACTAAAACTCTTTCCCCATTTTCTTTTCTAATGTTGTTCTGTCATCTTGTCGTCATGTTATTGAAATTTTGTCCTCTTGTATTTATTTGCATATTTGGTATTGAGGTGCTCCGAAACTAATGAACTGGCAAAGAAAGAGGGGAACATCCGCAGAGAAAAAATACACTATGGAGGAAAGTCTAACAAGGAACCGGTGAAAATAATGAAATACAAAGTTTATTTTTTGTGGTTCTTGCACAGAGTATGTCCGGCAAACTTAACGATCCTATACACCTAAATTAGCCTCAATAGTTGTCATGCCTTTTGATAAGTATTCCTAAGAAAGATGATTTTTAGGTGACTGAAGGTTGGTCATTTTCTCCATTCAGAACAATATACACAACTCTAGGCTCCTTTAGCCCCTTTCAGCTCATTGTTTTGATTTCACAGCTTGCAACATTATGGTTGTAATTCAGTCTCACAGCTCTCATCGGTCCTGTTTCCAGCTGTAGGAGTCAGCTGTTGACAGGGAAATAAAACCAGTGCTCCCCACATTCCCAACACAAATAGTAGAAATACCTAGCAACTATCTGAGCTGTAAATAACCAGATATTTTACCTGGATTATTGTTCTCATTGTCAAAAGACTCCAATTAATGCAGCTTCATTATGATCATAAGACCCAGACCATCAGATATATTAACATGATACAGCAACAAAAAAGGTGGCATAAACAGACGAGCAACAATCAGCACACTTTGACTGGCATGCAGTATTTAACATCCAGATCAGAAAGGAGTCGACTAAACTGAAAGCTTTGTGTGCCTTGCAGCTGTCCTCATTTATATCACACAGAGGAGACGCATGGCAACAGAATGCTCCAAAATATCTCCCAACAATTTTACATTAATTAAATGTCCATGAGGTAAACAAAATAGATCTAAAGACCAATGCTTTACACAACCAGAGTATTTCTAATCTCTTTTACATTCATTCAGACTAACTAATAACAGACAAACTACTGACTGTGTGGAGAGAAGGGTGTCACATACTGGAACCTTGTTTTAATGGCGACAGTACAGGTGAGAGGAAACAGAAGCAGAGGCTTGGCAACTTTTAGCTCTACATAAATCATTGTTCCTTAGTGTCTGACTGCGTTCAGTTCAGTTCTGCTACTGTTTTAAATTAGCATAAACACCTTTAAAGGATGAAGAGTCGCCCCAGAACTAGGAATGAAAATTCAAACCAAAATTCAGCAGTAATTCCTTAAAGTTCCAGTGTGTAAGGATGATGATTTAGGGGATGGAAATGGAACATAACAATCTGAATTATGTCAGATTATTAGCACTGACAATAAAAATCATAGAATTTTCATCTACATAGAGAGTAGGTCCTACAGTAGCCACGAACAAGCAAAAAAAAAAAAAAAGAATGGGCTCCGAGTATTGTTTAGTTTACTTATTTTTTGTCTTTTCTTTTTTTTCATTCTTTTACTCACTATAGGGAAGGGTGAGGCACGGAGACCTGTGGTGTTCAACCTCACCACTAGATGCGGTTGAACCCTATACACCGGACCATTGCATAAGGCTGCATCACAACAAATAAAATGTTGATGTCTGAGCAAACTATGAATTTACTGCAGCATTTATGGCCTGTTACTGCATCACTGGGAAATTCAATGCAATGCTGCATAACTTAAAGGATGTCTTCTGTCTTTGTTTTGAGCAGTTCACTTGGTTGGTCAAAATTGTAATTAACAGAATTAATTTTAGCTAGCCTGTTCGTATATGTCATTTGCTGTCAATTGGTTATGAAACATTTGAACAAAGATTGTAATTTGTCCACTAAAATTGGTTTTTAAGTGAGTTTGTTATCTATGAGAGGGGAGGAGTCGTGCAAAATCAGGGAGGCACTTGGGGAGTGACTTCTGTTTTAGCTTCTAGCTCCGGGGAGGGACATGCAAATTTAAATTATTGTATTTTTTTAAATTTATTTCAGTCAAACAACTCACTAGTTTTGAAATGTTTATTATTACAGGAGCAGGATAGACTTTGAGTTTGGCATCTATAGGCTCCAAACTCATCACTCCCCACAGATGTGTTTATATAAATATATTGGGGGGTGATAAGAAAACTTCCTGACCCCCTAATCGGAGCCTACAGGTGGATGCTGGTGTGGTGGTGGGGCTAAAAGTGCAGCAGCAAATGCATGTGGAGCTGCAGCAGCATTGACAGGCAGAGGGAGAGATGGGAATTTGTCGCACCTTAAATTGGGAGTGCGTGTCGATGGCGATTGAGGAGATGTCGTGCGTTTGTGTGTTGCAGCAGTGTAGCTCGAGTTGTGTGCATATAGCTCCGCAGGCTTTGCTCCATTTCAAATATGTTGTTGTTCTCAAAATTTACCCCACCGTATGGTGACTTAATAAACTGGGTGGCTCCCCTCCCTGTAATTATCCCCCATGGTGATCATGTACTTGGAGACTGAAAACACAGATGATTTGTTCCCCTTGATGTTGAGAGTTAAGCCAACTCCAAAGTGCACTGAATGTTCATGTCAACAGCAAGAATGACAAGCAGCCGCTGTGAGCACAGAGTTAAAGTTTTGAGTCCGTCCTGCAGGTCCTGGGGGGCCGCGGCTCCAGCCTGGACAGCTCTCTGTTTTCTGGTCCTCAAAACAGGTATTTTAATATAATTTAATGTGGAGCTGCAAATAATGAGATGCAGACATGGATGCAGTTATTAATTATAACATGGAAAATAATTTTGACCATGAGTGGAGTTGTCTCCGGTGCTTTTTCTCCACCTTTCAGCAGAGAGATTGATTAATGTGGCTCAGGCGAGCAGGTCTCTGTCACCATGTATCAGGTGTTTCACAGAAATATCAGCGCTGATGTTCTGTTTGCTGTTCACAGCTGACTGTGGGTCTGATTCTTTATCAAACAGCTGCAGCATCACGGAGCTAAAAGGGGAAGTGTGTCTTCACACTGATGCATGAGCACGGCAGCCACTGTGGTCAGGATCTCATGTTATTAATGTTCTGTGTTATCACCTGCTATCTACACAGGTCAGCTGTTAAACACAGTTTCCAGGTTTATACGGTGGAATTGTTTCTCATAAAGCTGTCTTTAGTGACCATCGGAGATATCAGGACATTTTTATTTTGAGTGGCAAACGGTTTTTAAGTTGTATTATGAGAAAAAGATTAATAAATAATGCCCACAAGCAATTTGTTGGCTGTGTGCGATTATTGATTAAATGATGAATCATCTCGTTTTCAGGGGGGTCCTAACATAAAATACAAATAAACATGAAAACACATAAGAAACAAAACAACAATTCAACACACAATAATTACAACAGTAAACACAGAAATGTCGAGAAAAAATGAGTTCAATAATGAGCACAACCACTAGATGGCCAGCAAAACAAACATATGGCCTGCACATAAATATAGTGTTTTATATGTAGTATGCAAAAATAGGTTAGGTTCATCTGAGACATTAACAATTATTCTCAAAAAAAGAAGACACATTGCATTTAAATAGGTGAAATGATGTGACAACAGAAGAGGAAGTGGCAGTGAAGATCTTCAAGGACACTTGTAAAAAGGACACATATGTACTGTGTGATATCTCTCCTTCTCACCAGGTGTCCACGTTACAGGAGATTTTTTTTGCAGGAATCCATTCAGCAAATTCATTGTCAAATTCCTTAAGCAGTGTGAGCACGATGGACGGACCTGTCTCGTATTTGAGAGGCTGGACAAGAGTCTTGAGGAGATGGTAGAAGAGGAGGAGAGACAGGCTCCGGCCTCTATTAGATCTACTGCAACGCAGGTTCGTATTATCAACTCCAACAAGGAGCTGATGTTTTCACTGACATGTGTCTGTTTGTTAGCCTGGTTACACAAAAACTACATTCCATTGGAATTGTGTTTTTCCACTTTACACAATGACAGTGTATTTTCAGTCCGTCAGAATGCTGTTGTTGTGTAACTGAACAGCCAAACCGCAACTACAGTTTACGGTTATATGCAAGACCCATTTTCATATAAGCGACACCGAAGCTGCCTTGGTGGAGGTTTGCATTCTATTGCATGCCCTTCTACTTTGAACCAGTGTATTGTTCTATGTACTGTATCTGCTGCTGATCAATGAAAACCCTAACCTGAACCCTCCGTCTTGTTTGTTCCTGCAGCTGTTCTGGGTTTTGGCTGAACTCAAGGATGATAATATCCTGCATACTGACATCCATCCGGGAAACATCATGTTAGTCGATAAGTGGGACCAGCCCTCCTGCGTAACAGCAATGGACTTTGGCCTGACCATGAAAGCTCCAGATGCCCAGTCTGGAATGGAACTTCAGACACTTCAGTCCAGGTATTTTTTATCCTGCCAGACTCGTCCATTAGTCTAAACAGCTTATATCATTTTAAACATCCACGTTGTTGTCTTGATCTTCATAGCTTGCCAGCCATTTCTCATCTTTGGCTCTTGTCTTCCCTCCTCAGGGCTCCAGAAATTTTTCTTGGCCTGCCCTTCACTGAAGGCATCGATTTGTGGGGAGTCGGCTGCACCCTGGCCTTCCTCTACCTGGGTCACAACCTCTTCTCTGCTTCCTCTGAGGATCAAATGGTAGGTCAACTACTTCAGATAAATGCACACAGCCAAGTGAGGACTTTCTGCCGAATGTCAAATGATGTGACTCTTTATCTTTTGTCTGCAGGTAAAGTGCATTGTTGAGTTTCTGGGTCAGCCTGAGGACCACCTGCTCCACTCTGGCAAATATACCCATCGTTATTTCATGGAAGATGAAGCTGCTGATAGTCCGACATGGAGGCTGAGGGTTGAGTAACCATGTTCTCCTTTGTTTGAATTGATTGTTTCATTTAAACTCTTTTAAAATGGCTCTCACACATAATTTGTCTCTTTAGGAACCAGGACAGCAGAATAACTCCACTGACCAGCTCAGCTGTCTGGAAGACCTGGTTCAGGTAAGCACTTTCTGTTGTATCAGTTAAGATTGGAACAGCAGGAAGGAGCTGGGCCAACAGAACTGAATCTGTTTCCAAATCCAGGTGCATCCTGAAATATATGCAATATGTAATATGCAAAATAAAATTTTTAGCAAAATAACTAACACAATTAGTTAATCACTTGTTCCAAGTGATCTAACAAAGATCAACTGACCCGACAAAGAAAGAATGCAGGAGTATTTAAGCTGGCTGATCAAACCAAATGAATACAGGAGAGAGTAAACTAGAGCACCAACACACTAATTAACTACACAAAAATACATAACTTAGTCCGTTTATAATTAACATGATTGTTAAATCAAATCCAAATATGTCTAAATAACAATTGCAAACCAAACTAAATTAACAAAATAACTAAACTAAATAAATCAAACCCCCCTGTGAGGTCCGAGCCTGACGGTACAGCCTGATAGGTACTTCCTGTATAAAAGTCTGCTGCTTCCTGGGATCATTCCCCCCGATCCTCGTCACCCTCCCAAATTTCCTTCAACAAAGTCAGAGGGCCTCTCACCTCATGACCATGAAGAAGTTCAAAAGGGGAGAAACCAGTAGAGGCCTGAGGTACATAAGCTTAAATTTAAATATTCCCTACAGAATTATAAATATGTTATATACTGTATAATCATATAAAGTTATATAAAAAAATCAATAAATAATGTGCAAACAAACAAATGTGATTTCCAATTTAAAAAAGATACACTTTTCATTATATAATAAACCATTCAAGTTCTGTTAACAGTGAGATTTGAACCAAGGACCTTGGGAACAACTCTTCTGTTTTCTCATTCCCTTGAGAAACAAAACTCAGTGAAACACCTGCTTGGCTCTAATGAAGAAAACAATTTTTATAACACAGTCCAAAATTCTGATTTACCATAAAACTGGGAACTATTAGTCTTAACCATTTCAGGACCTGCTATCTCCCCCTCCACCCCCAGTGACCCGTGCGCAGTCCTCCATCAAATACCGTCAGTCACATGGACCCCTGGGACTTTGTGACATTTGGTGAGTAGAACAATGTCACAGCTGCTTGCTTGACCTTTCACAAAGGTTCTGCAACACCATGTCGAAGGAACCACAGAGTTGCTCTCAACTGTATTTGAGAAAAAGGCAATCTCCAACAAGAAGTCGATCCATGCTTTTGAGTAAAGGTGTAATGATGTTGTGAATGCAAGCTTCTTTTATTCAACACCTGCTTGAACATCTGTTTAAAAAAAGTCAGCAGATGGATGAGGGCATGTTGTGAAGAATCAACATTTAATGAAAACTTATTGTGGTCTATACTTTCAAAAAATTCCATCTTTAGTTTACTTGTCATGTCTAAGAGTAGGTTAATATGTGTGTCTGATTGCAGCAAAGCCCAAATGAGCAGAAAAAAGACAAAATTCTACTTTTCTACAGATAAAAACCAACGTTCAAGAAGTGTGACAAAAATACCTTACCTAAGACTGCCACCTGGTGCACAGGAAAAATATCACACTCATTTTCCTTCAAGGTAACGCTGCTTTTCAGCCCCACAAACTTAAAACAATGACATGAATAATGCCTATACTAAGTCACTTTATTTATCCCATACATAAGAGTAACTACAGACATTTTCCTGAGAGAAACATGCAAGTGAAAAGTGTTTTAACTGCACTCATCTGATGGAGCCGACTCTCAGGTGGCCTGTGTATTTAGTCCAGCACAGTTTGAATACTAATGGTAGGATTGAGATGCAAAGCAAGTCATCACTGAGCTGGGACCTTTGCATTCATGAGAGAGTACAAAGGCCAGAGAAGTATCCACACACTCTGAACTAATAGCCTACACAACATGAACACACACTTTGTCTCTAAATGTTAGGGCATCTTCGTGTTTGCACTTCCCTTTCCCTGCTGTGGTTATCTTCATTATTTCTGCTTATCGTCTGTTAATAATCACTTTTCAGCCTTTCATCACCTGGACGTCTGAGTGATCCAAAGATTCAAACTCTCATGTCATTGCATTTCTTTGCTTGTGCTTACTATCTGCAAATGTTTTGCAACTTTTTTTTGTTGCATTTTCTGCAACAAAAAAAAGATGCATTTTATTTGACATAGTCCATAGAATAATGATTCAGACATGTCTAAACACAGAAAAGTGTGAAAACCAACATATATGTCAGGACATTATCTCAGATTTGACTAATTTAACCTCCCCAAAATTATTAATATCTCCCTTCATCTCAAAAATAAAGTTAATACTCATCACGTTATTCTCATTTAAACATTAATAGATTGATGAATTACATTTCACAAAAGCTACCATTAGGCATATTACTTATTTCCTAATTCATGGCACACATTACAATTAGAGTGATTTTAAAATAAAAAGAACAAAACAGAACAAAAACAAAATAAAAACAAAAAAAAGAACAACCTATAATCACATCATTTACATAAAACACTTTGAATATTTGCAAGCAAGCAATGAGCTAAAATTAGACTCAGACTGAATGTGAATAAACTTGTTAAGGGATGAAAGAGTGAGAGAGCCTGAGGGCACGCAGACAACAAAACAACAGTACATGGAGTAATGCTATATGCTAGTAGTGTGTCGACTCCTCTCATGATACATTTGCATATATGCCGACTAATAACATGAAAGACATACTTTGACAAACAGATGAATTATTACTTTAAAGCATATCTTATTGTTTTTTTTTAATGTGGTTACATAATAGAATCAATATATTTCAGAGATTCCACACAGATACCAGATACTGTCAAAACTGTTTTTTAAGTTGGTAGTAAGTACAGAGTATTGTGGTTAGAGTTTGCTATAGGAGGCCTTGATCTAGCAGTAGGGATACTGTGTACATCACATAACATTTGTCCAAAATGCTATTGTTTCATGTAGTACATTTCACATATTGTTCATATCCAGGTAGTACCAGTTCCAGCTGGTGGTGGTTGAAGTCTCCAGGTATAAAAACTGGAGCTGCTGGTGTGCGCTGAAGTTGATCCTGTATACAGTCAGTAATGTTGCCCACAGCTCTTACTGCATTTGCAGCAGGAGGCAAAAAGGCTCCCTAGAGGATTAAGCTGCTTTTCCACAACTCTACTGTCCTCGCCTTTCTTGGTTTTCTATTAGGTAAAAGTACCTGGTACCTACTTTCTTTGGCATCACCTTCGTCGAGGTTCCAAACAGCCTGAGCAGGTACTAAAAGATGACGTGAAAACACTGCAGGCCACTGACTGGTCAGAGAGAATCATCGCTGCCTCATTGTGTCATCAATGCCCGGCATGCATGAGTTATCCTGCACAGCACAAACCCATGGTCGCCATTTTTACACAGCCAAACTACTTTGACGGTGACCGTCACAACGCCACCTCGGGCTGGTCCAGTTTGAACACACTGAAGGGTGCTGTGAACCTCTTTAGCTGTGGAATGGTCCAATCAGGTGTTTTTGAGCAATGAACACAATTTTTTTTTCTTTTGTTGCCCTGTCCCAACTTTTTTGAGATGTGATGCTGGCATAAAAAAAGTTGATGAGGTGCAACTTTATATATATTGTCTTTGTACTCTTTTCAATTGAATTGAATATCAAAAAGGTTTAGAAAATTATCACATTCTTTTTATTTAATATTTTACAGAGCCACCTGACTTTTTTGGAATTGGGGTTTTATTTTCAGCTGTTCAGGCAACAGTTTTAATAATTAGAAGCCTTTTTTATTACATTCATTCAGAGTTTCACTGAGAGCTATGCCCTCTTCTTCAGGGACACTGATCACAGTCACACAGTCACACCTGGAAGCTCCTAAGTACAGCTGTAGTTTGCTGTGGTGGCCACTGAGCAGCTCCACAGGAGCAGCCAAGGTTAAGGGCCTTGGTCATGTCAGGGGTGGTAATAAAGTTTGGGAGATCTTGACATATTGACAAAGCTAGATCTGTAAAGTGCTTGTCAACAAACATTGGTAAAATTACAGCTTGTACAGGAAAATGTTGCAAAACAACATATTTTGCAGCAAATTTAAAGATAGATTTGTATAAAATGTCATAAATGCATTAATCTTGCACAAAATGATTATAAAGTGTGACGTATAATGCTTTTATCCTTTATCACTGGGTGGTGCAGGCATGCAGATGAAATGTGTCAGTGAGCCAAAAGTCTCTGAGTGCTCGTCGTGCACACCCCTCCCACCAGGCCATGTTTTGTGCATCTCTGCTTCTGCATCAGTGCGGCCCAGCTGGAGCTCACCTTCAGGTTAGGAACATTTGACACAGACCATTGTCTGATGGTTTTATCTTGGAGCTGCCATGTTCAGGGCAGCACTGGGCACACATGGAACCTGATAAGAGGCATCCATGGCAGCTGGTGGGTTTATGTTTTTCCTCAACCCTGCTGGACCAGAGAGTTCAGTAGCAGTAAGCCAGTCGGAGGATTCAGCTCTGTGTAAAAAGGATAAAAAGAAACACTGTGGACTTATGTATTTGTTTTGCTCTTGGGTTTTGTGGTAAAAATTAAATCTGGGTCAGCTCAGCAGAATAGATTGATAGTATTGATACTGTGGTTTTCTATTGTGTCGTCTTAGAGAACTTGAAGCGTGAGTGCTTTCCGCTACTTAACGCTGTATGACAGCAACATTAAAAATAAAAAGAATCATCTGAAACAAATACAGTTCTGGTTGAACGTCCAGCTATCATCTTGTTGCTGTCTTTTTAAATATGACTCTCCGTTCCTCTAGTTCTTTCATGCTGCTGTTTTGCGTGTCCTCCACCTCCCCATCACCACCCAGTCTTCAAGATTCACCAACTATATCATTCATCAGGTTCACCAGGGTCATCAGCCACCACCACCAGTGTCTGGACTCCAAGGGGGGATATATATCTTGGTGCTGTTCAAATGCCCTTCAATCTCAATCTCCCTGAAGAGTCTAAGCACTAAAGACTTTCTGACAGACTAATTATCACATATCATTTGATGTAATAAACAATTGTTTTTACTTCAACCACTCGTCTCTCCTATTTGAACTATTATTATACAGTATTTCTGATTTGTGTGTTTCTTACTATTGTCTGTGTGTGCTGTGTTTGTTTTACCTGTGTGGATGCTGTTTAATGTGAAATGCAGTAAACCAGTCTGATCCAGACAGCAATATAATTGTTGGAACAATGACATCCATTGAAGAGCTACAGCGAAAGGTAAATGATGATTTCACCACCTGGTAGGATGTGAATACTGAATACATGAGTAATGTGGGTAATTATGGCACTCATTAAGTAAATATCACTTTAGCTTCATGTCATTAACAGAGAAATAAACCAGAATACTGAATACATCATTTCTCTAATCATTTACTGCCAGTCACGTTCCACATTTGATGTTGTGTAGGAGTGATAGTTATTGGAATGTAAACTTTTTATCAACACCAGTGACAAAAGGTAAAAATCTGTACCTAATTAAATAATTAGAAAATGTTTGTAAATGTACAGTATAATTCAATAAATAGAACATCTCGACATTTCTACATTGTTTTCCTATATTTCTTCACCATGCTCCACAATAACAAAATGCAAATTTGTGTGGAATTTTCTATAACTTGAATTCATTGTGGTAGCAGCTACATTCCCTCCACTTCAGCATCATATCATAAAATAAATGTCAGTAACTGCATGTTGCACTGTAATCAGAAAAATCTGAATTATTTTACGAGTATATACACCACTAATACAGTACACTATTGAACACATAATGTTAAAAATATAGAAACGTATGTATTTAACAAACTGTAAAAACTAGAATGGCAATCAGTAGAATCCTAAACATATTACATACACCAGATTGAATATATTTGTAAAACTGTAGAGGATGACGACATTAAAACCCCATTATCTCAGCTGGTAGTCTGTTTGTAGGCATCTTTGTTAGCAGCTCACTAATGATCCCCTCCTACAAATATATTGAGCAACAGTAAAGTAGTCATTTTTTTAAACAGTAATTTTATAGGATTTCATGCAATCCTGTTCATATTAAATATCAAAGGCAAATTATGGTTCACACAGCTTTATTCACACTTTAACGGTACAGAAAAATCGGTTTTGTGCAAATTATTGGTTGTTGCCTTTGAGTTTACAAGTCAAAAAGTGTGGATGGTGAGACAGAGAATAACAACAGTCGGTACCGCTTGTGACAACCTCCAGCATTTATCACTGCTTCACACCTCCTGTGCATGGAATGGATAAGACATTAATCTGAACTTGTAGGATGACATGCCATTCTTCCATTCAGCAGTGCTGTGACACGTTTTTCATGTGTTGCTGGAGCAGGATCTCTCCATCTCACCCGGTGATCCTGAACATCCCACAGATGCTCTATTGGGTTGAGATCTGGTGAATATGCTGGCAAAGGAGGGACAGCGACATTGTTCTGGTCCAGGTAGGCTCCTCCTGACAGACATGAGCCACATGTGGTCTGGCATCGTCCGGCATGAAGTTGTTGCCTGATTGCTGTATCCTGGATGTATGTATCAGCTCTGTGCAAGTTTGATCTGGACTTGTCACTAAATGTGATCTGCCTCCACTGTGCAATATGCCATAACATCTGTAACATCTGTGCTACACATGTCTGCAGAGTTCTGGTCATCAGCATCCCAAATTCCTGGTCACGCAAGTTTTGCAGAAATTGTGGCATCATCAGTTGTTTCAGGAGGATATTAATTTTGCCCGGGTTTAGCCTTGGCCCGGTGTGCACAATCACACCACAACCATCATTTACTCTGAAATGCATCAATGTTATGACTGTGTAATGACTAAATAATGGTTATTCATGATTTAACATGTTTTGGTTTAGAGTACTTAATAAAAGTAATTTCTATTCATCACGTTTGTTTGTTTGTTTGTTTCAATAGAAAGGAAAGGAAAATATTGGGTTCTTAATGTTTCTAAAGTCGCTCAGTATATATATACATATATATATATATACTGTATATACACATGTAAATATGTGTGTAATGTACTAGTACCTTTGATACTTCTGTATATTTATGAACAGATAATTATATTTGCTAGCTGAGACTTAACTCAGTAATATTCATATGGGTGACTTTCACTTTGCACATTTACTCCAGTATGTCTTATGACCTTTTTAAAACACTGCTTTCAATAACTGAAATTTTTAAGGGTCAAGACATCTGAGCAAACTGAGATGAATACAAACCTACATCCTGTGTTCTTGACCTTGACCAAGACACACTTCATCATAACGCTCTCACTTTCTCCTCATGTCATCAGTGGAGTTACTCCAAGGCTGCAGACAAATGCTCCTGATTTCTCTTTACAAAATGACTCCCCTACTGCAGAGAGGACATGTGGGCTCTTCTTCTCTCTTTCACAAATGATCCATCTTTTCATGCTCATGCTTTGTCACACAGACGCTCTGTGTTTGAGGCCTGAAGGGCAAATTAAGTACATGCAAAAAGGAAACATTTATTCATGAACACATACCTGTTATTGGAACTTATGGTGTGTTCTTCATAATAAGTGACCTTCATTAGAATCAGTGGATTTGTTAATAAATACAGTGAACTGTATCTCCAGACCTAGCAAACTAGCAACTATTACCCTCAAAGTTATGCTATTAAGCTACTTAACTGTGTCAACAATACATGTATAACAGGAGCTTTCTAGCTAATGACAACTAGATATAACCTAAAGATTTAAAAAATACAGATCATTTGTAAATGTTGCTAAACGAATGTATTGTTTTAAATTCTTTATAATGTGAGTGGTGATGGCAATAATGTTGGAGGCACCGCCCCCTTGCCAGTGACTCTGTGATTGTTTTAGTGTGTTTTTAATGTTTTTGGCACCTTTTGATTCATGATCATCAGCGTGATCAAGCTCTGACATCTCGATTATGGCTGCATTTAATAATCAGACTTTGGTTTGCCTTCTGTGGTTTTTAACAATTGTTTGGAGAGCCGCTCAACATGGGCAGATATTCATCTGTTGGTTGTGTATTGTGAATGTATTGTCCATATTGTTTGAGTTGAGTTGAGTTTGAGTCTTTATTTTAAACATGTAAAAAACAAAAAAAACAACAACGAACAAACCAACAAGATAACATTTAAATGTGCAAAATTAAATATCCTAGTACATTACAAAACATAAATAATAATAAATAAAAAATGTATGAAAAAAGAGAGGAAAAAAACCCAATGAATTTACATCACATGTCCAAAAAGGAGTGGGAAGAAGTATAAATTTATCTAATCCCACCCCTTCTCCATTATTCATTAACTGATAATTCTTCATATGCTTCCGGTGTAAAATACATTTAAATATTATATAATATAGATACATATAAATATAATATAGATACATATAAATATAATATATTTATATGTATCTATATTATATTTATATATATTTATATATATAGTATATATATATATATATATATATATATATATATATATATATATATATATATACATTTGTTGTGTGTATGAATTAATTTGGTGTCAAAAGTTTTCTAATCTAATCTAACAGATTTAACACAAAAACTGACAAGAATGAAAGTCTGTATAAGTGTCCTTAGAAATGCAGAGGGCCATTTTTGACTGTATGGAAAGTTACATAGTATATAAGAAATAGTAAGAATTTAGAAGAAAGGTGTATTAAAAGGGAAAAGACAAAAACAATATTTTTTGCAGAACAACTAATATGACTTGATCACAAACATAGACTTTACCCACCTTTTCATCTATGGAATACAAACATTCTCATCATACTGTTAGAGTAGGAAAGTGATTAGTACAATAGTCTAATGGTAAAAGATGATAATGTTAAATCTACATTAAAATTATTGGAAAATAAACTTAGGAAAAAAGACTGATCTTTGCAGAAATATTGGCCATAAATATCAATAAGACATAATCACCTTTACTTGTTTGTTACTATAATACTAAGTAAGAAATACACTTCAGAACCAAAACTGTGTAACTGACCTCTTTTACTTTCTCTGAACTAAAGATACCCGTCACAGTAATTACTTACTGTAAACTCATTAGTGGATTTGTAACTACCTATCCTCACTTTAACCCACAGGCTACATGGAGCCGTGGCTGCAATGAAATCTCTTCTCCACCAGAGGACTATCACACCACACAATCCATCTCCCATCATCCCTCTGCAGCCAAATGAAACCTGCTTAAGATTCACAGACTCAGAGGGAATGCAAATGTCATGCAGCGTAATCTCACTTAGTTATCCTGAGACATACCATTATCAGCAAACACTCTAATGTGCCAGACAACACAAAGACTGATCTTTGCTGCTTCTGAGTCATAACTTTAAAGGGTAGAAGATATCAGGATAACATATAATGTGATAATATCTGATATATGTTAATCTGCTGGGTCTGAATCCTCTCCTGAGGGACATGAATACAAACGTGTGGATTATACTAAAGGAAGGAAATAATAAAAATGCAGAATAATCCACATGTGGATGAAAGAATGCTGATGGTAGGTCTGAGGTAGCTCTGAGCGGGTACAGATGGACAGCTATCCAGGGGCCCGATTTGACCATCTCATGGAAATGCTGAAAAAGGTTCCACCAACCAAGTCTGTGAAGACGGTTGTGTTGTCGGCAGGTCTCAACAATGGCCTCAGAGGACAAGAAACAGAGAGCGAGATCAAGCAGCTGAAAGCTCTGTTAAAGGGGGCTGAGGAGACCTTTCCTGATGCCCAGATTCATGTTCCAGTCATCAACTTCAGTGAAAAACTGGAGAAAAAACAAAAGCAGCAGTTGGTGAGTTTAAACAGCTTCATCAAATCCAACTGCAACTTTTTATCTGGACTCGGTTCACTCAACTTCTGGACTGAGCCAAAGGACCCGGTGCACTGGACAGCGAGGACAGCTGGTGTCATCGTCCAGCACTGGCTTGATCAGCGAAGGTCTCCATCAAACAGTAGTTCCTTCAGCGACTGCCTCCAGACGCTTCTTCCTACCCCAACTCCCTCCACCCTGATGGCGACTGTTTCATTTTGATAAGATTTATTGGTTTTCAACTTCTGTATAACAATACTTTGTATTTGGTATTGTTAAATAAACTAATATTTAATTTAATGTTGTTTTTATGATTTACAATTGTGTGTAAGTGAATATATTTTGGTAAATGAAGTGGTGAATTAAGTATAAATGACTGCAGTACATATAGTGTTATTTACAACAACACAAACACACAGATAAATGAACAACATGCATGTATTAAATGCAAGAAATAGTCATCCACTCAACAGCAGTGGCAAGAGGTGTGAAAAGTTCCAGCACAAATCAGACAACGGAGACCTAAGATGAGAAATTAAAAATATGCTGAATATATTTGTGTGTTTTTATGCAGGCCGAGACTTTTTGACAGGCATTTTCATTGTTAAACATCCCATAATGGTTCCAAGAAGCAGACTTTAATGACTTATGACTATTTCTTTGGGCAGTGTCCATGGATGTTTTTTTTCCCCCTGAGCTGTCATTCATTTGACTGAGCTTCAGTGTGTGCAGTTGTACAGTTTGTGCCACAGAGTCAATGAATTGCTCATTCTCACATACAGTATTTGATGCTTTATCTCAATCTTCTTTTCAACCTGTGCAATTCTTTCAGTCAGGCACTCACAATCCACGCTACTCACACATTTTTCCATGGTGTCCTTGAACTTGTCAAAGGATCTTAACAGATACAGTAAAAGGCTCATGCTGTTTGGAGGTCACACTTTCACAGTACAAGAGAAGTGATTCAAATGCTAAAATATATGATTGTAGCATCAGTGTTTTTCATAATTTGATGTCACAATGATTAATTAGTGTCCGAGATCCACTTTCAATAGCTGTTTGGGGGAAAAACACAAGGATATTAGTAAAAGAATGGAAGCATAGAGGAGAGCAAGCAAACACAGTCATATTCTTCCCCATGACAGAACTTTAAGCCATGCACTTAAAGTCAAGACAGTAACACAGAATGTGCATGCCCTAAGTCAGTAGCATTAATCATCTGGGAACGTTGGACAAAATGTTGTACAAAATTTAACATCAATATATCTTCTAGCTGGTTATATTTGTGGATGGACCGAAGTGGTGGACTGACTGGTCGACCAGCCACCCACAGACTAAGACTGCCAACTTTAGATCCATGCATCCAGCATGGATACAACATTTTATCATCCTTGTACATGAGCTTTATAGCTTGCAGGGAGGGATTATTTTCTGCAGAGTTTTTGATCCAATGTTTCTTTTGCTATTTGGCTTTTCTGTTATACACATAGTTGGATTAAATTTGAAGTTAACCCTCCTGTTGTGTTAGTTTCCTGTTAACTACTTTGGTGTTCCTGGTCAAAAATAACCTCTCTACTTTAGCTGATGTTAAATCCATAATAATACATATATTATCACCTAATGTTGTGTTTCATCTTTCTATCAACTCAAGTTTTTGTGAGCATTACAAGTTTTGAACTTACATTTTCTATTTATGGCCTGTAGGCCTCATTGACCTGAGCTCAGTTCACTTCGGCCATCGTGCTGCTACAGAATGAACTGAGAGCAAGGCCTGAAAATAGCTTTATATACCATAGCTGTGAAAAAGTTGTTTATATCATTGAAACAATGTTGTGGTTGTTTTTGAGAATTGCCAACAGGTGTGGCTCCAATGGGGTATAAATTTCATTGGGGATAGGTTTTCGTCAGGGTTGCCATGGAAGCCAAAAGGAGGCGTTTCTAATGACCGGTCATTTTTGACCGGGAACACAAAGGGTGTACACAAGTTCAATAAAACACTTAAAATGTGATAGAAATTCTGAAAATTTGTTTTGTGGTTGTTCAGATGCAACAAAGTGATGGAACCTCATGACAAACAGATGAAATAAACTACAATTTTTAGAGAGATATTACAAATGTTTTTCTCCCAAATATCACACAAAATACTATTTTTACTGACTACTGCAGTCTGAAAATGATTCAACCTCTTGATGTCAAGAATCTCCAGTATTTTGTAGAGACCCTTTAGCTGCTATGGCCTTCTGTAAACATGATGCTTATCCAGACACCAGCTTCTGGCCGCGTTCCTGAGGAATCTTAGCCTGTAGATCATGGATCAAGGCCTCCAGTTCTGGAATATTTCTGGCTTTACATGCTGCAACCACATTCTTCAAATCCCACCAGAGATTCTCCAGTTGATTCAATCAAGTGACTGTGATGGTGATCCAAGCCTTGGTGGACTTTGAGCTATAGTTGGGATCACCGTCCTTTTGCGTCATCCTTGGCATAAAAAGTCTGTCTTATCTAGGTGGTTCTGAGCTACTGAAGACAACTTTTATTGTGCTTTTGGGTCAGCAGTGGTGAATATTTTGGAGTTTAGGCATGGAGACCTGATGCAAATTTAGCCCTTAATAGAAAAAAACTTGAAGACTCCATTGCCAAAGTAAGTCTATGAAAGTTGGCACAGTTTTAACAATGTCTGATTTGTATGCCTTCTTACGAGGGATGCTATTTAGGAGGTTGAATCATTTTGAGACTGCAAAAGTATTATTTGTGTTGAGATTGTTAAAAAGAAAATTAATATCTGTTGTATTGAGTTATTTAAACCGCTCTTGTTTGATTTAGTTGTTGCAAACAGCTGATCAATAGAATATTTTCCTAATAAACTTAATATATAATGTTAGTTGAATAGTTTTGCTTCCAACTGTAACTTGTCCCATCTCAACATTTCTGATGATGATTTCTTAATTTGTAGAATCATAAGGATATCCAAATTAAGTATTTTTATTACTAATCCAACCCAATAGTAATCACTCTGATGCCTGATCTGACGACGATCATATACTTCTTATATATACAGTACCAGTCAAAAATTTGGACACAGTTTCCCATTCAAGTGGATGGGAAGGTATGTCCAAACTATTGACTGGTACTGTATATAGATTTAAAAATGACAATAACTTAAAAATATGTTCATTATATGAAGTTTAGATAAGTTTAGGTGAACTCTGACCTACTCTAGTTCAAAGGTCTGTATTGTGCGCGTGACAAAACCAGTGCTCATGGAGAGTAAGCTAGCGGCGCAGCAAAGATGAGCGCTGAATGCAGGTTCTTACCCCAAAAACATGGCAGAAAAAAGGAAGAAAAAATATCACTTTCACAACGAATGGGAGGAGGAGTTCTTTTTTACGTCTGTGAAAGAAACCTGCGTGTGTCTCATTTGCGGGTCGACTGTGGCGACGGCAAAGCGGCACAATGTTGAGAGACACTTCACTACGTGTCACAAAAGCTACCATGCTAACTACCTACCGGGAAGCTCACTACGGGCAGAAAAAGCCAGTGAGCTAAAGGCAGCTTTGGGTAAGCAACAGTCTTTTTTCACGAGGCCGGCGAAGAAGTCACAAAAAGCAACTGCAGCCTCGTTTAGAGCTACACATTTTCTGATCAAGAAGAAGAAGGCATTTTCTGATGGAGAAGTTGTCAAAGAAGCAATGATGATAATCGCTAACACTGTACTTAAAGAAGAGAAAAATGGAACCGATCTAATCTCCACCCTCTCCATGTGTGTCATTCATTTCCAACCCTTTCATGAATGTGGACACAACATGCTTTGCTGAGAAACTAAGTGCAACATTCAACTTGGATGCTGGACAGGTGGAGATGGAAATCATAACGCTGCAAAGTGACCTACACCTCAAAGCCTACCAGACTGCACCAAACTTTTGGTGCCTTGTTGACACAGAGAAGTACAGTGGTGTATGCACAGCAGCTATGAAGGTTGCCAGCCTGTTCTATCTCTATGAATCAGCGTTTTCTGACATGAACTTCATCAAGAACAAACACAGAACACGCCTCACTGATGCACATCTGAAAGACTCACTCACAGTTGCAGTGTCAAGTTACACACCAGATTACAGTACACTGGTGAACAGCCAGTCTTCCCACTAACAAAGTCTCCTCAGCAGCCGTTCCATTTTGGGTTCTGGTCTGGGGGAGTCGCTCACTACTTGTTCCACCCCACTAATTAGAACAAAGTGAATTCTCATTAGTTAATGGAGTCCCTCTATACAGCTAGTAGTAGTAGTGAAGTACAAACATAGAGTGCATGGATGTCCTTGAGGGACACTTTACCTGGTCCTGTGATCGAGGTCACATCTCTCCTGCACCTCTTTCTTCCGTCTCTTCTTGTCTGTGTTGTTCATACTAATGCCTTCCATAGCTTTATCTATCTCCTTCTTGGCGACGCTATTTTCTTCCATAGTGGTATTCCTCTCATTATTTTGCGTCTCAGCCTCCTCCTTGGCCTTCCTAATGTCTTCCCTGGCTTGATCCCTCTCTTTCTTTGGCTTCATTTCCTTTGCCTTGGCTCTCTTATTGTTTCCCAAGACCTTAGCTACCTCCTCCTTTACACTGTCAGTGTCCTCCATGGCCTTATCCCTCTCATTTCTTAGGATCTCTGCCTCCTCCTTGGCCTTCCTAATGTCTTCCCTGGCTTGATCCCTCTCTTTCCTTAGCATCATTTCCTTCGCCTTGGCTCTCTTTTTGTATTCCAAGACCTTAGCTAACTCATCCTTTACACTGTCAGTGTCCTCCATGGCCTTATCCCTCTCATTTCTTAGGATCTCTGCCTCCTCCTTGGCCTTCCTAATGTCTTCCCTGGCTTGATCCCTCTCTTTCCTTAGCTTCATTTCCTTCGCCTTGGCTCTCTTTTTGTATTCCAAGACCTTAGCTAACTCATCCTTTACACTGTCAGTGTCTTCCATGGCCTTATCCCTCTCATTTCTTAGGATCTCTGCCTCCTCCTTGGCCTTCCTAATGTCTTCCCTGGCTTGATCCCTCTCTTTCTTTGGCTTCATTTCCTTCGCCTCGGCTCTCTTTTTGTATTCCAAGTCCTTAGCTATCGTCTTCTTAAGCCTGTCAACCTCCTCATTGACCCTCCTAGGGTCTTCTAAGGCCTTTCTCTTTTCTTAGCATCTGTTCCTTTGCCTTGGCTCTCTTATTGTCTTCCAAGGCCTTAGCTATCTCATCCTTTTTACTGTCAGTGTCCTCATTGGCCCTCCTGCTGTCTTCAATGGCCTTATCCCTCTCATTTCTTAGGCTCTCTGCCTCCTTCTTGGCCTTCATCATGTGTTCAATGGCCTTATCCCTCGCTTGTCTTAGCTTATGTTCCTTCATCTTGGCCTTCCTCTGGCCTTCCATGGCCTTATCCCTCTCCTCAGTCAGCCTCTCGGACTGTTCTCGGACTTGATTATAATCCTCTCTCATCTTGTCCAGCTCCTGCTTCAGCTCTACTCTCTCCTGGAGCTGAGGTAAGGCCTGACACACACAGACACACACACACACACACCAAAAAAAAAAATCAGTGGTTGATAGACAGAAGAGTGAGAGGATAGAATCTCTCTTTTCATTCATGTGTACTACCTTTGAAGGACCATATGATTCCTTTGAGCCTCACACTAGTCTTGAAGTCTGTGTATAGAAACAACAGTGCTGATTTTGTAGATTTTGATTCTTTAATTCCAGAGGGATAGAGTGCCTTTTAGGAATGAGTAATTTTTTCTTTATAATGGTTTATAATAGTGTTGTGCGTGTGTGCCCCTGTGCTCTAGGACAATGAAGCCAATGATGTAACTCTAGCTGAGGAGGAGCCGGAGCCGGAGCAAGGAGTAAATACAAAACAAACACACACTTCTACTTTTGTACTGACTTCCAGCTATGTTTTCGTCTTCTTTGCTTATCTTTGGAAGATCATGGAATGTTTTCACCATGAGTAATCAAGGATTTCTGATGATAGAGAAGATTGAGATATTAGACAGGATGAACGTAAAAGTCATCAAATAGATTTACCAGTTCATTAAGGCAAAGTGAGGCACCCCAAAACAAAACATGATATCATATAATGACATCATTTGAGTGGGATAAAAAAAATCTATGTATTGATAGTGAATAACTACATGTTTTCAAATCTACTATCATCCCACTTTATCAATCAACATACAGTGTAAACCAATCACACAGTAGATTTAACATCTGCCACTCATGAGCTGCTGATAAAAATCACATGTGGTTGGAGAGTTTATATGTTTCTATTTGTAGATAATGTAAGTACAGTAAGTCAGTCATGAACCTGCCTCCAACCAAACACAGTTTGTAAACCTCCCTCCTCCCTGCTTACCTTCTTCTATGTTCTGCTCAGGTTCAGTGGCCTCCTGGGCATCGAGAGGAGAGTTGTCCATGGCAACTGCAGAGACAAAAAAATGCACAAAAGGATTAATGGCACCCGAAAGGGAGAGGTATTGGTTATAATTAAATAGAAGACATTTGCAGAAGAGAAACTGTATTTGCCTCTAACCAAATACAGTTTGTAAACCTCCCTCATCTCTGCTTACCTTCACTGTTCTCAAGTGTCCTCCACTTTATGATTAGACATGCTGGGAACTGCAGAGACAAAGAAATTCAAAACAGGATGAATGTCACAACAAATGCAGAGATATTGGTTGTAAGAAAATAGAAGAAATTTGCAGGAGGGTTCCCATTTCATCTCAGTGTGTTGTGCAAAACACACCATTCCACTATGCAAAAATACGTGATTATAGTAACAGGAGTCACCAACACGGTGCCCGCGGGCACCAGGTCGCCCCAAAGGACTTAATGAGTCGCCCGCAAGCCTGCTCTAAAAATAGCACAACTTACTAGTGAGCTGCGTCTAAAATTTTATTTTATTCTGTTGCTATTCTTTTATAATCACACTTGCATTTACACTACCAGTCAAAAATTTGGACACAGTTTCCCATTCAAGTGGATGGGTAACTGTGTCCAAACTATTGACTGGTACTGTATATATATATATATATATATATATATATATATATATATATATATATATATATATACACACATTACAGTTACACCTTGTACACTTACAATAACAAAGGCATAATACAGTTTTTAAATGTTTCACAGCTATGTAGCTCTGGATTCAGATACTACAACCTACATCATAGCTTTCCTTCAGTGGTTTCTCAGAATATTGTGAGTCATGTCTGTTGTATCTGTCATATCCCAGGACAACATGTGGTGGACAGAGGTTCGAAAATCATGTCGTCAGCCTCCTTCCATCTTGAGTCAAATCTATTTTGCAGCCAACAGCCGGACCTTTTCGGTGTATCACACCTGCAAAATGTCAATGAAATCAATGCAAATTACTCTTTTATTGTGTTACTCAAATCAGCCTCTGTTTCCTACTGCTCACTCTACGGTGGCCGTGACGGCTCACAACACGAATGCAAAAGCTACAGCACAAATGCAAAAGCCACATCTCGAATGCAAAAGCCACAACACGAACGCAAAAGCCACAACTTGAATGCAAAAGCCACAACACGCATGCAAAAGCCACAACACGAACGCAAAAGCCACAACTTGAATGCAAAAGCCACAACACGCATGCAAAACCCACACCACGAACACAAAAGCCACAAAACGAACGCAAAAGCTACAGCATGAATGCAAAAGCTACAACTCGAATGCAAAAGCTACAACACACTCGAATGCAAAAGCCACAACACGAATGCAAAAGCCACAACAAACTTATCACGTTATAACGTGATACAAACTTATCATGTTAAAACATACTCTTGTTTGAATGAGTAAAGTCTGCGGAGAACAGATAAACTGAGGAATGTGGCTCACCTACGTGATTTGATAAAGTTGTACTTCATGCTCAGATTGAGACATAGAAATCTTAACAGTGGAATATCCATGTTTTGGGCCAACGAGATGTCAGTCCACTGGAAAAATAGCAACAAGTGCCCACTTCAATGTGTAATATAATGCTTGTCCAATGTCTGTTTATGAAGTCTGTTTTTACGATGTTATTTGCCATATTGATTGTATTGTATATTCTACACTTCAGTAAAGTTGTGGAAAAAAAACACACTTCCACTTCCGTCAGAGGCCAACTTATCGTGTTGAGACGTGATAAGTTCACATTATAACAATAAGTGAAGTACAATATACTGTATATCTTTTAGCACCTTCTTAGGTCCCTGACTATATGTGGTGTCCCACATCATTGCTGGTGAATGGGAAGGAGAGCCATATTTGCCTCTTGATTTCCGTAACAGCAGTGAATTGTGGGACAACAGCACAGGGATTTAAAAAAAATCAACAAACTCTATAAGACCCATGGGGGTGTGTATACTTCCAAATATCAGGTTGTGTTTAGCGCTTCATAGCTCCTTAACGGTTTGACCTAGAGATGAGCCGCTTTCCCTCGTAAACTAGAGAATCAGCGCTTTTGAATGAGCCCCTGGTTGTATCTGTGGATCGTATTCTGACCAGGATCATACAGGCACTTTCTTTCCGGACTTTCTCAAGACGTGTCAGTGAAAACAATACCCCGGCAGACAGTCATTCCTACCGGTAATACACCTACAAGCTGTTTGTCAACCGTTGTTAAACTCACACAGCCCTGCCTAAGAGTTGTGAAGCCGGGTTTTGTTGTTCACACAACCTCAGACATGATGGGAAGTATCGTTTTTGACTTTTCCAAGGAGGAATGATTCGATGGCTGGCAGCTGTGAACAATATTCAGGTACCTGACGTTTGTCAGAGATCTGTATTCCAGAAATACACTAAAGTAATGTATAAACTGGCCTACAAATCTTTTAAAAACTCACATATATACTCACATATATTTAATTATACATTTTATTGTACAATTTTTGGCACTTTAACAATGTATTGTGGCATTAAAATTAGTTGTGCGAGCACCAGGGCCTAGAATCATCACTTTCATATGGCCAGAGATCTCTCTCCTCAGACTTGTTTAGGACGGTGGGATGGCCTCCTGATGAGCGGGTGAGGGATAAAAGGAGAGAGACACATGGTCAGTGTAGCTGGAAAATATAATACTCTGTAACAGCAATAATAACAGTGTGTATGACAGGTTCTTTAAAATAAGAGTTACCTGTCCTGTTTGGTGGATTCACTGTGTGGATTTGGATTCTTCATCTTTCTTTTGGGGTTTCTTTTGGCCTCCTGATACAACAAGGGGAAAGTAATTAACTCAATTAGCATTAACTCTTTCTTTAAATCAACCCAGTCTCAGCAGTCGTCGTAATTACTATTCAGCAGAAAGATGATGACATTCTTTCCTACCTCTGGCAGGTGTTTTATCATCTCATCTGTCACTCCTCCTTCCTGATTGGGGAACTGGGAGGAACTGGTCTGGGATGCCTGCAGAGTTGCCTGTCTCTTCAGCAGCCGTTCCATTTTGGGTTCTGGTCTGGGGGAGTCACTCACTACTTGTTCCACCCCACTAATTAGAACAAAGTGAATTGTCATTAGTTAATGGAGTCCCTCTATACAGCTAGTAGTAGTAGTGAAGTACAAACATAGAGTGCATGGATGTCCTTGAGGGACACTTTACCTGGTCCTGTGATCGAGGTCACATCTCTCCTGCACCTCTTTCTTCCGTCTCTTCTTGTCTGTGTTGTTCATACTAATGCCTTCCATAGCTTTATCTATCTCCTTCTTGGCGACGCTATTTTCTTCCATAGCGGTATTCCTCTCATTATTTTGCGTCTCTGCCTCCTCCTTGGCCTTCCTAATGTCTTCCCTGGCTTGATCCCTCTCTTTCTTTGGCTTCATTTCCTTTGAAAGTATATATATATATATACAGTATATATATATATATATATATATATATATATATATATATATATACACACACTACCAGTCAAAAATTTGGACACAGTTTCCCATTCAAGTGGATGGGTAACTGTGTCCAAACTATTGACTGGTACTGTATATATATATATATACACAGTATATATATATATATATATATATATATATATATATATATATATATATATATATTTATATATACACTACCAGTCAAAAATTTGGACACAGTTTCCCATTCAAGTGGATGGGTAACTGTGTCCAAACTATTGACTGGTACTGTATATATATATATATATATATATATATATATATATATATATATATATACACATTACAGTTACACCTTGTACACTTACAATAACAAAGGCATAATACAGTTTTTAAATGTTTCACAGCTATGTAGCTCTGGATTCAGATACTACAACCTACATCATAGCTTTCCTTCAGTGGTTTCTCAGAATATTGAGAGTCATGTCTGTTGTATCTGTAATATCCCAGGACAACATGTGGTGGACAGAGGTTTGAAAATCATGTCGTCAGCCTCCTTCCATCTTGAGTCAAATCTATTTTGCAGCCAACAGCCGGACCTTTTCGGTGTATCACACCTGCAAAATGTCAATGAAATCAATGCAAATTACTCTTTTATTGTGTTACTCAAATCAGCCTCTGTTTCCTACTGCTCACTCTACGGTGGCCGTGACGGCTCACAACACGAATGCAAAAGCTACAGCACAAATGCAAAAGCCACATCTCGAATGCAAAAGCCACAACACGAACGCAAAAGCCACAACTTGAATGCAAAAGCCACAATACGAATGCAAAAACCACAACACGCATGCAAAAGCCACACCACGAACGCAAAAGCCACAAAACGAACGCAAAAGCTACAGCACGAATGCAAAAGCTACAACACACTCGAACGCAAAAGCTACAGCACGAATGCAAAAGCCACAACTCGAATGCAAAAGCCACAACACGCATGCAAAACCCACACCACGAACGTAAAAGCCACAAAACGAACGCAAAAGTTACAGCATGAATGCAAAAGCTACAACTCGAATGCAAAAGTTACAACACACTCGAATGCAAAAGCCACAACACGAATGCAAAAGCCACAACAAACTTATCACGTTATAACGTGATACAAACTTATCATGTTAAAACATACTCTTGTTTGAATGAGTAAAGTCTGCGGAGAACGGATAAACTGAGGAATGTGGCTCACCTACGTGATTTGATAAAGTTGTACTTCATGCTCAGATTGAGACATAGAAATCTTAACAGTGGAATATCCGTGTTTTGGGCCAACGAGATGTCAGTCCACTGGAAAAATAGCAACAAGTGCCCACTTCAATGTGTAATATAATGCTTGTCCAATGTCTGTTTATGAAGTATGTTTTTACGATGTTATTTGCCATATTGATTGTATTGTATATTCTACACTTCAGTAAAGTTGTGGAAAAAAAACACACTTCCACTTCCGTCAGAGGCCAACTTATCGTGTTGAGACGTGATAAGTTCACATTATAACAATAAAAGGTATCACGTTATAAGTGAAGTACAATATACTGTATATCTTTTAGCACCTTCTTAGGTCCCTGACTATATGTGGTGTCCCACATCATTGCTGGTGAATGGGAAGGAGAGCCATATTTGCCTCTTAATTTCCGTAACAGCAGTGAATTGTGGGACAACAGCACAGGGATTTTAAAAAAAAATCAACAAACTCTATAAGACCCATGGGGGTGTGTATACTTCCAAATATCAGGTTGTGTTTAGCGCTTCATAGCTCCTTAATGGTTTGACCTAGAGATGAGCCGCTTTCCCTCGTAAACTAGAGAATCAGCGCTTTTGAATGAGCCCCTGGTTGTATCTGTGGATCGTATTCTGACCAGGATCATACAGGCACTTTCTTTCCGGACTTTCTCAAGACGTGTCAGTGAAAACAATACCCCGGCAGACAGTCATTCCCAGGGGTCACCAACCTTTTTGAAACTGAGAGCTACTTCATGGGTACCGAGTCATACAAAGGGCTACCAGTTTGATACTCTCACCTGAAATAACAAATTTGCTCAGTATGCCATTAGTTATACATCATCAATAATGATTAATGATATTCCTCTATGAGAAGACACTGATCATATTAATCATTTCTCACAATAATTATCAACAATGAAATCAAGGTGGAAAACAGATCAATATTCAGCACTTTATCTCTTTAATCTCAGTAATTGTTAAATTGTCAGATGATCACTTACATCACATTTCATAGGAAAAATGTCCCATTTTCACTAGCCACTGACAAACCTTAACAAATCATGAACTATATTGCACCATGTTTCAAAAAGTTATCAATAATGTAATGTTAAAGAAAAATCAAATTACATATTTTTAAATAAATGTTGTCACATTTTGAACTAATGACCAAATCTGCAGCATTTTTAACAAAATTATAACTGTTACATGTCATGAACACCCTTTTAAATTGAACACAATTCTTTATTATAATTAAACTTTGCCATGGCACTGCCATGTTGCCACTGACAACATTTGGTATTTGTTTCTTTGTTAGTGGGAAGACTGGCATTGCATGCTGTTCACCAGTGTACTGTAATCTGGTGTGTAACTTGACACTGCAACTGTGAGTGAGTCTTTCAGATGTGCATCAGTGAGGCGTGTTCTGTGTTTGTTCTTGATGAAGTTCATGTCAGAAAACGCTGATTCATAGAGATAGAACAGGCTGGCAACCTTCATAGCTGCTGTGCATACACCACTGTACTTCTCTGTGTCAACAAGGCACCAAAAGTTTGGTGCAGTCTGGTAGGCTTTGAGGTGTAGGTCACTTTGCAGCGTTATGATTTCCATCTCCACCTGTCCAGCATCCAAGTTGAATGTTGCACTTAGTTTCTCAGCAAAGCATGTTGTGTCCACATTCATGAAAGGGTTGGAAATGAATGACACACATGGAGAGGGTGGAGATTAGATCGGTTCCATTTTTCTCTTCTTTAAGTACAGTGTTAGCGATTATCATCATTGCTTCTTTGACAACTTCTCCATCAGAAAATGCCTTCTTCTTCTTGATCAGAAAATGTGTAGCTCTAAACGAGGCTGCAGTTGCTTTTTGTGACTTCTTCGCCGGCCTCGTGAAAAAAGACTGTTGCTTACCCAAAGCTGCCTTTAGCTCACTGGCTTTTTCTGCCCGTAGTGAGCTTCCCGGTAGGTAGTTAGCATGGTGGCTTTTGTGACACGTAGTGAAGTGTCTCTCAACATTGTGCCGCTTTGCCGTCGCCACAGTCGACCCGCAAATGAGACACACGCAGGTTTCTTTCACAGACGTAAAAAAGAACTCCTCCTCCCATTCGTTGTGAAAGTGATATTTTTTCTTCCTTTTTTCTGCCATGTTTTTGGGGTAAGAACCTGCATTCAGCGCTCATCTTTGCTGCGCCGCTAGCTTACTCTCCATGAGCACTGGTTTTGTCACGCGCACAATACAGACCTTTGAACTAGAGTAGGTCAGAGTTCACCTAAACTTATCTAAACTTCATATAATGAACATATTTTTAAGTTATTGTCATTTTTAAATCTATATACAGTACCAGTCAATAGTTTGGACATACCTTCCCATCCACTTGAATGGGAAACTGTGTCCAAATTTTTGACTGGTACTGTATATATAAGAAGTATATGATCGTCGTCAGATCAGGCATCAGAGTGATTACTACTGGGTTGGATTAGTAATAAAAATACTTAATTTGGATATCCTTATGATTCTACAAATTAAGAAATCATCATCAGAAATGTTGAGATGGGACAAGTTACAGTTGGAAGCAAAACTATTCAACTAACATTATATATTAAGTTTATTAGGAAAATATTCTATTGATCAGCTGTTTGCAACAACTAAATCAAACAAGAGCGGTTTAAATAACTCAATACAACAGATATTAATTTTCTTTTTAACAATCTCAACACAAATAATACTTTTGCAGTCTCAAAATGATTCAACCTCCTAAATAGCATCCCTCGTAAGAAGGCATACAAATCAGACATTGTTAAAACTGTGCCAACTTTCATAGACTTACTTTGGCAATGGAGTCTTCAAGTTTTTTTCTATTAAGGGCTAAATTTGCATCAGGTCTCCATGCCTAAACTCCAAAATATTCACCACTGCTGACCCAAAAGCACAATAAAAGTTGTCTTCAGTAGCTCAGAACCACCTAGATAAGACAGACTTTTTATGCCAAGGATGACGCAAAAGGACGGTGATCCCAACTATAGCTCAAAGTCCACCAAGGCTTGGATCACCATCACAGTCACTTGATTGAATCAACTGGAGAATCTCTGGTGGGATTTGAAGAATGTGGTTGCAGCATGTAAAGCCAGAAATATTCCAGAACTGGAGGCCTTGATCCATGATCTACAGGCTAAGATTCCTCAGGAACGCGGCCAGAAGCTGGTGTCTGGATAAGCATCATGTTTACAGCAGGCCATAGCAGCTAAAGGGTCTCAACAAAATACTGGAGATTCTTGACATCAAGAGGTTGAATCATTTTCAGACTGCAGTAGTCAGTAAAAATAGTATTTTGTGTGATATTTGGGAGAAAAACATTTGTAATATCTCTCTAAAAATTGTAGTTTATTTCATCTGTTTGTCATGAGGTTCCATCACTTTGTTGCATCTGAACAACCACAAAACAAATTTTCAGAATTTCTATCACATTTTAAGTGTTTTATTGAACTTGTGTACACCCTTTGTGTTCCCGGTCAAAAATGACCGGTCATTAGAAACGCCTCCTTTTGGCTTCCATGGCAACCCTGACGAAAACCTATCCCCAATGAAATTTATACCCCATTGGAGCCACACCTGTTGGCAATTCTCAAAAACAACCACAACATTGTTTCAATGATATAAACAACTTTTTCACAGCTATGGTATATAAAGCTATTTTCAGGCCTTGCTCTCAGTTCATTCTGTAGCAGCACGATGGCCAAGTGAACTGAGCTCAGGTCAATGAGGCCTACAGGCCATAAATAGAAAATGTAAGTTCAAAACTTGTAATGCTCACAAAAACTTGAGTTGATAGAAAGATGAAACACAACATTAGGTGATAACATATGTATTATTATGGATTTAACATCAGCTAAAGTAGAGAGGTTATTTTTGACCAGGAACACCAAAGTAGTTAACAGGAAACTAACACAACAGGAGGGTTAACTTCAAATGTAATCCAACTATGTGTATAACAGAAAAGCCAAATAGCAAAAGAAACGTTGGATCAAAAACTCTGCAGAAAATAATCCCTCCCTGCAAGCTATAAAGCTCATGTACAAGGATGATAAAAAGTTGTATCCATGCTGGATGCATGGATCTAAAGTTGGCAGTCTTAGTCTGCAGGGGGCTGGTCGACCAGTCAGTCCACCACTTCGGTCCATCCACAAATATAACCAGCTAGAAGATATATTGATGTTAAATTTTGTACAACATTTTGTCCAACGTTCCCAGATGATTAATGCTACTGACTTAGGGCATGCACATTCTGTGTTACTGTCTTGACTTTAAGTGCATGGCTTAAAGTTCTGTCATGGGGAAGAATATGACTGTGTTTGCTTCCTCTCCTCTATGCTTCCATTCTTTTACTAATATCCTTGTTTTTTCCCCCAAAAAGCTATTGAAAGTGGATCTCGGACACTAATTAATCAATGTGACATCAAATTATGAAAAACACTGATGCTACAATCATATATTTTAGCATTTGAATCACTTCTCTTGTACTGTGAAAGTGTGACCTCCAAACAGCATGAGCCTTTTACTGTATCTGTTAAGATCCTTTGACTAGTTCAAGGACACCATGGAAAAATGTTTGAGTAGCGTGGATTGTGAGTGCCTGACTGAAAGAATTGCACAGGTTGAAAAGAAGATTGAGATAAAGCATCAAATACTGTATGTGAGAATGAGCAATTCATTGACTCTGTGGCACAAACTGTACAACTGCACACACTGAAGCTCAGTCAAATGAATGACAGCTCAGGGGGAAAAAAAACATCCATGGACACTGCCCAAAGAAATGGTCATAAGTCATTAAAGTCTGCTTCTTGGAACCATTATGGGATGTTTAACAATGAAAATGCCTGTCAAAAAGTCTCGGCCTGCATAAAAACACACAAATATATTCAGCATATTTTTAATTTCTCATCTTAGGTCTCCGTTGTCTGATTTGTGCTGGAACTTTTCACACCTCTTGCCACTGCTGTTGAGTGGATGACTATTTCTTGCATTTAATACATGCATGTTGTTCATTTATCTGTGTGTTTGTGTTGTTGTAAATAACACTATATGTACTGCAGTCATTTATACTTAATTCACCACTTCATTTACCAAAATATATTCACTTACACACAATTGTAAATCATAAAAACAACATTAAATTAAATATTAGTTTATTTAACAATACCAAATACAAAGTATTGTTATACAGAAGTTGAAAACCAATAAATCTTATCAAAATGAAACAGTCGCCATCAGGGTGGAGGGAGTTGGGGTAGGAAGAAGCGTCTGGAGGCAGTCGCTGAAGGAACTACTGTTTGATGGAGACCTTCGCTGATCAAGCCAGTGCTGGACGATGACACCAGCTGTCCTCGCTGTCCAGTGCACCGGGTCCTTTGGCTCAGTCCAGAAGTTGAGTGAACCGAGTCCAGATAAAAAGTTGCAGTTGGATTTGATGAAGCTGTTTAAACTCACCAACTGCTGCTTTTGTTTTTTCTCCAGTTTTTCACTGAAGTTGATGACTGGAACATGAATCTGGGCATCAGGAAAGGTCTCCTCAGCCCCCTTTAACAGAGCTTTCAGCTGCTTGATCTCGCTCTCTGTTTCTTGTCCTCTGAGGCCGTTGTTGAGACCTGCCGACAACACAACCGTCTTCACAGACTTGGTTGGTGGAACCTTTTTTAGCATTTCCATGAGATGGTCAAATCGGGCCCCTGGATAGCTGTCCATCTGTACCCGCTCAGAGCTACCTCAGACCTACCATCAGCATTCTTTCATCCACATGTGGATTATTCTGCATTTTTATTATTTCCTTCCTTTAGTATAATCCACACGTTTGTATTCATGTCCCTCAGGAGGGGATTCAGACCCAGCAGATTAACATATATCAGATATTATCACATTATATGTTATCCTGATATCTTCTACCCTTTAAAGTTATGACTCAGAAGCAGCAAAGATCAGTCTTTGTGTTGTCTGGCACATTAGAGTGTTTGCTGATAATGGTATGTCTCAGGATAACTAAGTGAGATTACGCTGCATGACATTTGCATTCCCTCTGAGTCTGTGAATCTTAAGCAGGTTTCATTTGGCTGCAGAGGGATGATGGGAGATGGATTGTGTGGTGTGATAGTCCTCTGGTGGAGAAGAGATTTCATTGCAGCCACGGCTCCATGTAGCCTGTGGGTTAAAGTGAGGATAGGTAGTTACAAATCCACTAATGAGTTTACAGTAAGTAATTACTGTGACGGGTATCTTTAGTTCAGAGAAAGTAAAAGAGGTCAGTTACACAGTTTTGGTTCTGAAGTGTATTTCTTACTTAGTATTATAGTAACAAACAAGTAAAGGTGATTATGTCTTATTGATATTTATGGCCAATATTTCTGCAAAGATCAGTCTTTTTTCCTAAGTTTATTTTCCAATAATTTTAATGTAGATTTAACATTATCATCTTTTACCATTAGACTATTGTACTAATCACTTTCCTACTCTAACAGTATGATGAGAATGTTTGTATTCCATAGATGAAAAGGTGGGTAAAGTCTATGTTTGTGATCAAGTCATATTAGTTGTTCTGCAAAAAATATTGTTTTTGTCTTTTCCCTTTTTATACACCATTCTTACTATTTCTTATATACTATGTAACTTTCCATACAGTCAAAAATGGCCCTCTGCATTTCTAAGGACACTTATACAGACTTTCATTCTTGTCAGTTTTTGTGTTAAATCTGTTAGATTAGATTTGAAAACTTTTGACACCAAATTAATTCATACACACAACAAATGTATATATATATATATATTATATTTATATGTATCTATATTATATTTATATGTATCTATATTATATAATATTTAAATGTATTTTACACCGGAAGCATATGAAGAATTATCAGTTAATGAATAATGGAGAAGGGGTGGGATTAGATAAATTTATACTTCTTCCCACTCCTTTTTGGACATGTGATGTAAATTCATTGGGTTTTTTTCCTCTCTTTTTTCATACATTTTTTATTTATTATTATTTATGTTTTGTAATGTACTAGGATATTTAATTTTGCACATTTAAATGTTATCTTGTTGGTTTGTTCGTTGTTGTTTTTTTGTTTTTTACATGTTTAAAATAAAGACTCAAACTCAACTCAACTCAAACAATATGGACAATACATTCACAATACACAACCAACAGATGAATATCTGCCCATGTTGAGCGGCTCTCCAAACAATTGTTAAAAACCACAGAAGGCAAACCAAAGTCTGATTATTAAATGCA
Source organism: Chaunax sp. Z400 (assembly GCA_037577475.1). Classification (NCBI taxonomy): domain Eukaryota; kingdom Metazoa; phylum Chordata; class Actinopteri; order Lophiiformes; family Chaunacidae; genus Chaunax; species Chaunax sp. Z400. The sequence continues at coordinate 21,159,730 of CM075194.1, forward strand.
GCCATAATCGAGATGTCAGAGCTTGATCACGCTGATGATCATGAATCAAAAGGTGCCAAAAACATTAAAAACACACTAAAACAATCACAGAGTCACTGGCAAGGGGGCGGTGCCTCCAACATTATTGCCATCACCACTCACATTATAAAGAATTTAAAACAATACATTCGTTTAGCAACATTTACAAATGATCTGTATTTTTTAAATCTTTAGGTTATATCTAGTTGTCATTAGCTAGAAAGCTCCTGTTATACATGTATTGTTGACACAGTTAAGTAGCTTAATAGCATAACTTTGAGGGTAATAGTTGCTAGTTTGCTAGGTCTGGAGATACAGTTCACTGTATTTATTAACAAATCCACTGATTCTAATGAAGGTCACTTATTATGAAGAACACACCATAAGTTCCAATAACAGGTATGTGTTCATGAATAAATGTTTCCTTTTTGCATGTACTTAATTTGCCCTTCAGGCCTCAAACACAGAGCGTCTGTGTGACAAAGCATGAGCATGAAAAGATCGATCATTTGTGAAAGAGAGAAGAAGAGCCCACATGTCCTCTCTGCAGTAGGGGAGTCATTTTGTAAAGAGAAATCAGGAGCATTTGTCTGCAGCCTTGGAGTAACTCCACTGATGACATGAGGAGAAAGTGAGAGCGTTATGATGAAGTGTGTCTTGGTCAAGGTCAAGAACACAGGATGTAGGTTTGTATTCATCTCAGTTTGCTCAGATGTCTTGACCCTTAAAAAGTTCAGTTATTGAAAGCAGTGTTTTAAAAAGGTCATAAGACATACTGGAGTAAATGTGCAAAGTGAAAGTCACCCATATGAATATTACTGAGTTAAGTCTCAGCTAGCAAATATAATTATCTGTTCATAAATATACAGAAGTATCAAAGGTACTAGTACATTACACACATATTTACATGTGTATATACAGTATATATATATATATATATATATATATATATATATATATATATATATACTGAGCGACTTTAGAAACATTAAGAACCCAATATTTTCCTTTCCTTTCTATTGAAACAAACAAACAAACAAACGTGATGAATAGAAATTACTTTTATTAAGTACTCTAAACCAAAACATGTTAAATCATGAATAACCATTATTTAGTCATTACACAGTCATAACATTGATGCATTTCAGAGTAAATGATGGTTGTGGTGTGATTGTGCACACCGGGCCAAGGCTAAACCCGGGCAAAATGAATATCCTCCTGAAACAACTGATGATGCCACAATTTCTGCAAAACTTGCGTGACCAGGAATTTGGGATGCTGATGACCAGAACTCTGCAGACATGTGTAGCACAGATGTTACAGATGTTATGGCATATTGCACAGTGGAGGCAGATCACATTTAGTGACAAGTCCAGATCAAACTTGCACAGAGCTGATACATACATCCAGGAAACAGCAATCAGGCAACAACTTCATGCCGGACGATGCCAGACCACATGTGGCTCATGTCTGTCAGGAGGAGCCTACCTGGACCAGAACAATGTCGCTGTCCCTCCTTTGCCAGCATATTCACCAGATCTCAACCCAATAGAGCATCTGTGGGATGTTCAGGATCACCGGGTGAGATGGAGAGATCCTGCTCCAGCAACACATGAAAAACGTGTCACAGCACTGCTGAATGGAAGAATGGCATGTCATCCTACAAGTTCAGATTAATGTCTTATCCATTCCATGCACAGGAGGTGTGAAGCAGTGATAAATGCTGGAGGTGGTCACAAGCGGTACCGACTGTTGTTATTCTCTGTCTCACCATCCACACTTTTTGACTTGTAAACACAAAGGCAACAACCAATAATTTGCACAAAACCGATTTTTCTGTACCGTTAAAGTGTGAATAAAGCTGTGTGAACCATAATTTGCCTTTGATATTTAATATGAACAGGATTGCATGAAATCCTATAAAATTACTGTTTAAAAAAATGACTACTTTACTGTTGCTCAATATATTTGTAGGAGGGGATCATTAGTGAGCTGCTAACAAAGATGCCTACAAACAGACTACCAGCTGAGATAATGGGGTTTTAATGTCGTCATCCTCTACAGTTTTACAAATATATTCAATCTGGTGTATGTAATATGTTTAGGATTCTACTGATTGCCATTCTAGTTTTTACAGTTTGTTAAATACATACGTTTCTATATTTTTAACATTATGTGTTCAATAGTGTACTGTATTAGTGGTGTATATACTCGTAAAATAATTCAGATTTTTCTGATTACAGTGCAACATGCAGTTACTGACATTTATTTTATGATATGATGCTGAAGTGGAGGGAATGTAGCTGCTACCACAATGAATTCAAGTTATAGAAAATTCCACACAAATTTGCATTTTGTTATTGTGGAGCATGGTGAAGAAATATAGGAAAACAATGTAGAAATGTCGAGATGTTCTATTTATTGAATTATACTGTACATTTACAAACATTTTCTAATTATTTAATTAGGTACAGATTTTTACCTTTTGTCACTGGTGTTGATAAAAAGTTTACATTCCAATAACTATCACTCCTACACAACATCAAATGTGGAACGTGACTGGCAGTAAATGATTAGAGAAATGATGTATTCAGTATTCTGGTTTATTTCTCTGTTAATGACATGAAGCTAAAGTGATATTTACTTAATGAGTGCCATAATTACCCACATTACTCATGTATTCAGTATTCACATCCTACCAGGTGGTGAAATCATCATTTACCTTTCGCTGTAGCTCTTCAATGGATGTCATTGTTCCAACAATTATATTGCTGTCTGGATCAGACTGGTTTACTGCATTTCACATTAAACAGCATCCACACAGGTAAAACAAACACAGCACACACAGACAATAGTAAGAAACACACAAATCAGAAATACTGTATAATAATAGTTCAAATAGGAGAGACGAGTGGTTGAAGTAAAAACAATTGTTTATTACATCAAATGATATGTGATAATTAGTCTGTCAGAAAGTCTTTAGTGCTTAGACTCTTCAGGGAGATTGAGATTGAAGGGCATTTGAACAGCACCAAGATATATATCCCCCCTTGGAGTCCAGACACTGGTGGTGGTGGCTGATGACCCTGGTGAACCTGATGAATGATATAGTTGGTGAATCTTGAAGACTGGGTGGTGATGGGGAGGTGGAGGACACGCAAAACAGCAGCATGAAAGAACTAGAGGAACGGAGAGTCATATTTAAAAAGACAGCAACAAGATGATAGCTGGACGTTCAACCAGAACTGTATTTGTTTCAGATGATTCTTTTTATTTTTAATGTTGCTGTCATACAGCGTTAAGTAGCGGAAAGCACTCACGCTTCAAGTTCTCTAAGACGACACAATAGAAAACCACAGTATCAATACTATCAATCTATTCTGCTGAGCTGACCCAGATTTAATTTTTACCACAAAACCCAAGAGCAAAACAAATACATAAGTCCACAGTGTTTCTTTTTATCCTTTTTACACAGAGCTGAATCCTCCGACTGGCTTACTGCTACTGAACTCTCTGGTCCAGCAGGGTTGAGGAAAAACATAAACCCACCAGCTGCCATGGATGCCTCTTATCAGGTTCCATGTGTGCCCAGTGCTGCCCTGAACATGGCAGCTCCAAGATAAAACCATCAGACAATGGTCTGTGTCAAATGTTCCTAACCTGAAGGTGAGCTCCAGCTGGGCCGCACTGATGCAGAAGCAGAGATGCACAAAACATGGCCTGGTGGGAGGGGTGTGCACGACGAGCACTCAGAGACTTTTGGCTCACTGACACATTTCATCTGCATGCCTGCACCACCCAGTGATAAAGGATAAAAGCATTATACGTCACACTTTATAATCATTTTGTGCAAGATTAATGCATTTATGACATTTTATACAAATCTATCTTTAAATTTGCTGCAAAATATGTTGTTTTGCAACATTTTCCTGTACAAGCTGTAATTTTACCAATGTTTGTTGACAAGCACTTTACAGATCTAGCTTTGTCAATATGTCAAGATCTCCCAAACTTTATTACCACCCCTGACATGACCAAGGCCCTTAACCTTGGCTGCTCCTGTGGAGCTGCTCAGTGGCCACCACAGCAAACTACAGCTGTACTTAGGAGCTTCCAGGTGTGACTGTGTGACTGTGATCAGTGTCCCTGAAGAAGAGGGCATAGCTCTCAGTGAAACTCTGAATGAATGTAATAAAAAAGGCTTCTAATTATTAAAACTGTTGCCTGAACAGCTGAAAATAAAACCCCAATTCCAAAAAAGTCGGGTGGCTCTGTAAAATATTAAATAAAAAGAATGTGATAATTTTCTAAACCTTTTTGATATTCAATTCAATTGAAAAGAGTACAAAGACAATATATATAAAGTTGCACCTCATCAACTTTTTTATGCCAGCATCACATCTCAAAAAAGTTGGGACAGGGCAACAAAAGAAAAAAAAAATTGTGTTCATTGCTCAAAAACACCTGATTGGACCATTCCACAGCTAAAGAGGTTCACAGCACCCTTCAGTGTGTTCAAACTGGACCAGCCCGAGGTGGCGTTGTGACGGTCACCGTCAAAGTAGCTTGGCTGTGTAAAAATGGCGACCATGGGTTTGTGCTGTGCAGGATAACTCATGCATGCCGGGCATTGATGACACAATGAGGCAGCGATGATTCTCTCTGACCAGTCAGTGGCCTGCAGTGTTTTCACGTCATCTTTTAGTACCTGCTCAGGCTGTTTGGAACCTCGACGAAGGTGATGCCAAAAAAAGTAGGTACCAGGTACTTTTACCTAAAAGAAAACCAAGAAAGGCGAGGACAGTAGAGTTGTGGAAAAGCAGCTTAATCCTCTAGGGAGCCTTTTTGCCTCCTGCTGCAAATGCAGTAAGAGCTGTGGGCAACATTACTGACTGTATACAGGATCAACTTCAGCGCACACCAGCAGCTCCAGTTTTTATACCTGGAGACTTCAACCACCACCAGCTGGAACTGGTACTACCTGGATATGAACAATATGTGAAATGTACTACATGAAACAATAGCATTTTGGACAAATGTTATGTGATGTACACAGTATCCCTACTGCTAGATCAAGGCCTCCTATAGCAAACTCTAACCACAATACTCTGTACTTACTACCAACTTAAAAAACAGTTTTGACAGTATCTGGTATCTGTGTGGAATCTCTGAAATATATTGATTCTATTATGTAACCACATTAAAAAAAAACAATAAGATATGCTTTAAAGTAATAATTCATCTGTTTGTCAAAGTATGTCTTTCATGTTATTAGTCGGCATATATGCAAATGTATCATGAGAGGAGTCGACACACTACTAGCATATAGCATTACTCCATGTACTGTTGTTTTGTTGTCTGCGTGCCCTCAGGCTCTCTCACTCTTTCATCCCTTAACAAGTTTATTCACATTCAGTCTGAGTCTAATTTTAGCTCATTGCTTGCTTGCAAATATTCAAAGTGTTTTATGTAAATGATGTGATTATAGGTTGTTCTTTTTTTTGTTTTTATTTTGTTTTTGTTCTGTTTTGTTCTTTTTATTTTAAAATCACTCTAATTGTAATGTGTGCCATGAATTAGGAAATAAGTAATATGCCTAATGGTAGCTTTTGTGAAATGTAATTCATCAATCTATTAATGTTTAAATGAGAATAACGTGATGAGTATTAACTTTATTTTTGAGATGAAGGGAGATATTAATAATTTTGGGGAGGTTAAATTAGTCAAATCTGAGATAATGTCCTGACATATATGTTGGTTTTCACACTTTTCTGTGTTTAGACATGTCTGAATCATTATTCTATGGACTATGTCAAATAAAATGCATCTTTTTTTTGTTGCAGAAAATGCAACAAAAAAAAGTTGCAAAACATTTGCAGATAGTAAGCACAAGCAAAGAAATGCAATGACATGAGAGTTTGAATCTTTGGATCACTCAGACGTCCAGGTGATGAAAGGCTGAAAAGTGATTATTAACAGACGATAAGCAGAAATAATGAAGATAACCACAGCAGGGAAAGGGAAGTGCAAACACGAAGATGCCCTAACATTTAGAGACAAAGTGTGTGTTCATGTTGTGTAGGCTATTAGTTCAGAGTGTGTGGATACTTCTCTGGCCTTTGTACTCTCTCATGAATGCAAAGGTCCCAGCTCAGTGATGACTTGCTTTGCATCTCAATCCTACCATTAGTATTCAAACTGTGCTGGACTAAATACACAGGCCACCTGAGAGTCGGCTCCATCAGATGAGTGCAGTTAAAACACTTTTCACTTGCATGTTTCTCTCAGGAAAATGTCTGTAGTTACTCTTATGTATGGGATAAATAAAGTGACTTAGTATAGGCATTATTCATGTCATTGTTTTAAGTTTGTGGGGCTGAAAAGCAGCGTTACCTTGAAGGAAAATGAGTGTGATATTTTTCCTGTGCACCAGGTGGCAGTCTTAGGTAAGGTATTTTTGTCACACTTCTTGAACGTTGGTTTTTATCTGTAGAAAAGTAGAATTTTGTCTTTTTTCTGCTCATTTGGGCTTTGCTGCAATCAGACACACATATTAACCTACTCTTAGACATGACAAGTAAACTAAAGATGGAATTTTTTGAAAGTATAGACCACAATAAGTTTTCATTAAATGTTGATTCTTCACAACATGCCCTCATCCATCTGCTGACTTTTTTTAAACAGATGTTCAAGCAGGTGTTGAATAAAAGAAGCTTGCATTCACAACATCATTACACCTTTACTCAAAAGCATGGATCGACTTCTTGTTGGAGATTGCCTTTTTCTCAAATACAGTTGAGAGCAACTCTGTGGTTCCTTCGACATGGTGTTGCAGAACCTTTGTGAAAGGTCAAGCAAGCAGCTGTGACATTGTTCTACTCACCAAATGTCACAAAGTCCCAGGGGTCCATGTGACTGACGGTATTTGATGGAGGACTGCGCAAGGGTCACTGGGGGTGGAGGGGGAGATAGCAGGTCCTGAAATGGTTAAGACTAATAGTTCCCAGTTTTATGGTAAATCAGAATTTTGGACTGTGTTATAAAAATTGTTTTCTTCATTAGAGCCAAGCAGGTGTTTCACTGAGTTTTGTTTCTCAAGGGAATGAGAAAACAGAAGAGTTGTTCCCAAGGTCCTTGGTTCAAATCTCACTGTTAACAGAACTTGAATGGTTTATTATATAATGAAAAGTGTATCTTTTTTAAATTGGAAATCACATTTGTTTGTTTGCACATTATTTATTGATTTTTTTTATATAACTTTATATGATTATACAGTATATAACATATTTATAATTCTGTAGGGAATATTTAAATTTAAGCTTATGTACCTCAGGCCTCTACTGGTTTCTCCCCTTTTGAACTTCTTCATGGTCATGAGGTGAGAGGCCCTCTGACTTTGTTGAAGGAAATTTGGGAGGGTGACGAGGATCGGGGGGAATGATCCCAGGAAGCAGCAGACTTTTATACAGGAAGTACCTATCAGGCTGTACCGTCAGGCTCGGACCTCACAGGGGGGTTTGATTTATTTAGTTTAGTTATTTTGTTAATTTAGTTTGGTTTGCAATTGTTATTTAGACATATTTGGATTTGATTTAACAATCATGTTAATTATAAACGGACTAAGTTACGTATTTTTGTGTAGTTAATTAGTGTGTTGGTGCTCTAGTTTACTCTCTCCTGTATTCATTTGGTTTGATCAGCCAGCTTAAATACTCCTGCATTCTTTCTCTGTCAGGTCAGTTGATCTTTGTTAGATCACTTGGAACAAGTGATTAACTAATTGTGTTAGTTATTTTGCTAAAAATTTTATTTTGCATATTATATATTGCATATATTTCAGGATGCACCTGGATTTGGAAACAGATTCAGTTCTGTTGGCCCAGCTCCTTCCTGCTGTTCCAATCTTAACTGATACAACAGAAAGTGCTTATCTGAACCAGGTCTTCCAGACAGCTGAGCTGGTCAGTGGAGTTATTCTGCTGTCCTGGTTCCTAAAGAGACAAATTATGTGTGAGAGCCATTTTAAAAGAGTTTAAATGAAACAATCAATTCAAACAAAGGAGAACATGGTTACTCAACCCTCAGCCTCCATGTCGGACCATCAGCAGCTTCATCTTCCATGAAATAACGATGGGTATATTTGCCAGAGTGGAGCAGGTGGTCCTCAGGCTGACCCAGAAACTCAACAATGCACTTTACCTGCAGACAAAAGATAAAGAGTCACATCATTTGACATTCGGCAGAAAGTCCTCACTTGGCTGTGTGCATTTATCTGAAGTAGTTGACCTACCATTTGATCCTCAGAGGAAGCAGAGAAGAGGTTGTGACCCAGGTAGAGGAAGGCCAGGGTGCAGCCGACTCCCCACAAATCGATGCCTTCAGTGAAGGGCAGGCCAAGAAAAATTTCTGGAGTCCTGAGGAGGGAAGACAAGAGCCAAAGATGAGAAATGGCTGGCAAGCTATGAAGATCAAGACAACAACGTGGATGTTTAAAATGATATAAGCTGTTTAGACTAATGGATGAGTCTGGCAGGATAAAAAATACCTGGACTGAAGTGTCTGAAGTTCCATTCCAGACTGGGCATCTGGAGCTTTCATGGTCAGGCCAAAGTCCATTGCTGTTACGCAGGAGGGCTGGTCCCACTTATCGACTAACATGATGTTTCCCGGATGGATGTCAGTATGCAGGATATTATCATCCTTGAGTTCAGCCAAAACCCAGAACAGCTGCAGGAACAAACAAGACGGAGGGTTCAGGTTAGGGTTTTCATTGATCAGCAGCAGATACAGTACATAGAACAATACACTGGTTCAAAGTAGAAGGGCATGCAATAGAATGCAAACCTCCACCAAGGCAGCTTCGGTGTCGCTTATATGAAAATGGGTCTTGCATATAACGGTAAACTGTAGTTGCGGTTTGGCTGTTCAGTTACACAACAACAGCATTCTGACGGACTGAAAATACACTGTCATTGTGTAAAGTGGAAAAACACAATTCCAATGGAATGTAGTTTTTGTGTAACCAGGCTAACAAACAGACACATGTCAGTGAAAACATCAGCTCCTTGTTGGAGTTGATAATACGAACCTGCGTTGCAGTAGATCTAATAGAGGCCGGAGCCTGTCTCTCCTCCTCTTCTACCATCTCCTCAAGACTCTTGTCCAGCCTCTCAAATACGAGACAGGTCCGTCCATCGTGCTCACACTGCTTAAGGAATTTGACAATGAATTTGCTGAATGGATTCCTGCAAAAAAAATCTCCTGTAACGTGGACACCTGGTGAGAAGGAGAGATATCACACAGTACATATGTGTCCTTTTTACAAGTGTCCTTGAAGATCTTCACTGCCACTTCCTCTTCTGTTGTCACATCATTTCACCTATTTAAATGCAATGTGTCTTCTTTTTTTGAGAATAATTGTTAATGTCTCAGATGAACCTAACCTATTTTTGCATACTACATATAAAACACTATATTTATGTGCAGGCCATATGTTTGTTTTGCTGGCCATCTAGTGGTTGTGCTCATTATTGAACTCATTTTTTCTCGACATTTCTGTGTTTACTGTTGTAATTATTGTGTGTTGAATTGTTGTTTTGTTTCTTATGTGTTTTCATGTTTATTTGTATTTTATGTTAGGACCCCCCTGAAAACGAGATGATTCATCATTTAATCAATAATCGCACACACCCAACAAATTGCTTGTGGGCATTATTTATTAATCTTTTTCTCATAATACAACTTAAAAACCGTTTGCCACTCAAAATAAAAATGTCCTGATATCTCCGATGGTCACTAAAGACAGCTTTATGAGAAACAATTCCACCGTATAAACCTGGAAACTGTGTTTAACAGCTGACCTGTGTAGATAGCAGGTGATAACACAGAACGTTAATAACATGAGATCCTGACCACAGTGGCTGCCGTGCTCATGCATCAGTGTGAAGACACACTTCCCCTTTTAGCTCCGTGATGCTGCAGCTGTTTGATAAAGAATCAGACCCACAGTCAGCTGTGAACAGCAAACAGAACATCAGCGCTGATATTTCTGTGAAACACCTGATACATGGTGACAGAGACCTGCTCGCCTGAGCCACATTAATCAATCTCTCTGCTGAAAGGTGGAGAAAAAGCACCGGAGACAACTCCACTCATGGTCAAAATTATTTTCCATGTTATAATTAATAACTGCATCCATGTCTGCATCTCATTATTTGCAGCTCCACATTAAATTATATTAAAATACCTGTTTTGAGGACCAGAAAACAGAGAGCTGTCCAGGCTGAAGCCGCGGCCCCCCAGGACCTGCAGGACGGACTCAAAACTTTAACTCTGTGCTCACAGCGGCTGCTTGTCATTCTTGCTGTTGACATGAACATTCAGTGCACTTTGGAGTTGGCTTAACTCTCAACATCAAGGGGAACAAATCATCTGTGTTTTCAGTCTCCAAGTACATGATCACCATGGGGGATAATTACAGGGAGGGGAGCCACCCAGTTTATTAAGTCACCATACGGTGGGGTAAATTTTGAGAACAACAACATATTTGAAATGGAGCAAAGCCTGCGGAGCTATATGCACACAACTCGAGCTACACTGCTGCAACACACAAACGCACGACATCTCCTCAATCGCCATCGACACGCACTCCCAATTTAAGGTGCGACAAATTCCCATCTCTCCCTCTGCCTGTCAATGCTGCTGCAGCTCCACATGCATTTGCTGCTGCACTTTTAGCCCCACCACCACACCAGCATCCACCTGTAGGCTCCGATTAGGGGGTCAGGAAGTTTTCTTATCACCCCCCAATATATTTATATAAACACATCTGTGGGGAGTGATGAGTTTGGAGCCTATAGATGCCAAACTCAAAGTCTATCCTGCTCCTGTAATAATAAACATTTCAAAACTAGTGAGTTGTTTGACTGAAATAAATTTAAAAAAATACAATAATTTAAATTTGCATGTCCCTCCCCGGAGCTAGAAGCTAAAACAGAAGTCGCTCCCCAAGTGCCTCCCTGATTTTGCACCACTCCTCCCCTCTCATAGATAACAAACTCACTTAAAAACAAATTTTAGTGGACAAATTACAATCTTTATTCAAATGTTTCATAACCAATTGACAGCAAATGACATATACGAACAGGCTAGCTAAAATTAATTCTGTTAATTACAATTTTGACCAACCAAGTGAACTGCTCAAAACAAAGACAGAAGACATCCTTTAAGTTATGCAGCATTGCATTGAATTTCCCAGTGATGCAGTAACAGGTCATAAATGCTGCAGTAAATTCATAGTTTGCTCAGACATCAACATTTTATTTGTTGTGATGCAGCCTTATGCAATGGTCCGGTGTATAGGGTTCAACCGCATCTAGTGGTGAGGTTGAACACCACAGGTCTCCGTGCCTCACCCTTCCCTATAGTGAGTAAAAGAATGAAAAAAAAGAAAAGACAAAAAATAAGTAAACTAAACAATACTTGGAGCCCATTCTTTTTCTTTTTTTTTGCTTGTTCGTGGCTACTGTAGGACCTACTCTCTATGTAGATGAAAATTCTATGATTTTTATTGTCAGTGCTAATAATCTGACATAATTCAGATTGTTATGTTCCATTTCCATCCCCTAAATCATCATCCTTACACACTGGAACTTTAAGGAATTACTGCTGAATTTTGGTTTGAATTTTCATTCCTAGTTCTGGGGCGACTCTTCATCCTTTAAAGGTGTTTATGCTAATTTAAAACAGTAGCAGAAGTGAACTGAACGCAGTCAGACACTAAGGAACAATGATTTATGTAGAGCTAAAAGTTGCCAAGCCTCTGCTTCTGTTTCCTCTCACCTGTACTGTCGCCATTAAAACAAGGTTCCAGTATGTGACACCCTTCTCTCCACACAGTCAGTAGTTTGTCTGTTATTAGTTAGTCTGAATGAATGTAAAAGAGATTAGAAATACTCTGGTTGTGTAAAGCATTGGTCTTTAGATCTATTTTGTTTACCTCATGGACATTTAATTAATGTAAAGCTGTTGGGAGATATTTTGGAGCATTTTGTTGCCATGCGTCTCCTCTGTGTGATATAAATGAGGACAGCTGCAAGGCACACAAAGCTTTCAGTTTAGTCGACTCCTTTCTGATCTGGATGTTAAATACTGCATGCCAGTCAAAGTGTGCTGATTGTTGCTCGTCTGTTTATGCCACCTTTTTTGTTGCTGTATCATGTTAATATATCTGATGGTCTGGGTCTTATGATCATAATGAAGCTGCATTAATTGGAGTCTTTTGACAATGAGAACAATAATCCAGGTAAAATATCTGGTTATTTACAGCTCAGATAGTTGCTAGGTATTTCTACTATTTGTGTTGGGAATGTGGGGAGCACTGGTTTTATTTCCCTGTCAACAGCTGACTCCTACAGCTGGAAACAGGACCGATGAGAGCTGTGAGACTGAATTACAACCATAATGTTGCAAGCTGTGAAACCAAAACAATGAGCTGAAAGGGGCTAAAGGAGCCTAGAGTTGTGTATATTGTTCTGAATGGAGAAAATGACCAACCTTCAGTCACCTAAAAATCATCTTTCTTAGGAATGCTTATCAAAAGGCATGACAACTATTGAGGCTAATTTAGGTGTAAAGGATCGTTAAGTTTGCCGGACATACTCTGTGCAAGAACCACAAAAAATAAACTTTGTATTTCATTATTTTCACCGGTTCCTTGTTAGACTTTCCTCCATAGTGTATTTTTTCTCTGCGGATGTTCCCCTCTTTCTTTGCCAGTTCATTAGTTTCGGAGCACCTCAATACCAAATATGCAAATAAATACAAGAGGACAAAATTTCAATAACATGACGACAAGATGACAGAACAACATTAGAAAAGAAAATGGGGAAAGAGTTTTAGTATCAAATGTGTCCTGTGCTTAGTATGTTATAGGAGAAGCCTGATTTTCATATAGTAAATTCAGTCATTAGTCTAGATAGCCCACAACACCATGACCACATTGTACAGTTTACTAAGCAAATGATAAAATCTGCTACTTTTACAAGGCAAACAAAAATGCTCTGTTTTAGTGTAATACACAGATTAAGAGCACCCACGCTATTTTTAACATATCTGATGTCCACCTACTGAATTTAAAAAAGAACAAACTAAAGAAAATGGAAACCATAAAACTAATTCAGGCAGCTGTCAAACAGTGTTTAGTATCCTGCAGCTATTCAATAACGTCTCTTTTTACGTGTTCTGTACAGTAAAGTGAGGGTTTCTGACTATGATGTCCAAAAATGATTTTTTTCTGTTCTTAGGCTATTTGGCACACAGATCTTTGAGTGGTTATGTTATGAGTCTTTGCCTCAGGTTTCATTAACTAACTGATGTTTGTGCAGATCAGAGGGTTGTTGAGGATGGTGAATAGTGGTGGTGTTTGTGTGGTTGTGTGTGTTTTCAGCCTCATTTTCGCAATTGTTCCACTTGTAACTGTGATAAAACAACATAGAAATATCTCTAGACTCTCCTCTTCCTTGTTCTTACTCTCTTGTATGTACGTGACTCACAGCGAACTATAGGACGCCAAGACGAGAGCTCTACACACTTCATCCATCTTCATGTGATTGGCTTGGTGGATTAGTGTGTTACTTGCATTGTGCTTTTATATTTAATTTGCAAAGAGACTGTTAAGTTCATTTTTCCCTTGCATACATGCTGTGAAGCTTCATATGTTGTATGAAGTGATTATTCAGTCCAATTGTATCTCAGGTCCTCTAACATTTGGTGAAAATGGAGTGACAGACAACATTTCTGCAAAAACAAAAACAAAAGGCAAAGTGTCATTTTAGACATTTACTGTACACTTATGTACTATTTTATTTTATTCAGATATTCCACTGCTTCTGTGAACTTAAGGGGCCATTTAAACAACAACCGTTGAACCCAAAAACAGTTAACTTTTGTTGCGTTTTGGCGTCCGTTTACACGAGATCGGTGTTTTCAGGGCCTGAAAAAACTTTGGAGAACGCCACCCTACCATCATCGTGTAAATGCAAAATTCAACTCCATTAAAAACGATGACATCACAGCCATGCTTCGAGCTACGGTTCCAGCCTTATTCTCATACGCAGACAGCAGACAACATTATATGGACAGAACAACAACGACAACAACAACAACAAAAACAACGTCGGACTGTGTGGTTGTGTTTGTGCTGCAGACTCTGTTGAGTTTATTAACGCTCCTCCAATGTAGATTTGGAACTTCTCCATTTTCAGCAAACATTTTATTGTGTAACTACTTTGGTCAATCCATATCAAGATTCAAAACAATTTGTCAAAATGTGTATTGGTGTGTTTTCAGTACAGAATTGGAAAAAAAAAAACATTCAAAAATTGGAATTCACCTTCAGGTTTTGGTCATTATATCTTCACACTGGAGCATCATCTTCCAGAAAGCTGTGCTGTAAATTGTGACATGAAACACCTCTGAAGTCTGTTGTATTTAAATGCTTTAAAAAGGTACATTTAAGAAAATCTGTAAATACTGAGACAACCTCAGATGGTTAGTTCACAGCAGGGGGAAAAGAGCAGACAAGGACAATGTGACTGACACTGACAGGGTCAAGAAGTAGTTCCAGAGGACACAATCATAATTTCCTTCATGTCATAATTTCCTTCATGACATGTTAAAATTAATTTTTAACTCTCCCCTGTTCTCAGCACTGTGTCTTATGTCAACAGCATTTTCCCGAATAACAAAGGAACCCAATCAAAGATGATAAAAATTTACATAATCAGATTTCTAGCTCCTGTTCTGCCCGTCCGGTGCCTTATGATCCACCTATAGCTTGACACAGTCTCCCTTTACAGAACAGACAGGTGACAAATTAAAGGAAAAGACCTGGAGAAATGAAAGGAAAAATAAAAGAAATGCAAATGTTGCCATATAGGTAAGAGGCCTGTTAAATGAAACATTTCAATCTGGATAGGAAAGGTCTCTTCCACTGTTACCGTGTCTGCATCAACAGGGCAAGAGGGCTCACTGAACACTGTGAAAACAGTGCGAATCATTTGCTATGACCTTTGCAGAAATCAGGGTTCAGTGTAATCAAATGACGAGGGGACATTTTGGAAAGCGCTCTCCAAAAAACATCACCAAACTGAAAATGAGGGACAGGCTTTTGAAATATTAGTGTTCATCCTCATGTAATGCTCCACAGTCTTTGAAAGTCCATTCGAGTAAGAACTGAAGCTCTACTGGTGGCTCAGCACCACACTGAGACATTAAATCCCATTCTTTCCCTTTTACTTGTCACCCATTTGCATCAGATACCTTCAACAATTCTGTACCTGCCACTAAACCAACACTGGATATGGTACATTCTCAATGCTAAGCTCCTTATGAGGCTCCTCTCTCTAGGTAAGTCCCCCTCTGTTCACTAATACCTCCTTCTCCTCCTCTGTCTCCTGCCTCCACCCTGTTAAAGGAGAAAAAATGAACCCCGTCCTCATCCTTGTTCTTGAAATCCTTAACGATTAAAGACCCATTTCAAATCTCTGCTTCTGTAGCCCTGGAAGCCACTTACTTAAATGATGATCTCCATAAAAAGAAACAGTCTTCTATAGACAAAGACAAGTGTGCATTTGGCGTGGTTGTTGAAACTAACTTGGAAGGAAACATGTTTGCTGTAAGGGTGACAGAACACATTTGCCTGCTAATTCAAAAAGGCACAAAATATAATATCAATCAAATTAAATCAGACTTGGACAAATAACAGGAAGGTGTTGGGAGGCCATTACTTACACACTAACAAAATAAGCAAATACAAAGTTAGAAATAATTCCCCGAGCCCAACGCTCTATCAGTCCTAAAGTTCATGAAGATAATGAAATAACTAAAACATGAAGAAAGCTCCAAACAAAGGCAAAATCCACTGAAGTAACATATTAAAGTCTGATGATCACTGCAATCAATAGACAAAAATAAAAAATAAAAATAATATGAACTACATAAAATAAATAAATAACACACCACTTTATCCTGTTTAGGAACAACAGGTCTCTGACTTGAACCAATCCAATGAGGTTTTAAAATATAATACACAAAAAGAAGGTAGAAATCCCATGTTGAGTCCTTTAAATAATCACCTGCTCATAATGACATTAAATAAAAGTGACATTGTAACCCAGGTCCCATAGTCGAAATGAAATAATATTTTTAATGTATTTAAATCGTAATCGTATTAAAATGTTATGTATCCGCCCATTCTTGGTTGAACTATCGCGATGCAATCTTCAACCAATCCGAGCAGCCGTGGGGCTTTTATACCGGTAGTAGCAGCTGCAGGAAGTAACGCTGCTGCCGATCGGTAGTTAGACAAACGCTTTACTAACGTTTTCCAGCCTCAAACTTTTCAAACATGCAATGTACCAACTTTTGTTTTATTGCCGATCTGGAGATGTGTCTTGTGACCTCATGCCCATTGCTACTAAGAGAAACGAGCCTAAGTGGCGATCGATCCCAATGCTATTGTTTTTAGCGAGCTGCTATCGCCTCGGGTAACACTGCTAAAACGTATTACTTGCATTGCTCTGATTGTTTGCTGCCTCTAATAATATATATGTGTTTTCTGGGTCACACATGACAATACGAGTTTTTTGTATGTGATAAGTTCATTGAAAACTGGTAATGTTTAATGTAAACTGTTAGTTGCTACCGCTAGCTTACTTAGCCTAGCGGCTAATGCTAAGTCTGCTAACCGGAAGTGAACTTTCCGATCCGGAACGTATGTTTCAACGCAAAAGCATTAATGGTTAAATCATGTTGATTAAATTGAATAAGTCAGTTGTTTTAAAGGACAGTATTTGCACTTTTGATGGTTAATCACTTGATGATTTGATTTTGAAGCTAGTGATCACAGCTGTGAATTGATTTAATTAATTGCATGTATTTTGCTATTTTGTCTAGTTTAAACAAAACCAGGTATAATAAAGCTGGCCTTGTCTGCGTATACAGGCCAGGTTTTTTCCCCTTTGGGAAAGTTGATGGCATGCCAACGACCAGGAGCATCTCCAGAACAAATGGAAGAAATCCACTGAGATCACCCTGTTTCTGCCAGAGTGGTAGGACAGCTGACTCCTGCCACCCACTCATTAACCCACGAATCCCACATTTCCCAGCCCACTCCTTTAACCTTTCGACTGACTGATTACCTGACTTTTTGGATATTAACAAACCTCCCCTGGTGCTAGAGCTACAGATTTTCAAGGAATAGAACTGTGTGATGGGATGACTCATTCTCTTAAACAATGATTGAACAATGAATGATATTTGAGTGTTTCAGGTTTAAATCTGGGAAAGTGTAATGTACATCCAAAATATAGCTTGAGTGAAATATTGGTATAATTTATATGGCCATAATTGTTTAACTTCTGTTTGTTGCTTGATTCTCTGTTTTCTATTTTTTACATGGTACCTTTTCAACTGCATCTTCGTCTCCCGAGATTCAGTCTTCTATCCAAATAGCCACTAGTCCACACGCAATGTTGGCTAATGCTACTCATAATTAATAAGTACTGGCTACAATATTCATGCACAGATACCAATCATAGGTCAAAATATTTCTAAATTGGGCTGAATTATAAAAACCAGAAGTGGATGAATAAAGAGGCGGCTCTTAATGCTGAGCTGAGCCAAATCATCTGGCTCACTAAAAAGAGCAGAAATTCACATCACTAATATGCATGAAAAGAACAAAGTGGTGTCTGAAGTTAATCAGATTGTTATTTGCCCTTAAAATTTAGTTCCATATTAGACTACACACAAACTCAAATGACACGTAGTGTGTGTGTGCAGGATTTTGAGTGAAACCAAACTGTCAGGCTAGATGACTTGTCCTGACAGGTGACTAAACATTATTCTGTGTGCCTGATGTGCAAAGCACACTGACTATTCTTTGTCATATTTATACCGCCTTAAACCTGTTAGTTGGCCTGGTGAGTCACCAGATCTTAACCCAATAGAGAATATATGGATGCACGTTAAGGCCAAACTGGTTGGCAGAAAATTTGGTGGCACTGATGAGTTGTTCCAAGCAGTCAGATGAATGAGTAGCATTGATGCAGCACACTGTAAAAGGTTGTCCTGAAGAAAAACAAGGTAAAAGCTATCCCATAATAAAAGGCATTACAAACCTTAAGTTTCAAACAATTTGTTGACATTCCAGATGAATTATGGGTAATGCAGAGCAGGTTTTGACGTTCAATTGTTACAAGTGATATATACTTTTTTTTTTTTTAACAGTTCCAGGCAAAAAACAAAAAGAGGCAAACAGGATTTGTTATATATATTTTCCTATAATTCCTCATTTATTTAAACACATACAAGTGTAATGTTGCACATTATTTTATGCATTGTCTGTGTGCAGGATAAGCTAATAGTGGCTAAAGTAGCCTTGAGCCACTAGCCGCAAGCATGCATGAGGAGGAGGCTACGAAGGTATGGTAAGCTCTTTGCCCCAATCAGCGCTGTTGAAGGATGCCTTGAATGTAATAAATACAGCACTAAATATAATCGTTATAATTAGGCTACTAAGGGGCCAACCATTTCTGAGACACACAACAACTACATTAAACTTTACTTAGGATTCAATCTTAAGTCAAGTTTTCTTGTTCTTTCACATCCTTGAATCGGAGAAAATTTAAAGCATGCTGTTATGAAAGTCATAAACAGCAGGATAAATGCTTTCACTAGTGTGCCCTCAGCTCTGGAACAACAGCCACACAAACAGGAATAACAGTGGATGGCGTCGTCTTCCCAAAGACACCACTCAAAAACCCACGTAGACAAACTGTACGTTTGGAAGCTCTGTTTGACTCCGAGCCTCCACTCAGATGTGTTTTGTAAATAAATTGAGACACACTGATATGCAGTTTTGTATAAACTCATGCCTGGAAGATATGACTGTTCTGTTTGTTTTATGTCCATGGAGATATTACTTGTGTTGGCGCAGCTGACTCTGAGAAAGCGGTGTCTGGAGGACAAAAGAAGGCTTTGCATCTGCTATGAAAAGATGAATTAATTCATGAAAGAACCTTTGGAGGACTCTGGTTTAAATCAAAGGGTAAATGAGAACAAACGTGATTAACGTCATTTAATCTGGACTGTAAACACCAGATTTTTTTACAGTGTAGATTTAGCAGAATGCAATTAGATCTCAGTATCGAATACACGTCGTAGAAAGCATCACTTTTTCATTTTCCAGCATGAGAGCCAACTGGATGCGCAGCGGCATCTCCAGCTGAGACTGCAGGTGAATCAAAATTCCTCGGTTTGTCATGATGGTGTTTTCCCTCTGATCTGTTGATTAAAATATCAAACAGGTTTACAGCTGCTCTGACTTCAGCTGTCTTTCTCTCGTGTTGATCTCTCAGGTTGATCAGCAGCATTTCAAACAGAGAGCCCAGTCTGAGATGTCAGATAATCCCACAGCAGAGATGGACTGTATTACAGATAGGCCTACTGTCCAACAAGCTGGTCACAAGCAAGCATGACAACTCTGAAACCAACTGAGTCCCTTTACAAACAGACACTAAAAACACTGGACCGAAAGACCAACAGGTATAACCATTGTTGTGTAGTACAAAAGTACAATTTGTTTCATTTAGACAGTTTGAAATATTTTGCAGACGCTTACCTCATATTCAATGTCTTATGTGGGCTTGTACCTCCCGCACTGACCAGTTAAAAATGCAGAAGGATAGCAGCAGCAGGACAACAAGGGCGACTACCAGAGGGGACTGGGTTGTAAAATACAGACATGGCAAGTATGAACAAACAGTCTTCTCAGTTAGGGCCATGCAGTACTGGAATAGTTTACCTGTTGATTTAAGAGAGACTACTAATTACTTAGCCGTTAAACACAAACTAAAGTGGCTTAAAGCAAACCAGACTTGCAATCATGAGTAATCATACAACCTCATCTCTGCCACTGCCTTTACACTCTGTTTTTATATCTGTTATTTCTATAATGTATTTATATACTGTGTTTAATTGTATTTTATTGTATTAGTGGAAGCAGTGTATTTGATGACACTAGGTCACTGTTTGTAACAACCTGCCCAGGGACAATGGATGAAAATTAGCTAACTCCGGCACATTTACATTGATGTGCAAACTAAAATGTTGATGTTTTCAAACTCAATCTACCACAGTACATAATAAAGCTCTCCACAAAATTTCAGTCTCCCCTTTTTAACAGTTTTTTGAGAAAAAATGATCTTCCATTCACTTCATGGTGAGGCTAATGGAGTGTCAGGGCTTCAGAAATCATATCTGTGAGACCCAACCGGTCTCTCTTCATTACCGGTCTCCAGGTGGACCCCTGTGGCCTGGACACTCTGGCTTCTTTCCATTATACACCATGAATATGAACTGCAGGTAGTAGATGCCAAAAGCTAGCATTGTTCCTCCGCCCAGTTCCTACTGTATCGCCATTGCTGCATGCATCTGTGGCAAGCCCAACTCTGATCTCTCCATCTTCACCTCACCCACCTCCGCCTGGGCCAGCAGCTGTCTGATCTCCACCTATGCCGGGAAGAATCTCGTCCAGACGGCCTTAGAGCAAAGTACAGGAACTATTTCATAAAGTTAGTTACATTTTAGGTGTTTGGTGTTGTTATGTAGTGACTTAGAGGTTAAATTATTAAAGTTTTTAACAAAGATCATCATACAAATCACATCAATTAACTCAAGATCAAGTCTCATTTTTGACTGATGATCTAAAACCATTTGTTTTCAAATGCCTGCTGCTGTATATCAACAGAGGTCTCACAGTTGAGTTTATGCATTCAGTATTAATTTGGATGTTTTTTTAATTCTTTTAAAATTCTAATACAATTTGTGTTATTTTAATACATTATTAGTCACTGTTTTTTTTGTTTTTTTTATGCACAAAGACTGCTTTTAACATCCTGAACTCAGAAAGATTCTGCAGGTGAGAAGTGGAAAAATTAAATTATAGGCTTCTTGTGCAGTATCGCATAGTTTTTAAGATTTTTTTGATTGCTTTTAAGGCACTAAATGGGTTAGCACCTTCTTATATAATTGAGCTCTTGTACCTGCACTTTACAGCCAGAGCACTCCGGACAGCAAACCAAATGCTCTTGGACATTCCTCAGTCCAAATTAAAAACCAGAGGTCACCGGGCCTTTGCAGTGGCAGCTCCAAATCTCTGGAATGGTCTGCCCATCCAAATTAAAACTACAAAGAGTCGAATTTTTTAAATCCTAGTTAAAAACCCAACTTTTTTCCCTGGCTTTTAATTCAAATTGAGCCTTGAAATTAACCTTTTTTTAATCAGCTCATTTTAAATTTGTATTCTACTGCTTATGTTATTTATGTTATTATTTATGAAGTAATTCAAATAAAAAAGGAAAAGAGATGCAAGCCAAACAAATTTGACCCAGGTCTGACTTAAACTCACCTACATCTGGATTTCTGGCCAGCTCCTCATAGCTGCCGTATGCTCTGGGGATGCTGTGCTTCTATGCAAACTCCTGTGCATCCTCCAACTTGTGAGCTGCAACAGCCACAACTTGTCGATACAGTTTCAAACTAAAAAGCACTGACTGAGGTCACACCTCCACCAAGGCCACTGTCACCGAAACCTGGACAATCAGAAAATAGTTTCCAGCCTATGTTAAAACAAAATCCTGGAGAGATTCTCCTGGTAATTCATTTTGTATCATAGCGAGGAGATCATGCACCATGTCTAGGCGTCCAAACACTGAGATGCACAACAAAGCTGTTCAGTGTGTCATCTCTGCCATCACCACCACAGACAAGACAACTACAGCCAGCAGAGACACAAATGACACCGTTAACTCAGATAATTCCGAAATCAGCCACACACTTTCAATTGACTTGGAGGAACTATGGCAACAGCAAAGCAGAGATGAATGTCTCAGCAAAGTCATGTCATGGTTAGAGGACGGCACACACAGGCCACCCATTGGCCGTTTAAAACACTCTTCCCCCACATTGAGGAAACTTTGGCATGAATGCCTAAATTGGCCACGGGATCCTCTGCAGAAAAATCAAAGCAAGCCCCCACATGCCTGCAACCTTTCAAGTTGTTTTGCCAGCAGCTCTCATTCCCACCACCTTGACCGGTCTGCATAGAAATCAGTTCAGCGGTCACCTTCAGCCACATTTGTTATTGGCCATACATGAGCTGTGATATTCACAAGTTTTGTGCTGAATGCTTCCCATGTCAAACACAGGGTTGCCCTACACCACATGAAAGAGCCCCATAACAACCAAGTCAAGCAGAGAGGCCATTTGAGAAGGTCGCTGCAGACATCACTGAGTTACCTGTTACAACACATGTCAACAGGTATGTTCTGGTGTTAATGAACTACTTTACACACTATGTCTCTTTCCCCTGAAAGACCAGCGTGCTACTACTGTGGCAAAGTGTATTTTTGAGGACTATATAAGACAGTACGGGTTGCCAGAGTCATTTCACACTGACCAAGGCAGGCAGTTTGAATCAGACTTCATTAAGCATCTTTGCATCTCATTTGGCATCAGTAAAACACGCACATCATCATACCATGCCCAGTCAGATGGCATGGTGGAAAGACTGAACAGGACACTGAAAGATCAACTTGCTAAGTACATATATCAAAGTGGTGGTGAACGGGACCAGTACCTACTTGCCCCAAGTTGAGCTTGCCTACAACTCAAGGGTTCATTCAAGCACTGGATTTTCTCAGTGACCTCTTCAACACCTGGCACACCAACAGCTTATGCCAAACACCTTGCCACAGGCTTGTCACATGCTTTCCAGGATGCAGCCCACAACTCTGCATCAACCAAACAGCATCAAAAGACTCAGTATGAGAAGAAAGTCATGCTTCACCCTCATCAGACAGGTGACCTTGTTCTCCTGGATGACTCTGCACACAGGATGAACAAGCTTGCTCCCAGATTGAAGAGCCCCTCTGTGGTCCAGTGATGAAGGAGGAGAGACGGACACCCTGGTGTCACCTATGAGATCACGGATCCAAGGATTGCATGCTCACGGACATGGATTGTACACCATAATAGATTGAAAGCCTACAAGGGGGCTTTGCCAGCTACCTCTGTGTAACCTGAGTTATTGTACATGCTACACATCGGTTATATTAATTACTAATTCACCATATTCATTTATGTTACTTATTAGGCTTTGTATTATTGATTTTATTATAGAAATAATTATTTTATTACCAGTTACAGCACTTAATTATTATTTTTTTATATATTTGCATACATGTAACATTTAAGTTTATTCACAGTCCCTTGTGTGACATAAGTTTAGTTCCTATACCTGCTACTGTTTTCAGGGGGACTGATGTGAGTTGCAGTGTTGCTGACGTGTGCTTCAGAGCGAGTGTGTCTATACTGTCTTGACGTGATGATAGTAAAATAAAAGAGGGTGGAAGATCAACTGTAGCCTGCTTATTATCCACAGCCCTAAGAGACTGGAAAACATTATCCTCACCATGAAATTAAGGTTACAAATTTATTAGGAATGTTTTGCTAGCTCAATACTACCCCAACCAGCTGAAAAGAAAATATGTTCTGCAGGAATGTAGAGATGAGGAGGCAAGAACAATAAGAATTATATTTAATCTATCCAATCTTACAAAAAGCGAAAGGATTGACATTTTAAATTCTGAATGATATATATCCTTCCAATCACTTCCTGCATCAAAACATTTAGTTAGGAGAACAACTCGTGAATTCTGCGAAAGAGATATGGAGACTGTAGAGCATATTTTCTTTCAGTGTGTGAACCTGTGCAGGAATTTTGGCTTTCATTTCAGAGTTGGCTTCAAGCAAAAAACATTTAATTGCACTCGTTGAATTGGATATCAATCCAAGCTGGAGTATTTATAAAGGAAAAGAACTTGGACTTTCTTACAAACAACTTGATTTTGTTAGATAAACACTTTATTCACAGATGCAAATGCCTAAAGGTTAAACCCCATATCAATGGATGGAAGAATGATTTGAAGCTTTATATGACATCTCTACACTACATGACAACCAGAAACCTGCAGAAACTTCTTTCGTTATTGGACACATTGATGTTGCTTGAACATGACCCTCACACTTAGTTTACTTTTCTTGTTATTTTATTTTATTTTATTTACAGCCTTGTATTTGTCTTATTATTATGTGTAATACTGTATCAATGCCAATGTGAAATGTGTTATGTTGAAATATGCCTTTAAGTTTTGTATTTGTAGTAAATTTATTTAAGTTTGCATGTTTTCTCAAATGTAAATTTGCTGTGAAACTTTTAAAACTTCACTGCAGTTGTTTCAATGCCGACGTAGAGGAAGTACGGAAGTATGTACGGGTCGACGGATAGGCCGTTTGTGGACAGATATATCCATTTACATACAAAGAGCATAAATGAGCCAAGCCGGTTAGCTAGTTGGCTAGTTAGCCCAGTGGTTCCCAAACTTTGTTTCTGGGGACCCACATTTTTAAAACGACAAACCATCGTGACCTAATTCACAAAAGGCCTTATCTATAAATGGCAAGATTAGTTGTAATTTAAATGTATATCACTTTGAAAGTACACAGTAAAAGTGGTCAGAAATGTTCATTTATGCACAAATTGTTATATGCTTATTGAAAATATATACTGTACATATTTTAAATACTTTATAGATATGATCAAATAAGCGCATTTAGGAGGGGTGTGGTGTGCATTGAGTCGGAGTTAACAGCCACTCATGTTCATGTTCATGTGTTCATATTTTTATTTGAGAAGTGCATTCTAAATTAAACAGGCACACATCAGGTAATCAATACACATTTCAACTACTACAAATTAAGTGCATTTTGTTGTAATTAAAAGACTTGTATTTCCCTCTCATCATTAAATCAAACACAATATTGCTTGTTCTTTGTGTTCCAGTCATGTGTACAAGAGGAGAGCAATACGCATATCGGGTGTAGCATTTAGTCTCTGGGCGGTAGCTAAGCTAACAGTACCTGCAGCAGTCTGGTCCCTAGCTGGGTCTTGTCCCTGGTCTCTAGCTGTGCCTTTCTTTTTTATTAGACAGGAATCCATGTTTGTGACCACCTGCAAAATCTGTTCATTACTTTGGTGGAAACTATGGTGGACAGCAAGGCGCAAACCCAAACAGGTTCTGAACAAGGCACCGCCTGCCTGGCTCCAATGTAGCGCTATGATTGGCTGAACTCCATGTGTGGTGGAGCTAGAAACACGATTCCTCATGTGGCTGAAAGATGTACTGCAGATATAAATCTAGAATAATAGTCAAATAGAATCATAACTATTTTATCTGGCGACCCAATGGGAACCACTGGCCTAGCCTAGCTGTACTGCTAACTGTAGGGTGCCTACTGTAACCATGGAACAAAGCTTTCACACAGCATTGTGGCTCTCATACAATAGTCATCCTATAGTCATCAAAGTCACTCAGTAAATAGATTTACCAGTTCATCAAAGCAAAGTGAGGCACCCCAAAACAAAACTCTGCCAAACTGTCTTTGATGTATCAAGGCAGCTTTCCGGAAAGTATCAAAGGAATGACAAACTATAAAGGCCGTAATTTGCAATCTGCCCATCCTAGAGCAGTTACACAAAGCAGCCACACAAAGCAGCCACACAAAGCCGTCGGTAAGAGCCTACATATCATCACTACAGATGTAAAGTGGTGGTAATATCGAAACCACACACAAAACAAAGGATAGCTTTAAGGCGACACTAGAGCACTAACACGGGCCTACAGAAACACTCTTGTGTCGTACAGCGAGTCGTTTATTTAGTCTTATACTGTATATTTGTCTTATTAGCTGAGCCATTGTAAAATATTCATCTTCTGTGTGTTTGGGGTTCTGCTCCTGCTCTCTGGCGTGCAGCGCAGATGACCCGTATTTATCTTGAAATGAAGTTGCGTCCATCTGTTATCACGATGATTAAGCTGTATACAGAATCAGGATCAGAAATACTTTATTGATCCCTGTGGGGAAATTGATTCGCTACAGATTCTCCATGAAAAATGTGAGGAAGGAAAGCTAATTAGAAAGCTAGAATATCTAAATGAACAAATTGAAATAAATGGAATGAACAATGTACAAATTAATAAATGAAAAGTTAGTGCAAGAATAGAAAATGAATAAAATATAAAGTACTATACTATAATCACGTATTTTTGCATAGTGGAATGGTGTGTTTTGCACAACACACTGAGATGAAATGGGAACCCTCCTGCAAATTTCTTCTATTTTCTTACAACCAATATCTCTGCATTTGTTGTGACATTCATCCTGTTTTGAATTTCTTTGTCTCTGCAGTTCCCAGCATGTCTAATCATAAAGTGGAGGACACTGAACTTGAGGACAGTGAAGGTAAGCAGGGATGAGGGAGGTTTACAAACTGTGTTTGGTTGGAGGCAGGTTCATGACTGACTTACTGTACTTAGTTATCTACAAATAGAAACATATAAACTCTCCAACCACATGTGATTTTTATCAGCAGCTCATGAGTGGCAGATGTTAAATCTACTGTGTGATTGGTTTACACTGTATGTTGATTGATAAAGTGGGATGATAGTAGATTTGAAAACATGTAGTTATTCACTATCAATACATAGATTTTTTCATCCCACTCAAATGATGTCATTATATGATATCATGTTTTGTTTTGGGGTGCCTCACTTTGCCTTAATGAACTGGTAAATCTATTTGATGACTTTAACATTCATCCTGTCTAATATCTCAATCTTCTCTATCATCAGAAATCCTTGATTACGCCCGACAGCTTGGCATTGATCCTGACACTGAGCCAGAGCTCCTTTGGCTGGCCAGGAAAGCCTTTAATGGCCAGATTCTTGATGGATGGGAATATGTGTAAGTATTGCAGAGAAGCTTGAGAGTAGAGATTCGTTAACTGGACATTAATCACTGATGATTTTAATCTGGAGCAGACTACTAGTTTTGTAGCACTAGATGTGTTCCTCTGGGTTTTATTTTAGTTCTATCTTTATTTCTATTATTTCAGCCACTGTTGGACCCACTATTGTTTAAGTAAATGAAAAACCCGTCCACTGTTTCTCCTCTGTCTGTTGTCCTGTCGACTCAGAGGCTGATAAGGAATCCCAGAGGAGAGAAATGAAGGAATGATTTGTGGTTTTGGTTTTATATATTTTTAGCCTCAGTCTGATACTTTGAGGGAATGGAACTAAAAATGGGGATTTTATGTTTTGAAACCAATAATTATGAACTCAGTTCTAATCAGATGACTGAGATAGGGTTATATTGACTTCTATAGTTCATGTGGTGCAGCGTTCACTGTCAGGTGACAGCACAACCTCTGGTGACATCTCCCTGTTCACCTAGTCATCCACCCATCACCTGTCCCCCCTGTCCTGGGGTTTTTGGAGGTTTAAATTGACCCCCCTCTCCCTTCTCCTCCCCCCCCCACAGCCAGAGTGATGATGGTGCCAATTTTTATTGCAACAAGCAGACTGGCCAGCTCTCCAGTGAAGATCCCACAATGCAGCACTACCGCCACCTAGTGATTCAGGAGCGTGAGCGAAGACATCCTGTGGCCCCTGATTTTGACGAGAGTGAGGAATATACATTCTCAGAAGAAGGTAAGCAGGGAGGAAGGAGGTTTACAAACTGTGTTTGGTTGGAGGCAGGTTCATGACTGACTTACTGTACTTACATTATCTACAAATAGAAACATATAAACTCTCCAACCACATGTGATTTTTATCAGCAGCTCATGAGTGGCAGATGTTAAATCTACTGTGTGATTGGTTTACACTGTATGTTGATTGATAAAGTGGGATGATAGCAGAATTGAAAACCTGTAGTTATTAACTATCAATAAATAGATTTTTTTTATCCCACTCAAATTGTTATGTCATTATATGATATCATGTTTTGTTTTGGGGTGCCTCACTTTGCCTTAATGAACTGGTAAATCTATTTGATGAGTGACTTTGATGACTATAGGATGACTATTGTATGAGAGCCACAAGCTTCAGCCTCTCACTCATTTTCTCCAGGAAATGAAATTGTTCTCGTTACTTTTACGTTCATCCTGTCTAATATCTCAATCTTCTCTATCATCAGAAATCCTTGATTACGCCCGACAGCTTGGCATTGATCCTGACACTGAGCCAGAGCTCCTTTGGCTGGCCAGGAAAGCCATCCATGCCCCTATGCTTGATGGATGGGAATATATGTAAGTATTGCAGAGAAGCTTGAGAGTAGAGATTCGTTAACTGAACATTAATCACTGATGATTTTAATCTGGAGCAGACTACTAGTTTTGTAGCACTAGATGTGTTCCTCTGGGTTTTATTTTAGTTCTATCTTTATTTCTATTATTTCAGCCACTGTTGGACCCACTATTGTTTAAGTAAATGAAAAACCCGTCCACTGTTTCTCCTCTGTCTGTTGTCCTGTCGACTCAGAGGCTGATAAGGAATCCCAGAGGAGAGAAATGAAGGAATGATTTGTGGTTTTGGTTTTATATATTTTTAGCCTCAGTCTGATACTTTGAGGGAATGGAACTAAAAATGGGGATTTTATGTTTTGAAACCAATAATTATGAACTCAGTTCTAATCAGATGACTGAGATAGGGTTATATTGACTTCTATAGTTCATGTGGTGCAGCGTTCACTGTCAGGTGACAGCACAACCTCTGGTGACATCTCCCTGTTCACCTAGTCATCCACCCATCATCTCTCCCCCCTGTCCTGGGGTTTTTGGAAGTGTTAAAGTGACCCCCTCCTCTCTCTCCTCCTTTTCCCCCACAGCAAGGATCAATATGATGACGGTGTTTATCACAACATGTTGACTCATGAGTTCAGCGAGGATGATCCCACAGATGAGCAATTCCGCCTCCTGGTGATTCAGGAGCGTGAGCGAAGACATCCTGTGGCCCCTGATTTTGACGAGAGTGAGGAATATACACTCTCAGAAGAAGGTAAGCAGGGAGGAGGGAGGTTTACAAACTGTGTTTGGTTGGAGGCAGGTTCATGACTGACTTACTGTACTTAGTTATCTACAAATAGAAACATATAAACTCTCCAACCACATGTGATTTTTATCAGCAGCTCATGAGTGGCAGATGTTAAATCTACTGTGTGATTGGTTTACACTGTATGTTGATTGATAAAGTGGGATGATAGTAGATTTGAAAACATGTAGTTATTCACTATCAATACATAGATTTTTTTCATCCCACTCAATTGATGTCATTATATGATATCATGTTTTGTTTTGGGGTGCCTCACTTTGCCTTAATGAACTGGTAAATCTTTTTGATGACTTTTACATTCATCCTGTCTAATATCTCAATCTTCTCTATCACCAGAAATCCTTGATTACGCCCGACAGATTGGCATTGATCCTGACACTGAGCCAGAGCTCCTTTGGCTGGCCAGGGACTGCCTGATTGCCTCTATGCCTAACAATTGGCTTATACTGTAAGTATTGCAGAGAAGCTTGAGAGTAGAGATTCGTTAACTGAACATTAATCACTGATGATTTTAATCTGGAGCAGACTACTAGTTTTGTAGCACTAGATGTGTTCCTCTGGGTTTTATTTTAGTTCTATCTTTATTTCTATTATTTCAGCCACTGTTGGACCCACTATTGTTTAAGTAAATGAAAAACCCGTCCACTGTTTCTCCTCTGTCTGTTGTCCTGTCGACTCAGAGGCTGATAAGGAATCCCAGAGGAGAGAAATGAAGGAATGATTTGTGGTTTTGGTTTTATATATTTTTAGCCTCAGTCTGATACTTTGAGGGAATGGAACTAAAAATGGGGATTTTATGTTTTGAAACCAATAATTATGAACTCAGTTCTAATCAGATGACTGAGATAGGGTTATATTGACTTCTATAGTTCATGTGGTGCAGCGTTCACTGTCAGGTGACAGCACAACCTCTGGTGACATCTCCCTGTTCACCTAGTCATCCACCCATCATCTCTCCCCCCTGTCCTGGGGTTTTTGGAAGTGTTAAATTGACCCCCTCCTCTCCCTCCTCCTTTTCCCCCACAGCAAGCGAAAGGAAGATGATCAATTTGAGTATTACAACACGTTGACTAATGAGTCCATCATGGAACATCCCAAACATGAGCTCCACTGCCGCCTGGTACGTTATGAGCGTGAGCGCCTCCAGCTTGAGGCCACCGCAGGAGGCAAAGGGACGAAGAAGAAGAAAAAGGAAAAGGAAAAGAAAAAGAAAAAGAAGAAGGAAGGGCCACAAAATGTTCCAGAAGTGAGTGCTGTTTATTAAATAATAGTTTTAATGTTGTATCCTCTGTGTTTTTGTTTTGTTTTTAGAGGGAGAAATATTTCATTCGGTCTAACTATTGCCCTTTAAATATATTCAACCAGTGTAACAACTAGCAGAGTGCACTAAAAGAATGGAAACAATGGGCATGTGTTAAAAGTGAAATAAGAAAAGCATATATGTGGCTCATGAGACAATTTTATGTAAATAATTCATCATAAACCTTTTTCAAAATGTCCAAAACAAAATGGAGCCAAGTGACAAGTACGAACTACGTACACAGTACAGTCAGGAATTAGTGTGCAGACATCCACAGATATTTCCAAGGGCAGGTTATACCTTTATATGGTTTAGTTTATGCTTTGCTTTTTGGGACACTGTTACCTGTTTAGGGAAACTAGAGCAAAACATTATTTTATGCCTGTGATCCCCTTATTCTCTACAGCAGGGATTCTAAAAATTTTGTGAAGTATTTGAGTTTTGTCTGATGTTTTCTTACTTCTGATGTGCTTTCTTCTCTGTGTCTCATCCCCTATAGGTCCCTAATTCACCCGCACAGCAGCACGGTGAGTCATGTTTACATATCAACAGTCATTAAAGCTGTTACAGATGTAAAGTGTTGGTAATATCCAAACGACTCACAAAAGCGACCGGTATTTTTTTTAATAGAAACAGTGGATAGCACTCAGTCAACACTAGAACAGTCACCCCAACATACAGACATGCATAGACGTGCTGTCATCTTTGATCCTTGGTTATATTATCTTTGTGCTGCTTAACTGTATTTGTTTGTGTATCAAGAGATTACGAGGATTTTTGAATGCCTTATGTGGGTCAATCAATCAGAGTCATGTTTCCATCGTCAACAGAAAACAGAAGAAGCATCCTTAGACATGTTGTCGTTTGTAGCCCCATCCAGACACCGTTTTCATTCCCGACCTGTTGCGCAATGCCTGTCCGAAAATGGCTAGAGTTTTAACTGTCTTATCTTTCTCCTCTCTGCGTACACAGTGACTGTTATACTTTGTCTCTTTCTGAGTGTCCCACACAAAACCGTCCTGAAGTTTATTTCACGTTGACATTTTTTGTATTACCCTTTTTGTGTGACCTTACTGAGTCACAGTTCTTCAGCTTTTCTTTGCTTGCTAGCAAGCTAGATTCAAGAAAAAAATGTGTTTGTCTTATTAGCTGAGGTGCGCTTTGCACAACATACTGAGATGAGATGGCAACTCTTCTGCAAATGTCTTCTATTTAATTATAACCAATACCTCTCCATTTCTGGTGCCATTCATCCTGTTGTGCATTTCTTTGTCTCTGCAGTTGCCATGGACAACTCTCCTCTCGATGCCCAAGAGGCCACTGAACCTGAGCAGAGCAGAGAAGAAAGTAAGAGGGGAGGAGGGAGGTTTACAAACTGTGTTTGGTTGGAGGCAGGTTCATGACTGACTTACTGTACTTAGTTATCTACAAATAGAAACATATAAACTCTCCAACCACATGTGATTTTTATCAGCAGCTCATGAGTGGCAGATGTTAAATCTACTGTGTGATTGGTTTACACTGTATGTTGATTGATAAAGTGGGATGATAGCAGAATTGAAAACCTGTAGTTATTAACTATCAATAAATAGATTTTTTTTATCCCACTCAAATTGTTATGTCATTATATGATATCATGTTTTGTTTTGGGGTGCCTCACTTTGCCTTAATGAACTGGTAAATCTATTTGATGACTTTTACATTCATCCTGTCTAATATCTCAATCTTCTCTATCATCAGAAATCCTTGATTACGCCCGACAGCTTGGCATTGATCCTGACACTGAGCCAGAGCTCCTTTGGCTGGCCAGGAAAGCCTTCTATGCCCCTATGCTTGATGGATGGGAATATATGTAAGTATTGCAGAGAAGCTTTAGAGTAGAGATTCGTTAACTGAACATTAATCACTGATGATTTTAATCTGGAGCAGACTACTAGTTTTGTAGCACTAGATGTGTTCCTCTGGGTTTTATTTTAGTTCTATCTTTATTTCTATTATTTCAGCCACTGTTGGACCCACTATTGTTTAAGTAAATGAAAAACCCGTCCACTGTTTCTCCTCTGTCTGTTGTCCTGTCGACTCAGAGGCTGATAAGGAATCCCAGAGGAGAGAAATGAAGGAATGATTTGTGGTTTTGGTTTTATATATTTTTAGCCTCAGTCTGATACTTTGAGGGAATGGAACTAAAAATGGGGATTTTATGTTTTGAAACCAATAATTATGAACTCAGTTCTAATCAGATGACTGAGATAGGGTTATATTGACTTCTATAGTTCATGTGGTGCAGCGTTCACTGTCAGGTGACAGCACAACCTCTGGTGACATCTCCCTGTTCACCTAGTCATCCACCCATCATCTCTCCCCCCTGTCCTGGGGTTTTTGGAAGTGTTAAAGTGACCCCCTCCTCTCTCTCCTCCTTTTCCCCCACAGCAAGGATCAATATGATGACGGTGTTTATCACAACATGTTGACTCATGAGTTCAGCGAGGATGATCCCACAGATGAGCAATTCCGCCTCCTGGTGATTCAGGAGCGTGAGCGAAGACATCCTGTGGCCCCTGATTTTGACGAGAGTGAGGAATATACACTCTCAGAAGAAGGTAAGCAGGGATGAGGGAGGTTTACAAACTGTGTTTGGTTGGAGGCAGGTTCATGACTGACTTACTGTACTTACATTATCTACAAATAGAAACATATAAACTCTCCAACCACATGTGATTTTTATCAGCAGCTCATGAGTGGCAGATGTTAAATCTACTGTGTGATTGGTTTACACTGTATGTTGATTGATAAAGTGGGATGATAGTAGATTTGAAAACATGTAGTTATTCACTATCAATACATAGATTTTTTTCATCCCACTCAAATGATGTCATTATATGATATTATGTTTTGTTTTGGGGTGCCTCACTTTGCCTTAATGAACTGGTAAATCTTTTTGATGACTTTTACATTCATCCTGTCTAATATCTCAATCTTCTCTATCATCAGAAATCCTTGATTACGCCCGACAGATTGGCATTGATCCTGACACTGAGCCAGAGCTCCTTTGGCTGGCCAGGGACTGCCTGATTGCCTCTATGCCTAACAATTGGCTTATACTGTAAGTATTGCAGAGAAGCTTGAGAGTAGAGATTCGTTAACTGAACATTAATCACTGATGATTTTAATCTGGAGCAGACTACTAGTTTTGTAGCACTAGATGTGTTCCTCTGGGTTTTATTTTAGTTCTATCTTTATTTCTATTATTTCAGCCACTGTTGGACCCACTATTGTTTAAGTAAATGAAAAACCCGTCCACTGTTTCTCCTCTGTCTGTTGTCCTGTCGACTCAGAGGCTGATAAGGAATCCCAGAGGAGAGAAATGAAGGATTGATTTGTGGTTTTGGTTTTATATATTTTTAGCCTCAGTCTGATACTTTGAGGGAATGGAACTAAAAATGGGGATTTTATGTTTTGAAACCAATAATTATGAACTCAGTTCTAATCAGATGACTGAGATAGGGTTATATTGACTTCTATAGTTCATGTGGTGCAGCGTTCACTGTCAGGTGACAGCACAACCTCTGGTGACATCTCCCTGTTCACCTAGTCATCCACCCATCATCTCTCCCCCCTGTCCTGGGGTTTTTGGAAGTGTTAAAGTGACCCCCTCCTCTCCCTCCTCCTTTTCCCCCACAGCAAGCGAAAGGAAGATGATCAATTTGAGTATTACAACATGTTGACTGATGAGTCCGTCATGGAACATCCCAAACATGAGCTCCACTGCCGCCTGGTACGTTATGAGCGTGAGCGCCTCCAGCTTGAGGCCACCACTGAAGGCACAGAGACGAAGGAAAATGAGAAGAAGAATCAGACCGAGTCACTAAAGATTCCAACAGTGAGCGCTTTTAAAAAAGAAAATACAGTTTTAATGTTGTATCCTCTGGAGAAATGCTTCATTCTGTCAAAATGTCCCTCTGGGTACGATCTGAGTGCTCTTTGAAGGACCATATGATTCCTTTGAGCCTCACACTAGTCTTGAAGTCTGTGTATAGAAACAACAGTGCTGATTTTGTAGATTTTGATTTTTTAATTCCAGAGGGATAGAGTGCCTTTTAGGAATGAGTAATTTTTACTTTATAATGGTTTATAATAGTGTTGTGCGTGTGTGCCCCTGTGCTCTAGGACAATGAAGCCAATGATGTAACTCTAGCTGAGGAGGAGCCGGAGCAAGGAGTAAATACAAAACAAACACACACTTCTACTTTTGTACTGACTTCCAGCTATGTTTTCTTCTTCTTTGCTTATCTTTGGAAGATCATGGAATGTTTTCACCATGAGTGACGAGTCAAGGCTTCCCATATATTCACTTATTGGCAACAGCCTGCCACAAATAACACACTCAAACACATCATTTGTTTTCCCATGCACAGACTTTACTTGGGTGGGCTGACCAGGTATATCAGTCTGTGAGAATAGCATTTTCTGTGATCAGTTAGCTAGTGGACATGCTCCTCTCGCTCTACCCCTCCTATCTGTTTACAACCACACATGCTCTGCAGAGAGAGACAAAGATGGTGCAGAGGTGCACTTCTGGTTGTTCTTTCAAACATTTTCCAAAGAAAGATATAATTTTTATAATTATATAAACGTCCACCGTCAATCTATAGGAAACACTTGAAGTGGTTACTTTAAAATATTTCAATATATACAGAATGAGCTGACCTGCCACACCAGGTAGTGTACTAATAATTATGGGGGTTAACACTGAGCCTGACATTTTTTACAGGGTATATTGTGAAGTAAAGGGGGCTTCAACTAGAAATACAGTGTTGTATTTGTTTGATCAATTAATGATGTTAACTTAATTAAGTGGGCTATAGATGCTAATGTGTGCACCTGTATTTATGTATTGTGTGTGGTCCCCAACCTGGACCTCATCTTTAGCCAACTTGAATATTATTTGGTCAGAGGATACTTAATGTGAGCCCCTGACGACTGGATGGGATAGTTCTGATCTGTCTGATTTTAGACGGGCAGTTGATTTGACTGGAGACGGGGCTCTCATCTCCCTCCATCCTCTGCCCCATTATCCGATTCCTCTCACTTCAGTTACAGATCGCTTGGCTGTGTGATTTTACAGTTAGCCTGCCAGCTTGCCTTTGTCGTGTTTGTATGTGCTCTTTGCTTTTGCCCTCTGCTGCGTCTGTTTCCGTCTCTCTTCAGAAAATACACCACACTCTACTGTTAGGTGTTTCTTGTGCGGTTTTGTTTGTTGAACATGTGCATGTGTGTGTTCATTCAGAACCATTACAAATCACTAAGTATGATGTTGGGTTTCTTATTGCAGGAAATCAACATGCACCTTCAGGAGATGATACAAAAATGCAATGTTCAGGTAGTGTGATTATGCAGTGTGACACCCGTCCATACAGTCATTCACTCATTCAACTGTTTTTCATTAACCTGTTTTGTAATGGTTCTGGTTTTGTAGTGCGCACCACTGAAACCCTGTTGGTCTCACGAAGAAATTGTTGAATACTTGAAAAGCTCTGATTCAGAAGACGAAGAGGAGATGAGGCAAAGTAAGCTGAAGGCGAAGGAGAATCGACTGCGTTTCCTCCAGGAGAAGCTGGACAAAGAAGAAAAGGAGGAGAGTGAACGTATCACCCGTGAGAAGGAGAAGAGATTGCACACCCTCATAGAGAACTATAACAGGAGCATAAAGAACCTCCAGGATGAGCAGGAGGAGGCCCTGCAGGTCCGCATAAAGTTGGTGAGGAAAGCTTGTTTCCTGCTCATTTTCCTGCCATTTGAATTTTACTGTTTACATTTTGTTCTTGAACGTGGTATGAGTTGCCCTTAGACTGCTTTTCTGCAATATCTCATAACACAGCTAAAGCTAAAGAAAAATACTAATATCAACACAGAGAGCAAACAGCTATCAAATAGCTTCTAAACTGTGCTGGGTGTTAGTGGTACACATGTTGACCTGGATACCAGTTTTCATAAGCAGCAGAAAGATCAGCCTGAAGCCATTTTTGTTGGTGGCTACATGTTGTGTAGTTCAAGTTGTAATGATTATTCTCCTGTCACTTTCTTCAGCACAGCTCTAGTTAGGTCATTTCCTGTCAATTACTATTAGAAAATAGAAAGACTAAGAATTCTTGGTGATGACAACACTATGCAGTGTTTAAGCAACATATTTTATGTCTCTGTCTAGCTCAAAAATATTAACCAGAACATGCAAGATGAAATGCAGCGTGATCACCAGACAAAGATGGAGCAACTGAGGGAGGACCATGAGCGAGAGATGCACAGCATCAGAAAGCAATGCATGGATGAGGTCAGAGAGTGTTTACATTTAGCTGATGCATGTCCTCATACTGGACAACCGTTGGTAGTGAAAACTGCAAGTTGTGGATGTGATTAGTAAATTATGTTGGGTCATTTCTAATAAAGTCTTCACTAGCAGAAATGAGAAATATCACAGATAGTTTTGAGTAACTAAATAACACTGTTCACTCCTATTTGGGTGGTTTTCCCAATTATTAAATCATGTGTGTTTATGTTTTCCAGAAGGACTGTTTGAAGAAGAACTTGAATTCTCATCTGCAGGAAGAGAGAAAGCGTCTCCAGGACTCAAACACTGCCCAGCTGGAAAAACTTCGCTTGGAGCTTGATGCACAGATGCAAAAGGCCCAGAAGACACGATCACAGAAGGTGAGAGCGGGCAGATGCAGGCTGGTCATGTAGTGCCATTACACTGCCTTTAGAAAACAGATAGCTCATGGGTACTTTTCTATGTGGTATCACTATCAGTTTGGTAAAACATGTCTCCAATTTATGGACTGAAATATTAATTGGTTCACCAGATTGAGGAAGAGTAACCCTTTATTCCAGAGAATAAACCTGTCTTATTTCTTCTTTCAGGAGTCAGAACTAAAGAATCTGTCAGATCAGATTGAGCTGAGAGCTAAAGATCTGAAGAGCCAGAAGACCATGCTACAGACTAAGGTTTTCTATCCCATAGTGTCCATACTGTTAGTCAGTGATACACTAACATAAACCATATGGACTAATGATTTCTGTCTCTTATCAGGTAGCAAATCTGGAGAAGAAAAAGAAGAAGCTTGGACAGGAAGAGGACAAAGTGGACGAACAGATAAAGGTAGTACACATGAATGAAAAGAGAGATTCTATCCTCTCACTCTTCTGTCTATCAACCACTGATTTTTTTTGGTGTGTGTCTGTGTGTGTGTCTGTGTGTGTTTGTGTGTGTGTCTGTGTGTGTGTGTCTGTGTGTGTGTGTGTGTGTGTGTGTGTGTGTGTGTCTGTGTGTGTGTGTGTGTGTCTGTGTGTGTCAGGCCTTACCTCAGCTCCAGGAGAGAGTCGAGCTGAAGCAGGAGCTGGACAAGATGAGAGAGGATTATAATCAAGTCCGAGAACAGTCCGAGAGGCTGACTGAGGAGAGGGATAAGGCCATGGAAGACCAGAGGAAGGCCAAGATGAAGGAAAATAAGCTAAGACAAGCGAGGGATAAGGCCATTGAACACATGATGAAGGCCAAGAAGGAGGCAGAGAGCCTAAGAAATGAGAGGGATAAGGCCATTGAAGACAGCAGGAGGGCCAATGAGGACACTGACAGTAAAAAGGATGAGATAGCTAAGGCCTTGGAAGACAATAAGAGAGCCAAGGCAAAGGAACAGATGCTAAGAAAAGAGAGGGATAAGGCCAAAGAAGAGGTCAGAGAGTGTTTACATTTAGCTGATGCATGTCCTCATACTGGACAACCGTTGGTAGTGAAAACTGCAAGTTGTGGATGTGATTAGTAAATTATGTTGGGTCATTTCTAATAAAGTCTTCACTAGCAGAAATGAGAAATATCACAGATAGTTTTGAGTAACTAAATAACACTGTTCACTCCTATTTGGGTGGTTTTCCCAATTATTAAATCGTGTGTGTTTATGTTTTCCAGAAGGACGGTTTGAAGAAGAACTTGAATTCTCATCTGCAGGAAGAGAGAAAGCGAGAGAAATATAGAGTAACAGCCCCAAGTTGTAAAAAGAGAGGATGTTTTAGACATTTAAGAACACCACTGTCTGCACAAACATCTATGTTTATTAACTACAGCACAACACTCTCAGTCAGAGTCACTATTTTGGTCACCAAAAGTCATGAAAAACAATAAGAGAGCCGAGGCAAAGGAAATGAAGCTAAGGAAAGAGATCGACTCTATCACCAAGAAGCAGATGGATAAAGCTATGGAAGACCTTAGGAGGAGCAACGTAGACCAGAAGAGATGGAAGAAAGAGGTGCAGGAGAGATGTGACCTCGATCACAGGACCAGGTAAAGTGTCCCTCAAGGACATCCATGCACTCTATGTTTGTACTTCACTACTACTACTAGCTGTATAGAGGGACTCCATTAACTAATGACAATTCACTTTGTTCTAATTAGTGGGGTGGAACAAGTAGTGAGCGACTCCCCCAGACCAGAACCCAAAATGGAACGGCTGCTGAAGAGACAGGCAACTCTGCAGGCATCCCAGACCAGTTCCTCCCAGTTCCCTAATCAGGAAGGAGGAGTGACAGATGAGATGATAAAACACCTGCCAGAGGTAGGAAAGAATGTTATCATCTTTCTGCTGAATAGTAATTACGACGACTGCTGAGACTGGGTTGATTTAAAGAAAGAGTTAATGCTAATTGAGTTAATTACTTTCCCCTTGTTGTATCAGGAGGCCAAAAGAAACCCCAAAAGAAAGATGAAGAATCCAAATCCACACAGTGAATCCACCAAACAGGACAGGTAACTCTTATTTTAAAGAACCTGTCATACACACTGTTATTATTGCTGTTACAGAGTATTATATTTTCCAGCTACACTGACCATGTGTCTCTCTCCTTTTATCCCTCACCCGTTCATCAGGAGGCCATCCCACCGTCCTAAACAAGTCTGAGGAGAGAGATCTCTGGCCATATGAAAGTGATGATTCTAGGCCCTGGTGCTCGTACAACTAATTTTAATGCCACAATACATTGTTAAAGTGCCAAAAATTGTACAATAAAATGTATAATTAAATATATATGAGTATATATGTGAGTTCAGTTTATACAT
The DNA here is from genome assembly GCA_037577475.1 of Chaunax sp. Z400. Lineage (NCBI taxonomy): Eukaryota > Metazoa > Chordata > Actinopteri > Lophiiformes > Chaunacidae > Chaunax > Chaunax sp. Z400. The sequence continues at coordinate 21,199,226 of CM075194.1, forward strand.
TACTTTAGTGTATTTCTGGAATACAGATCTCTGACAAACGTCAGGTACCTGAATATTGTTCACAGCTGCCAGCCATCGAATCATTCCTCCTTGGAAAAGTCAAAAACGATACTTCCCATCATGTCTGAGGTTGTGTGAACAACAAAACCCGGCTTCACAACTCTTAGGCAGGGCTGTGTGAGTTTAACAACGGTTGACAAACAGCTTGTAGGTGTATTACCGTAAGTATTACCGGCTCATCTCTAGGTCAAACCATTAAGGAGCTATGAAGCGCTAAACACAACCTGATATTTGGAAGTATGCACACCCCCATGGGTCTTATGGAGTTTGTTGATTTTTTTAAAATCCACGTGCTGTTGTCCCACAATTCACTGCTGTTACTGAAATTAAGAGGCAAATATGGTTCCTGCACAGGGTACTTAGTCTCCTTCCCATACATCAGCAATGATGTGGGACACCACATGTGGTCAGAGACCTAAAAAAGTGCAGGGGGCAGCTGTGGCTCAGGAGGTAGAGCGGCCGTTCACGGAATGAAAGGGTCGGTGGTTCCATCCCCAGCCCCTGCAAGTCTACAAGTTGAAGTATCCTTGAGCAAGATACTGAACCCCAATTTGCTCCCCGGGCGCCGTAATGTAGTGGCAGCCTACTGCTCCTCAGGGATGGGTCAAATGCAGAGAAAGAATATCCCCCTGTGGGATGAAGACAGTATCTAAAAAAATATATATATTTATTTTCACAATTATGTTGAATACAATATAGATTAATTTCCACTTCATAACACCCACATGCTGTAAAAAGGTACAGAATATCAGACGATTTGAATTGTATTAGATCATAAAGTCCTGCTGTGATGGCTTACTTTGATGATTCCCTCTGTCCACACAATAACAGCCTCATTTGGCAGCTGCAGACATGTAAACACAGCCAGCCTGTTCCTGGAGAACTTCAGTGACAACTACAGTCTCATCCACTCCTGCAACAACATGCAAATATATGATTTTTGTTTTCCCGGCATCCTCTGCAAACAAAATGTTGAATATTCTGCTGTGTTTTTTTAAATTGAACAACACCGTAAAAAAATACATAACACCATCCAACCTTAACCTTTACGGTGCCAGATAACACATAAAAATGACACAAATGAGAGGTGAAGTCTTATCAAACACAAACAGCCGCACGTTAATTAAAAATGAATAACACACAGTAAAAATCTGATTTGCAAAAAAGCTGGAGCAAAGTATTTAGGGGAGAAGGGGGTAAGTCGAGCCAGTGGGTAAAATGAGCCACCCGCTGTGACTAGATAACCATAAGAAAAAGTAATAATCATGTGACCACAAATTAAGGAAGTATAGTTCACATTACCCAAGCCATCTTGGACTCAAGCACATGGAGAGGGTGGTAAGCAAACCAGAGCAAGAAAGTGATTTTTGGCATTCTAATTGAATTCATCACATTACTGAAGTAATCAGGTTTGCATCTTAATTAAAATAGATACATTTTGTACATTAATACATCTTAATTTAGGTGAGTGTAAGCTACAAAACAAGGTCATAAACTTAGCATAGTTCTGAATCTGAGCCACTATTTGAAACACTGTCAAAATGTGGTTGTGGGGTAAAATGTTGGAGTGATGTTTGGGTGGCCAACAACCTGTGGTATATATAGTAATTAATATTTGATACAAATTCACTTTTAATTTGCAGTGAAATCATCAAATGTAAAAAGTGGCTCATGTTACCCCATTCTCCCCTGCCATGCTTCAATTCACCGTCTCGCACTGTGTACCAGTGGCTCAGAAGAGAATTGGCGAGCTCAGGTGGCAGGAGCTGCCAGAAAATGACTACCCATGTGAACTCGCTGTGTGAGACGACAACTGCTGCCAGACCTCCAGGAGGGGTCCTCACGGAGATGAGGGGCGGCAGCAACAGAGGAATCTAGCAGGTAGAAACAAGTGACAGACTTCCATATATTCCCTGAATGCAGAGGATTTACTTCTGATGGCAGATAAAATGGGTCTGCAGCCAAGCCATGACTCTTGTCCATCAGGGGCAGTGTTGTGCATGTGTTCACTGAAAAGAATATACCATTTTGGTAACCCTTCCTTTTACAGTCCCCTAATTACTATGTATTTACCTGGTAAATATATGGTAATAATAATGTATTATTGGGTAATTACCACAGGTAACACTAGGTAAATACAATAATAATGTACTATTGGGTAATTACCACAGGTAACACTAGGTAAATACAATAATAATGTATTATTGGGTAATTACCACAGGTAACACTAGGTAAATACAATAATAATGTATTATTGGGTAATTACCACAGGTAACAATAGGTAAATACAGAGAAACTACAACTGAAATAGTATGTATTTACCCAGTAAATGTATGGTAATAATAATATATTATTGGGTAATTACCACAGGTAACACTAGGTAAATACAGAGAAACTACAAGTGAAATACTAGGTATTTACCCAGTAAATATATGGTAATAACAATGTATTATTGGGTAATTACCACAGGTAACACTAGGTAAATACAATAATAATGTACTATTGGGTAATTACCACAGGTAACAATAGGTAAATACAGAGAAACTACAAGTGAAATACTAGGTATTTACCCAGTAAATAAATGGTAATGATAATGTATTATTGGGTAATTACCACAGGTAACAATAGGTAAATACAGAGAAACTACAAGTGAGACACTAGGTATTTACCCAGTAAATATATGGTAATAATAATGTATTATTGGGTAATTACCACAGGTTACACTAGGTAAGTATAATAATAATGTATTATTGGGTAAATACCACAGGTAACAATAGGTAAATAAGGGGGAACTATAAGTGAAATAAAAGGTATTTAGCCAGTAAATATATGGTAAATTATAATATATTATTGGGTCATTACCAATGTTAAAAAAAGTAAATACAGAGAAACTACAGGTGGAAGAAAAGGTGATTACCTGGTAAATATATGGAATATTATAATATTTTATTGGGTCATTACGACAGGCAAAACAAAAAAATTAAATACATAGAAACTACACGTGAAATACTAGGTATTTACCCAGCAAAAATAGGCTATTATTAGGTAATTACCACTGCTAATAAGTAGCCTAGGTAAATACAGGGAAACTGCAGCTCAAGTACTCGGTATTTACCCAGTAAATTAATGGTAAATATAGTATATTATTGGGTAATTACCATTGGTAATAAGTAGTTAAATAAGAGATACTACAGCAGAAATAGGTATTTACCAGGTAAATATATGGTAAATTCAGATTAGGAATATATTATTCCCTTTCTCACGCAATAAAGACAAACTTGTACCATGTAGGTTCTGAAATATTACTAAGGAAAACATGACAATTTACTCTGTCAGTAAACAGAAACTGTACTGTAAAAGGAATCCTTGTTTTTTTTCCACATTTTTACCATGTCCAATGTCAAGCAATAAAGTTGTTCCTAATTCCTAATACTTCAAGTGTTGCTGGAGTTTTTTTGCCATATTTTGTTCAGCACTTTTGACAACACTGTGTTGTATTTTAAATGTGCCATACAAAAATACATCATATTTAACAAAGATGTCCTCTCAGTTCCTATATTAAAGAATAAAATGACTTCATATATGTCTTAATTTGAAAAAGAGTGATTGTATAGTTTTTATGGGAATTTTTTAAGCAAGTGTAGACGGACTGGTTGATAGTTCCTGCAAACTGACATCTATGTTCACACAGTAGTACGCACAATAAAAGCCTGCAGACAACTTGGCAGTGGTCTGAGCAGTGAGATGAGCTTCTCTTCACTGACAAGCTCATACAACAGGGCAAACTACCAATGGAAGGAGCTGTAACAGTGGTGATTTTATATGCAGTACATCATAAGGATGCAGCAAGAGCTCCAGTCAACTTTTTCTCTCTCCTGCCACAGCAACCTCAGCTGTCAAGAAAGTGTCTCCCTCCCTCCATATCTTCACAGCTACAGCTCGTAGCCAGTGGCAGACTAATGAACAGGTTGCAAGACAGAAGGTCAAAAAATCTCCATGGCTTGACAAGTTATGGCAACCTTGCTGCATCGTGCATGTGAAGAGACCTATGTGGCACCATCATGAGGTGCAGGGGAGAAGTGGTTGTGTTTAAATAAAGATTACATATATCAACATAGACAGTTCAACATGCATACTGGACCAGCCTGCTGATTTTCAACCATACAATAGTAATTATGTCAATTTTCTTCACCTCGCAGTCATCAAAAATTTCAGTTCAATGAGAATGCTCTGAACCGAGACTGGAAGAGGAGCCTCATAAACTTTTAGAAACTTTTCTACTTTTAGAGGGATGACAAGTAACCCTGCATTCTGGGAGTATAATGTTCTAGTTGGGTAACAGGGTACATACTGTAGTATTAGGTATATAACAAGTAATTGATAGTAGTAAGAATTAACAGATTCAAGCTACAGAAGCACAATATGCTACCATAACACTCAAGAACCAGATATGAGGTAATAATAGGCTGACTGCAGCACGTCTGCACCAGCCAGTTGAGTCGGTTTGTGTGCCTGGATGAATTATAAACATGACCAAGTGGCATGAGAACTAAATCCAGACCCTGGAACGAGTCGTTTCCCTTCTGATTCCGATGGATTAAGATCCCCAGGAAGGAGCATTAGGACGTGGGTGGGGAAAAGGACATTTGAGCCGCATTTAGGCTGTCGTGCCTATGAATTCAACACTAAACTGGGAAAAGAAGCATTAAAAACTGAGCTGATCATTTTTAGTTTGCTCTTTTAGAGACATGGCAACTTTGACCTGAAGAGCTGTAGACCTCTAATTGAATTATCCCTCCACATGCTTTCCATATGCACTAAGAGATTGACCCAATGACCTGCCAGAGGCTTTGACACCATCACCACTGAAGTGATGGGCGCTTCATTAGGTTTGTGCTAGTTTACAGTTGATTTTGTACTTCTGTACTTGATATATTTCCTCAGATGGTCTTAAAGCTAATCTCAATTTTTCTCAGATGTTTAGCTGACTGCTGTGTTTATCAGTGTATTAAAATAAAGCAGCCTTATTGGGCTGTATTCAGTGGCCTGTTATAAAGCTGCTCGAAAACAAGCCTGAAGCCTGTTAGCTTTCAATTTAGTCACCATACAGTTTATACAGCTATAGGATATTTGTACAAGTTGGGAACATTTGACAGAATCTAAATGTCCTGACATTGTGAAGTTTCCATCCATCCACCCATCCATCTTCTTCCTCTTATCTGGGTCTACAACACCATGTGGTCTCCTTCCAGTTGGACGTGCCCTGAAATCCACCAAAGGGAGGCGCCCAGGAGGCTCCTGGCCACCTTCATCCCGAAGGAGCAGCACCTCTACTCCGAGCTTCCCCAGGATGTACCAAGCTCCTCATCCTATCTCTAAGGCTGAGCCCAGTCGGCTCATTTTGACCTCTTGTCTCCGCTTTGGTCACTAGCTATGGCTGGTAAGTGCTGGAACATATGTCCGCTGGTAAATCGAAAGCTTTGACTCCCAGTTCAGCTCCCTCATCTACAATAGTAACAGTTTTGTTGTTCATTGCAGTTTTTCAAAATGACATGAAAATCATTTAGACAACAAAACTGTACTCGAGAAAAATATTATAGAGGTAGACGTCCCTGCAACTCCCAACAGTCCTCATAACAATGAAACAATCATTCAACAGTTCATTTATTTTAATGCATCAGGCCACAGATAATAAATGACAGGTGAAGTTTTATACTAAACCTTTAGTGTACCAACTAAACTACAGTCAACCCCCCCACATACAGAGAGGGAGACAGATAGAGAGATCAGGAGAGACGAGAGGTACACACCATCCCATGCTTAAAAAAAAGACAAACAAAAAAAGATGTTACAGTAATTTTGCTAGCGTAGAGGTTTCTGTCACTATGAAAATACAGATTTGCAGAAACACTACAGCTCATATGTGTTTATAGGGTAAGGTGTGGGTGGGTGGTTTTGATGGTAGCTCATATCCTTTCTCAGCAGAATGAAAAAAACCATCAAAGTTATGCTGAGTGACTTGATATGCAAGCTCAACCTATGATTAAAATGTATGAATATATGTTTAATATACTGTTTTTTTTTTATATAGGCAACATAAAAAAAACAGCCCAGCAAATGGTAAACCAGCCAAAATCCTTTCCCATCACCTGTTTTACCCCACAGAGAACATTATGTACAGGGTGTATGTGAGGCAGACTATGACAGGGGTGAACTTAGACGATGGGATTTGCTGGTTGTGGAGTTTCAGGCAAAGTGTATAATGAGGGTGCATTAGAAACATAACGGAAAATAAAATGGAAGTTTGGGGGGGTCATAAGATGAGCAATTGAAAAAAAAAACAGACCATATTGCTGCTACACGAAATTATGAAAACCCTATGAGGGTTTTTTCTCCTAAAGTAATGACTCACTTAAGACTCCAGGTCTCTGATAATTAATCAAACGAAACATCCTTAAGACGGTGAATCATTGCTCACCAGCCGTGGGCGTATTCAGCCTGTCTTGTGAGGTCATGAGTGGAGATTGCTTAGTTTTAAGGAGGTAAAAAGCTTGACAACCACTGTTAAGAACGATGTTAAAGACACATCTTTCTGGCCTTGGCAGAGAAACTATATTTGCCATTATATCCATGTGCCTCCAAAGACATGGATTTACACTTTTGGATATTTTTTTAATCTAATTGAGCAGCTGAGTTTGTCGCTTTATGTGTCTCTGATTTGTGAATAATAAGGAAATAAGAAAAAAAGATATATTTTTGTGTGGTTTTTTGTGTTTTTATTGAACACATTTACATTGATTGTAGTGAGAGAAAATTAATATGAACATGTTTTCTTTCTCCAGATATGTCCTGCCACCCTCCATACACACACAAGAAAATACAAAATATGAACCAATACCTCATTAATGATACAGCTATGGAGAGAAAATAAATGAATAACGTCAGAAAAGAAAATCAACAATGAAAATACATTGAAATAAACCAGTTATATACAATCCGTTAAACATACAGTCTGAATACTTATTATGTTAAATTATTGACACATATGTAGGAAACAAATGTGAGCTGAACTTAAACTTAATGTTCTTAAAATGTATAAACGTTTTTAGGTCTTCGAGTGTATCTTTGGAGAGACTGGTAATTTGATACCATTCTTTGCCAGTAAGGATGCAAGTGTACTTTATTCTGCTTGGCGGTGGTACGTTTCACAGCAAGAAGGTTCTGTGTTTGAATCCAGACCTGGTGTTTGCATGTTCTCCCTGAGTTTTCATGGGTTCTCTCTAGATGCTACGGCTTCTTCCTGAGGTCCAAAAAACATGTAATGTAGGCTCTAAAATTGCCCATAGGTTTGAATGTGTGTGTCAATGTCAAAGTTGTTAGAAAATGACTATTGTATCTGGAGCTCAGTGACTCAAATTCGCTGTCTCGTCGAAAACTTTACAAAGTGTGTGACTTTGTAACAACTTCCAGCAGCCGGTGAGAGGAACAGCAGGATCCTCTGAAAACTCACCTGCAGCTACTTCATTATTTTGGAGCATTTTTAGAAATAACAAAGCTCGTGTCTTACTTTCGTTTGCCAGTGCAGGTCCTGCCTTAAAGACTATGAGTAAAGTCTGCGTGCACGACTATTTTTGCTTCTGTTCTTGTTTCTAAAAGTCGTTTTACATTTTCATGAGGTATTTCAGGAGAGGACGTCTGAAACATTGACTGACGTGTCGTTTGATTCTTGTGCCATCAAATCGCAGCTTATTGCCTTGTGGAAAAAACCCTCAAAAAACCCACCTTTGTCCAAAAAGTGAAAAAAACAAACAAAACAAAAAGCAGTTGTTTTACCTGAAACCGCTTTGAATGCTGTGAAGCTCTCGACTCTTCCTCCTCACTGACTGTCTGCAGCTATGTTGGTAGAGTGAACTCACACCTTACTTATTCCAAAACAGTTTCTTGGTTTTGTTTTGTTTCCTAAAATAATAGAGACGTAAATAATGTCTACCTGGCTAAGTAGATGATCGGATACGCGTCAAAATCAATGTTAAATGCTGATTGCAGATCTTAATAATATGCTTAAATAAATGAATGCTTTAGGAAAAGTGTTGAGCCATTAAATGTGCTGTATCATATGTCATTAAAAAAACTGTATATGCTTTGCATCATATGACGCAGACGTCCAATCTGTCCTGGTATAGCTGTGGTCATGTTCTGAAATTATCCGTTTTCATGCTACATGCACAAACCTTTAAATGCACAGCTTCAGTCCACAACAACAAATGAACGCTTTTGTCTATTAATACTGTTAACAGTGTCACTGGACACGTTTCATGACCTTAACCACAGAAGCAGTGTTCCAAGCTGCCCTGTCAGCAGATTCCAGGCTCTTCTCTGGCAACACTGACTGACCTTTCTTAACACAGAGCCTCCAGAGTGTGTGAAAGAGGAATCTACGGAGCCCCCCTAGTGTCAGTTGAGAAAAAAAAAATCCATCTGTAAATCTGTACCCACAGTTTAGCAATCCGTTTAGTAATCCGTGCCCACGGTTTAGCAATCCGTGCCCACGGTTTAGCAATCCGTGCGCACGGATTATGAACCCGTGCCCTCCAATAGTGTGCGTTCCACGTAGTCTATGTTGCGTTCAAACCACGTTTTTGTTCAGGACAGGCGTTTTCGGGCATGAAGCTTGTCCAGGGCGACCGCATCCGCCAGGTAAATCCAATTTATATAGATTAAAGGGTGGATTTAATAGGTAATGCTGGGCCCAGTGCAGCACAGAGATCCAAAAGGACCGCTCGTCATCATTGGCCCGAAGGTCCTGATGGTCCCTGAAGAATCGCTCCCTTCGAAGTCGTCCGTTCGCCACATCTTCCAACAGTGCCAAATCAGCCATTGTGCGTCATTACGCATTGTGATAAGACTCCTTTTTATACCCACCTATTTGATGGAACCAAAAAAAGCTACAGGTGTGGGAATTATCCGTATTGTAAATGACAATCACTCCTGTGCGACATGTTAAAATATTAATTATTATAATAATAATGATGATGTTATTGGTCTAGCAGCTGTCGAAGCACGGTTACAAAGCCCACTACACAAAACGCATTTAAAACTTAACAAGCCATAACAAGTGAACACACTCTGACACAAAAATATACTATAGTCTATATAAAACCAAGAAATTAAACTGTGCACTTGCATCGGAATGTGGCATCGAAAAAGACTTCCGTGTCTTTTGACCGACGGTTTACACTTTTATTTATGAGAATGAATTTCAATAACATATAAATATTGTTTGATGTGTTCGTTTGCAATGACACATACAGTACTGTGAAAAAGTCTGAGGCAGGTGTGAAGAAATGCTGTAAAGAATTGATGCTGTTTTGAAGGCAAAGGGTGGTCACACCAAATAGTGATTTGATTTAGGTTTTCGCTCACTTTGCATTTTATAAATTGATAAAAATAAACATTAAAATTTTATATTTTTGAAAGCATTCTTACTTTACAGCATTTCTTCACACCTGCCTAAGACTTTTGCACAGTACTGTATATCTGTTTGTATTTATTCTCCGGGGGGATCAATCAAACATCTGTTTAATTATTTGTTGTAAAATTGGCTTCGAGTGTTTATATTTGGATTTATTTCACACTCCGTTTCTCCGTTTCATCCTTTCACCACCTGAGTCGTAGTTTCCCCGTTTCTCCATTTCTGTGCGTACAGATGGGTCAGAGTTGCCGTGGAGGTCCAAACATTCTCCCGTCAAGTTTGCTTTTTATAAATCCCACGGATTGCGGAGAAAGCGGCGTGCGCCTTCTTTCGTGCGTACGCAGCTTTTCTAAATGAGGCCCCAGGTCTTTTTACCATTGCTCAGAGGAGAGAGTACTGACATACTGCATGACTGCATGGTATGCCAACTATTCTGCAGCAGACGGGAAAGCTCTCCAGACAGTCCTTGAGACATCTCAGAAAATAATCGGACCCCATCACCATCACTGGAGGACAGGTGCTATACCTGTGCTACGTGCAATGATACTGGTATTATTATGCAATAACTACTTTTGTTAGCAGTGACTTTTCCTTTCTTTCTCCTATAATGAAGGGCTTTCATGGTGACAATCCAAGGTATGGTTGGACAGGTATGTGCATGTATATAGGAGAATGTACCATTTTAGGCACTGCACAGCAAATTTATTTGTACAGATATGTGCAATGGCAGTAGATCCTTCTGTTGTTAACCCTTTTCTCTCTAAAAAATGTTGTTAATTTCATCTGTTTGTCATGAGGTTCCATGACTTTGTGGCATCTGAACAAACACAAAACAAAAATGACCGGTCATTAGAAACGCTTCCATGGAAACATGAACCTATCCCCAATGAAATTTTTACCCCATGGGAACCACACCTGTTGGTAATTGTCAAAAACAACCAGGACATTGTTTCAGTGATATCTACAACTTTTTCACAGCTATGGTATATGAAGCTATTTTGAGGCCTTGCTCTCAGTTCATTCTGTAGCAGCACGATGGCCAAGTGAACTGAGCTCAGGTCAATGAGGCCTACAGGACATAAATAGAAAATGTAAGTTCAAAACTTGTAATGTTAAAAAGAGGTGATAAAAAGATGAAACACAACATTAGGTGATTATTTTTGTATTATTATGGATTTATCAGCTAGAATGGAGCGGCCATTTTTGACAGGGAAGACCAAACTAGTTATCAAGAGACGAACACAACAGGAGGGTCAAAGCTTTCTATTCCATTCATACCGTGGTGGTAGAGGACACTATGCATCAGGAGTGATAACCAGTCAAACATCGATAGATTGGACTCCCAGCGATGCAAACAGGCAGCAACAACTGCCTCTTGCTCAAGGACACTTTGACATGTAGACTCCAGGGGATTGAACCACTGCCCTTCTGATAAGTGGAAAACAGTGGGACCTGCAGCCACAGCCATCCACGCAAGCTTCCAACACGCCTGGTATTCGCAGGTGTTGGAGTCCCTTTGCTTGTGGTCCAGGTATGTTGTCCTTGGTCCATGTACACGCTGCCCTAATCCTCTCCCAGTCCTCTGTCCCATCAACAACTCCATCTGACAGCATATGAACAAATGCACCAATGTTTCACTGAGGATCCACTATGGTGAAATTAGGCTATTACTCTCTTTTCGTGTTGTTTATCTTGAATTTGATTACATTTTCAAGCCTGGTGCTTCACTCACTCTGTGCTGGTGTCTGTTACAGAGCCAAGAACAATCCACTGTGCGACACTCTTTGCCACAAAGTGAATTGCCTTCTCTTTCAGTCAAGTAGCACCTGGCCAGATGTGCTGCCGCCCTGCCAAACCAGCCTGCTTCTCTTTGTTGTTTTGTCTCAGTGGTGCAGAGTGGCTCATAAAATGTGCTCTGACTCTCACAACATGTAATAAAATGTGAAATAATTCATAATGGCCTCTGAGCACATATACTGGAGAGTCTCTTTGGGTGCCCAAATTGCCCCTCTAAACCCTTCACAGTTGAGTAGTTAATAAAATATTTCCCTCCTGCGTCGCTCTCTCTTCTCTGCTATTGGCATCACAATATGTGGAGAAGTAAACTGAATTTTCACACCATTTCTGTACCAGACATGTCTGTCAGTCTCTTTGTAGCTCTCTGAAACTCTACAGAGATTTTTGAGGAGCTCTGATCCCTTATTTAAATTCTGCCTTTACTCTTTGCTGCCCCGTGTAACCCAGAGCTTCAGCTTGTCAGTTGGAGTTTACCACTTAGAAACACTGATGTCTGTAAATATAGAAAGTTGGGATCTCGGCCAACACTCGGCAGGGATTTCAGTTTATAGCTGTGTTGTTACATGCCCTTAGCTAAGTAGGCACCACATGCAAGTGTGGATATACTGTCTTTATAGGTCTGTGGTGCATTGAGAGTCACTTAGAGTGAAACGTTCATGGCTTATTTCCTGCTGCACTGACAGCACCGCATCTAACCATAAGAAGGATTCATGAAACAATACAAAAAGTGCAGTAAATATGAAGACAGCTCAGCTTTGAGGCTCTTGTCTGTTTTCACCCAATTAAAACAAACAAGAATGGCACTTAGAGGACATTCTTAAACAATCCTACATATCTGATTAGGTTACGTGACCCGTGTCCCAACCCTCCACAAAGTTAGTAGTAGTAGTTTTTGCATGACCCAACCAAATACCAACCAACCAACCAACCAAACAGACTCGGGTGAAACTTTCTCTGCTCCAATGTAGGCTACAAGCTAATTGCTAATAGCAGTCACCTAGTTGTATTTCTAAGGTAAAGAGATAGCATATCATTGGCTGTGAGTTCAGCTCAGGATTGATTCATTACTGGTGCTGACGCCATGTGTCACTAATCCAAAGTGGGAATGCTAATAACCTTTAAATGGAATTTTATGGTGATGTTTAGTTTAGTTTAGTTTATTAAGTTTATTTACATCAGGGACCGTGTACAAATGCATTAGTCAAAAGATGCTTTGCACCAGATTTAGCTACTAGCTAATTTCCATCTGCAGTCCCTGGGCAGGTAATCAAGAACATTCATACACAAACCACAACACCCTACACAAAAAACACAGTACAAACACTAAAAATACAACCATTGTAAAATATATAAACAAGTTGTCATGATTTAAAATGAATGTTGACAAGACTGATTACTTAAAATCCATCTCTTAACCTCGTGATAAAATATGGAAGTCGGCGCAGATTTGCAGATTGACGGGAAGCTTATTCCATTCTTTGATAGCTCCATGTGAGAGAGCAGATTGTGCGATGGTGGAGCCACATTTTGGGACAATACAATCTCCACTTGAGGAAGACCTTGAAGCCCTGCTCATTTGCTCAGAGGGGAGCCGAACAAAGCTCTTCAGAGGTGGAGAGGAAGCATTGTGGATTATTTTGTGCACCAGGCGCATATCTGATCCATGGATACAATTACATTTTCAGAACATTTTATATTTAACAAGTATATCACAATGATGATACTGTCGTGATTTCCTGTCAAGAACTTTTGAGGCTTGCTTATGAAGTGCCATAATGGGTTTTAAGACAGTCCTGTTTGCCTGAGACCAACATGATATGCAGTAGTGAAAATAGAAGAGAATCACTGCATTTAGGTATGTCTTAGAGGCTTCAACTGTTATAGCACCACTGTGTTGTTCTGGATTCGATTTGGCAAGTTTAGCTGACTGTGTTCAAATTATTATCTAATCTAAATGTACAACACATTGTTCTTTAAAGTAGGGATGCACAATATATAGTGCACTGAAAAATTAAAGGCCCATTTATGTCAACATTTATATCATCGACTATCAGCCGATAATGAAATTATAGCCGATAAATACATTTAATACATAATAATAGTGGTTCAGACAACCATCACAGGTGTGGGCATTTTTTAAAGTTCCACAGGAACTGCATCTTAGTTTTTATTAGATTAGTCATTATATTGTCTAGCTTGGCATTATAACACATGTTAACATAAAAATACATATTCAGGACCCTTTTGCAGGTTCTCATTTTCACATGACTGATTTTTGTTTGTTTGCATGTGTTTCCATCTGTTAAGTACAAATCTATCCTTTCACAAACTAGCACATTATGCTAAATCTCCCTCAGTCATATTTGAAAGCTGAGTATGTGCTGTGTTAGATGGAAAAGCTTGACAGGAACAGTGACAGTAATAACTAAAGAGGCAGAACTTTGCAGTCAATTGGTTTGTGGGATGCAGTTTTTTATTTTTTATTTTTTAGCTCAATCCCTGCTAAGCTGCGAACATGAACGCAAGAACATTCATAATCACAGACTAAACTGTCATGGAGCCCTTCTCATCACAACAACACTACAACACTGCTGCTCTATCCTCAAAATGAACTGTTGGGATCCATTCTCCATTTCCACTGAAGAATAAATGACTGAAAGAGGAATTTCTGCAAAAGCTGCACCGCCTCTGCACCAAATTGTTGTTTGTTGCTATCCTGGGAACATGTAGGCTTGGCCTCCATTTACACTTTTCAGTCGACCCCATCAGGAAAGCTAATAACGCCACAATAAATTGGTTTGTCATTGTTATTCTTTTCCAAATTTCAATCAGATTTGACCCCTATAGTTACCAAGGGAGAATGAGCCTCGGCAGCTGCCATTTACAATTTTGCCCCACTGTGTGTCCTCCATTAGAGGTGTGCAGTAGTCTTCTGTGACAACCACAGCAGCAAGCCATTCCAGATGCATGTATTTATAACTGCAGAATTCAAAGTAATAGTGCCCTTATGGATTTTTGTGAACATTGAACTGCAGTATCAGTGAAAAGTAGCAGGAAATAAGAGCAACGAGGTGAGGAGGATAGGATTAGATAGGGGAGAGGTGACTCAGACTGACAGATGATATTTAATGAATAAGAGCCCTTAACAATGGACACAGGGAACTCCAATGTATGGTCAGCCTTAAGAGGAAAGGTCAGTCTACCATTGTGGAGCCATTATGGTGAGTAAATGGTAAATGGACTGTACTTTTACAGCGCCTTTCTAGTCTGACTGACCACTCAAAGCGCTTTACAACACAAGCCAGCATTCACCCATTCAGTGGTGACATTCGCACCATGCAAGGCCCCATAAGAGCAGTAACTATTCATGCAAACACTCACACACAAATGGAACAGCCATTGGGTGCAATTTGGGGTTCAGCATCTTGCCCAAGAACACTTCGACATGTAGAATGCAGGGGCTGGGGATCGAACCACCGACCCTTCTGATGACGTGGACGACCGCTCTACCACTGAGCCACAGCCGCCTCCTAAATATTTAATCTTGTAACATTTTTCTTAAGAGAGAAAATGCACAATACATTTGTAGTCAGTTGTTTTCTGTGTGGTTTGAGGAATAGAACTATCAGGTTAAAGAGTGTGGTAGAAGTTTAGAACTTGTTCCATATTTGTCTATGCAGCGGAACATAATGGTGGTGGTTCCTCGTTGTCAATGGAGACAGGAGGCTGATACATCGGACATGATGAGACTGTTAAAATGTACACTTCATTCTCTCTTCTTGTAGTCCTCTAAATGGGCCAGGATCCATCCAGATGGTCCCAGGATGGTCAGGGAGAACATGCTGATTCCAATGACTGTTTCAACTGGGCCGATCTTCTCCTTGGTCTGTCTAGTGTAGATACTAGCCCTCTGAGAGACGGTGTGTGCCATCAGGACAGGAGCAGCACGGCCGGCAAAGGTCCTCAGCCACAGTGGCATGTTTGCTACAGCGAAGCAAAATCTTCTCGACCGAATAAGCTGCACAGGGACAGATCCAGATGACAATCCTTTTTCTTTTCTTTTTCTGTTATACAAACCAAACACAGACGCGTAGGGTTGGTCTGCCTTAATCAGTTTCTCCAGGATTTTGCGATGTCGCGATCGCAACAATTAACGCAAATTCAACCAATCCCCGCAAATTCTGCACGACCTTGCAATTTTGTCCAATCACTGCAACTTATTTGCAACTATTGTCCAATCATTGTAGTTTGCCGTGAGTTTCACGAATGTTCCGACGACCTTTAACAATTACAGTGCAGATGCAAGATGGTTTCTTTTATTTAGTGGCACTGTTCTTCCAGAGGATGATTAAGCTGTAGCGCATACACAACTTGGATATGTTGTTCCAGGCCACACTGATAAAGTTGATATAACGTCCAAAAATAGATGTATAAAAAACTCCTTACTCAAATGGGGACATCCAGAAGACATTACTGATATCTGGAAATCACGCAGTTGACCTGATCTGGACAATGGTTTGCTCTCTGGGATAAATTTCAGGTGTCATATGCCATCAAAAGGAGGAAATATGTCAAGATGCGGCCCTGTAATGCACAAATCAGCCTTAAAACAATGTTATAACTTTGGCCAGAGAGAGCAGATACACACACACAACTAGCGATTTTTGAAAAATGTCAAAAATACATATTAGAAACAGCAGTAAACTAATATGATCTGACGGTCATCATAACGTTTTGCCCCTCAAACATTTGCTACGATCTTTGCCGATGATTCAAACATATATGTGTGTGTAAAATGCCTGAAAATGTTGCAACATGTAACACAGCTTTTGACAAATCAGGCATTTTAGGCCACAACAATCACAGTAAAGGCCTGTGAGATCCTGGAGGGACCGCTTAATTGGAAGAGGTATGGACTCTACTAAGTGCCATTTTAGTATGTTTTGATCAGATTCTTTACTCATAAGGACTAATGCCACCCTGTGCAAATACTTTAAGTAAAAGTCCTGCTTTAAAAATGTAACTTAAGTAAAAGGATGAAAATATAATCCTGAAAAATGCACTTGAAATATTAAAATAAATGTAATTATTGCAGAACAGTATCCTATTATGTATTACATAATGTCAAAATATTATAATTATATATTACAAGTATATTGTGAAAAAATGTCCTTTTGAAAAACTCCAATATCAAAATGTTTAACAGACATTTCTCTATCTGCTCCTTTATCTGGATCTGCAACAAATTGTGTTCTTTCCTTTCCCATGTGCCATTCTCATGGTTCTCACCAAGTTTTATGGAAATCCATCCAGTAGATCTGACATAATCATGCTGACAATCAAACCAACCAACCAATGGACATGGGTATAAACATAACCTTCTTGGAGGAGGTAGAACTAGTTCTACGGTGTACGTGTGAAAATGAAGTTAGACTCACAGTAAATAGATCATTTTCACCTGTGCTTGTTTGTTGACTTGTTAGCACGATCACACAAAAACTACTGGATACATTTCCATGAAACTTGGTGGAAGGATGGAGAATAGAGCAGGAAAAAAATCGCTTTTGATGTTGACCCAAATAGACGTGTGGATATAGGGATTTGTGTCCACTTTGTTTAACATTCCCAAATAGGGCTTTTCTTTTTTTCCTGGTGTCTCAGAAAATAATCCATACATTTGGGTTGGAAAAAAAATCCCATATTTATGGTGTCGATATCTATGATCTGTATAGTGTGGTACAGATAATAATCGAGATCTGCAGGATTAAAAACATTTAACATTTTAACATTTTTGTAAAACTATAGACTTTGTACTTTAAAGAGACATATAGCATTGTAAACAAAGTTGCATCATCTTTCATGCCTACTATTTATGACTTATGTTTTATTTTTAAATCATTTATCTTATCAGACCACCTTGGTTTTTCTTTTCTTTTTCAGTTACAATAGCTTGAGGACGTGTGTAGGATTGTTTGGCCTTGGCAAGCATCTGGGTGCCATTCTAGTTAAAAATGAATTGAAGCCCTTTGTCAATAGATTTATATATATTCTCTAGTGACGACCTAGAGAGGCGAGGAATGATACGATGGTGGAGATTGGAAGTCGGGCTGTGAACTGACTGGTTTCTCTTAAAGTTAAGCCCACGGTAAAATGGAAACTTTGACAAGAAGCCAGAATGTGCAAATGAACAATGTTTAACTTCTATCTTTTTTGCCTGAACCCAGACAAGAAATTGTTCCGTAGACCTGACCTGGAAACATGAGATTACTTTTCTTCAAAGTTATTTACTAGTTGGTTATCTTAGCCTACTTATCTTAAGACTAGAACCAACTTATTTATGAAGTACATTTATCTTGCTGCATGGACAAACAATTTCACCAGTTTTCAGCCCCTTTATCCTCAAATTCAGTGTTTATTTCTTGTATTTCAGCCACTATTCTTTGCAGTGGGACCTTCACCAGGTGAAGATCTGACTATAATTAGGTATATTTGAAAATTCCTTTATTGCTGAAATGCATCCCTATGGTGCTCAGCTGAAATGTTAGCACTGTCAACATGAATATTAGTGTCAATGTATAAATACATGTAAAAACATCATTCAAACTTCAATCAGTCTCTCATATATGATGATATAACTATACAAAAGTACAATGAAACTAATATTTGTGAGGTAAAAATGTCCTACAGTTCAACCCGTAGTATTTAAATGCAGTGTATAAACTGGTAGAGATTTAACATAAGGTGAAGTGGTGGTGAAATGCTAAATGCAGCAGCTTAATGCCAGGTTAGATAAAAAGGTAGCTCCAGTTTTAGAGGCACGGATAAAGGGGAGCTTTGAATGTCATCAACCCTCTCATTGTAAGTGAAGTGAGAGTAGAAGACAGAGTCAGATTCAAAAGCTAGAGTGGCCATAGATGGATAGCAGGAGTCTGAGAGCGATCTCTAAGTGAGGCAGGTCGGCTGATGAACTGAGCACATGCCATTTTCTCTCAACTATTCCCAGCCCTGTGAGTTCAGGTCACCAAACTTCAGACGCCCAGAACAGGTGGAGACAGATGGAGAGGTCTACAGAACAGAAGGAGGAGAGGAAGAAAAGACAAACGTTGAGCCCCGGCTGTGGAGATGACATGAAGGTGGGAGGGTTGTTAGCGTTTGGTTAAGGAAATCGGGTTCAAGTGAGGATCTGAAAGGCTACCAGGAATAACAGCAAGAAGTAAGACGGATAAATGAAACACTTTTTGACTCTGAGACATCTCTGATCACCGCATGCCCGGTGAAAATTCATTATTTTAGGATTTATAATAGCTCTGTTTTCATTCAGGCATGACATAAATTGGTTTTGCTCACAAACAAAATAACACAGGCTTCTCATTATTGCTTTTTGATTGCTTACTTCCCAGAGATGGATTTTTCATCTGTGGGAAGTGAGCAGGAACATCTTATTGCAAGTTGCCACTTGATTGTTGTGGGAGGTACTTTAAGGACTTTGATTTGACAAATTTATTTTTTTCATTTGACAATGTAAATTAAGGCTCAAAGTAACAGAGTAACATGATGCTGTTTGGAGTAATACCTGTAAAATCACTACAGATCTCGATTTATCGAGCATCTAAGAATCGCTCCAATGAATAAACTGAAGAATAAAGTATATATATATATATATATATATATATATATATATATATATATATATATATATATACTGTATATATGTGTGTATATATATATATATATATATATATACTGTATATATGTGTGTATATATATATATATGATATATATTTCCAGTGCTGACTTTCAACAAGGATGAGGACAATGGTGAAGACATACTGGACTTTTGGAGTTTTAGCCTAATCTTTTAAAGCTGCAACCTTGACAATGTCAAACGCATTAAAAAAATTAAGAAACGTAATTCAGAGTGGAACTTCAGCTATAATTACAACTAAAACAAGTATGTGCTTCAACCAGTCTCTGTTGTAGGATGATATCAGTATACAAAACCACAATGAACTAGCTTTAACACTGCTTACAGCTAAAATGAGAAAAAAACCTGAACTGAGGAAGACAGAGGAAGGCCCTCCTACATATTATTATGTCTTTTTCCACTGATTTGATTGGTCAGCAGGTGGTGCTTTTATATGTTTTGATCTATTACTTTCAACACAGTGGCGGATCTAGAATTTTTCTAAATCAGGGGCCATAGAGGGGCCACATTTTTTCAGGGTCCAACTATATGTCCAACATTCATACACATTTCCTTATTCAGTAAGACACAGAATATTTCACCAGTCATTCATTGTTTGTTGTTGGCTCCATAGCTTTTAGTAAAGACACACATAATGGAATATATTATGCAAATTGTGCCTTTTTCAAGCACATTTTGTACATCAAAAAAGTTTAGCAATGATTGAATTTTAAACTAGGATGCATAAATAAATATAAAACATAAGACACTTTTTTCCAATTATGTCATACATAAAGTAATTAAAAACATTTTTTTTTATATTAAAGTAAATACTTATATACTGTATTATAGCATACACAACAGTTTAGAGGAGAAAAACTTGACAGTCAAGTATTCAAGTTGTAAACAAACAAAAAAGACAGACAAGTGACAGGACAGAGGCACTTCAGGGGCCAATCAGATTTCAACTGGGGCCAGTGCCCCTCTGGCCCCGCCCCTGGATCCGCCCCTGTTTCAACATAACCTGCTCTGGAGCAGGTGTGTTGTGTAGCATAAGTTACCATGACAATGGACCACAGTTTGAAGTGAACCAGTCTCCTTAAAAATAAATATAGGTAGACTGGAACTGTTCAGCTCTATGGAGCACCCAGCGGATCAGCCAGACTGATGGATGTGGCTGTGGCTCATCAGCTGCCATCAATGAACTCCACTGCCATGAGTGAAGTGTGCATGGTCAGCAGCGATGTAGGTGGGTGGTGTGTGTCACAGTAACATCCACATGAATGCCAGCACCCAAAATCTGCAGAACACTGCAATATAATGAGACGATCAGTGTTATTCACGTCACCTTCTAGAGGATGATCAGTGTCTAGTTTAAAAGAGAATCTTTGAGCCTACTTGCATTGCTGCAGGCTCATATTTCATTCAGCGACATGCATTCAAGTAACACTTAAGATATACAGGAAAGGCAGAGATGAAGCCTCTGTACATGTCTGTTTACCCAGAGAATGTTGTTATTTGTGCTGAAGCGCTTCCTTAGTGTGATGAAAAGTTTTAATAAAAGCGCTGGAGAGATTTCAAGGCTTTAAGATTGATGGCCTGATAAAGAATTCCCACCACAAAAATGCTGAATTATGCACATGCTCCAGATTTTAAACAGCGCTCTTCATAACTCTCGAGCTGCACCGCTGCACGCCCGTGACAGATCACTCGCGATGCAACAAGCCCCTCGTGGAGGGAGCTGGGGAGGAGATCGGGCGAGCTGGTAGGGACAGTTGAGTCATCAGGGACAGGCGATGCACCAGTCTTCCACCAGCTATTAGCTCGTAGAGAGATTGCTGATTTAGGGCGAGGATTTGTGCGTGATAGGGGATGATGGGTGAGGGAATGACGAGGTGTTTAACCCTCCGCCTCAGAAGGATCTATTCTTTTCACAACCAGCTAGCTGGATTGGAGGAAGTAGGTCTATACATCAAAATGTTGCTCCTGGACCTGCAGGGAATACAGGCTTTTTAAAATACTGGCTGATGGCCTGAAACTGTGTATGTATGCGGATGATGTGAGTGTGTATAACTTTGGGGCGTGATTTCTCGTGTCCTTGTGTGCAGGTCCTTTGGAGTGAGTCTATACCAGCATCATGGAATACAAATGGCAGCTATCATTTTACTTCCCTCCAGGCTGCACTCTCTCTACATTGCTATACCCACCTGCCCATGAACCACCATGCTGCTTTTTCTCAATAAACAGGGATCAACACTTCTTCTGCCCCGGGGGGCCTGAAGAAGTCACTGGAGGGGAACCATGAGCTCACTCCCCTTTTTTCTCTGCTACATTTTCCCCCATCTGCCTCTTTCTGTCTGTCGTAAGAGACAAGGGAAGATCTTGAGGAAGGGGACGTGAGAAAAATACGCCAAAAACAATATTTCACTAATGGTGGTTTTCTTCGGGATCTAAATGAGGAGCTTTTGAGGATCAAACGTAAAATTTGACGCCAAATTGAATCAACACAGTTTCAGCAACAGCTTGAAGTCTGAATTATGATTATTTATCTCACAGGAGTGGATTTTCCATGAGCCCTATACATTTTAAACATTCTGGATCACCAGATCTGGAATATTACTTGGATCCAGATCACATTTGACACTAGATCCTATGGGGATGACATCATGTAACTTCAGGCCAAGCACTGTAGGAATTAGAAAAAAAAGTGAGAACTAAAAAATCTGGATGCAGATGATGATTTGGATCACTATCATAAGTCGATTTCAACATGCCATCTCGTCAAATCAAAATGGTGAACATAGTAAAAACATCGGCATGATTGCATTATATTGTGAGCATGTTAGCATGCTGATTAACAGTTGCTCAAAGCACAGCTGTATTTACACTAAGTAGAGTCTCACAAGGCTGCTGGTGAGACTGCAGACTCTACGAGGGATGTTTAAGGACGTGGGGCTGCTGTGTTATTGTCTTGTTCAGTAAAAGGCTCTGCTGAAGTTTCATATCATTCAAATTGAAGAGAAGTGGAATGGCTGAAAACTGTGTGCTTGTCCTCATGTAATATGTAGGAGCTGCTTTGTAAAGTAACTTTCCCAGAGTCCTCCGCTGAGCACCACAAAAAAAAACAAAAAAAAATCAACAATGCAACAACCTGATATTTTTCACATGACTTTACCCTCCTGTGTCCCTCAGTGGCTTCCTGCTGGAAGATGTCTGCCCTGACTTTTAATGACTCACAGCAGGTCTGGTTCAGTGGAATAGAAGTGAAGCAGCCATGTGATGCCACTTAATAAGCAGGCTGTTTTAGTAGTTAGCTGTTAGCATTTATTGTAGACCTAATTTCATATCTCATTCAATCAGATATTTTGTTGAGTTGATAGCATCAGGTTATTGTCTTGACATTTCTGCACATAAAGCCTTTTATTTTTGCAGGATGATAGCTCTAAAAGTGTCTTCTCTTCAACCAACATTTCAAATTCAAGAAAATGTTGGCTTGCACTCAATTAGGCTACTTTCCAGACAAGAGAGAACATAATCAGATCTCACGTTTCTGCACTTAAAAAGCAGGCAGTCTCATTTACAACCTTGGTTTACTGAATTAGCAGGCTTTGTAAATAAAGCCCTTAATCGTCTTAAGACAAAAGTGGCTTCTTTCAGTCTAATTTTCAGTAAAATTTTAGAATAAATCATAATATTTTGAAATAGCCTGTAATTTGATATGTCTTTTATAGTTCCAATGAATTCAAGAATAACTTAGACAATTTTAGTTAAACAATTCTTGATCTAAACAGTTCATGCCTTGCTAAGCTGATTGTTCATCCTACTTCAACTCTTTTATTCAGGGAGAACAGTCATAAATAAAATATGTCAAATGTGATGTTTTGACTCATTGTTTTGACACAATATCCCAGCAGGGCCTGTAATAAGCATTGACTTAAATAGCAAACTATTTCAGAGGTGAAGGATTTCATCAAATCGTCAAAGGGGAAATGTATTCTCACCAGATGACGTGGTTGATTGATTGTTCAAGAGGAGTCTTCAGGAAAGGTGTGATCTCAAGCGGGCTGACATTTTGTGACAATTCATAGGAGCCCCAACCTGGAGGTGACAATAAAAATGTCAAATTTAGACATGATTTCCAGAAAAGAGCAAACGTTTGAGTCTTTTTATTGACTTTCTTTGAGACAACCTTGTAATGAACAAGTGTTGAATGAAAGAAGACATTACAGTCAGTCCAAGAGAGACGAAACAAACAACAAACTCTGACTGATTTCACCCACTGTGAACAGATAACAGAAAATTACATCTTTGGCTTTTTTTTTTCTTTTTTCTTTTTTACATCAATACAAAGCAGTGGAAATTATAGTCTAGAGGTGGTTGCTATAGTGATGAATGAGTGACTCACTCACTGTCATGCTCTGCCAGGCCACATAAATCACCACCAGATATGACTGTGGACCCAGGAGAGTGTGGATCCTTATGTTTACTTTATAAATGCTAAATCGATTAAATTAATGCAGCAGCAGGTTCTTATTTGTCATGACTACAGACATAATACTCTGAAAAAGCATTAGGATTTTAAGGACAAAGGAAATATCACTGTAAATACTAAATGTAATTGTGTTTGATTTTGGTTCAGATGATTACGTATATAAAATTTAATTACTGTGGCCAAAGTATGATAAGAATGCAGTAGAGATCAGTTTGAATCCCATGATGCAGCCCTCCTGAAGACGACCACTGCGATCAGTTTCTTTTTGGAAAAACAAGATGCCTCAAAGCAATTTTCAACCTGAAACTGGTGGTAATTACAATTACGCCATCATCAGAGAGATTGGCTAATCATAAGCTGAAGTGGACACCTCCATCAACAGTAGCAGCTTAATGAGGCCGAGGTTCCACTGAAGGCGCACATCTGCCGACTTGTTTAGGATGTGGTAATGGCTGGGTAAAGACAAGCTGGCACAGGGGAGGCTGCAGGGAGTTTCAGTTAAACACATTTCTCACATGCAGCTGCTGCAAACGCTGAAATAACTTCATTGTTTGGGTAAAAAAAAAAAAGAAGACAGGAGCAGAAACGGCGAAAAATTGAGGGAATATCAAACGTTAATCGACTCATCGGGTCAAGGGTTATCCACATCAATTACTCCTCCTTTTTCACGTCTTTTGTGTTGGCCGGTGGCTCTGGAGGGGGCAGTAATCTCTGATAGATTGCTCAAGACCTGCACAAATAAGACACAATCTATCAAAAGGAAAAGATGCCTCTGTAGAGCTACGTAGGATAGAAAATAAGGTTGAATTTTTGCACCAGACCACCAAGGAGATGTTCAGATTTATCACTAAACAAGAAAGAAATCAGGTGGTGCTTAATAAAAAAAAAGGGTAGGAGATCACAGGAGACGCTGCAATTCATTATCTGGGTATCATCTATGTTGTTGAAATCAATCCAATAGTTGTTCAGACATTCCTGCTGGGACCACATTTGTGGACCAACCAACAGAAGCCATGACATGAAGCAAGACTGCAAAAAAAAAAAAAAAAAGTTGCTGTGTTTTGGCACAGAGGAGGCTGGATGAAGCTGCAGGGATGAGATCATGAGTTTGGTCTTTGTCACGGCCTGAAATGAAACAGGTGTCTGTTCTTTGTTACTGAGGCCTCATTCAATACTATCCCCACCTCCCTAATCGTTTGGCCCTTTGTATTATGCTTGGTTTTTAGCATTGGCTTGTTTGCTGCAGCGGGTAGATCGATTACACGACATGGTCTGGAATGGATTTAATAAAAGCCTGAATGGTGCTGCACCAAGACATAAAAAGCAGTTCAGTGTGTATTGTGTGTGTCCAAAAGAAGAAAAAGATCAATTAAAAGGCTATTTATTTATTGATATTGCCTTTTCACAGATGCTTTAGGGTGCTTTCACATCTGAAAGTCCGAACCAAGGTTCAAGTTTATGTTTTGTTTTGTTTTGCGCCCTAAAGAACTTTTCATGACATACCTACATCCTGTGATCATCTATACTTGATGACTGATTGCCCTGAATGCTGTCCAGGTCATCACTAAAAGGAAAATCGTCCTTCTCGTTTGCAGACGCACCACATTTTCTGATGGCTTTTCACACCTTTTCACCGTGCTGCTGCAGTTTCTTTACCTTAAAGTGTCATTGCTCTCCCAATCCTCTTGTATCCTCTCTCTCTCTCTCATCCTTGCAGAAAATAAATTAAAAGTTTCAGCGTTTTCATGTTGTTTTTTTTCCAGTAGACTTTAGATTTCTTCATCGGACCATATCACTATTAGATGCCTCGTCTCTTCCTCTCCCCATGTGCTGCAGCCAATTTTTAATTCCTTCTTCCATTTGTTTGCTCTTCTTTTCTTTATTGGTGATGACAGCTTGCTGTAACTTCCTGTAATTGGCCTGGAAGTCCAAACCAACCAAAAAAGTGCATTCACACTGTAAAAAAACCGAACGATAGTTCAGTTTCAGTTGGTATCAGACCAAAGCGCTGGCTGATTGATCTGGACCTTGGCCTGGAGGAGGTTTCACACCTGCCATTTTTGGTCCGCATCAAACTGAAAAGTCGGAAAGTCCAGACCAAATGAGTTAGGTGTGGAAACTGGAGGTGAAAGTGCATATCAAGCATCCTAGAAATCCTAAAATGCCAGTATTTGGGCAGCGTTCTGACATATTGAGTATAGTATGGTTTGTAGCCCTGACGACTGGTTTGGGAGGCAGCAGGTCTGAGCAGTGAGCTACACTGTCAGACAGGATAATTGCAAAGCAGAAGACAAACACCATGTCCAATCACCATAAACCTACACAATTGCAATGTGAGATATGACTGGGAGGTCTGAAACCAGCATCATTTTTTTTTAATAAAAGAACTAGCTGATTCATGGGTTCACTTATATGGATGAACAGGGATAGACTCTCTTTTTCTGATTGATAGGATCCACTTGCATCAAGCTGCTTGAACTGATTTAAAGTGGACACGACGACAACATAATCCTTCACAACATGAATCGTCTTTGTTTTTTACTCACAAGGAAAAAGAGAAATAAGATGCCAAGATGCCAACGAGTTCATGATGAAAACATCCAGGAGTAAACCACTGTTTAAGAGGCGCTGGTGATCTGTGATGGGCCCCTTCTTCACACAGCAGACAAGCAACAGATGCTGTGTTGTGAATAGTGTCAACATTGTAAAGCCAACAGTGTTTGATGGAACTGCGGTGTAGACAGGAATTAGCCTGGTGAGCACAGCTAGAGGTGCCAAATGTCACCACACAGTGACAGAGGAGAGAGAGAAAACGAAGAGCAGACCAAAAATATTTATGTAGATGATTTACCTCTGAACTGCTGGAGTGCAGCATAAGATTCTTCAGTAGTGTGACCCATGCCAAGTGTAAAGGCAGGTAGGTTTAGAGCCTCCACTATTCTACTGTTGTTTTAACACATTTTGAGGCGAATATTCTGCAAAAAAATGCTGGTACGACTATTTTAAGCCTCACTATTTGTTTGATTAATTGGGGGGCGGATCATAACGATTGGAAGGCTTGCGGTATGTTGTACTAATTCTATGATTCATTGTCTGCAGAGGGTGAATCCTACTGACCTCAATCATTCTGAAAAAAGGAGTCATTACACCTCAAATAGGTCAGGGACTGTTTCAAAACTGTTGAAATTATGGTAATAAATAGAGCTTTGCTGTGAGCTAGTTCAAGCAGACATGTTGAATTGCACTGCTGTGAACACATACGCACATGACAAACCTCATTCTAAGCAAACGTTTTTTAAAGTCACAACAAAACCCTCTCTGCTGGCCTCCAGAAAATTCTAACATTATAGGTTAATATACGAGATGCATTTTACAAACGTCCATTGCTACTCTCTCCTGTGACAGTTTTTATCCAATCAGATTTTCCACCTGTGCCAGATGGGGATGATATGGTGACTGTCATATTTTTTCAACCAATCAGATTGCGAGTTTACCATGTTGAGCGTATTCTCTGACATACCAAAGCCCTCTGGCTTGCCCAGTGGCCCATGTGATCATTTTTCCCAACATCTGTGACATGGTAAGATTGTGTCTCGCAAGCACTTACTGGAAAAATTGGAGCTGGAATGCACTCATATACTGTACAATACTGTCACTGAACTCTTTTTAAAGGGGAAGATGGACCTCAGATAATAGCAGCTTTCATAAGATTGGTGGATTTTCCGGCTCCACAAGCAAAAGGTCTCAGTATTTATGTATTTAGTTGCATTTTTGCTCCCAATGTTTAAGTTTTATTATCTATAGAAAAATAGTAAAGTCAAAATTATTGACCTTAAATGTGTGACAATCACTTAGCTGTTGTTTTCAGGACCATAGAAAGCGCTGTTATAATTTGATCATAAATACTGCTTTAGATTGTTGCTGCTGGTGTGAATGATGTTCAGATTCAGTGGCCTGGCTGTCCGTTCCAGTAAAGAGTGCGTGGTGGTATGTATGTCTGGGCTGGAATCTGTGGAGAAACCTGCTGCACTAACTAGACAGCACTCAGAGAATGTAAACCCCCACCAAGGCAGCTCAGTTTCCCCCTTATGTAAATGCACCTAAAAGGAACAGTCCCATGATAGTTTGACTCCTTCATTATGAAAACATACCCCTAGATTAGTTAGTTTGATAGTTATTCTATAAAAACAATACAGGATCTCACTCAGGAACATTTGAAGATCGTCAACGTTAAATCTTAGTTCAAGTCAGTCGCATTGTTATTTGATCTCTCACAATGACGGCATTTTCCATGAGCACTATAAATTCTGGATCACCAGATCTGGAATATTACTTGGATCCAGATCAGACTGTGACGTGTGGTGGATCTTCTGGGGATGTCATTGTGTCATTTTGTCCAAGAATTGTAGACATTATTTATCATATATATATATATATATATATATATATATATATATATATATATATATATATATACATATATATATATATATAAGTTTTTTTTTTAGGAATGCCTGAGATAATAAGATCGTGGATACAAGCGGCTGAAATGAGCTTCCTCCACAGGGTGTCTGGGCTCACCCTTAGAGATAGGGTGAGGAGCTCAGTCATTTGGGAGAGGCTCAGAGTGGAGTCACTGAGGTGGTTTGGGCATTTGGTTATGGGATGCCCCCCAAATGCCTTTTCCAGGCATGTCCCACTGGGAGGAGACCCCAGGGTAGACCCAGGACACGCTGGAGGGATTATATCTCTTGGCTGGCCTTGGAACACCTTGCTGTATCCCCAGAAGAGCTGGAGGAGGTGGCTGGGGAGAGGGAGGCGAGGGCTTCTCTGCTGAGGATGGATGGATGGATGGATGGATATGTTTTTTAGTAAGCCTGCCAACAAACAAAAAGACAAATGAACCAACGCCGTCAACAACACGACCTCGTAGTATTGTGTTTTACCACTCTGCAAGTATAACAGACAGTGAGTAAACCTTGTATATTAAATAAAAACAGATGACATGAATAATACGTGCATTATGCTATTTTGTAGCTCTGTATTAAATACAAGCAGAAAGAAATGCTCGTATTGTAATGCAGGAAGCGGTGAGGCAGCTGTTTGCCTCTTATCACTGGTTTCCACACTGTATGATGATTCAAGCTGGGATTTGGCTGCAGCTCTGACCTTGGCAACTCTGCTCCTCTTTTCAGTAGTTCAAAATGAGTAGAAAACTTTGAAGGCAGCACTGTGCACACAAGATATTGTGACTTTCATTGTTGCCCCTATGAATGGCCGTAAACACAACCTCTGTCTGTGCAAATAAGCCTTGCTGGGGGCGACAGCAGAGCAGCCATTAAACAGGGTTCTCCTGGAGCTCACATCATTTCTTTCTGAGTGGTCAGCCTGCCAAGAAACCCAGCAGTCCATGTAGCAGAGGTCCATTACGACCCTGAACCAAACGGCTCCCTTCGGTCTTTAATGGAGGCCTCACTGAATGGAGTATGAATCAGGAGGCTAAGATGCAAGTCAGGACAAGCTGTGTGGACAGGGATATCACAAGACCCGGCTCAGACAGCAGCAATAATGCAGCCCTCCAAATCCAATTATCATTGTAATGGAACGGATGGTGTGGGTGGAGAGGAGATGGCTGTGTAGGAGGGGGAGAGAGATGAGGTTGAAGGGTATTCCTTCTCTCTGTCTCCCACCCTGTTGTCTCAAGAAAAATGTGTGTACGCACACACACACACACACACACACACATATAGTCCTCTATCTCACTGCCACTGTAACGGAAAGCTCCGAGGTGACTCCACCGTATCAAATAAATGCCTCCCTTAAGAAGAAAAATGCCAGGAGAGGAGGTAATTTGTGATATAACTCTAAACTTTAACTGAAAGCATCTTTCAAAACTCTGAGAGGAGCGAGTCAGCAAAAACCTGAATGCAGGAAAGAAATGTATGACATAAAGACCAAGAGATATGGCAGTAATGCCTCGAGACTTGAGAGGAAACGCTGTTTTTTGAGTGCCGTTGTGACACAGAATAGATGTAAATATATTTTATAGCAGAATCAAACAGACTCCGGTACACATAGTGGAAACAGTCTTTATCACACTCATTGCCATCCAGTCAAATTCATCATCAGAAAATGCTTTATCCCTCACAGAGACCTGACTTAATGGATAAGAGAAGCAATGAACCCCGTCTTCCCGTAGTCATCATTAAGTCTTCAACATTCAGAAGTAACTGAGCTAGAGGGCCATAAATATGTAGGCCTCAGTATCTTATGTTTATGAGCTTATATATTTAACAACACCCATGTCAGCGGGTCTTGTTAAAACCCACACACAAGTATTTAAACATCATTCAATGATGATGTTTATGTTGGCAAACTCTCCTCCACACAGTTATCATTACTCAGGCTGATTATCCTGTTCTTCTTTTATTCTTTTTTATGTTTTGTTTTTTGCTAAAAGACATGCCAGACAATAAACATCGAAAATTAAATGAAGCGTAAATAGGGGGAAATCAGTAATATTCTCTTTAAGTGACTAAAGAAGGCTGTATATGGGTATGAGGTTAGTCTAATCATCAGACTTAACTGTCATTCTTTTCACTTTATTAACTTTCCTGTTGTGTTCCAGTCAAATGTGACTGATTTACAAGTTTTGTATCTGTACAAACTGTAGATAATTTCATCTGTTTGTCATCAGGTTCCAAAAGTTTTGTTCACACATGGCATCTGAACACACAAAACACATTTTGAGATTTTTTATTAAATATTGTGTTTTATTGAACTTATGTACACCCTTGATGTTCCCAGTCAAAAATGAACGGTCATTAGAAACGCCTCTTTTTGGCTTCCATGGTAACCCTGACGGGAACCTATCCCCAGTAGAATTTTTACCCCATTGGAACCACACCTGTTGGCAATTGTCAAAAACAGCCACAACATTGTGTCAATGATATAAACAACTTTCTCACAGCTCTGGTATATGAAGCTATTTTGAGGCCTTGCTCTCAGTTCATTCTGTAGCAGCACGATGGCCAAGTGAACTGAGCTCAGGTCAATGAGGCCTACAGGCCATAAATAGCAAATGGAAGTTCAAAACTTGTAATGTTCACAAGAACTTGAGTTGATAGAAAGATGAAACACAACATTAGATGATAATATATGTAGTATTATGGATTTATAATCAGCTAGAACGGAGCGGTCATTTTTGAACGGGAACACCAAAGTAGTTAACAAGAAATGAACACAACAGGTGGGTTAAATTATCCTAACATTGTGTTCATGTTACTCTGTATTGTGTTGGGAGGGTCGTTATTTTAAATGGGTGGTTTATGTAAGAGTTGTTATTTCTGTTCACTAGCCAGATAGCTAGTTAGCGACATAGGAAAATACATTTATCCTTCCTGCTAAGCTCTGATTGGTTAAGAGTTTGTCAAACTGGGGGAAATGGCTTTAATTTGACAGCCATTGGGGTTGGGGGTGGGTTTTGGGGTGTGTGTGTGTGAGACAACTCCGCTTTAACAACCAGTGTAATGGAACCAGATGAGCCTCTGCAGCTCCTGCTAGCTGTTTCTCTCATTGTAAAATAATGAGAAATGGGGCAGAGGTGCCATGGCAGCATCATAACAGCACAGAGGAATTAAAGCAACTGTTAAACTTGAAATGTTTTAAAAGTGACAACATCTGAAAACAGATGTACCAGCTTCCCTTGGCCTCCAGGAGAAAACTCCTAAATGTGGATATAGTATGAACAGCTTTAGGGTTGTTTTTTTATTGGAATAATCTATGCTAAATAAACTGGCTCTGATTGACTCTTAAAGCTCCTTTTTTGTTCCGACCTTCATTTTTCTTGTGCTGTATGGTGATTTGAAGTTGAGCAGGAAAAGACAAGTAAGGCGACTACTTTGCAACACCAACAACTACGTCCCTGTAAATAATTAAACTAACCCACAATACCTGTTCAATTACAGTAAAAAAAATCGCCTTCAGTGCAGACAACAATGGACAAATCTCGCTAAAGTGATGGCGACAATGGCAGCACCTCTTCCTCATAAGATAATGATGCTGATGTTTATTCTCTAAAATCTTTCCTCACATCCAGAGATGCTGCAGCTTTAACCAAAAAAACCAGGTGTTGTTAAAATCTCACGTAAAGGATGCAGCCATAATGATGGATTACAAAGCTTTGCTTATGGATTTGAGATTCTACAGTGGAAGATGCCTTCATTATGCTGCCTTACCTGAACAGGATACAAGATATAGTGTTTGTTTTAAACCTCTGCAGCAGATCCTCCTCTCAGCCGAGCAGATTTAAGAGATAAGATGTGAGCGAATCTGATTGCCAAGACAAATAGGGACAGACAGGACAAGGATAGGTGGTGAGGGACAGACAGGTCAGGCAGCCCCTGGTGGCAAAGGTTGAAGAAAGAGACTGATTAGTTTCATTTAGCAAAGCACACAAACTGGGAGAGGACAGGGTTGGAAAGGTATGGAAGCTAAATAGTGGTGTGGAAAAGTAAAGAAATCAAAACCTGCTATTCTCTTTAAAGACGATAAAAGCAGACAATCCAAGACCCTCAAAGTTAACATGCAGTGGCCTTATAGAAATGTTAAAGTAATATGTACATTACACCCATCACTCCTCATCCATGATTCAACATTTGGAGATAAGTAGTTTACTTACCTCTGTCAATAACAGTTAGTGGAGTTTATGTCATCACCCATGTGGGAATCTTGTGCAGGGGTGGATCTTGGGCCAAGATTAAAGATAACATTTTGAAGTGTAAATATATTAAAATATATATTTAGAGGTTTTTGATCATAGATAATGCAGATTAAGAGCCATTCAAATGGATTCATTCCTCCATTATGGAAATGAATGTTTTTTATTGATATCTCATAAACTACTGATGATAAACACATGATTCCCAATGTTAGGAGAAGGTTTCCAGGGTCAAGGAAGTAGACGGTGTTACTTAACTTGACATGAGGCAGTTCTGAGTAAAGTCCTGTCATCATGGAGACATCACACAGTGAGTGCTGTGCCTTGAGTGCAATTATAAACAACTGATTATTGATAATGGTGTAGGCAGAGGTATGCATCCTCTGAGTGCTGTCTGGTTTCAGTTGTGAACATTCCTATTCTGCATTCAGTCACATTCACACTTATGAATGTAGAAAGACAACGAGCTGTCCTTGAAGCTCCAGTCTGGGCCTGCAGCAGACTCTGGCTGTCTGTCTTCTCTTACAGGCTATTTATTAGCATCTGTCCTGTGTAATCGGATTAGACGTGGACAACTTTAAGTCGGTCTGTTCACACCTGGCATTACAATGGGTCTTCAAATGGGTCTCAGGTTAGTGAAGGGAACACAGGCAGAGAGGATAAACAAACAAAAATAAATATAAAAAAACAAGAGCATGGCCACCTGGCAGAGAGGAGTCTGTCATCTGGTTGACTTTTAAGGAAGAAAGTAAAACAAAATCAAAAGTTTCAAGATACTTTTCAAACAAACATTTCAATTAAATGATAAAAATGTTTCCTGTTGGTTTCCTAATGCAGAATTAACACCACACACACATTCATCAGGTACTGTAACTATCAGGTAAGTGACAACTCTTAATCTCACTTGGGTTACACAGTCGAAGGTAAGCAAAGAACGCTTCATATTAATATTTCCTGAATCATATCTCATTTTGAGTATCATAATCTAAATCTAAACATCACATTTGCAGCTTTTGGTGTATGTTGTTTGCTAATCCAGCATCCCTAACATGCTGCTAACCTATCAATTATTGTATGAGTTTCATTAAAGTGGCTATGTGTAACATTAACCTAAAAAATATGATCAATTCAGACTTAATATAACGGGGGTAGCAAAGTGGCGGCCCGCGGGCTAAATCTGGACCATGAGAGGCTTAAATCCGGACCGCAAAATCTTTTGACATGACGAGGAAAAAGATTATGAACTTTTATCATCAAAGGAATGAGAGACTCAGACTCAGACCCCGAGCAATGGAGGAGGGTTAACTCCCTGCAATTCTATCTGAATACCCCTGGTATATAAACAGCTTCCTGTCCGTTAAAGGATCGAGTTGTTGACCTTTAAAGCTCTTAATGGATTGGCACCGCCTTACCTAGCTGAACTTCTCCATGTTCACACTCCATCTACCAATCAGCTGCTCCTGAATGTTTCAAGTCATTTTTAAAGACCCATCTCTTCTCTTGGGCCTTCCCTGTGAGAGGAGAGCATTATTATCCCAACAGGTTTTCCTGTTATTATTATGATGCATTGTTGTTTTATTGTTGTACCTTTCTCACTTTGTAAAGCACTTTGGTCACCCTTGGTTGTTTTAAAATGTACTATATAAATAAAGTTTGACTTGACTTGAGAATATACTTTATATCATATAGTATACAGGTATAATATTTTACTGGGGCAACGTTAAACGTGCTTTCTTGAAAAGTACAAGGTAACATAATTAGGTCAATGCAAATCAATGATGATAATAAGATAAGATAGTACTTTTGAATTTAAGATCACATTTTGGCTATAAAGAAAAAACAAAACACACCACTTTATGTACTGAAGCAACATCACGCCTCAGAGCCATTATTTTCAAATCAACATCATATTTCTTTTTCATAGATGAACATCCATAACCACTGCATACAACTAATTATCATCTACAAACATAAAACAACCTTCCTCAGTTAAGTATCAATTCAATTAATCAGAAAACAGGACACCGAGATTCAAACACAACACAGACTATGATGAGGTAATGCAGCAGTGGTCTGATGAAGAGGAGGAAGGTGCTGCTCAGACAAGACAGACTTCAATCATCAACCATCGATCCTTTGGTGCTGACAGGCGTTATCCAGAGATAGAGACTGTAGCGACTAACAAGTGGTCCCAGACGAGCTGCAGTGTCGAGCCCTGCAAATGGAGATGAGAGGAAGAACAAAAGGAGGACCACTGCTGTCGTCTGTGCTGCAATAGCCGAGAGGAGACTATAGATGTGTGCCAGAAGTCAGGACTGTTGGGACACACACACATCTTCTGAGGGACTGTATATTGTGTTGTAATGTGTCAGATGATGTTTGAACTGTTAAATGTCAGTCTGTGGTTTGGGACCTCCTTGCCAATCTCATGCAATCAAAGCAGGCCATTAACACAAGTCTCCTTCTTTTTCATTTGCAGATTCACCATCATCTGCGCTGCATGGGATGGCAGAGTACACACTGCTGGCAGTGAGCTGCACAATTCCACGCCGTTTGATCTGGCTGAGAGTGACAATCTTTTTTCCCATCAGTGACAATCTTATTCCGTGGATGGTTCGTTTGTACTTGTCCTTTTCATTAACAGCTAGGGAATCTAATTATTGACCCCGAGAGTGACTGTTTTTACACTTTGGCCGTGGCCCTTGGGAGACCCTGCACAGTCTCTCCTGAGTTGGCTAATGATTGGATACCCTGCAAAGATACGTCTTATTAGAGCAGAGGCAGTTCAATTACTGACATGACTGTGGAATGACTGCAGAAGAGGGGAGATGGGACTGTCTTAGCATCTCTCGGCTCCACGGCTCTTCCGCAGCTGCAGTGTCTTTAAAAGCTTGTGTGAGTTGCAGGTAGATCAATAAAAGAAGAAGAAGAAGAAAAATCCAGCAGTGTATGAAAGTTCAGTGATGTCAAAGTGACAAGTAGCTCTATTTTTATGTTATTAAATATTACATGAAGAGCTGTTGCATTCATTTTGACATTTAAGATCACAGGAAATTAACCTGTTAGTGCATGTGTTACAGTACTGCTAACATTATCATGGTATTTTAGTAAATGACACACATTTACATATTGACGTACTCTCTAAGACACTTGATCCTTGCCATTGGCAGTGTTGGGCAAGCTACTAAGAAACTGTAGTGAGCTAAGCCATTAATAACCATTAATACAACATCCTAGCTCAATGATCAACACAACTGTCAATAAAACTGGTGTGAGTCAACAGGCTGGTAAAAATGTTCAGGTCAAGGTCAGGTCAGGTCTCTCCAGACTAATGGGAAACGTCACTCCTCTGGACCGGAGGTCTGTACCGGAGCCTCCGACACGTCAATGTAGTTTATAATATTTTTGCTGCCACCATTCACTGTCACATCTGTAGCCCTACAGGCCTATAGCGTGTCTGTATTCCCCGGCAGCAGTGACATCACAGGCATTAGCTCAGGGATTGGTATGTAATGACACCGTCATAGGAAAGTGCTTTGCTTGGCTACGTAAGATGCATCAGTGATGAATATAATACCTTAAAATCGCGTAAGAATTAGAGGATTTCTGTGTTAACAAGTTAGGGAAAAACAAGTTCATGCATTTGTTTTCGGTGTCTCTGCAGGTCTCATGACAAAAATCAAACAAGACATCTGCAGCTCATGCAGAATGCTGCAGCCAGAGTTCTCACCAACGCAGAGAAAGTAGAGCAGATCGCTACACTGGTCTTGGGCCACAATACATATCTGGTTTACTTGCACGTTTCGAGGCATCCAGACCCCTTAGGTCCTCTGGGACGAGTTTATTTAGTGTTCCTAGAATCACAGCTGAGCTGTGTGAAGCATCATTTAGTTTCTACCCTCTTCAGCTGTGAAACAAACTACCTGAGTGCCTGAGGTCTGCTCAAACTGTCAGCTCATTTAAATAAGGTCTTAAAACACCGTTGTTTACTGCAGCTTTCCCATGAATTCAACACACCTTTTATCTACTTTTATTTATCTTCTTAATTTAAATTCTATTTATTTGCATTTTGTTTTCGCTGTCTTTTGCAATTTTATTGTCATAATTTAATGGTCTCTCTTGCTCATAAAATGTATTTTATGTTCTTACTGTCTTTTTTAATTCAGTCTATGCCTCTGTAAAGTGCTTTGAATTGCCTTATGTCTGAATGGTGCTGTATAAATAAACCTTTCCTCACACATTCATGTATATCTGATCTGAGCAGTTTTATTACAGATCAGAAAGCTCTACAGAGACTGAGCTTCAGATGGTGATGCCACACGACTTAATGAATACAAGACCTAAGCGACTGAAAAGCTATGTGACTCAGAAAAGAGTGACGCAACCACCAAAACACTAACAATGCTGCTCGTAGCTCCATCACTGCCCAACACTGGCCATAGGTAGCCCAAACAGGTTCAATCATACATTTCCTTCCACGGGTCTCTTCATCTATAACCCCCCAACTCAAACTTAGTTACAATTCAACTCAAAGTTAAAGGATTTCAGTCCTCTCTCTCCTGCTTCTAAATCTGCAACCTAAAGCCTGTGCATGTTGAGAGGTTATCTATTGATCACTTGCCTCTTAGTGGAGTGTGGAGCTCTGCTGTAATCAGGTCTGATATAATGGGCCCATGCATTTAATTGGACTCAGCCTCAGCGTTCTCCTCTATTGATCGAAATCTCTAGACTAAACCCCTAATCAGCCTCCAACATCGCTTCCGTGACAACACCACATAAGAGGATTCTTCGAAAACTTCTGTCATCTTATAGTGGAGCTCTATGATCTTTAAAGGTGACTTTATTCTTTAGCATATTGTTTGACATTATATATTGACATATGTGGCTAGACATCCTTAAAATTCAAGATCAATATAGTCTGGATGTGTATCATGGGAAACTAGAGGTAAAATGAGAATGCAGTCAAGAACTTAATCCAGGAAGGAAGTAAAGTTAAAAACATGAGTTCACTTCTAGGCAGAAATGTGGCTGAAAAGCAGGGATGACAAGAAACTTTTTTGTTTTTAGTATACTGTTACCTCAGAGTTTCTCAAAAATAAAGTATAATAATAAAATAAAGTAATATGATAATAATAATAAGGTGAAAATACTAAAATCCAATAGTAGCTCAATAGAAATGTGCTCTGTGTGAACATTCCTGCATTATATTGATAGTTTTAAGGTCAAGACAAAGTACTATAGGATGATATAGATCATTTAATGTTATTCTCCAGCTGCAAACACAATGAAAGTTTGTCCAGCAACTTATCACCTACGCAGGGGAAATGCATTAAACCAGGAAGACGCAACTCTCTTGGAATCTACAATACATTTATTTGCCTGCACTATACATATTTCAAGAGCTCAAATGAAAGTACCGAGGTACCACAAGACAGAGGCAAGGTGGAGCACAACGTTTCCATTAATACATTTCAGATAAAATATTGTAGAAATGTGGTTTAGATGTTGCTGAAATGTATTAACTTGTCTCCTCTTTTGTCCTCAGCCTCACATGATTGTATGTTACTCTCAGCGACCTATAGGACACAGAGAACAGAGCTTGACACGCTCATTTGTCATTTGCCTTCTTATGCATTACTGGTGGATTCATGTGTTTCATTGAGGTCAGATTTTCGTATACAATAAATATTTGATTGTTTAAAAAATGCTTGATTGAAAAATAATACTATGGCTACTTTATTTTACACACATACTATGAAGCTTCACATGTAGTTAAGTCATTATTCAGTCCAATTTTATCTCAGACCCTTGAACATTTGGTTTAAATAAGAATTCAAAATCAGAATTCAACTTCTCAGATTTTGGGCTAAATTATTTCTTTACATAAAGCATATGGGAGCCTCATCAAACAGAAAACTGAGGTTGTGCAGTGAATTGTGATATAAAAGTAAGTATGTTGGTATAAAAGTATGCAAAAACCTAAAATATGTGTAATATGTAAAAACTGACAAAACGCCCTCAGACCTCAGCAGATTAAAGACTACACCATGACCCCTATCTGTTCAAACCACTACATTATTGCTGAGTTCATGACACAGTGGGAAATGGGAAAAAAAACAAGCACTAACTAAGACAAAATTATTTGAATGCATTGTTGTGTAGGATTTCTTTCTTGGGACTCAGAAATTCAGTGCCCCAATTTACCTAAATCAACATCGTAATCATGGCATCCTCCATTGGTGGTGGTGACAGAA
The DNA here is from genome assembly GCA_037577475.1 of Chaunax sp. Z400. Classification (NCBI taxonomy): domain Eukaryota; kingdom Metazoa; phylum Chordata; class Actinopteri; order Lophiiformes; family Chaunacidae; genus Chaunax; species Chaunax sp. Z400. The sequence goes on from CM075194.1 coordinate 21,237,704, forward strand.
ATATTATTAACACTATTTAATTGAGTCATTTACTGCTGGATGTGATACGTTTGCATTCTTGATATATTAGTGAAGCTGTCAGCATTACATTTTCTTTGCAAAGAAGCTTTACTGAACATGATTGGCTATTGATACAGCATCCATATGGTTTTCCAAGTTGATTATGTGAATGCCCATTTTTCAGAAGTCAGAAATTCCCAGAATAGGAGAATAGGATAACCGAGTTTCCAATTGATTTGAACGCAGCATGACTCTATCCATTACTTTATTTGGAATGGGCAGGGATATGGGTTACTGCTCTCTGATCACATACTGTATGTAAAAGAACTATCAGCTACCAAACCAGGATTTTCCATCATCACCAGTGCACATTTTATTCACCACATTAGAAAACATCATCTAATTTGAGCCACCAGCCCAACTACATTTAAAGTGTGTTATACTGTGATAAAACAATGACAGTTGTTGCAGCTAATCCAACAGCTGAAAATAGAACTTCCACAACTCAAAATAAACCTGTCTCAACTCATCATCACAGAGAAGTGAAAAGAATACTCAACGTTAATTGCTGTCACATTGGATGTCAGCTTGAGAAGACTGATCTATACATACAATGCATGGACCTTTCTCACGGCAGACATTTGGACTCGTCATAGTAGGAAAGCGACAGGTGTTTCTAATAAAAATAGTGCTGGGCTCAGACTCCAGGAGTTTCAGACTATGGATGAGAATCTGGTCTGGACCCTTGATCAGTTCTGATGTTTGACCTAGATTATCAGGTAATGTGAGGGCTTTATAGATCCAGTCTTAAACTTCCTGAACTGCTCGCAGACTCATAGATAGATAGATAGATACTTTATTGATCAGACATGTTTGATGTTCCACCTCTGTGACACCTCGGAGGTAGTAACAGCGCCGAAACGGGCTTCTATGAATGACGTGTCCCGGCGTTGCAAAACGGGTGTTATGTTGTAGTGATATGTTCAGGTGTGCGACCTACCCCGGGGGATTTAATGATGCTGTAGCAACAGGAAGTTATTTGATGAACAAGCACAGAAGATGACCGCTAAACTGTGGAGATATGTGAAATATATCAGCTTTTATGTTCGCTGTTGCGTCATACGTCACACCTCTTCACATTGGGGAATGCAGGCGTAAACTGTGAACGCACACACCGATGTGGCGTTGCGACATCTTGGGTTGGTCCAGTTTGAACACACTGAAGGAGTCACAGAGAAGGGAATTTGTTTCGGCGCTGTTACGCAACGTCTGTCTGAAAGTGGCTAATACTCTTCTGTGAAAAAGGCGTATTGATAAACTTGGCAAACCATCACCAAGGCCTCGCTCAGAGAGTGCAAGGCAGCTCAGTTTCTCTGTGAAGTTTCTCCTGTGAAGCTCACATCTTCAATCTCCCTGTGGCACACCTTCCTTTTCTAAACAAATCTGTAATGGAGCTCACCTCCACAGGAGCCTGGTGCCCTCTCCTGGTAGGAGCACTACAGGTGCAGTTCTTAATCTACCAGATGAACAACATGACCAGGCGATCATTGACGAGGCAGTGAATTATTGTTGGCCTATAATGATCCGTATCACCACCAAAGTCTGACGGTTTGTTCCTTGGGTCTTACCAACCTCTGCAAAAAATGTAATTAAAATGTCTTCAGTGCATTTTGAGTGACCCTGCTTACAGAGAGTCAAACAAACCAACACTACCTCCTTATACACAGACTGCAAGGTAAGGCGTCATCAAATAAGACCTCAGCAGTAATTGGCTGACATGCTGCATTCAGATCATCCATTAAAAGGAGCTTTAGTGAAGAAACTCTATTCAGGCACTTTACTAACTAAAGCATCTCTCCATCTCTCCAATCTTCCCTCAGATATAATAACACACACCGTTTATGATTATTGATCCCTTTCCTATCTTTTCAGATCTAGGTGGACACTTGATACAATCAACAGCAATTTAGTTGTGGCTATTTTTTAATGCCTTTAACTTGGCTATTTTTTAAAAACTCACTTTGCCACCACATCCCTTCCTCCAGGGAGGCATGATTGTCCATGGTGGACCTCTGAAGAGCAGAGCAAATACAGCATAATTGCTTGCAGTGCACAAGATAATAATGCACTCTTGAACAACAAAAAGGGAAGCCAGGTTAGTTTATGAAGTGTGGAAAACAGTTACAGCACTGTTTGCCACTGGGTGGCCATGTGCAGGGAATATGCATTACATTCACGGAAACAGCATATATTTTTCATTAAGTGCATGTTTTCACCAGTTTATATAGTAATTACTCTTCATAAGCCTTTTTCGCTTGGAGTACACTAATGGAATATTTTAATGGTCTTAGTAAATCAAAATGAAATTCTTCGAAATGTACTGTTGCCAGGAAAACAACAAGAAGCAAAACAAATAAGTATAAAATGAAAAACTATTACATATGATTTAGACGTAGAATAAACAAGCGTAAATGTTATTTTATTCCACTCTGGACACCCAACAGACAGGAAACTGTTATGCCTTTACATCAATTATTCATCAGTACATTGAAGTTAGTAAAACTTGACTTGTTTTCAACTGTGACTTGAAGAACAATACATTTATACGTCTGATGAAACACTTCATACAACTACTATTTATTTCCCAAACATGTCAGAACTTGATCTGTGTGATGCAGAGGATTTAGCATGATAAAAGACTGCTGTGTATCTGGCTGAGGATCAGATCCTGCACGCTTCCAATGCGCCACATCGGCCTCATTTTGACTTCACGACACTGATGCCATGAGTGAATTGTGGTTTCTATTGCTATGGCTGTTTTTTATAACATTAATCTTTCATCTCCAGCTCCGTATGTCACCAAGACCCCATTTTAAATTTGAGTAACAAAATCAATACTTCAATAAATCAAGAGATATTGCTTGGTGCACCTGGTGATGGTTTCTTTCATGCAGGAGTGCTGGTCTCAGGTCAGCGTTTGATGGGCTGTCATAGACTCTGAGGACAGAGAATCATGTGGCATCACTGTTGCATCTCAAAAATGTATTTAAACTGGCATTCTTTCCTCATTAACTATGTTGACACTTTCCATCGGTCATTTTCAGATAAACTGATTTCGGAGACTGTCATAACTTGTCGAAATTGTAAAATATGTGCTGCGAGGCCCAAAAAACCTGAAGTATGAGGAGCTGAAAGCATTGATTTTTGTACCCTAGCATATTGCAACCCAGAGAATTTTAAAGTCTCACTGCTCTGTCACTTGTTGAGTAATCTTGCTCATGAGAGCAAATAACCCATGCAGGAAATGCAGGGAAGTGAAAATCTGATCAAAGTGTGGAAGACATTACTTTGAAGTCACACTTGAACTTTTTAATGACCTTACTTCTCTGCACAGTCCAGTCCTATAATGTTCACAGGCAGCTCAAATAGGAGTGCAAAGGATAAATGAAAGCCATTGGTCAGGGAGGGTTTGCTATTTGCAGAGACTAAATTAATCTCCCTTAGTTTCCTCAATGCATATGTTTAACTGTTGAAAGAAAAGAAGTGATGATGTTGTGTATTTCTTGCAGGACTGTCAGGTTACAGAAAAGACTGCATGCATTATTATAGCTTTCTGAATAGCTTACCAGGCTTCATGAAATTAGACCAACACAATGACATCTGTTAAAATAATTATTATAGACAGGCTTTCATATCAACCTAGTTGGGTTCTATCTGTTTTTTGTGGTTCGAGTATTTGCACTCATCTGACATCTGAAGATAGATTCATTTTTTTGCAATAAATTTTCTATTGAAATAAAGATATATGTGATCATAGATAGATGTGAAATTTCCCCCCAAAAACAATATCACGGCTTTAAAAGAAAAAGTCATGTTAACAATAATAATAATAATAAAAGTAAATAAATATAAACAAAACAAAAAGAAAACAAAAAACATAAAATAGATTTTAAAAAACAAAAACAAAACAAAAAAATGAAACATTCAAAAGTCATGAGTACAGCTATAGAATTGCTGCAACAGCAGCAGCTGGTATAGAGAATCAATAGACCTTTTCTGTTAGATAGCTATAATGTACCCACACATATAAATGGCCCATAGTAGTAGGTTTGACAGACATTCTCTAAGAACTCAATAGCTTTGGCCCAATTTGATCCCAAAAGCCAAAACCTGAGTTCTGAGAACAGAAGAAAATGAGACTGCGACCAACATTGGACACAAGATATTGATCCTTATAAATATGACATTTTAATATATGTCACTCAAAGACATCCCTGCTGTCAGGGGAGTCAATGGGTACAGATGAACCCAACCCATAGCTCAGGGGGGGCCATGCAAAGGTCTAGTTGACCCTTAAATGGGATCATTTCTTTTAAATTAGAACAAATAAGACATCAATACATACAAACAAAGCCTGGGGTATTTTTTCTAAATAAAGACATTAAAAGAGGAGAACACATCCAGACAGCCTTTGCAGCTTTCTTGTTTTTTTGAGTCAGATATACTTTTTTATGTGGTTTTATGTGGTTAATTGATGGAAAATAATCAGATAGTTCCTGTTTGATCATCTATCAGAGAGTGAGGGGGTTTACACTATTGGATGAAAATGAGAAATGAAAATCAGGACACACTGACCTCGAGAAACTGAGATATTGATCCTCAGAGCTCCTCTCCTTTAATTCTGTGGTGGTGGCAGTGGATACGTCAAACATCAACATCAAAATTCAAAAAGCTCTAATCAATGAAAATTCTGTTAGTTATTGATAAGGTGTGTTGTGGGATGACTCAAGTACTTAACAAGCCAACTAGAATATTGCTAAAAAGGTGATGGCACTTGTATTTCTACTTGTATCTGTCATATTTGTACTAATACAGCAGAGCTATGGTCTAAAGCAGTATCTACACTGATGTCATCACAATTTAATGGCAACCTGTAAGGAAAGAGAAAGTATCTCATGTGATTTTTAAAAGATCCTATGAAATATTTAATCATGATAAATCTGTTGAATAGCTCAAAATTGTATGCTGGTCAAATCTGGAACTGGAAAAAGAGGGAAAAAAGTCAAATTTAATCCCAAAAAAATTAGTAAATATATCCTGACTAAAGAAATGTGATCCTACATTTGTTACTAAAGATTTAGATTGCAGATACAAGCAGCCAAAATGAGCCTCCTCTACAGGGTGGCTGATGGGCTCAGCCTTAGAGATAAGGTAAGGAGCTGAGTGAGGAGGTTTTCCACAAATATCCAACTGGGAGGAGACGCCAAACTCAGCGGAGGGATAACATATCTCATCTAATCGAGCCTGGGAGGAGGTGGAAAGACAGACGCCTTGAAAACCCGGCTTAGGAATTAAAGTACACTTTATATGTGCAATATTGACACTGTGTGGAACCAGACGTGAACTAGAAAGAAGATATAAGAAAATGAACGATGATGAATGAATACGGTTGGAGGGGGTAGGAAACACCTAATCACATGTGCAAACGGAAAAAGAAATGGTCGAAACTTGTCACTTGTGACCTTTTTGGTCTCCACTTTCACTGCTGGATCAAATGGAGCATTAAAACTCTGGTTGGACGGAGGTCATTTCAGATCCTGTCAGCGTGTCGGGAGATTTAATTAACAGAAGACGTTAAGCTGCTGTTCCTTTTGCATAAGTGCCACAGACTTTTCTGAGGGGGTCACAGCAGGTTATTTTAGTTATTAATTAGTCATTCATATTTTTTCTCATTAATGCTATATTATTTCACCCACCCACATCCCATCCTATTCTAATCGATTTGTTTTAATGACCTGTCCGGTCTGGTCTGGAGTGTGATCTGTGCACATCACTGTTTTAGGGAAAGGCAGCAGCTCTCCTCCTCCTCCTCCTCCTCCTCCTCTAATACTGGTGCATATTTGTTCACATGCATGGAACAAAGGGGTGGGAGAGAGAGGAGGATGAGGGTCAACAGGCCAAGGACTGCATCTATGTCTCTTAGAAAGAGGGGATGATTGTTTTAATTCATGTTCCTGCCAAAACACAGCTATGGATAATCAGGAGACTAAATACAACTCCTTAGCATGTTGTGCTTCACTTTGCACCAAGATTATGCACCATTTAACTAACAAAAAGGAGTTGGACACGCCCTGAATGAACTTGCATCATGAATTTCTCTTTCTCTCTCCTCTCCCTCCTCTTTAAGGTCTCTTCCTTTCTTTTCTCCTCACTCTCCGGTCATTTGTCTCTGTCTTCGACCTCTCTCAACCTTCTCTCTTGTATCCCCTCTCCCTGCTCTTCCTCCCTCTCCTCAACCTCCCTCAAGTACTGGAGGACGGCTCCCCTTCTCTTCTTCACAGGAGTGTCCTCCTCCTCGCTCTCAGTGTTGGAGGGTGGTGAGGATGAAGCAATATCGTGGATGACTGGAGGAATCGGGATAGGAGGTGTTATGGATGGCCTGCCACCTATTGCCTCATCCACAGTATCATGTCAGTTCATGATGCAGCTGCAGCCTCACCAACCTCAGTGGCTGCTATATATATTATCCAGATATTATTCATTAAATTTGACTATGATAGAACAACTGTCTGACTATTTTCTTTATACACTTGCTTTAAATCGTGTTGCTCCTTCTTCACCCAGACAAAGCTCAGTACTCCCTGCAGGCCAGTTTCTTTCATAGCGTCCTACGAACGATTATCTTTGCAACTATGCAAACAGCTAAAATGTCTTGTTAAGAATAAAGAGCAGAGTATAACAAGTCAAATGAAGACTTTTTAAGATCTGCTCCACAACTATAAGCATCATGCTTCATGTTTACCCAGCACCACAAGAGTGCATGTGTACAATGTGACCAAATGAAATTAAAAATTAAACATAAAAAGGTGACGCCTTGATGACTCACAGGGTATGTCACACAGTAACTGACCCAGAGTTTATAGTGCTGTGTTCCAAACTGTGTACTTCCATTAGTATACTCAAATGTAATATACTGCATGTGAGTATATTGCAAGAATTCAATTCAAACAGCGTAGCGTTGTCTCAAATCGGACACTGCCACGGTGCACTTAATGGAAATGACGGCCGCAATATTTGACCGTCAACATCACGACACTTTCAAAAATGTCTGCTGGCATTTTCATTTGACTGAAAATCAGCAGGTTAATTCGCTCCTTGTTTCGTGCAAAATGATGCTTTGTTGGTAGGCCTATGTATATTTATATGTTGCTGTTGTTCTTCCTCTGCTGCCATGCACACAAGCTGGAAAAGTGTCGTAAGCCCCTCCCCTTTCCGCTACGTAGCCAAGATGGCGACCGTTGAGGGTGAAAAGTGTCCATCGTTCCACAATCAACCATCCGGCCGTACTTGAAATACTTAGTAGTGTGAATGGACTTATACACTCAAACTGGTCAGGCCACTTCGTATTAATGGTAACCAGCGGTGTTTGGTTAGATCAAGAGAAACCTGTGTTTTGCTTTCAGCTGGGAACCAACTTTTTAACTTCCGAACCTTTTTATTTTCAGTCAAAAACCTCTGAACGGTTCAACATGAACCGCGGCGCGTTTCCATTTTGGACAGAAACGTGGTTATTGCACCACCCTTTTTCCATCATGCACGTCACGTCCCAACCACTTTTCTCCTAATCTCTTCCTCTTCTTCTCTATGGCTGCCTCTTTCATAGCTGCACTTAATCAGAGGAGACAGGTTAATAGTCAGTGGCCTGTGGTAACAGTAATAGCTTCACATACATGAAGAGCCATTGTAATGACTGAATCTTCATGCTTATTAGGTTTGGACATTTTATTAATAACCTTCCATTTGGGGATGCTTGATCGTTTATGCTTGATGCTTTGGGGGATTTAACGTGACATCGCTGTGTATAAAGAGGCTTTTAACACTTGGGAATGCAAAGAGATACAGAGGCATCAGTGTTGTGTTTTTTTTCTTTTCTTAAATGCAACTAAATGAGGTCAGGCAGTCAAGCAAGTACTCATCTATCGTGAATAGAGGTGGTTTTAATGCATTTTGAGGGATCAAAGTGAATTAAAGAGAGGAATTCAGGTGCAGTTTTTCAAATCTTTTGTTTTTTTCAGTTGACCAGCTGCATCCATACTTTTTTGAGATTAAATGAATGCTTGCTTCTAAATCCAAGAGTAAAGTCTGTTGTTTCATGTAAGATTAAATGGATATAAGACCTGTTGTGGCCAGTTGATATAAAATTGCACCATACAGTATGTTTTTTCTTCTGCTACTACATTTAACTCTCATGTGAACAACAGCTTGCCACTTCAAAAGAAATATTATGTTATTATATTTAATATTATTATTATATATATTTATATATATTATTATTATATAACACCTACTGTATGAGGAGGGAATGACGAATAAGCCAAAGCGAAATGTAATTTTTTTCAGATTTCTTTAAATCATAAAAGAGTTCAGCACAGGCATCAGACTCATATGTAATCCACAATATCATAAGATAACTTTTAAATATATATCAGAAGAAGGTGTTTGTACAGGGATGTAGGTGTTGCAGTGAAACATGCTTCTTAAGGTGCTTTTATGGAGGTTATGATGCACATACATATGCTATTTTATCATCATGCTAATGACACTGGCTATCTGCTTGTATGATTAATACATGTTGCATGCTCAACCGTCCTGGTGAGGGATCCCACAAGGACCTGGCTCACTTCCGGGTTTCTTCCTGCTTTTTTCCCGGGATATGAGAAAATGAGTTTTACAGGGAGTTTTTCCTGGCATGCTCCGTGTGATGAATGTCGAAGATGCATAAATGTACTGACCGGCATGTGGTCTGATGAGCCTGATGTCAGACTGACCGTTGATCGATAACTGCGTCAGATAATGAATGTCAATGTCACACTGACCGAAACTAAACGGGAGGCTGTGTCTACGTGCAGTGTTAGCTGTTTTGTGACAATTTGAACAAAAATATCAGTGTATAATAATTATGTAGTAATACTGTGGGTGTGCTCTCGATAGGCACCTGACACCAATGACGTTTGAAGAACAGGGACATGGAAAAGTCACGGTGACATGAGTTAAAATTCACTGGCTGCTTGTTTACAGACTGTTGACAGTAATAGTGGTATAAATAAGGGATGTATTTATCATTATTAAAGCAGTACTGACTTTTTCTTCCTCATGTGGTACAACAAAACTACCACACTTTCACACTGATGTGCTTCATTCAGTGGTCCAACCACAGGATTTTTTTTTAAATGTAGATTTCTGCTTGATTTCACAATCTAAACGATGTGTTCAGGGTAGAATTCTTGCTGGGTTGATAATGGAAGCTCCTGCTTGTGCTGGGAGGATTTGAGCTGAGTGGAGGAACAGCAGCTGCAGCGATGGAGGCAAAAAAAAAAAGAGAGAAAAAAAAAAGAATACAATGAGACAGGTGGTGCAGTCTCCCTGGTGGCCTGAGTCTTGTTCAGCACCAGACCCTGTGTGTAAATGAAGAGTATAGTGAGAAGCATGCAGTGCATGCTAATCTTTTCAGCCACGCATTCAGTCAAGCATATCCTAAAGTTTACCTCATGATTGTCAGTGCATCCTGTGAATATCTTATTTTACTGTATCATCTGTGCTGGAGTTCTGGAGTGATGAGCCCCGACCTGAACACCCTCTGAAAACCCGTGGGATTGGTTGAGTGAGGAAGTGCGATAATGTGGACATCCTCCACAGACTCAGTGTTATGGCCCTACTGCTGTGGGTGTGTGTTCTCTTCTGCCTCTACATGTAAGTGTCTCCACCCCTATTGTGGAGGGTGACCAGCAGCTAAGGCCACCTGGCTAATTAGGTCATGAAGCCTTAAAAGCCCAGAGGAGCCGGTGATGTGATGCCAGCGCTTCTGCTGTGTGACAGACTTTCCTACTTTAAAGAAGATTGTTTTTTTTGTTACATCCCTTAACCTGTTAATCAATTATTTTCTTTTTGATCAATCTGACTCAGGCTGCCTCTTCTTAAAAATCCTGCTTACACAAAACTTAATTTGTCACTGCCCTCATCCCCTGGACTCTTCAGTATGTGCTATTATATCCCACAGGATGACATCCATTGGTTTGTGCCGGTTCATGAGGAGGTGGATTACTGCTGTAATCAATGCTGATGGAGTACAAACTAATTACGCTCATTGAGCAAATGTTTTATACTAGAGATTTCTCACCTGATAAATATAGGTTGTTATTTTCATCCGACAAAAACTACCCCGAGCAGATTTGCAAATAAATACAGTGGTGCATTCTCAATTGTCTTGAGTTTATGATTGTCATTTGTTTTATTGTATCATTGTATTTTTATTAGCTTATTACCTACTAAAAAAGTATCACCTGACTACATTAGTTTCAGGCATTACTGTTTATTAGAGGTGGTAAGAGTAATGGAGCAGAGGTACAGTTACATGGAAGTTCTAATTCAACTTCTTTACTCAAATAACGTGAAGAAATGCAGGATCTGTACCGGCTGTTTGTGTGCAAACCGAACTGAACCTCATGTCATATTAATATAAAAGTACTAGAAGGGATTGGAGTTTAGTTTAACTTTTATTACTGCCATTCATATTCGATGATGGCCAATAGCTAGAACCCAAGTAGAGAAAAACAGGGGATCAAACAATCACTGATATCACAACATTTATTTGTGGTTCAGTTTCTTGCAGATTTTTCTTGTTTGTTTCGTCTTCTGACATGTTTCATGTCTGCAGTCTTGTTTCTTCTATCATGTGATAAGCTATACTTTATTCTCTGCATTTGACCCATCCCTGAGGAGCAGTGGGCTGCCTTTACGGCAAATTGGTGTTCAGTATCTTGCTCAAGGATACTACGACTTGTAGACTTGGGGATCGAACCACCGACCTTTCGTTCCGTGAACGACCGCTCTACCTCCTGAGCCACACTCATTGTGTGATGCACCGATGGGTACACAAAGTTTCTAGCTTTGATATCATTTTTATATGTTTGTTATGACTCTGTGACAGTAGAATGGGGGTCATGACTCGTGTGTGTGTGATGACAGTGCATGTAGAAACCATGACTGCTGCACTGTAGAAATGCATGATGCAAATGTGCTTCAAGATGTGGAGAAAACGTAGACATAAACAGATGAGTGTATCAGCATCACCTTTAGCTCTTCAGCGAAATATATCATCTGCTGGAGGAAAACAAGCGGCTCCATGTCGTTGACGGAGGCAGTGGGCCCATAAGAGCAGGTGGAGATAAGGGAGGATGCTGAAGCAGGATGGCTGAGGGGCATTGTCTGAGAAAACAACAAAATAACTGCTCAATACCCGGAGCCCAGATTCCCCGGAAAGCACCTAATAATGGATGTTCTCCTGATAATATTCTGCAGTGCTTACGCTCATTTTATGAGAGCAAACAGGTTTCATCAAATTACACTGGCCTGTATTATACATGCAAACAACAAAAGGTTTGATGACTAAACAAATGAGGCTGACGTGGAGTCTGCAGTATCTCTGTCGCTCTCACCCTCCCAGCAGAAACACAGTATAGGCTTTCTTTCTTACTTTCTTTCCTTCTTTCTTTCTTTTTTCTTTCTTTCTTTCTTGTCTGTATCTGTTTGCTCAGATACACCCGTGCCCTTTGACTCTTTCACTGTTTCCATTGTCATTTCTCCCTCGTTCAGCATTTCATCGGTGCACCAGGGCTGTTTAAAGTGGGTCGCTAGCTTAATCGCACTTACAGCCATGTAGTAAACCAGAGACAGAAAATGAAAAGGAAAAGGCAATGAACGCTCAGACTGGTTGCCTGGTGATCATAAGGCAAGTTCAAATGCACACACTCTCATTCATTCTCGTTCATAAATGAATCATGAGTCAGTCTTCTCCTTAAATGACTGAACGTATCTCTAATAGAAAGACAATGCAGGTTTTGCCTGTGGTGGACTTTGATTGAACTACATCTGATGCTTTGATTAATAATTGGTTCTGCTTTATATGCCATTTTTAAATCAATTGCTACAGTTGTCCAGACACTTTTTATTTATGCTGGCAAATCACTGCAGCACACAATATACAATAAAGTTTTCTTAGCATAATGGGTTGATTATTTTGTCATTTCCAGATAACTTAGGTTTCTTCAGGTAACAACATTATTAATTTGTCATGTTGAGATAAAGGAATTCAATCTTAGCTCCTGTACTCAAACCCCTTCAACTTGAACCTGGGATGTATGAGATATGAGGTGATTAACTTGTCCATTATATAAAATTGTACTTGACAGTCTGCTCGTGGGTTAAGTCACTAGAGGGGGTATCATGAATCAGAGGTGTGTGTTTGATCTAATGGTGTGGGTGGACGCCAACGGAATGTAGTCCTCAAAATTAATGAGGCCACTCCTACTTTTGAGCAATCCGATAAATTCTGAAGGGTGGGGTTTAATTGCACCTTTTCTTAAAGGTCAACTCTGCCCTCATTTATTATTAATCACAAGTCGATTTACATGCATGTCTGCATTCAGAATCTGGTGGTAGTACACGTGTATTCACATACCAAAGGGCTTGATGCCACCGCTGGCTCCCCTGGCCCTGAAAACAACACATTGTTGGTCATCCACAGTGTGCACTTAATGCAATTTTTAAGTTTGCATAAGAATCTTTAGCCTCTTTTACACAGCCTGTTTGAGACGGGACTTTTGCACCTTTATTGCGCCTCACCATTATGTATAAATGTAACAAAGGATGAAACGGGGTTCATTGTCCCGCCTCTCAGCCAGCAGTGGAGGAAGTAAGAGTACTGAATCGTCGTCATATAAACAGTTGAGGCGGCGAGGCAGTACGACCAGACAGGGGTGTGATGTTTTGATGACGTATTTTATGTGCAATCCAGATTTTAAAAAAGCGGCTAGCAGCAGTTAGCGGCTAACTCAAAGAAAAAGAACTGAAAATGTCTTCAAAGTGGGGAGAACCAGGAGCACCTTAAGAGAACACCTTTCATTTATGAAAATAAATACAGTTGTTTGAAATTATGTATCCATCAATGGCCACATACTTCTATTTGGCCTTTATGTCAGATTATTCCACAAGAGGGCGGTGAAGAGTCAAAAGAAACAATAAAAATGGCGACGTATAGGGTGTTGTGATGTGTGAGTGCAGTGGAGGTTTGGGAAGCCATTAAATTCAGTGCAACATGTGGACAAAAAGATTTTTTGCAGAAGGAATGCCTTCTTCATGTCTGCAGACACTGGTCGTGTCTTGCTGGAATTATAGACACACTGCCCCCAGTGGTTTCTGATGATACTGCTCCGTTTCATATGTTTCATCAGTATCAATAAGCTTTGAGAAAATGAGCACAAATACGGATAAAAGAACAACAATGCTCTAAATGAGCCTTTACTCTCTGAGCACAGGATGAGATTAGACCCATCATATAACAGGGAAGGTAAATGATGATGTTTTTGCATCCTGTATATACGTTTTATGTTATTTCATTGTTTACAAAGCATCATGCATCAAGGCATATGCAAACGTCACAGACCGATGCTGTGGTGGTGCTGTGTTGTGTCTTGAGAGCTACAAGACACATGTGACTGCCAAATCATGTGACAACCAAGGGCGAAGTCTGCAGTCAAACATTTGGTGGGGGACATTAGCCATCAGAGCATTAGCTCTAATGGCTAATGGTCAATAACGCTCATCTGGGAGGCTGCGCCTATACAAGCTCTAATTTGCTCCAAATGTGAAAGTAATTGATGTATTGATATTCTCTTTATGTGCAGCACATTCTCAGAATAAAGACAAAGGCAATTACAAAGATATTAAAGATGTACTGTGGCCTGTCCATACTTATTTGGAGCCTTAGACTTGCTTTTCATATTCTAATACTGCAGCTTTTAGCGTAGCGTTCTGTGTTTCATCTGTTTATAGAATGGACAGGCATTCTGCTTTACTCTGTGCATGCACTGAAAACAACCGCTGCAGACTCCCAACCAACGTCAATAACTTAATGAGGCAAAAACCACAAGCGTCCGAGCTGTGTTCAGCACCGTGTCCTCTCCAAACACTTCCTTGTCTTTTTGTGGTATTTGTAGTGCTTTCCTCTTATGTGGTTTTTTTTTCTGAATTTGCAGTGTGTTTGTGTAGTTGGTTGTGTTGTGTGTTTTTACATGTCTTTTTGTTCATTACAGTGTGTTAAGTACAAAGAGAGACAGACACCTCTGCTTGTTTGAATGATGATTTTGTACTATAATGTCTTGGTGCTCACCTCGATCCTGCAACTTGATAGTCCTGTTTCTGTCTGTGCTTTTTGCCTGTGCTCAGTTGTTCTTAGGTGCGCACATACAAATACACTAACAGTATTGTTGTGTAACACCACTTCGTACAATGAATGTTGCCTCCACTTGACTGAGTGTAATTAAACACAGAATATTCATTTATGTTTTCATAATGTATTCCCTATTTTTTATTTCTACGTATTTATTATATTTGTAAGTTATTTCATCTATAATAATAGCTTATTCGTCTATTTATTTGATTGTTGAGTGTTTATGGTTCACATTTCTTTTTTTCAAAATTAGAGATTTCCCATTTCACAATCATGCAGGAGTTGTTGTTCAGTATGTTCTCTGTGTTTTAAGAAAAAGTGAAATAATGCTGCGCTACCTCATGTATTTATGTATAAAACCAATAAAAATATTCTTAAAAAAACACAGAATACTTTGAGCTTGAACTATATAAGACTTTTATAAGATCTGCTAGGACCCCAGAAACTTTAAATCGTCACTAAAGACCCACATGTTTTCTTTGGCTTTTAATTGAGGTTGGGTTCACATTTTTACTATTATCTTAGTGAGAAATTGTTTTATTGTTTGCTGCTTTTGCTTGTCATGCTGTCTGTTTTCTTTGGTTTTAATTAAGGTTGGGTTGAGTTGTTTTTTTTAATACTTTTTACTGATTTTTTTTGTGAGAAATTGTTTTATTATTTGTTGCTTCTGCTTGTCACGCTGTCCTTTTAATCCGCTGTTTTTATATGTCTGTTCAGCACTTTGATCAACTGCGGTTGTGGTAAATGTGCTCTATAAATAAAATTGACATTGACATTGACATATAACTGACAGATGGTAATTTTCTGGTGGGATCAAATTTCCCTCTTCTTATTTAAAATTGGGATTAAATAATAGATTTATAGTGTCAGCGTTTTAATTCCAGTCTTCTACCCTTATACTCATGGTGTTTCTGATGCAGTCAAACTGCAAATGTTCCTCAAAGTACTATTCTGATTCTTAATTCCCTCTCTACACATACAATACAGTACAGTATCTAAACCCACTTTATTTTCCTACTCTCCTTTTTAGCCCTTAGACCTGGGAGGCAAGTAGAATCCTAAGATATCAACTAATTGCTCTTTAATTAGCTCCCCTGAGTCTGTTCCTTGTTAAATGAGCCAGTAGCTGATATAGCTCCCACTACAGCCTTCAGTGGCCACTCTGTGACTGGCTGTACAAGATAGTAGATGCCTGATCACAAGTTGGCAGCATTTTTTTGTGATGTCTCATCCATATCACGTGGGTCTAAGTGGTAGATTTAACCCCTCACTTCTCCCTAAGGATCTCCTCCCTTGTATCCTTTCCAAGCAAATTGGTTAAAATTGAATTAGCAGTGAGGAGATATTTCATCGTCCAATGTGTTGCCATGCAACACTTTTCATATCCTTTTACAGAGACAAAACCTCCACGCATATACTTCAGTGATTGAGCTGAAAGGCTTTCTGACTGATCAAGCATGCAAGACAAGTGAGTCAAGTGGTAGGAAGAATAACTGCACGATGTAGACGAGAGCTGGCAGTGTGAATATGATAGATGGCGTCTCTCATGCCAAAATGGAACTAAGTCCTCACTTCAGAAATTACTAATGAGCAATTGTAAAAGAGGGTGTGCTGCATCAGCGTCCTTACCTCCACCCCTGTCATGGTAATCACTCTACTCTTCTCACAGTGATGTCTTCCTTTCACACCGTTCTCCAACTTGCTGCTAGGAAGTCTGCAGATCTGTTTCTGCTACACTGATGGAGATACACGTGCAGAAGGAAGGAAGGGACGACTAATAACCACCAAAGCAGGAACATACAGAGAGCACATGCACCATATCTGACAGACTGAGGCGTTGCTTCTGTATGTGACGAACATTTTCTTCATTTAAAGTAAACATCATCACCACAGGTTTTTTTTTAATTAAATTTTTTTTAATATCTGTCTGCACGTATGCTTATGGTTTGTGCCAAGATTAGGTAAAAAAACATTTCTTTAAAATACATGCAGGTTGATCTTGCAGCAGATAATTCATATTTCTGTGCTTGGTGAGTGTGTGTGTGACCTATACACCAGCCCTCTTTGAAGGACTAGCCTATTACATTTTATTTGGAACTAATACCTATCTCTCATCAAAGAGGGCGTGGTCCACCGTGTGTGAAACAGAGAGACAAAACAAGACAAGCAGGGACGAGAAGACAGGCAGTAACACCAATGAGCTGTGTCGTGGTTTGTGTTCCATGCACCCTCAGCTAACCTAGAGCCTAAAGAGTCCTGTGAACCGAATACAGAGCAGTGATGTTGGCCACAAACACACCACAGGTTTAATATATCAACCTTTCTCAACTGGGGCTCTGTCAAAAAAATATTCTGATGCAGCTGTCATCATAAAATGAATTAAAATGAAAAAAAAGCAATGGTTATGAACTTGTCATGAAAAGCAGATTATTGCTAACCTCATACATCATCACAATTTGTCTCGCTTGCCCCTTTCATCATGTCACAACAACAATGTATGACTCAGCAAATGAGACTCCATAAATAGCCTATTATAGTGTTTTTAAAGTTGTTTTTTTTCATTTATGTGCAATGCATATCCAAGAATGTAGCAGGAGGCACACAGACTGAAATGCAACACTTCTTTGAAAAGAAAGGCTCTAGAGTCTTATAACCCTGAATCTGAGCCATCAACTTCATCATCCAGCGGTAGCTTAGCAGTGAAGGTAGTAGAGATCAGCAGATAAGCTCCATTTCCACTGTGGATCATAACACATACATGGGCAGCATAACAGGGGTAATGATAACAAAAGAAAGCCACACATACTTATGTGGTGGATGATATGAGATTCCCAGTGTTACCATGACCTGAATCATGTCAGCCTACCAGCTCACTGTCACTTCCAATTAGTTCCCGTCACTGTGCCCTGTCTGCTCCTCGGCTCACACAGTATGGATTCCATCTTCGTGTTATTTTTCTATCAGAGTGCGGACAGACTGAGACAGGGGCAGCTGGTGTTTCTTCCAGTCTCCCGTGGAAAAATTAGTGGAAGGCGACTGGCGGAATGGCGAAGCCGTCCTCCTAATGAATGTCAGCATACCTGCAGCTGATCAATAATTGGGTCTGTCTGATAATAATATTTGGATTGAAAATTAAAAGAGGGGGCTTAAGAGAGATGTGGATGTGAGTCGAGCTCTTTAAAGCGCTCTAATTAAGTGCTGGTGTCTGAAGCGTCCAATCAGTGAAATAATCCACTAGCATGCAGTCTGTTATGGGCTGGATTAATTGGTTCAAGCATTAAATCTCCTGGTGAAATTCACACACAGACAGACTGAAGACTCAACATTTGCAGCTTGAACTTTATTCCCATTGAAAATGAGTTGTTTTTTCCCCCCTGTCTAATAAATAGTAATTTTGGATGCACATGTACATGATGGTTGTCTCTTTTAAATGTTTTGACAGAATTCCTAAAGTGGTGAGAAATAATTAGCTAAGTCAGTCACAATCACTCCTAGCATTATCTTTAACCTGAAGATGCTGGTAGTCTTCAAAAAGTATTATAATTACCTGTCATCTCTTCTGTCAATCATTGCACTTCTGTTTGGTACATGGCAGACGTCATCGTGAAACAAAATATCTTTTTACAAAACCTCACATTTCCTCATTATGAATTACAACTTTATCATTCTGTTTACCACTAATACTAGTGTGGCCTCTTTTCCTGATATCTTGATGATGGAAGACGAAGGAATAGACGATTTAATTTGAAACCAGACTTTCATAATCACTTTCTCAGCTGAAATATTAGAACACATGTGCCTGTGTGTTGCTGGCTGCATGTTTATTAATCTCAAGGCTGTTTTATTCTCCCCTCCATTGTCGCCTGAGTGTCCTTCTCCAGTTGTGTCCAGACTGTTTTGTTCCAGTCAGGTACTTTTAGGTAATTTATCAAACACGATCTGATAAACATATAAATAAATAAAGATCTCTCATAAACATTTTTCTTCTTATAAATAAATAATAATACTATGCTAAATTAATAGATATTGTACCAACATGTCCAACACAAACCAAATTTCAGCAAAGGATGAGACCGGACTGGTAACGACCTTCTGACTGCAGCTAGCAGCTGACGGAGAGCTAATTACATTCCCCTTAACAAAGCACATTGTGGTGGAAAAGAGGAAAATTGAAAAATGAAGTAATGACACCTTATAACACTGTTTGATGGCATATGATTACCTCTGCAAAGGAGGTTATGTGATTGGTTCAATATGTTTGTCTGTTTGTCCTTTTGTTAGCAGGATTACGCAAAAACTAATGGACAGAATTTTCACCAAAGATGGACCCTATCATATCCTAGAAGTGATTACATTTTGGTGATGATCCGAATCATTGTTGGGCTCTCCAAGCAATGATGAACCCTCTTGTTCATTAAGTGTATGAGGAGGTCTTAAACTGTGATTCGTCTCTCATATCAGGGATTCTGCAGGTTTCAAAAAGTTTAATATGAGACTTTCTCTTTAAATGAGAATTTAAAACTTTTTAAGACCTTTTCAAAACTAGTATTACTTACATTTAAGACCTTTTTCATTTATTTCCATACTGGCAGCCAGATATGAAAGACAATCAGAGTCCTGGTTATTTGCAAAGTAAATTAGTTTATTCACAGAACTGTGTGCACACAATAGCTGTGTACCATTATAAGTATGTTTTTAATACATGACAGAGGCATTTAAATGAGCATAGTCAAAGTGGTATTAAATTAAAGTTAATTTAAGACCTACTTAAACATATTTAAGACCTCATACACTATACCTCAACGTATTTGAGACTTTTTAAGGTCTTGCAGAAACCCTGCATATACCAGTCTCATCCTTCCATTGTGCGAATTTACATGCAGCAAGAAGAGGAAATGCATTTTTTTCTTTTCAGACCGTTGCCATGGGTTTGACGTCACTTACTGCATTTCTCTCTCTCTCTTTTGAATGAGTTTGCTCTCTTTGTTTGGTTCCTCGCAATTTATCCAGACCCATGATCAGTGGTATTCACAACTGGTGTGTGTATGTGTGTTTTGCTGCTATGCTGAGGTGATTCTTAATATCTCCTCCAGATAAAGGTCGCACACGAACATGTGAGCAATGAAAGAGAAAACAATAACTTGAGTTCTCTTTTTCTAATCATGACCTGATTTTCCTTCAGCACTGCCTTGATAATCATTTCAACCATGGTGGCCTTTTATTGCTATTGTATATTATATTCCTGGACTGATTACTTTGAACTCGTGAGCTCTTATGTGTCACACAGTTTCCATCTTAAATGCATGTGATTCTGCACAATGTAATATTCAAGTTCAGATTTAGTCCCGACCCCTGTGATTCTCTCCGTCAAGCTGACCCTACAATTAGTGCCACAAAATCTTGAAGAAGCTGAAACTTATTGCTCCACTTTGGGTTTTTCCCTTAGGGCATAATTTAAGAAGAGGAAAAGAGTCTGTGTATAGAAGGGCCTTCGCTTTCCACAGCTCTGACCACACGTTCCCCCTGCAGGAGGGTGATTGATCCATTATCCTGTATCAGAGAAGGGAAATAATGGAGCCTGAGGGAGGGTCACCGGCACCATCAGGGAAGAGGCCAGAATGATGTTGGTGTTGTACCTCTGTCTCCTGACTCTGCGGGATTCAACGGGCCTCTGCTCGTCATAGTGTTGAGAATGCGGCTTCTCAAAAGACTGGAGACCACCGAGTGTTGTTGGTGATGAGCAAGGGCACAAAAGAGTGAACAAAAGTGAGCACATCTTGTCATGATGAGGCCAAGTCATGATTTCTAACCCTTAACTAAACCACCATCACTGCATCCTATCAGTACACTGGAACAAAAGAATGACAGGAAATTCTGCAAGCCAATTGGAAAAGAGGAGGGTCTAAAGGCCTGTGATGAAAACACATCACGATTAATCGATTAATTTAACTTTTCAACATTTCAAGACATGAGAATACATAGTCTTTCCAAAATTGGTCTTAAGATATGTCATTTCATAAGTCATTGAATAAATCAGCAGTAGTCGACAGCATGGCAACATTAGCTTGGAGGCTACCAATTTGGTTATCATGCTCATTAGCCGACCTCTCCAAGTCTGGAATAGTCTCAGTATGTGCTGTAACCTTCTCCTCCAATGGCGTTAAAGCAGCTGTGACCTCCTTTTTAACAGTCTCCGCTATAATAGATTTGAACTTCCTGATGATTTCAGCCCACATCTCATCCATCTTGACTTCAATGCTCCGTAGCATAGCCTCATTAGTTTCCAACTTTTCTGGAGAGTCAGGCTGTGGTGCTTGGTTTGGTGATCTATAGCAATAAAATAGTCAGAAGGTGTGTAGAAAATCTACAGTCACCGGAATTAAGGTATTAAAAATATATAAAGTAACACATTCCAGAGGAGCTATGCCGGTCTTACGTCGTCCGCGTTCACGAGCGCCCAGATTTAGTTGTTTTTAGTGTTAATGACATAATGTCCATGCCTTACAAATAGAACCTCATCATGAGTCTTTGATTAACATATTTGTAAGGGATGACAGCCTTGAATCATTGGCAAGGTGTGTTGAAAGAAGTATTTCAGAGTGTATTAGAATCGGTGGTCTATTTCAGGCTAAAACCACTTGCAACAAAACAACAGGGAACACAAATGTGGGTGTGCACACACAATTTGAATTTGATTTCAAAATGAAAGAACTTACACCAGAGGACATAAATTATGCCTTATTTATATTTAATACGACAAGCCTTGAGTTGAAGAAACACTTAATAAACTCCCTCACAAAGTCACTGTTTGTTGACGACTGCACAAAGAAAGTTATGACCTTGTCCAACTCGATTCTCCTCCAGTTTGTCAGGCGACCCCTCACTTGGACCTGTGTGTGAAGGGAAGGTCACAGTGGGTATAGTGACACTGGAGCTGTGGCCACCTGGAGTGTCCTGACCACTGGTGTGAGTCAGCATTCAGGCCTGGTGGTCGCTCAGATTATCCTCCTTCTTTGAGAGACTGCAGCCTTTCCCCTTGGCCAATCACTCAGGAGCAGTCAGAGAAGATTTATTAGAGCTGGTTTAATGTGTTTGCTCCACTCTGGGCCAGCTTGTGTCACACAAAATGGTCCAGCACTCACCAAAATCGAAGTTTGTGTGTGATCCTGGCAATGAGCGATGGGACTTTAGGTAAGAGAGGAGGCACAAGACTGAGCAACTTCAGCTCATTTCATATCAGCAGTCATTCCTACGTTCCTTTGAATAAACATGTTTACATTCTAAATCTGTAGGATTCAGAATAAAACAATAAACATCTGATCAAGATCTCATTAAATGTTGAAGATAAAGATGATTTATTTGCACTTATACTGGATATTTTGATCCAGCAGAGGTTAATGTTAAGCATACATGTCATCTGTATTGCTTCTAATTGACATCTGTTAAGAATAATAAATTGTTATAGCTTAGTTTTGGCCTCTCCATGTGGAGTTTGGGTGTTCTCCCTGTGTCTGCGTGGGTTGCCTTCCAGTGCTCCGGTTTTCTTCCACAGTCCAAAAATATGCAATACAGGGGAATTAGTGACCCTGAATGTTAGAACCCATAGCTGTGAATGTTTTCTTTTCTTTCTATGTGATGACCCCGTGATGTACTGGCTGCCTATCGAGGGTTTACCGTCTCAGCCAGTGGCAGCTGGGATAGGCTCCAGACCTCCCCGCCCCTGTAAAGGATAGGTGGTTATAGAAAATGGCTGGATTGGATGATTAAAAACACAATAATGTTGTGGTTGCACCAGACCTGAGAACACTGGGTCAGTAACAACAACACAAACACCACACTGGGCTAAAACCGGCCTGCAAAAGATTTGTAAATGTTTATAAGTTACAGTTAATAATTATAATTGGAGCTGCCAGATTTGAGATCCTTTATTACCACATCAACACAGCTGATTGGAATTTGTCTTTGTGAGCCCAACCAAATAAGACAAGAAGACAAATTCACACACTCAGATTACATTCAGAGTATTTACAGATAAATGAAATATATAAATGCATCTGAACCATTAAAATAAGAGAATAATTGTTAAATAAATAAAACACCCACACATAAGTTCATTATATACAAAATATGAGCACCTGTAGGGTGATTATCATCAACCCACTAGATAAAGTACATAAGTGCATAATAAAAACATCTGCATCACTGCCCTGTGATTATTAAACTACTGAGTGGCCTGCAGCACTAATCGAGAGTGTTCAGGAGGCATGTTCTAGCCCTGTCTGTGTGGGTTCCCTCCAGATGCTCCGGGTTCCTCCACAGTCCAAAAACCTGCAGTATAAGTGATTTGAAATAACCGATATGGGTGAATAGAAGAATGAACGACCCTGTAAAGGATAAGCGATTACAGAAAATGGATAAATGGATGGATGGATGTGTTTATAGTCATTATATATATATATATATATATATATATTATACTGTTCTATTATGCATTCCATTCTCTATCTATACACATACACATTTATATGAATGTTTTATAGGAGAAGTTATAATCGTTAAAAATGTATCATTAATGCATAAATGTGATTTTCTGCTTCTTAATGACATTAAATAATGTAAAGTAATCAATATTTAGACTGTCCTTATTAAATAATGTGTTCCGATTCCTGTAATTGATTGTTGAATAACGTATGAGCACATTAGTTCATATAATGAACTGTGTAATACCTCCTCCTCATGTGTGATGCTCGTATTCATACCTTGTATGAAATTTAGGTTCAATTAAGATAATGTGAATAAAAAGGAAAAAGAATCAGCATATTTGTTCCCACCCATCCATTTATTTTCTGTAACCACTGATCCTGTGGAGGGTCGATTCAGAGTCACCGTTCACTTGTATTGCATGTTTTTGGTGGTGGGAGGAACCCGGAGAACCTGGAGGGAACCCACACAGACACGAGGAGAACATGCAAACTCCACACTCCCAGGTCCTCAGGTGGATTTGAACCCAGAGCCTTCTTATGAGGCAGCAGTGCTGCATGCCGCCCTATATTTTCTGAATTTTTTCCGACACTAAATGATTAACCACTGATTTCTTACTGAATGATGAAGCTTTAGATGAACACAGATCCATCCCAGGCCGACATCCGTCTCACCGGAGAATACAAAGAGACACAACACGGTGAAGTTCTGCTCAGCTTCTGATATGGAGCTGATTGCATTTTCCAGTCTGCCAGACAAACTCCGACATTAATGATATTCTGTAAGAGCCATCAATTAAAATGTATTACTGTATGGATTACTGTCCCAGCATGCATCAGTGGAACCTGTAAGCCCAAATAAGTAATGATTTTCTCACACAGCCTGCAACAGTATTACTGGGCACAGTGTGGAGTAAAACCAGACGCTACAAAAGACTTTTAGCTCATGTGATCAGCCGGCAATTTTTGTTCAAGTGAGTCAGAGTCCTTCTTTTCTCCAGTATAACGTCTATAATGTATGACACACTTCTTGTTCACTTGTAGGCCAGTACTGCACCAACTCAACACATGACTGTCAGTCATGAGGACCTGCTCAGTGTGTAAAAGCTGCTGTATGATGCCTGTACCTGTGGAGAGAACTAAAGTATGAGGAACTAGAACAGATTGCATACAGTACTAACACCAATGTCCAACAGTCCCTTTGAATAAAATCAAACCCATAGTCTAAATTCCAACAAGACATGTCCTCCGTCAAAATGACTGTCTCCTCAGGGTTATATAAAAAAAAGGGTTATTGTCTCGTTCCCAAATATATCTCTGATCTCCTGACACCTTATGTGCCCGGTCATAACCTGAGGTCCTCAGCCAAGGCTCTGTTAGCTGTCGCACAATCTAGACTGAAGACCAAGGGTGACCTAGCTTTCTCAATCAGGGCCCCCACACTTTGGAACAATCTCCCTGGAGATCAGACTGGCCAGCTCCTTATCCACTTTTAAATCTCTTTTAAAAACACACTTTTATAAGTGTTTTTTTTCCTGGAGATTTGGTCTGAATTTTATCTGTCTTTTTACCCACCCTCTGTTTTACTGATTGTCTCTGTTATCATTGTTCATTCATTTTAAAATTGGTCATTTTACCATATTCACTTAGACTGGGCATTTATCAGCCTTATCAAATGAAAGATGCTGTGAAATTGCATTATGAAAAATGTAACTGTAATTGTTTTTGGACCCACATAATTGGCAACAAAAGTCAGGATTTATCAGCTGAGATTTGGACCTTCTTTAAAAAAAGTATCTATCTCTGGTATTACATCCCTCATGTAAATACCCCGATCGTAGTGCAACCTCTCCTGTTTAACGTAGGTCTGCTTGTGATGAAGTACGTCAGACAGAGAGAGAAAGAAACAAAAAGAGATTGGAAAGTCAGTGTGTGTGCAGCAAAGAGACCAGAGGTAGTGCTATAAGTGTGTGTCTACAATGTTTTCAGGGACATTTAGTCATCCATGACCTTCACTGGTCTCTGTCTCTGTTTGACAGTCAAACAACCCTGGAAGAACGTCTACAGCACGAATCTGGAGAACCTTGACACTCCAGGTGAAAGGCAGTGAGTAATTTGCTGTGACATTGGTATTGATCAAAACATAATCAACCCCTGCAGATATTTTCTGCTTATTTTCTGCTATGGGGCGGGACGACCAGTACTTACTGTCGCTTTAGTGCACAGTTCACCCAGCAGCATATCACGAGAGATCACTTAAATATCCTGCAACCACAGGAGGGTTTCCCGCGCCACTGAAGGACCCGGGATGTCGTTTGAATTCTGATCACATGGTCTTGAACCTTGTCTCTGTTGCAGCCGGAAAGTGGCACTGCTGTCTCAATTCCCTCTTATTTGCTATTCTAGTGGTCGTGCAGGCAGCAGAGCTTGTCCGCAACTTCTCGTCTTCGGCGGCAACGAAGGAGGTTTTAATGCTAGGGGATGGAACAGGCAATGGCAGAATCTCCCCAGTGACTATTTATGGAGTCTTCCTGAAAAATAAAATCGATAAGACTTGGGACGCCAGGCTACGGATATTGATTGTCTGTCTCTAACTATGAGGCACGGGGGCTGATGTAGCAAGAGGAGCGAGTGAGAGGAACGGTTAGGCATATGAGGAGAGAGAGTGAGTTGAGTGATGTTTGAAGCTCTTGGAATTCACACACATCAATGAGATGCAGGTGCTTGAGGGGGAAGCACGGTGCTGCTTTCAGTTAGGATTGTGGGAGAAGCAGAAAGGAGGCGGCTGGTACAAACCAGAGCCGAGCACAAAAAGTGAAAAACACTGCATTCTAAAAATAATGTGGCAGCAATGTAGTGCACCTTCATATCTCTGCAAAGAGCTGTCACAGCCGTCAGTTTATATTTAGGAAACACTCATTCACATGCTGTTGAGATGGCAAAACAATAAGTCAACCTAAACCCAGTTCATCTTTAGCAATAAGCAATAAGCAGAGAGTTTCTTTAGCATCGGAATGCTGAAGCACATGTTAAAGCCCCATTTCCACTGCGAAGTATCGGCTCGACTCAACTCTACTCGCCTTTTTTGCGTTTCCATTAGGTAAAAAGTACCTGGTACCTGGTACTACCTTTTTAGAACATCCTTCGTTGCGGTTCCAAGTGAGCCGAGCAGGTACTAAAAGGTCACGTGAAACGTTACAGACCACTGATTGGCCAATAACCGACATGCATATATCCTGCACAGCTCCAATCAATGGCCGACACACTCAAACAGCGAGGCGACTTTAGCGACTTTTTTAATTGCAGCTGCTATATTTAGGAGGTGCAGACATTCCTGTCTTAAACAGCTGATGAGAGGATCACTAGTGGTGTGTGTCGCGTTGAGGACTACGCCACGGCAGTTTCGCGGGGCGCCCATCTACCCTGACCAGGTACTACGCCGTAATGGAAAATGACCTGCAGAAAAGTACCGGATACCAAGGCGAGTCGAGCCGAGTAGGGCTGGTACTATCTTGTGGAAATTTGGCTTAAGTGTCCACAAATGGTTGCTAGGCACTGGCCTGAAGGGGAAGAAAGTTGTGTGTTTGTGCAGCTTTATGTATTCAGGTCAATTCTTTTCTATTGCTTTGAAAGCCTGCTGAGGTGATTTGTGTTCCATGAGCCTAGTCTCACAGGGCGTCAAAAAGTTTTGTCACACCCCTCGGTGTCTTGGCCAGATGCAGAAGGTGCTTTGGTGCATGCTGGGTCATATACATGTACGTACTGTATGAGTTTGACCAGGGTATGCATGTAAACATGCGTCACTGACCTTTCCCTAAACCAAACAATTAGTTTTTGAGCCCAAACTTAGCCAAAGTGTGTTTCTTGTTAAGCAGGTGTGAGAAAGGCTTTTGTGGCAGGAAGGCTCAGCGGGTTGACCATGGAGGATAAAGGGCACCTTGTACAGCTGGATGAGACACACAAGGGCCTGACAGCGTGGCAGTATGTGACCAGCTGGGATGACATGTTTGCTCCATTCTGGGCTTTACCCCTTTGCCCAAACATAGCAGTGAGATGACCCTTCAGAACTCCATGGATGACATCATAGTCTGTCAAAAGAAACTGAAAGCCTTGGATAATTTTATTTAGATTTATGTTGAGTTTGGTATAAGCACCAGAACAGCAAGTCAAGTTCCTTGTACGTGCACACGTACGATAAAACCTCCTCTGATTCTGATTCAGATTTTAACATTTTTATTTTAGTACATTCTGTCATCAGCAGCTGGCTGGCATTTACCCCATTGTTTCACTTAATTTCATGCAGAAGCATTTACTGAGGTGCACTCACTACAAAAGCAACACTTTCACTGTGAAATATGGTGATTAGTAGGAAACTGAATCCGAATATCAATTTCAAGCAATCTCCTTCAGTTCACTGAAAATAATCTATTAACAGAATAAAGAGATTATCCACAGTCCTGCACTGTGTTACATCAGCTGTCAATCAGCTGAGAACAATGGGAAGAAGTCTCAGTCAAAGAATAATCCCTCACAACATGTCACCCTACAGACTTAATTGTCACATGCTTTGCCTCTTATTCAGGGCGTCTCTGCAAGCCGGGGCAGCAGGTAATTTATTTTTGACACTGTAAAATGGTTCTCCTTTAAGGACATGAAATGAGTGAATGTCAAGAAGTCCAATTACACACAACACACACTGCAGCATGATTGGATTGGGGCTGTAAAACAGACATAGGGAGGAGAAAATAAGACAAAATGAGAATCACATTTTACTTGAAACTCTGAATACACTGTCACTATCTCAGATACAACCTCAACCAAACTGCAGGTTTTTAACTAAATGTCCAGCTGAGCCCATCAAATCTCCGCTATGACGACATCTCACAGTCAGAGTGGCTGAATGAGATGTTGGGCTCTGAAATCAGAAAAACCGAAAGCTCCCACGTCTGTCTGTCTGTCTGTCCGTCCATCCATCATCCATCCATCTATCTAGTGAAGGCGGTGACTTTTTGTCAAAGTATATGTAGAAGCTGCCGTCTCAGCATATTGTCATACATGGCATCATTGATCAGCTGCAGACAGTGATAAAAAAACAACCTCATGTACATTAAATCAGCTTAATTAGCCACCTCGCTACAGTTGATAACATCAGCCAGAGACAGCTGTTCTTTTCAGAGCTGCAGATTAGAAATGAGAAGCAAGCTTTTGTCACAGTGTTAACAAAAGCAGCGCACATCTGGCTGAAATCAAGGAGCCATTGTTTTAACAATATGGGAATCAGTGTGGTAGCTGCCACTTATTATGGTAAACTATAGGCGTAATGTAATGTGCATGATTGGAATGCTTTACAAGTAAAGAACAGTCAGTGATCAAGGTTTCATGTTTGCACAATTTTATTGACTCAACTACTTCCTGCTGAAAGAATGCACCAGACAACAAAACCAGGGCGACACCCTTAATCCCAAGTGTCATGGCTTCTCTGTTTATCATCCCCACAGCACAAAACCCCCAGATTAGGAAGTATGAGCGTTTACTTATTCTCCAAGCCTCTCCACCACCACTGCTCTTCATGAAATAAGAATGAATTGAACCTCCAACCAAATCCCTCTCTAAACCTAGATCAGTAATGGTGCGGTGGGGGGGGATATTGTTTTTTCCACATACTAGTATTCCCTGGTGTATTCTTTAACTAGTTATGGAAAGGTCAGGACTCACAGCAGCAGAGATGTGAGGACAGCAAAGAGTGAAGATTTCCAATAGGTGTCAACAAAACAAAATGCCTAAAAAATATAGCACAGATCATGTGGTGGGAGATGAACAGTAAGACTGGATAATACTAGCATGAATCTGTATGTTTGTCCGTCAGTCTGAGCCATTCTATGTTATCCATTCTTTTCTCAATAATCAGATTTGCATAGATAAAGCTTTAAATGCTTTGGAAATTTTCTTCTACCTCACATTCTATTTTATTCTATTTTTGGAAAAGTGACATGACGAATAGAATTCAAGTATTAAACAATGTCATCAATTTTTTATTTGATATTGAACCCACGGGGGCATCATCTCATTTCTACTGATTTCATTGAAAATTTGTCTGTCTAACCCAACATGTGACTCTAAATCACACACACACACACATATATATATATATAAACTGACATTATAAGGGCCATAGATGGGGCCTAATTAAAAATGCCCCCTGTGTCCCTCAGTGTAACAGTTTAATCCAGCTATGCTTGGACCTCCCTCAGGATAAAGGGTCTCAACACACTCTATATGCAGTATCTAGATAACGTACCAGGTTGACCTCATAACCATTTAGGTTTCAGTTTTTAACTGGGAAACTGCTGTGGTCAAACTATCACACCTCACCTCATCTCAGTATTCTGTATTTAATTTTATTATATTTCTATGTATGTTATATTATATATTCTACCATTCCCATTGTGCTTTTTACTTACAAATGATTGTCTTTAATACACAGAGACAGACTAATTCAGAAATGTCATTTCATTTTAAATTTGTTGCTTATTAGTGTTTTTTTATTGCTCATTGATTGTTTTCTTCAACAACCCCGAATATATTGATTTTCCTCAGCAGTCCTCAGATGAATGTCGGGTTGACCTTGTGACTTAGCTGGCAGAGCTAAGTATCATCTAGAATACAGATCTAAAGTTGTCCTCACAGGCCCTTTGCCGTTTTTAGAATGTCTGTAAAACAGCAAACATTTGCTATAGCAACAGTTTCTTGGGTTACACTCATACTTTCCTCTGGATTTGTTCCAGTTCTGTCAGTTTGGAGAAAGGTTGAGTCACTTATCTGAAAAACCACTATTTTATGCACCACTGAAAAATGGTGGGAAGAAAGAAGTTGCTTTATGGGGCTTAAAGACACTGGAATTACATTCATAACAACAAGCTACATGCCGTACACTGCTGTGGAAAAACACTTCCCAATAGAGGCATTCGATATCTCATGGTCTCCTGTGGTTCAAGCCCTGCACAGTTTTCCCAGCATGCACCATTAATGTTCATTTGCTGGGGACCACTGCATGCAGGTTCCCTAGGAAAGGAGAATAAAGACAGATGTACAATTCACAATCTAATGTGAGCCATTAGCTATGTTAATCAATAATTTATTGTTAAACACTGAGACAGAAAAGAAAATCATGAACAGCTGGATTCCAGATTTATGAAAGAAAGTAGAGAAGAGGGGATTTTCTCTCTTGTCTCCCACATACTTGTTACCAATTTTCAAACTTTCTTTAAGCACACTACAAAATATTTGGTATTTCACTATTGAGCAGTGGTCATGCTTAAAAAAAAATCAATGTTGGCTATTGGTAGGAAAGTGCATTTAAAGTATCCTTTAAAGGATTTGGCAGCACAATAAAAACACCATACTTTATCTGCCATTTCTCCTGAGAGACTCACATGACCACTGAAGACACCTGTAGGGTAAATGATGATGTCATCAGGTAATTTTGGCATTTGAAAATGTAAATAGTGGTGCAGTTAGAGCAGATATTTCTTCCAATAATGAATTGTTCCTCTGCATTTCATCCAAGATTGAACTTTGACACCCAAAATTGTGAGACTCCAACATCACATGTGGGACTGAGATCTCATTTAGGAAATATAAATCCTGTCAAGACATTATTAGAAGTTAATGCTATCCTGTGCTTAGGAGTTCTAGGTTAAATCTTGTACACTGGTTGCACTTAGCCATGCTAGCTCCTGCAGTTTAATACATGGCAAAATTATTTTCCTGTCAGCTTTTCACCCTGCAGTTTAATGCCATCCTTTACCCAGCACCATATCCTTAGTTTTACACTCAGTTTTGACGATTCCACACCTCCCAGTTCACCAACATTAAGTGCAAATACAAAACTGGTGTGTTCTCATGTAAAACGGTAAGAGTGTGGAGGGTTTGTGGTCTTATATTGTGGTCACAGATGCTAAATAACGTTAGCTATTTTATTAATCGCTTCCACAATCGTTCCAAATTTGAACCAGTTTTCTTCAACTTTAACCACACAGCCGTTAGCTGATATTTTAGAAGATGATTATTAGGTACAGGTAGGAAGAATGTGAATTAAACAGGGACATTGACGGTACGTGGTGGGCTAGATGAGCACATCCAGAAGAGGCAGTGACCCAGGTGTGATGCGTCCATCACCATCCTACTGTCCTGGCTCTGACTCAGGGCAGAGGACAATGTGTCTGACCTGTTTGCACAATGCATTCCAGCCTGTGTTAGGTGAAGGCAGAGGATGCTGGGTACGACCCTGATGGAGAAGGTGAGGAGAATTCCCGTGGTGGCTCTGTAGAACTGTGCATGAACCATTGGCGACTGAGACCACCTCTTTTTGTCAGACCCAAAGTCCAACTGTTCGATCAGGACTTTGGTGCACGGGAGGTTTCACACCTGCAATTTTGGTCTGGATCAATCTGAAATGTCCGAATGTTCGGACCAAACGAGGTAGGTGTGAAAGCACCCTGAGATAGCATTGACTTGGAATTAAGTTGGTTCAATGTTGCTTTCATGTAGCGAAGTACTTTTGCCATGTTTCTCTAGTTCAGCTTGCTTCAATGTAGTAAAGTTGAATAACTATTTAATAACTGGTAGACACTGGAGAGCATGGTGTTAAAGACTGAAGTGAAGTCCAGGAGCAGAGCCCTGACATATAGGTGCTGGGCGTGTCAGTCCAGATGCTGTAATGCATGATGGAGACTGAGATTACCAGCATCTTCCAAGGAACCGTTGGCTCTGTAGGCAGATCTTATGCTGCGTTTACACGAACGTGACGCAAATTGTTCGCATACTATTATACTGGACTTCGACTATCCTCAGTTCCTCATTGGAGACCTTCGTCAGTTCTCCAGATGTCCTCATCCTGGTGTTCATGATGACATGTCTTGACAGTCACGTCAATGTCCATGTGATCATTATTAATATGATTTTAACAACAACCAAAACTCGATAGAGATAAATAAGGTTCTGGTAAAAACCACGGAGGCAGAGTTTGTGCTGCTGCTCCACTGCCAGCATTGACGAGGGTCTGTGTGAAACTGATTTCAGCTCCTGCCAGTTTCTGGGAAATGAAAGAATAAACATGTCACAGGGCCCTTTTGGTAAAAGTGTAATTATCAGCCATGACGTCAATAACGACACAGGGATGCTTTCAACAGAGAGTCTCTGCAGGAGGCGAAGCCCAGTAATTGTAACTTTCCAGTTCAGACTGTGTCCTTCTCTGATTTATCCTTTTTGTTTGTCCGCAAACTCCACAGGTTGTCCAGAGGGATTTCAGACATGGCCCGAGGGTATGCTTGCAGGACACAGGAAGTACAGGCAGCTTTACTCTAACTTGTAGCCTGAGCTGCATAACTGTCTGGGAGACGCTCTCCTAACCCATGCTACTGCCTCCAGGGATGGTAGATCTGACAAGGTGAGCTCGATACTGGATGTACTCTGGCCTGGCAGTAGCAGAGTTGTTACCAATTTTCTTTTTAAAAGCAGAGCTTGTAGATTTTGCAGGGAACATTTTAGGTTCTATAAAACCAGCTCATGAGTATTCTGGAAAACAGTGTTCTTTTTTCGGACTGATTATTCCTGTACACCCCACAGGTGTGCTTATTACTGCATGCACCAATACGTCTCTAATGGTACCTCTGAACTGCTGAAAGTAAAAAGCAGGGGAGTTGTCTGATGTGCATTTCCAAAAATATCCTGACAATCATCCTTCAAAGTTTACATGTAGAATGCAGAGAACAATGCGTTGTACCATAATTACTCACATGTGCTGTAGACTATAGATACATGTGGTTGCTAATGGCTGCAGGGTAATGATGCAAAGAACAGCATTGAACATCAGCCATATGGAGCTGCAGCGTGTGTGTTGACATCCTTATGTTTTTATTTCTCTGAGACGCTGAAGCAAACTGTGATATTGCATCGTTGATTAACATTTTTTAATTAGCGTTTTGTCGCTGCATAAATACATGGATCATTAGTTATTCTCTGGGTGTCTGAATCTCTTGGCGCTGTTTGCCTGAAAGATCTTCGGAAAATGGAAACACTTTATGTAAACATTTTAATTTTTTTAAGAGTTTCTCTAAACGTCTCATTTTAAGACTCTAAAGAAACACCAGTGATGTCACAATCTTTAATGAACCTTTCCTACGGAGGCAGAGGGCAGTAACTGCACCAACAGTGAATTTGAGATGATTTGAGATTTCAAGTTTTTTTAGGCTAAAACATTTAGTGACTTAATTTTATGCGCTACAAATTATTTTACCCCCCAAGAAAACAAAACAAAAAACAGTAGCAGTGATTATAGACAAAATATAGACTTTAATATTATTATACATGGTGGTGCAGTAGGTAGCGCTGTTGTCTCACAGCAAGAATTTCCTGGGTTCAAATCCCACTGTGTATATACACCACTAATACAGTACACTATTGAACACATAATGTTAAAAATATAGAAACGTATGTTTTTCATAGAATTCAGTAGAATCCTAAACATATTACATACACCAGATTGAATATATTTGTAAAACTGTAGAGGATGACGACATTAAAACCCCATTATCTCAGCTGGTAGTCTGTTTGTAGGCATCTTTGTTAGCAGCTCACTAATGATCCCCTCCTACAAATATATTGAGCAACAGTAAAGTAGTCATTTTTTTTAACAGTAATTTTATAGGATTTCATGCAATCCTGTTCATATTAAATATCAAAGGCAAATTGTGGTTCACACAGCTTTATTCACACTTTAACGGTACAGAAAAATCGGTTTTGTGCAAATTATTGGTTTTTGCCTTTGTGTTTACAAGTCAAAAAGTGTGGATGGTGAGACAGAGAATAACAACAGTCGGTACCGCGTGTGACCACCTCCAGCATTTATCACTGCTTCACACCTCCTGTGCATGGAATGGATAAGACATTAATCTGGACTTGTAGGATGACATGCCATTCTTCCATTCAGCAGTGCTGTGACAAGTTTTTCATGTGTTGTTCATGTGTTGCTGGAGCAGGATCTCTCCGTCTCACCCGGTGAGAACATTCCCACAGATGCTCTATTGGGTTGAGATCTGGTGAATATGCTGGCCAAGGAGGGACAGCGACATTGTTCTGGTCCAGGTAGGCTCCTCCTGACAGACATGAGCCACATGTGGTCTGGCATCGTCCGGCATGAAGTTGTTGCCTGATTGCTGTATCCTGGGAATGACATGTGGACCTAGGACCGTATCTCACTAACAGATAGCTCTTAGTGTATCGTGAATGTGGACAAGGTCTGACCGCCATCCATTTGCAATGACTCCCCACATCATGACATCACCACCAAAATGGTCCACTTCCTGGATGTATGTATCAGCTCTGTGCAAGTTTGATCTGGACTTGTCACTAAATGTGATCTGCCTCCACTGTGCAATATGCCATAACATCTGTAACATCTGTGCTACACATGTCTGCAGAGTTCTGGTCATCAGCATCATCAGCATCCCAAATTCCTGGTCACGCAAGTTTTGCAGAAATTGTGGCATCATCAGTTGTTTCAGGAGGATATTAATTTTGCCCGGGTTTAGCCTTGGCCCGGTGTGCACAATCACACCACAACCATCATTTACTCTGAAATGCATCAATGTTATGACTGTGTAATGACTAAATAATGGTTATTCATGATTTAACATGTTTTGGTTTAGAGTACTTAATAAAAGTCATTTCTATTCATCACGTTTGTTTGTTTGTTTGTTTCAATAGAAAGGAAAGGAAAATATTGGGTTCTTAATGTTTCTAAAGTCGCTCAGTATATATATATATACACACACATGTAAATATATATATATATATATATATATATACTGTATATACACATGTAAATATGTGTGTAATGTACTAGTACCTTTGATACTTCTGTATATTTATGAACAGATAATTATATTTGCTAGCTGAGACTTAACTCAGTAATATTCATATGGGTGACTTTCACTTTGCACATTTACTCCAGTATGTCTTATGACCTTTTTAAAACACTGCTTTCAATAACTGAAATTTTTAAGGGTCAAGACATCTGAGCAAACTGAGATGAATACAAACCTACATCCTGTGTTCTTGACCTTGACCAAGACACACTTCATCATAACGCTCTCACTTTCTCCTCATGTCATCAGTGGAGTTACTCCAAGGCTGCAGACAAATGCTCCTGATTTCTCTTTACAAAATGACTCCCCTACTGCAGAGAGGACATGTGGGCTCTTCTTCTCTCTTTCACAAATGATCGATCTTTTCATGCTCATGCTTTGTCACACAGACGCTCTGTGTTTGAGGCCTGAAGGGCAAATTAAGTACATGCAAAAAGGAAACATTTATTCATGAACACATACCTGTTATTGGAACTTATGGTGTGTTCTTCATAATAAGTGACCTTCATTAGAATCAGTGGATTTGTTAATAAATACAGTGAACTGTATCTCCAGACCTCTCTCAAAAGTATTATTTGTTGAATTATTTCAGGTCTGACATTTTAACACATTATAAATATAGAGCAAGAAATTCAGAAAATTTAAAACCCAATGAATTTACATCACATGTCCAAAAAGGAGTGAGAAGAAGTATAAATTTATCTAACCCCACCCCTTCTCCATCATTCATTAACTGATAATTCTTCATATGCTTCCGGTGTAAAATACATTTAAATATTATATAATATAGATACATATAAATATAATATATATATATACATTTGTTGTGTGTATGAATTAATTTGGTGGCAAAAGTTTTCTAATCTAACAGATTTAACACAAAAACTGACAACAATGAAAGTCTGTATAAGTGTCCTTAGAAATGCAGAGGGCCATTTTTGACTGTATGGAAAGTTACATAGTATATAAGAAATAGTAAGAATTTAGAAGAAAGGTGTATAAAAAGGGAAAAGACAACAACAATATTTTTTGCAGAACAACTAATATGACTTGATCACAAACATAGACTTTACCCACCTTTTCATCTATGGAATACAAACATTCTCATCATACTGTTAGAGTAGGAAAGTGATTAGTACAATAGTCTAATGGTAAAAGATGATAATGTTAAATCTACATTAAAATTATTGGAAAATAAACTTAGGAAAAAAGACTGATCTTTGCAGAAATATTGGCCATAAATATCAATAAGACATAATCACCTTTACTTGTTTGTTACTATAATACTAAGTAAGAAATAAACTTCAGAACCAAAACTGTGTAACTGACCTCTTTTACTTTCTCTGAACTAAAGATACCCGTCACAGTAATTACTTACTGTAAACTCATTAGTGGATTTGTAACTACCTATCCTCACTTTAACCCACAGGCTACATGGAGCCGTGGCTGCAATGAAATCTCTTCTCCACCAGAGGACTATCACACCACACAATCCATCTCCCATCATCCCTCTGCAGCCAAATGAAACCTGCTTAAGATTCACAGACTCAGAGGGAATGCAAATGTCATGCAGCGTAATCTCACTTAGTTATCCTGAGACATACCATTATCAGCAAACACTCTAATGTGCCAGACAACACAAAGACTAATCTTTGCAGCTTCTGAGTCATAACTTTAAAGTGTAGAAGATATCAGGATAACATATAATGTGATAATATCTGATATATGTTAATCTGCTGGGTCTGAATCCCCTCCTGAGGGACATGAATACAAACGTGTGGATTATACTAAAGGAAGGAAATAATAAAAATGCAGAATAATCCACATGTGGATGAAAGAATGCTGATGTAGTCAATTCATTAATAATGGTGTTTGTTATTATTGTCTTTATCTTCATTTTGCTGCTTTTAAAGCTTCATTATTCTCTCAGTGTCAGAGATAGGGCCTTTTTCACATTCATTTTGCATTGATTTCTGATCGAAAACTATACACAAAAAAACTCTAATTTACATATACAATAATAAATGAAGCTCAGAGTAAAAATATAAGTCTGCTGCTGTTCTTGGGTCCATCTTCCATTGTCAGTTTCTGATCTTGTGAGTCCATGGCTCTATATGTGAGCCATACAGAGTGCAGTATTATAAAACCACCTCACCAGCCTTCATTTAGTGCCTGCAGAACAATCACACTATAAAATAACATATATCATAAATATAATTTAATAAGTATAAATTAATGCCTTTTGAATTTGAAAGTGTTTTTATTCTGTAAAGACAACCAATTGGAGAAATAGTTGGTTCTGGGGAAATATTACACTTCACAGTGCAACAAAGATATACATATAAAAGCACAATGTGTGTGCATTCATTAATAAAATGTGAAGTCCACTCAATGAGAGCATTCCATTTATATTATCTGAATTAATTAGTTTCCTACCTTTGAAACTAATTAATTCAGATAATATAAATGGAATGCCTTTGAAACTCACTGTTTAGTCGAGTGATGCATGTGGATCACAGGCCAGGTCATAAAAATGATCACTTTGATTAACAGTCGATGTAATAATAATAATAAATAATAAATTTAAAAAATATGAATGAGGAAAATATATATATTATCTGCAATGATGCCACTGGAGCAGAAATAGTAGGACATCTCCTGCTTTATCCATGAGACACAGCAGCTGAATTTCGTTCATTGTGAAAATGTCGTGACGCGCTGACAGGATCTGATGTTAACTAATGGTCTGTGTTCTTCTACACAATCAAAAGGTCTGTCATACAGTCTGTCCGGTTCAAGTCTCTGCATTGGTGAAAATAACTTGGTCAGGTGGGTCAGATGAAGGGACAGAACAAACAGAGAGCGAGAACAAATCATAGGGGATGGATCATTCACTACAACATCCTCATGCATTACTGCTTGTCAGATCATTTATGCTTCTTGTCACGACCTGGATCTAAGGCCATGACAAAAGAGTGGGAGACGCAGATTGAAGGCGAATGATAATACATTTATTTAACAAAACCATCAGAAACATGGGATGTGTTTATCAGTAAGTCAGTAACGTGTGTGAGTGTAGGCATGTGTGTAACATACAGTGTGTGGAATACAGAGCCCCTCTGGTGACATTGGGAAAAATAAAAATAATGCATGGCCACGCGTTAGTATCTCGTGGCCACGAATTAAGAATCTTGTGGGAATGAGTTAGTATGTTGTGGCCAGAACATATCAGACCTATTGTCATCTCCATGCAGTCACTGTTCATTGTTGTTTTAGCCACTTTGTTGGGTTCTTGCAGACTTGTTACTTTATTTGACATCTGCACGATGTGATCAAACTGTATATTTGCTACAGCTACCTGCTCCGTTCGCAGCCCAACATGCGGGACGCGCACTCACTCTGCATCTCCATTCATCTGACTCTCGCTGTCTCTCCCATCTACACACACCTATGCTACTCTGAGGTCTCTGAGGTAGCTCTGAGCGGGTAGAGATGGACAGCTATCCAGGGGCCCGATTTGAACATCTCATGGAAATGCTGAAAAAGGTTCCACCAACCAAGTCCGTGAAGACGGTTGTGTTGTCGGCAGGTCTCAACAACGGCCTCAGAGGACAAGAAACAGAGAGCGAGATCAAGCAGCTGAAAGCTCTGTTAAAGGGGGCTGAGGAGACCTTTCCTGATGCCCAGATTCATGTTCCAGTCATCAACTTCAGTGAAAAACTGGAGAAAAAACAAAAGCAGCAGTTGGTGAGTTTAAACAGCTTCATCAAATCCAACTGCAACTTTTTATCTGGACTCGGTTCACTCAACTTCTGGACTGAGCCAAAGGACCCGGTGCACTGGGCAGCGAGGACAGCTGGTGTCATCGTCCAGCACTGGCTTGATCAGCGAAGGTCTCCATCAAACAGTAGTTCCTTCAGCGACTGCCTCCAGACGCTTCTTCCTACCCCAACTCCCTCCACCCTGATGGCGACTGTTTCATTTTGATAAGATTTATTGGTTTTCAACTTCTGTATAACAATACTTTGTATTTGGTATTGTTAAATAAACTAATATTTAATTTAATGTTGTTTTTATGATTTACAATTGTGTGTAAGTGAATATATTTTGGTAAATGAAGTGGTGAATTAAGTATAAATGACTGCAGTACATATAGTGTTATTTACAACAACACAAACACACAGATAAATGAACAACATGCATGTATTAAATGCAAGAAATAGTCATCCACTCAACAGCAGTGGCAAGAGGTGTGAAAAGTTCCAGCACAAATCAGACAACGGAGACCTAAGATGAGAAATTAAAAATATGCTGAATATATTTGTGTGTTTTTATGCAGGCCGAGACTTTTTGACAGGCATTTTCATTGTTAAACATCCCATAATGGTTCCAAGAAGCAGACTTTAATGACTTATGACTATTTCTTTGGGCAGTGTCCATGGATGTTTTTTTTCCCCCTGAGCTGTCATTCATTTGACTGAGCTTCAGTGTGTGCAGTTGTACAGTTTGTGCCACAGAGTCAATGAATTGCTCATTCTCACATACAGTATTTGATGCTTTATCTCAATCTTCTTTTCAACCTGTGCAATTCTTTCAGTCAGGCACTCACAATCCACGCTACTCAAACATTTTTCCATGGTGTCCTTGAACTAGTCAAAGGATCTTAACAGATACAGTAAAAGGCTCATGCTGTTTGGAGGTCACACTTTCACAGTACAAGAGAAGTGATTCAAATGCTAAAATATATGATTGTAGCATCAGTGTTTTTCATAATTTGATGTCACAATGATTAATTAGTGTCCGAGATCCACTTTCAATAGCTGTTTGGGGGAAAAACACAAGGATATTAGTAAAAGAATGGAAGCATAGAGGAGAGGAAGCAAACACAGTCATATTCTTCCCCATGACAGAACTTTAAGCCATGCACTTAAAGTCAAGACAGTAACACAGAATGTGCATGCCCTAAGTCAGTAGCATTAATCATCTGGGAACGTTGGACAAAATGTTGTACAAAATTTAACATCAATATATCTTCTAGCTGGTTATATTTGTGGATGGACCGAAGTGGTGGACTGACTGGTCGACCAGTCACCCACAGACTAAGACTGCCAACTTTAGATCCATGCATCCAGCATGGATACAACATGTTATCATCCTTGTACATGAGCTTTATAGCTTGCAGGGAGGGATTATTTTCTGCAGAGTTTTTGATCAAACGTTTCTTTTGCTATTTGGCTTTTCTGTTATACACATAGTTGGATTAAATTTTAAGTTAACCCTCCTGTTGTGTTAGTTTCCTGTTAACTACTTTGGTGTTCCTGGTCAAAAATAACCTCTCTACTTTAGCTGATGTTAAATCCATAATAATACATATATTATCACCTAATGTTGTGTTTCATCTTTCTATCAACTCAAGTTTTTGTGAATATTTGATATAAATATGATATGATTTGAAATAATATAAGTTCTTCCATTTTCTATTTATGGCCTGTAGGCCTCATTGACCTGAGCTCAGTTCACTTGGCCATCGTGCTGCTACAGAATGAACTGAGAGCAAGGCCTCAAAATAGCTTTATATACCAGAGTTGTGAAAAAGTTGTTTATATCATTGAAACAATGTTGTGGTTGTTTTTGACAATTGCCAACAGGTGTGGTTCCAATGGGGTAAAAATTTCATTGGGGATAGGTTCTCGTCAGGGTTGCCATGGAAGCCAAAAAGAGGCGTTTCTAATGACCGGTCATTTTTGACCGGGAACACAAAGGGTGTACACAAGTTCAATAAAACACTTAAAATGTGATAGAAATTCTGAAAATTTGTTTTGTGGTTGTTCAGATGCAACAAAGTGATGGAACCTCATGACAAACAGATGAAATAAACTACAATTTTTAGAGAGAAATATTACAAATGTTTTTCTCCCAAATATCACACAAAATACTATTTCTACTGACTACTGCAGTCTGAAAATGATTCAACCCCTTGATGTCAAGAATCTCCAGTATTTTGTAGAGACCCTTTAGCTGCTATGGCCTGCTGTAAACATGATGCTTATCCAGACACCAGCTTCTGGCCGCGTTCCTGAGGAATCTTAGCCTGTAGATCATGGATCAAGGCCTCCAGTTCTGGAATATTTCTGGCTTTACATGCTGCAACCACATTCTTCAAATCCCACCAGAGATTCTCCAGTTGATTCAATCAAGTGACTGTGATGGTGATCCAAGCCTTGGTGGACTTTGAGCTATAGTTGGGATCACCGTCCTTTTGCGTCATCCTTGGCATAAAAAGTCTGTCTTATCTAGGTGGTTCTGAGCTACTGAAGACAACTTTTATTGTGCTTTTGGGTCAGCAGTGGTGAATATTTTGGAGTTTAGGCATGGAGACCTGATGCAAATTTAGCCCTTAATAGAAAAAAACTTGAAGACTCCATTGCCAAAGTAAGTCTATGAAAGTTGGCACAGTTTTAACAATGTCTGATTTGTATGCGTTCTTACGAGGGATGCTGTTTAGGAGGTTGAATAATTTTGAGACTGCAAAAGTATTATTTGTGTTGAGATTGTTAAAAAGAAACTTAATATCTGTTGTATTGAATTATTTAAACCGCTCTTGTTTGATTTAGTTGTTGCAAACAGCTGATCAATAGAATATTTTCCTAATAAACTTAATATATAATGTTAGTTGAATAGTTTTGCTTCCAACTGTAACTTGTCCCATCTCAACATTTCTGATGATGATTTCTTAATTTGTAGAATCATAAGGATATCCAAATTAAGTATTTTTATTACTAATCCAACCCAATAGTAATCACTCTGATGCCTGATCTGACGACGATCATATACTTCTTATATATACAGTACCAGTCAAAGATTTGAAACACAGTTTCCCATTCAAGTGGATGGGAAGGTATGTCCAAACTATTGACTGGTACTGTGTGTATATATATATATATATATATATATATATATATATATATATAGACACTACCAGTCAAAAGCTACAGCACGAATGCAAAAGCCACAACTC
This sequence comes from Chaunax sp. Z400, assembly GCA_037577475.1. Taxonomy (NCBI): domain Eukaryota; kingdom Metazoa; phylum Chordata; class Actinopteri; order Lophiiformes; family Chaunacidae; genus Chaunax; species Chaunax sp. Z400. The sequence goes on from CM075194.1 coordinate 21,279,416, forward strand.
GAATGCTAAAGCTACAACACACTCGAATGCAAAAGCCACAACACGAACACAAAAGCCACACCACGAACGCAAAAGCCACAACACGAACACAAAAGCCACACCACGAACGCAAAAGCCACAACAAGAACGCAAAAGCCACACCACGAACGCAAAAGCCACAACACGAACACAAAAGCCACAACACGAACACAAAAGCCACACCACGAACGCCAAAGCTACAGCACAAATGCAAAAGCCACAACTCGAATGCAAAAGCTACAACACACTCGAATGCAAAAGCCACAACACGAATGCAAAAGCCACAACAAACTTGTCACGTTATAACGTGTACAAACTTATCATGTTAAAACATACTCTTGTTTGAATGAGTAAAGTCTGCGGAGAACGGATAAACTGAGGAATGTGGCTCACCTACGTGATTTGATAAAGTTGTACTTCATGCTCAGATTGAGACATAGAAATCTTAACAGTGGAATATCCGTGTTTTGGGCCAACGAGATGTCAGTCCACTGGAAAAATAGCAACAAGTGCCCACTTCAATGTGTAATATAATGCTTGTCCAATGTCTGTTTATGAAGTATGTTTTTACGATGTTATTTGCCATATTGATTGTATTGTATATTCTACACTTCAGTAAAGTTGTGGGAAAAAAACACACTTCCACTTCCGTCAGAGGCCAACTTATCGTGTTGAGACGTGATAAGTTCACATTATAACAATAAAAGGTATCACGTTATAAGTGAAGTACAATATACTGTATATCTTTTAGCACCTTCTTAGGTCCCTGACTATATGTGGTGTCCCACATCATTGCTGGTGAATGGGAAGGAGAGCCATATTTGCCTCTTAATTTCCGTAACAGCAGTGAATTGTGGGACAACAGCACAGGGATTTAAAAAATCAACAAACTCTATAAGACCCATGGGGGTGTGTATACTTCCAAATATCAGGTTGTGTTTAGCGCTTCATAGCTCCTTAACGGTTTGACCTAGAGATGAGCCGCTTTCCCTCGTAAACTAGAGAATCAGCGCTTTTGAATGAGCCCCTGGTTGTATTTGTGGATCGTATTCTGACCAGGATCATACAGGCACTTTCTTTCCGGACTTTCTCAAGACGTGTCAGTGAAAACAATACCCCGGCAGACAGTCATTCCTTACGGTAATACACCTACAAGCTGTTTGTCAACCGTTGTTAAACTCACAAAGCCCTGCCTAAGAGTTGTGAAGCCGGGTTTTGTTGTTCACACAACCTCAGACATGATGGGAAGTATCGTTTTTGACTTTTCCAAGGAGGAATGATTCGATGGCTGGCAGCTGTGAACAATATTCAGGTACCTGACGTTTGTCAGAGATCTGTATTCCAGAAATACACTAAAGTAATGTATAAACTGGCCTACAAATCTTTTAAAAACTCACATATATACTCACATATATTTAATTATACATTTTATTGTACAATTTTTGGCACTTTAACAATGTATTGTGGCATTAAAATTAGTTGTGCGAGCACCAGGGCCTAGAATCATCACTTTCATATGGCCAGAGATCTCTCTCCTCAGACTTGTTTAGGACGGTGGGATGGCCTCCTGATGAGCGGGTGAGGGATAAAAGGAGAGAGACACATGGTCAGTGTAGCTGGAAAATATAATACTCTGTAACAGCAATAATAACAGTGTGTATGACAGGTTCTTTAAAATAAGAGTTACCTGTCCTGTTTGGTGGATTCACTGTGTGGATTTGGATTCTTCATCTTTCTTTTGGGGTTTCTTTTGGCCTCCTGATACAACAAGGGGAAAGTAATTAACTCAATTAGCATTAACTCTTTCTTTAAATCAACCCAGTCTCAGCAGTCGTCGTAATTACTATTCAGCAGAAAGATGATAACATTCTTTCCTACCTCTGGCAGGTGTTTTATCATCTCATCTGTCACTCCTCCTTCCTGATTGGGGAACTGGGAGGAACTGGTCTGGGATGCCTGCAGAGTTGCCTGTCTCTTCAGCAGCCGTTCCATTTTGGGTTCTGGTCTGGGGGAGTCGCTCACTACTTGTTCCACCCCACTAATTAGAACAAAGTGAATTCTCATTAGTTAATGGAGTCCCTCTATACAGCTAGTAGTAGTAGTGAAGTACAAACATAGAGTGCATGGATGTCCTTGAGGGACACTTTACCTGGTCCTGTGATCGAGGTCACATCTCTCCTGCACCTCTTTCTTCCGTCTCTTCTTGTCTGTGTTGTTCATACTAATGCCTTCCATAGCTTTATCTATCTCCTTCTTGGCGACGCTATTTTCTTCCACAGCGGTATTCCTCTCATTATTTTGCGTCTCTGCCTCCTCCTTGGCCTTCCTAATGTCTTCCCTGGCTTGATCCCTCTCTTTCCTTAGCTTCATTTCCTTTGCCTTGGCTCTCTTTTTGTATTCCAAGACCTTAGCTAACTCATCCTTTACACTGTCAGTGTCCTCCATGGCCTTATCCCTCTCATTTCTTAGGATCTCTGCCTCCTCCTTGGCCTTCCTAATGTCTTCCCTGGCTTGATCCCTCTCTTTCCTTAGCTTCATTTCCTTCGCCTCGGCTCTCTTTTTGTATTCCAAGGCCTTAGCTATCGTCTTCTTAAGCCTGTCAACCTCCTCATTGGCCCTCCTAGGGTCTTCTAAGGCCTTGTCCCTCTCATTTCTGAGCCTCTCTGTCTCCTCCTTGGCCCTCCTGGTTTCTTCAATGGCCTTATCCCTCTCAGTTCTAAGGCTCTTCGCCTCTTCTTTGGCCTTATCCCTCTCAGTTCTAAGGCTCTCCGCCTCTTCTTTGGCCTTATCCCTCTCTTTTCTTAGCATCCGTTCCTTTGCCTTGGCTCTCTTATTGTCTTCCAAGGCCTTAGCTATCTCATCCTTTTTACTGTCAGTGTCCTCATTGTCCCTCCTGCTGTCTTCAATGGCCTTATCCCTCTCATTTCTTAGGCTCTCTGCCTCCTTCTTGGCCTTCATCATGTCTTCAATGGCCTTATCCCTCGCTTGTCTTAGCTTATGTTCCTTCATCTTGGCCTTCCTCTGGTCTTCCATGGCCTTATCCCTCTCCTCAGTCAGCCTCTCGGACTGTTCTCGGACTTGATTATAATCCTCTCTCATCTTGTCCAGCTCCTGCTTCAGCTCTACTCTCTCCTGGAGCTGAGGTAAGGCCTGACACACACAGACACACACACACACACACACACACAGACACACACACACACACAGACACACACACACACACACACACAGACACACACACACACACACACACACAGACACACACAGACACACACACAGACACACACCAAAAAAAATCAGTGGTTGATAGACAGAAGAGTGAGAGGATAGAATCTCTCTTTTCATTCATGTGTACTACCTTTATCTGTCCGTCCACTTTGTCCTCTTCCTGTCCAAGCTTCTTCTTTTTCTTCTTCAGATTTGCTACCTGATAAGAGACAGAAATCATTAGTCCATATGGTTTATGTTAGTGTATCACTGACTAACAGTATGGACACTATGGGATAGAAAACCTTAGTCTGTAGCATGGTCTCCTGGCTCTTCAGATCTTTAGCTCTCAGCTCAATCTGATCTGACAGATTCTTTAGTTCTGACTCCTGAAAGAAGAAATAAGACAGGTTTATTCTCTGGAATAAAGGGTTACTCTTCCTCAATCTGGTGAACCAATTAATATTTCAGTCCATAAATTGGAGACATGTTTTACCAAACTGATAGTGATACCACATAGAAAAGTACCCATGAGCTATCTGTTTTCTAAAGGCAGTGTAATGGCACTACATGACCAGCCTGCATCTGCCCGCTCTCACCTTCTGTGATCGTGTCTGCTGGGCCTTTTGCATCTGTGCATCAAGCTCCAAGCGAAGTTTTTCCAGCTGGGCAGTGTTTGAGTCCTGGAGACGCTTTCTCTCTTCCTGCAGATGAGAATTCAAGTTCTTCTTCAAACAGTCCTTCTGGAAAACATAAACACACACGATTTAATAATTGGGAAAACCACCCAAATAGGAGTGAACAGTGTTATTTAGTTACTCAAAACTATCTGTGATATTTCTCATTTCTGCTAGTGAAGACTTTATTAGAAATGACCCAACATAATTTACTAATCACATCCACAACTTGCAGTTTTCACTACCAACGGTTGTCCAGTATGAGGACATGCATCAGCTAAATGTAAACACTGTCTGACCTCATCCATGCATTGCTTTCTGATGCTGTGCATCTCTCGCTCATGGTCCTCCCTCAGCTGCTCCATCTTTGTCTGGTGATCACGCTGCATTTCATCTTGCATGTTCTGGTTAATATTTTTGAGCTAGACAGAGACATAAAATATGTTGCTTAAACACTGCATAGTGTTGTCATCACCAAGAATTCTTAGTCTTTCTATTTTCTAACAATAGTTGACAGGAAATGACCTAACTAGAGGTGTGCTGAAGAAAGTGACAGGAGAGTAATCATTACAACTTGAACTACACAACATGTAGCCACCAACAAAAATGGCTTCAGGCTGATCTTTCTGCTGCTTATGAAAACTGGTATCCAGGTCAACATGTGTACCACTAACACCCAGCACAGTTTAGAAGCTATTTGATAGCTGTTTGCTCTCTGTGTTGATACTAGTATTTTTCTTTAGCTTTAGCTATGTTATGAGATATTGCAGAAAAGCAGTCTAAGGGCAACTCATACCAGGTTCAAGAACAAAATGTAAACAGTAAAATTCAAATGGCCTAACAATACTGAAATCAAATATGCAAAAATGAGCAGGAAACAAGCAGGCAATAATCGCCAGTCACCTCCTGATTCAGAGAGCCACGTTTCTCCTCTGTTTCTCTCTGAAGCCTCTTTCTCTCTGCTAGGAGCTCCTCTTCCTTCTCTGCCCTCAGACGTTCCATGTACTGCCTGTTCTGGGCCTCCACTTTGTAGCACATATCTGCTTCCTCTTTCTCCTCTTGCTCTTCCTTCTGTCGTTGTAACTTTGTACTTTTTGCGTGCATCACCTCCTGGAAGGACTTCATATTCTTCTTGTGCTCCTCGAGGGCGAGCTGGATTTCCTTTTCGTTCTCATCCTTGATAGTCTGGATCTTCTTCTTCTTCTCGTTCAGCAAAAACTCCTCATCCTCCTCGGCTTTCCACCGTTTCTTCTGCTGCTCCTTCATCTGTTGTTCTAATGTTTGAGCTTCTGTTTCCAGCTCCTCCCGCATGGACTTAATTTTCTTCATCTTGTCCGAGGTCATACGTTGATGATCCGCCTCTTCTTTCCTCACCAACTTTATGCGGACCTGCAGTGCCTCCTCCTGCTCATCCTGGAGGTTCTTTATGCTCCTGTTATAGTTCTCTTTGAGGGTCCGCAATCTCTTCTCCTTCTCACTGGTGATACGTTCATTCGCCTCCTTTTCTTCTTTGTCCAGCTTCTCCTGGTGGAAACGCAGTCGATTCTCCTTCGCCTTCAGCTTACTTTGCCTCATCTCCTCTTCGTCTTCTGAATCAGAGCTTTTCAAGCATTCAACAATTTCATCATGAGACCAACAGGGTTTCAGTGGTGCGCACTACAAAACCAGAACCATTACAAAACAGGTTAATGAAAAACAGTTGAATGAGTGAATGACTGTATGGACGGGTGTCACACTGCATAATCACACTACCTGAACATTGCATTTTTGTATCATCTCCTGAAGGTGCATGTTGATTTCCTGCAATAAGAAACCCAACATCATACTTAGTGATTTGTAATGGTTCTGAATGAACACACACATGCACATGTTCAACAAACAAAACCGCACAAGAAACACCTAACAGTAGAGTGTGGTGTATTTTCTGAAGAGAGACGGAAACAGACGCAGCAGAGGGCAAAAGCAAAGAGCACATACAAACACGACAAAGGCAAGCTGGCAGGCTAACTGTAAAATCACACAGCCAAGCGATCTGTAACTGAAGTGAGAGGAATCGGATAATGGGGCAGAGGATGGAGGGAGATGAGAGCCCCGTCTCCAGTCAAATCAACTGCCCGTCTAAAATCAGATAGATCAGAACTATCCCATCCAGTCGTCAGGGGCTCACATTAAGTATCCTCTGACCAAATAATATTCAAGTTGGCTAAAGATGAGGTCCAGGTTGGGGACCACACACAATACATAAATACAGGTGCACACATTAGCATCTATAGCCCACTTAATTAAGTTAACATCATTAATTGATCAAACAAATACAACACTGTATTTCTAGTTGAAGCCCCCTTTACTTCACAATATACCCTGTAAAAAATGTCAGGCTCAGTGTTAACCCCCATAATTATTAGTACACTACCTGGTGTGCCAGGTCAGCTCATTCTGTATATATTGAAATATTTTAAAGTAACCACTTCAAGTGTTTCCTATAGATTGACGGTGGACGTTAATTATATCTTTCTTTGGAAAATGTTTGAAAGAACAACCAGAAGTGCACCTCTGCACCATCTTTGTCTCTCTCTGCAGAGCATGTGTGGTTGTAAACAGATAGGAGGGGTAGAGCGAGAGGAGCATGTCCACTAGCTAACTGATCACAGAAAATGCTATTCTCACAGACTGATATACCTGGTCAGCCCACCCAAGTAAAGTCTGTGCATGGGAAAACAAATGATATGTTTGAGTGTGTTATTTGTGGCAGGCTGTTGCCAATAAGTGAATATATGGGAAGCCTTGACTCGTCACTCATGGTGAAAACATTCCATGATCTTCCAAAGATAAGCAAAGAAGACGAAAACATAGCTGGAAGTCAGTACAAAAGTAGAAGTGTGTGTTTGTTTTGTATTTACTCCTTGCTCCGGCTCCGGCTCCGGCTCCTCCTCAGCTAGAGTTACATCATTGGCTTCATTGTCCTAGAGCACAGGGGCACACACGCACAACACTATTATAAACCATTATAAAGTAAAAATTACTCATTCCTAAAAGGCACTCTATCCCTCTGGAATTAAAGAATCAAAATCTACAAAATCAGCACTGTTGTTTCTATACACAGACTTCAAGACTAGTGTGAGGCTCAAAGGAATCATATGGTCCTTCAAAGAGCACTCAGATCGTACCCAGAGGGACATTTTGACAGAATGAAGCATTTCTCCAGAGGATACAACATTAAAACTGTATTTTCTTTTTTAAAAGCGCTCACTGTTGGAATCTTTAGTGACTCGGTCTGATTCTTCTTCTCATTTTCCTTCGTCTCTGTGCCTTCAGTGGTGGCCTCAAGCTGGAGGCGCTCACGCTCATCACGTACCAGGCGGCAGTGGAGCTCATGTTTGGGATGTTCCATGACGGACTCATCAGTCAACATGTTGTAATACTCAAATTGATCATCTTCCTTTCGCTTGCTGTCAGGGGGAAAAGGAGGAGAGAGAGGAGGGGGTCACTTTAACACTTCCAAAAACCCCAGGACAGGGGGGAGAGGTGATGGGTGGATGACTAGGTGAACAGGGAGATGTCACCAGAGGTTGTGCTGTCACCTGACAGTGAACGCTGCACCACATGAACTATAGAAGTCAATATAACCCTATCTCAGTCATCTGATTAGAACTGAGTTCATAATTATTGGTTTCAAAACATAAAATCCCCATTTTTAGTTCCATTCTCTCAAAGTATCAGACTGAGGCTAAAAATATATAAAACCAAAACCACAAATCAATCCTTCATTTCTCTCCTCTGGGATTCCTTATCAGCCTCTGAGTCGACAGGACAACAGACAGAGGAGAAACAGTGGACGGGTTTTTCATTTACTTAAACAATAGTGGGTCCAACAGTGGCTGAAATAATAGAAATAAAGATAGAACTAAAATAAAACCCAGAGGAACACATCTAGTGCTACAAAACTAGTAGTCTGCTCCAGATTAAAATCATCAGTGATTAATGTTCAGTTAACGAATCTCTACTCTCAAGCTTCTCTGCAATACTTACAGTATAAGCCAATTGTTAGGCATAGGGGCATTCAGGCAGTCCCTGGCCAGCGAAAGGAGCTCTGGCTCAGTGTCAGGATCAATGCCAATCTGTCGGGCGTAATCAAGGATTTCTGATGATAGAGAAGATTGAGATATTAGACAGGATGAATGTAAAAGTCATCAAATAGATTTACCAGTTCATTAAGGCAAAGTGAGGCACCCCAAAACAAAACATGATATCATATAATGACATCATTTGAGTGGGATGAAAAAATCTATGTATTGATAGTGAATAACTACATGTTTTCAAATCTACTATCATCCCACTTTATCAGTCAACATACAGTGTTAACCAATCACACAGTAGATTTAACATCTGCCACTCATGAGCTGCTGATAAAAATCACATGTGGTTGGAGAGTTTATATGTTTCTATTTGTAGATAATGTAAGTTCAGTAAGTCAGTCATGAACCTGCCTCCAACCAAACACAGTTTGTAAACCTCCCTCATCCCTGCTTACCTTCTTTTGAGAATGTATATTCCTCACTCTCGTCAGATTTAGGGGCCACAGGATGTCTTCGCTCACGCTCCTGAATCACCAGGAGGCGGAATTGCTCATCTGTGGGATCATCCTCGGTGAACTCATCAGTCAACATGTTGTGATAAACACCTTCATCATCTTCACGCTTGCTGTGGGGGAAAAGGAGGAGAGAGAGGAGGGGGTCACTTTAACACTTCCAAAAACCCCAGGACAGGGGGGAGAGATGATGGGTGGATGACTAGGTGAACAGGGAGATGTCACCAGAGGTTGTGCTGTCACCTGACAGTGAACGCTGCAACATATGAACTATAGAAGTCAATATAACCCTATCTCAGTCATCTGATTAGAACTGAGTTCATAATTATTGGTTTCAAAACATAAAATCCCCATTTTTAGTTCCATTCCCTCAAAGTATCAGACTGAGGCTAAAAATATATAAAACCAAAACCACAAATCATTCCTTCATTTCTCTCCTCTGGGATTCCTTATCAGCCTCTGAGTCGACAGGACAACAGACAGAGGAGAAACAGTGGACGGGTTTTTCATTTACTTAAACAATAGTGGGTCCAACAGTGGCTGAAATAATAGAAATAAAGATAGAACTAAAATAAAACCCAGAGGAACACATCTAGTGCTACAAAACTAGTAGTCTGCTCCAGATTAAAATCATCAGTGATTAATGTTCAGTTAACGAATCTCTACTCTCAAGCTTCTCTGCAATACTTACATATATTCCCATCCATCAAGCATAGGGGCATGGATGGCTTTCCTGGCCAGCCAAAGGAGCTCTGGCTCAGTGTCAGGATCAATGCCAATCTGTCGGGCGTAATCAAGGATTTCTGATGATAGAGAAGATTGAGATATTAGACAGGATGAATGTAAAAGTCGTCAAATAGACTTACCAGTTCATTAAGGCAAAGTGAGGCACCCCAAAACAAAACATGATATCATATAATGACATAACAATTTGAGTGGGATAAAAAAAAATCTATGTTTTGATAGTGAATAACTACATGTTTTCAAATCTACTATCATCCCACTTTATCAATCAACATACAGTGTAAACCAATCACACAGTAGATTTAACATCTGCCACTCATGAGCTGCTGATAAAAATCACATGTGGTTGGAGAGTTTATATGTTTCTATTTGTAGATAACTAAGTACAGTAAGTCAGTCATGAACCTGCCTCCAACCAAACACAGTTTGTAAACCTCCCTCCTCCCTGCTTACCTTCACTGTCCTCAAGTTCAGTGTCCTCCACTTTATGATTAGACATGCTGGGAACTGCAGAGACAAAGAAATTCAAAACAGGATGAATGTCACAACAAATGCAGAGATATTGGTTGTAAGAAAATAGAAGAAATTTGCAGGAGGGTTCCCATTTCATCTCAGTGTGTTGTGCAAAACACACCATTCCACTATGCAAAAATACGTGATTATAGTATAGTACTTTATATTTTATTCATTTTCTATTCTTGCACTAACTTTTCATTTATTAATTTGTACATTGTTCATTCCATTTATTTCAATTTGTTCATTTATATATTCTAGCTTTCTATTTAGCTTTCCTTCCTCACATTTTTCATGGAGAATCTGTAGCGAATCAATTTCCCCACAGGGATCAATAAAGTATTTCTGATCCTGATTCTGTATACAGCTTAATCATCGTGATAACAGATGGACGCAACTTCATTTCAAGATAAATACGGGTCATCTGCGCTGCACGCCAGAGAGCAGGAGCAGAACCCCAAACACACAGAAGATGAATATTTTACAATGGCTCAGCTAATAAGACAAATATACAGTATAAGACTAAATAAACGACTCGCTGTACGACACAAGAGTGTTTCTGTAGGCCCGTGTTAGTGCTCTAGTGTCGCCTTAAAGCTATCCTTTGTTTTGTGTGTGGTTTCGATATTACCACCACTTTACATCTGTAGTGATGATATGTAGGCTCTTACCGACGGCTTTGTGTGGCTGCTTTGTGTGGCTGCTTTGTGTAACTGCTCTAGGATGGGCAGATTGCAAATTACGGCCTTTATGGTTTGTCATTCCTTTGATACTTTCCGGAAAGCTGCCTTGATACATCAGAGACAGTTTGGCAGAGTTTTGTTTTGGGGTGCCTCACTTTGCTTTGATGAACTGGTAAATCTATTTACTGAGTGACTTTGATGACTATAGGATGACTATTGTATGAGAGCCACAATGCTGTGTGAAAGCTTTGTTCCATGGTTACAGTAGGCACCCTACAGTTAGCAGTACAGCTAGGCTAGGCCAGTGGTTCCCAAAGTATGGGTCGTGACCCACAGGTGGGTCGCAGGATATTTTATTTGGGTCGCCAGATAAAATAGTTATGATTCTATTTGACTATTATTCTAGATTTATATCTGCAGTACATCTTCCAGCCACATGAGGAATCGTGTTTCTAGCTCCACCACACATGGAGTTCAGCCAATCATAGCGCTACATTGGAACCAGGCAGGCGGTGCCTTGTTCAGAACCTGTTTGGGTTTGCGCCTTGCTGTCCACCATAGTTTCCACCAAAGTAATGAACAGATTTTGCAGGTGGTCACAAACATTGATTCCTGGCTAATAAAAAAGAAAGGCATAGCTAGAGACCAGGGACAAGACCCAGCTAGGGACCAGACTGCTGCAGGTACTGTTAGCTTAGCTACCGCCCAGAGACTAAATGCTACACCCGATATGCGTATTGCTCTCCTCTTGTACACATGACTGGAACACAAAGAACAAGCAATATTGTGTTTGATTTAATGATGAGAGGGAAATACAAGTCTTTTAATTACAACAAAATGCACTTAATTTGTAGTAGTTGAAATGTGTATTGATTACCTGATGTGTGCCTGTTTAATTTAGAATGCACTTCTCAAATAAAAATATGAACACATGAACATGAACATGAGTGGCTGTTAACTCCGACTCAATGCACACCACACCCCTCCTAAATGCGCTTATTTGATCATATCTATAAAGTATTTAAAATATGTACAGTATATATTTTCAATAAGCATACAATGCAGTTGTAATTTAAATGTATATCACTTTGAAAGTACACAGTAAAAATGGTCAGAAATATTAATTTATGCACAAATTGTTAATCT